>CM041012.1:4728110-5352473 GCA_022984855.1 Dimocarpus longan | reverse complement strand
AATACAGACAACACAATCCATGTGCACTGGAAAGGAATCAGCAGAGAAGATTCTAGCAATGTGTTCCAGTTACTACGATGCTTCTGGAATCAAGAAAGACCTGGATGTTAGAGAAAGAGAGAACTTTGGGCAAATTATTCAAGGTATGGCAGCTAGCAGCCTCCGATGCATTGCTTTTGCACACAAACAAGTTTCTGAAGAGGAGCATAATGACACGGATGATATGGAAAAGCTAGATGAAGGTAATTTGAGCTTGTTAGGGCTGGTGGGCATCAAGGATCCGTGTCGTCCAGGGGCAAAGGGTGCAGTGGAAGATTGCCGACATGCTGGAGTGAAAATCAAGATGATTACTGGTGATAATGTTTTCACTGCAAAAGCCATAGCCACTGAATGTGGAATACTCAGGCCCAATCAGGACCTGTCCAGTGGAGCAGTGGTGGAGGGAGAGGAATTCAGAAACTACACACATGAAGAGAGGATGGAGAAGGTTGACAAAATATGTGTGATGGCAAGATCCTCTCCTTTTGACAAGCTGCTAATGGTACAATGCTTGAAACAGAAAGGTCATGTGGTTGCAGTCACTGGGGATGGCACAAATGATGCACCAGCTCTTAAGGAGGCAGATATAGGTCTATCTATGGGAATTCAAGGCACTGAAGTGGCCAAGGAGAGCTCGGATATTGTCATCTTGGATGACAATTTTTCTTCTGTAGCCACAGTACTCAGATGGGGAAGATGTGTCTATACCAACATCCAGAAATTCATTCAGTTCCAGCTTACAGTTAATGTTGCTGCTCTCGTGATCAACTTTGTAGCCGCTGTTTCTGCAGGTGAAGTCCCTTTAACTGCAGTTCAGCTATTGTGGGTCAACCTTATCATGGACACGCTAGGTGCTCTGGCTCTTGCTACAGAGAAGCCCTCCAAGGAGCTCATGGACAAACCACCTGTGGGTCGCACTGAACCTCTTATCACCAACATCATGTGGAGGAATCTTCTGGCTCAAGCTATATATCAAATAGCTGTCCTCTTGACCTTACAATTCAGAGGTGAATCCATCTTTGGTGTCAATGAGAAGGTAAACGACACCTTGATTTTCAACACATTTGTGCTTTGCCAAGTCTTCAATGAATTCAATGCAAGAAAGCTTGAAAAGAAAAATGTTTTTGAAGGAATTCATAAGAGTAAGTTGTTTTTGGGAATTATTGGGATAACCATTGTTCTTCAAGTAGTGATGGTGGAATTCCTGAAGAAGTTTGCGAGTACAGAAAGGCTGAATTGGGGCCAATGGGGTGTTTGCATCGCATTTGCAGCTGTTTCATGGCCTATTGGTTGGATTGTCAAATGCATACCTGTTCCAGAGAAACCAATTTTCACCTATCTCAAGAGGAAGAAGTATTAGGACTAACAAGTTATTTGATTGTCTGTACATATATATGCATCCTACCCTGCAGCATTCTGATTTTGTGTTACTATTATTTTCAGTATTTTATGTTTCTTTTTTAATATATTATTAATAACAAAAAGTGATATTATTTATTTTAATTGTCTGAGTGGCTTCATCTTGGTTGGACATAACTATAGCTTGCAAGTAGCATAACTGTTATGTTGGATACAAATTATAACAGTGAAAAATAATTTATAAACCTGTAAAATTTCAACCATGTCATCAAGCAGCATTAGCATACAAGTACATACTTAAGATGTTTTGTTTCATTTCGTATCTACTATTTCGTTAGTTAAAACTAAATTGCTATTCTGCATTTCTCAGCAGCACAGGTCTTTATTTTTTTACGAAAATGAGTCATGTAATCAGAAATCATATAAACAAGTCAAATAATATATTCTGCTTGTTACTTTGTAATATTTTTATCCTTTATAAATTGCAAGAGTAGTACCTGATCATCTTACGGATCATTAACGTTTCCACAAGATTGAGTGGAAAATTTGAGACTTCAAACATAATGAACAAAAAGCAACTAGGCAATATCAAGAAACAACTTTAAAGGTCGAAGCAATTTTACTGTCTCAGCACATAAAATAAGTAAACACACTGATTTTATAAAAACAAGTTTAAAGAACATTCTTAACCTGCATAATTATATCAGTTTAATGATTTTATTATTATATCCGTTTCTTTTGAGAATTAAAAGCTTCGACTTTAAGAATGATACAGTTCTGCTTCAATTCCTCCATATTCATGTTCAGTTCCTGGACTGCCCATGAAAGAATAGCCTTTTCCGTTGGACTACCTGAGAACTCATATGCTGATCCTGAACTTGCCTTGTAGACACTACCAGTCGTATTCAGAGAAACTCCTTGTTGGATCTGTTCAACAACCCACGGAGAAACAGAAGAAGCAGCACCTTCTCTTACAAGTTCTTTGCCAAGCCAAAACTTGGTCACGTTCATCTGGTTCAGAGTGAGAGTGCCAGTTTTATCTGTACAAATAATAGTTGCAGAGCCCATGGTCTCACATGCTGACAGCTTCCTTACCATAGCTTGATCAGACTTCATTCTCTTCATGGAATAAGCAAGAGTAAGTGTAACAGCTAAGGGAAGACCTTCAGGGACGGCAACTACAATAACAGTAACTGCAGCAGCCACCATCCGTGCAGTACTTAAAACACATGTGTAATCAAGTCTCAAAAGAATGCCCATAAACTATAAAACACATGTAGTGCAGTACTTACACATAGATGTCAACTTCAAGCATGCAACGATAAGATACAAAAGTTATCAGTGTTATTTGACATGCTAGATACATTGGCCTGGAACAAGGGCTAATTAAAATAGGATCATTGCTCGTTCTTAAAAAATAATATGCATGCAGGTTTTGAAGTAATTAATCTGCCAATATAAGTACAAATAAAAAATAAATATATAGTCGAAGGCAAGGCTCCATGGTCTCCTGCTAAGTGCATTTTCCTTTTTCTTTTAACAATAAAATAATTTATCATGCTATTTGTAGTAAATACTAAATACACAACAAATGAACATTACCTTACACTTATTTGTAACCAGAACTTGTAATTTCTCTTAATTTCCAGCTAATTTTTGTTTCAAAAATATAAGAAACTGACTCAAGTAAGAATTTTTTACTGTTTGTGCAATGCTAGTAAGCACTAATCAATGTTTAATGGCAGTAATCGACACTAGGACACTCACCAGAACTTATAATTTTTCTTAATTTCTAGCTAATTTGTGTTTGAAAATGAATGAAATCGACTTAATTGAGCATTTTGAATATCTATGTGACACTAATGGATGTTAGCCGCCACTAATCAACGCTAATTTGGCTAGCTAGAATTTGTAATTTTGCTTAATTTGTAGCTAATTTAGCTCCAGAGAATAACTGTTCAGCAGTTCAGGCTGGCATAATGTATAGAATACAATGTCCTTGGAAGGGGTAGTCAAGGATGACACCAAAAGGAGGAAACTGACTTACCATTGCCATGTGCTAAAAAGGGAAAGGTTAGTTTTGATTTTTCATCCTCCAAAGAAGATTTGCCTATCAAGATATCTAAGGTGGTTTCATTTTATTTATTTTATTTTTATTTTTTGTCATCATCATCTTAAGTCTTATAAGATCTTATTTTAAGTCGTTATTTAATAATACTTTATAATTAAAATTTTCGCTTTTTGTTTGGTTTTCCATTTAGGATTCCTAACTTAATATTTAAATGATTCGACTATTAATATTATACCTTTTTCTTTAAATATTAATTTTTACTTTTTTAATAGATTATTAGCATTGTTAGTTATGTTAAATTTTATTTATAATATTTTATATTTTAATTTTTTATTTTATATAAATAAAATAATATTTTAATATAAAAAATTAAAAATAAAGACGGAGGAGGAGCTATAATGATGTTAGAGAAGGCCCTTACAATGTTGATTGAGGCCGACGACCACCTCAATCGATGATGAGGAGGCCAATGCATGGACTATGACAAAGGACGAGGGGTTCCTCCGTCACAATGCTTGCCTCCTCTTGCATGGCGATAAAGGTCGCTGACTTCCATGTCAGAGGCCGACAATCTCAATCGTTGGGAATAGAGGAGGTTGCAGCCTCTACCTTTGCCAAAAGCCTAGAGGCCTCCTCCGATGATCAATCAATGACTGGCGGCGACGGCCGTCGGTCTTAGGGAGCTTAAATTTTAGGGTTAGGGCTAGGGTTAAGGTTTGTGTAAATTTGGGGATTTTTTTTGTTAAAGATATCTAGTAATAATGTAACCATCACTTTTTATGTAAGATAAAAGTCAGAATTTTTTACTTTTTTTTTTATTCACATATATATCTTAATTTAAGATTTAATTTAGGAAAAACAAACATTATTATATGCCTTAATTTTAGTTATTTGCTTAAATAAGTCTTAATGAGAGAAAAACAAACAACCCATGGGATGGGAAAACTTGATGGTTAAGGCAAACCAAATGGCGAGAGAAAAGTAAGTGGCAAAGGTTATGACATCAGCGAGGACAAAATACAATAGAAAAGAGAGAGGAGATGTCAAGAAGGAAGGAAACCACACTCCTAAAATCCTAATGGCATGGTCTCGAGCATCCCGTTTGTAACAAGGGTTCATGTTTCACAAGACAAAATTATTTGTTTAATACGTAGACCTTTGTAGCTGAGTTTTATGCAATGTATATTTACTGTGGATATTGTAGTGGGATTTTCAGTTCCACGATACGTATTTACTAATATGTATAGATATTTAACTCCCACGAGTGTATCTCACCCTGTTGCTAGACTAAATATTCATTTGCATATGTAATTATATATTTTGGCAGGTGGCAACGGACTCTTTATTATTCAATCAGCATTTGTTTAAAGTGAAAAGAGAAAACGTCTTTGGGAGACACCTTGTAAAACAAGGTTCTAAACGAGTCAAAATATCTTTTCCAAACTATTGCAGAGCAGTGAAGGCAACGGAAACTATATTGGTCTTGAAGCCTCTATTTCATCATCAACTGTCTGTTGCTAGCTTCCCAAAGACTTGGAATCGTTTGTAATTTGTGTTGTGCACAGCGGAAATTAAACAAATACACAACTACTAATGCTAGCTATTAAATATAAATAACAAATATTAATAAAGCAGAAAAGCAGAAAAATAAATGCAAAGCGAAAAAAAAAAAGAACACACCAGAATTTACGTGGTTCGGTATAAAACCTACATCCACGGGCGCTGCTGAAAACTTTCACTAAATCTCCAAAGCAAAATATTACAAAATCTGGGTAAGATCCAAAAACCCAGAAACATATGGGGAGAAAACAAGAATAATACAAATGTATGGATCTTTTACAATTCTTGTTTTGGGATATAAAATCAATTAACTAAAGGACTTATTTATAGTCCACCAAACATCCCACCATTTGTTATGTTTTAGATGTGAGATTGCTAATTAAGCCAAAAACAACAAATCTCCACCTTGGGGTATTAGCCTTCAGCAATGCCTTCATATATATCTTTTTAGACTTTCAAAATGTTGATCAAGTCCAAACAATAGTTGAACTTGATTGCTGTCACCACTTTGGTCATCATATCTGCAGGATTATCAGTAGTCCCAATTTTCTGTAAGAGAATCAACTATTCACTCAAAATTTCCCGCACAAAGTGATATCGGACATCAATATGCTTAGTGCGAACATAGAATACCGGATTCTTTGCTATATGAATGACACTTTGACTATCCGAGTAAATAGCAATATTCTTCTGTCCCACTCCCAACTCTACCAGTAATCCTTGTAACCAAATTGCTTCCTTCACAGCCTCTGTCAATGCCATATACTCTGCTTCTGTCGTAGACAAAGCAACTGTTGACTGTAAAGTAGACTTCCAACTTACAGGAGCTCTTGCAAGAGTGAATACATATCCAGTAGTTGATCGTCGTTTATCCAAATCACCAGCATAATCTGAATCTACATATCCGATTACAAACTGACCAAGTGAATCTTCCATTTGAAATATCAAACCAAAATCTATGGTTTTTAACAAATACCGTAGAATCCACTTCACAGCTTGCCAATGTCCTTTACCAGGATCATGTATATACCTGCTCACAACTCCAACCGCTTGCGAAATGTCAGGTCTTGTACACACGATAGCATACATCAGACTACCAACTGCATTAGAATACGGAACACGAGACATGTACTCTCGTTCTTCATCAGTACTCGGAGATAATGATGCACTCAACTTGAAATGAGGAGCAAGTGGCGTACTTACAGGTTTTGACTGTTCAGATACACCAAAACGCTGTAATACCTTCATTAGATATTGCTTCTGAGTCAAACAAACCTTGCCTTTTCCTCTATCTCTGCTAATCTCCATACCGAGAATCTTCTTAGCTTCACCCAAATCCTTCATTTCAAACTCTGAACTCAACTGAGTCTTCAGCTTCTCAATCTCCACTTTGCTCTTAGAAGCTATCAGCATATCATCAACATATAAGAGCAAGTAGATGAAGGAACCATCTTGTAGCCTTCGAAAGTATACGCAATTATCAAATTTGCTTCTGGTGTACTCTTGTCCTATCATAAATTGATCAAATCGCTTGTACCATTGTCTCGGAGACTGTTTCAAACCATAAAGCGATTTCTTCAATTTGCAAGCCCAATTTTCTTTTCCAGCAACCTTGAATCCATCTGGCTGAGTCATATAGATTTCCTCTTCCAAATCACCATGTAAAAATGCAGTTTTTACATCCATTTGAACTAGTTCCAAATCCAATTGAGCTACAAGGGCCAATAAAATTCTAATGAAAGAGTGTTTCACAACTGGAGAAAATACCTCATTATAGTCAATCCCTTCCTTCTGAGCGTAGCCTTTCGCCACCAACCTTGTCTTGTAGCGAACATCTTCTTTGTTTGGAAATCCCTCTTTCTTAGTAAATACTCATTTGCATCCAATTGCCTTCTTATTCTTCGGTAGTTGAGCTAGCTCCCAAGTTTCATTCTTCCGAAGAGACTGCATTTCTTCATCCATAGCTTTCTTCCACTTATCAACTTCAGAACATTGGACTGCTTCTCCGTAAGTGGAAGGAACATCATCATCTACAATTGAAAGTGCATAGGCCACCATATCAGCAAAACGAGCAGGTCTGCGAATCTCACGTCTTGGCCTATTTATTGCAATTGATTCTTGTTGCTGCGAAGGTTCTTGGGTAGGAACCTCTTCTTCTACTTCTTCTTCAGTAACCTCCTCTGTCATAGGAGTGTCATCATCTGCATCAACAATTCTAGCTGGATTATTTGTTGACTCTATCTGTTTCTGAAAAAACTCCACCTGCTTCCGAGTAGACACCACCTGTTGCGGATTTCTCTCAACAATATCTTCTATTTTCTTTTTCAACATCGAAGACTCATCAAAAGTAACATCCCTGCTGAAGATTATCTTCTTCGAATTAGGATATAAAAGACGATACCCTTTCACCCCTGAAGACATCCCCACAAATATAGCTTTCTTTGCTCTCGGATCCAATTTAGATTCCTTTACATGATAATAAGCAGAACAACCAAAGACATGTAAAGAATCATAATCAGTAACAGGCTTCCAGACCATACCTCCAATGGAATTCTACCACCGATCGCTGTTGACGGTAAACGATTAATGAGATAACATGCATAAGTCACTGCCTCAGCCCAAAACTCCTTGCCCAACCCAGCATTGGACAACATACACCGAACTTTCTCTAGCAACGTTCGGTTCATGCGTTCTGCCACCCCATTCTGTTGTGGTGTGTGTCTAACTGTAAAATGACGTACAATACCCGTATCTTGACAGACCTCTCGAAAAGATTTACTGCAATATTCACCTCCATTATCTGTTCTGAGGTACTTAATCTTTCTCTCAGTCTGAGTCTCAATCATCTTTTTCCAATTAAGGAAAATCCCAAGTACATCATCCTTTTTCTTCTTTGTATATACCCAAACTCTTCTGGAAAAGTCATCAACAAATGTAACAAAATAGTGTTTACCACCCACGGAGACTGTCCTAGTGGGTCCCCACACATCAGAGTGAACATAATCCAAAATACCTTTAGTATTATGAACTGCTGTTGCAAAACTTCACTCTCGTCTGCTTTCCCAGAACACAATGTTCACAAAAATCTAACTTGCAGGTTTTTACTCCTTTCAACAAGCCTTGATCCACCAAACTGTTTAAAGTTTTCTCACCTGCATGCCCCAGACACATATGCCATAACCTGATCGTATCTGAATCAACATCCTTCTCTGATACTACTACTGCGGTTGATTCAGTAACTGTACTACCATTGTAGTAGTACAAGTTGTTCTTCCTTGTACCTTTCATTACCACCAAAGCCCCAGATACCACTCTCATAACTCCATCTCTGATAGATACCGTGTAGCCGTTAGATTCTAAGGCTCCCAATGATATGAGATTCTTCTTCAAATCTAGAACATACCGAACTTCTGTCAAAACTCTGGTCGATCCATCATGATTCTTTAATCGAATTGAACCTATCCCCTTAGTTTTGCATGAGTTATCATTACCCATGAGCACAATTCCACCATCTAGCTCTTCGAAGTTGAAAAACCATTCCTTATGTGGACACATATGATAAGTACAACCCGAATCTAAAATCCACTCACCAGATCCAGATGTTGATGATAGACTAACCAACACAAAATCTTTTTCCTCACGTTCGGCTACATATGCATCAGAAGTAACTTTACCCTTGCCCTTATCTTTCTTCTATAGCTTCGGACAATCTTTCTTCCAATGCCCTTTCTCATGACAAAAGGCACATTCATCTTTATCAGGTCTTTTCCTGACTGACTGATCTGCCTCTTCTTTCTTGTTTTCGACTCTTACTTCTTCCCCTAACTGTAAGCGCCTCTACTGATTCATCCCTATTCTCTTTCTGATATTTCTTACGAATTTCATAATTAAGCAAAGCTGCACACACTTTTCTCAAAAGACAATTTTTCTTTCCCATGAATAAGTGTAATGCACAAATGATCCAACTCATCAGGAAGAGATCTTATCAACAGCATGGCCTTCTGCTCATCTTTGAACGTTTCATCCAAATTCAACAAATCAGCAAACAAACGGTTGAAATTATCAATATGGTCATTGATATTCAAACCTGGTTTCAACTGAAGACGGTACAACCTCTTCAACAAATATAGCTGATTCTCATTGCTTTTCTTCATATATTTGTTCTCTAGCGCCTTCCACAATTTACTAGCAGAGGTTTCCTTTATGAACGGATACTTCTGCTCTCTACAGAGACATGAGCGAATTAAACCACATGCCTTCGCATTTTGCCTCTCCCAATCTTTTTCCTCAATATTCTCTGGTCTTGTTTCTTCCAGAACAATATCCAAATCTTGTTGATACAAGACGTCCGTAACTTCGCTTTGCCATAGGCCAAAATTATTTCAACCATCAAATTTCTCTACTTCAATTTTTACATGTGAAGATGAAGACATTTCTGCTTTACACCAAAAGTTTTTATGCCAATAGCTTGGTGATCAAATAAATAGTACTCAAAATGTAAGCTCCCAGGAAAGGTTGGAGGGGTCACAAACGGTTCCACTTAAAATCCAGTCTCCTTAGACAATTATAGTCTTTTTGACAGAGCTTCCCTAAATTGTAACTATTCCAAAATAACACCGAAGCTCTACAAACAAATATTTAATAACTAGCTAATGCCCTAAACAATTTCCCAGATCAATCGAAACCTAGAGCTCTGATACCACTTGTTGTGCACAGCGAAAATTAAACAAATACACAACTACTAATGCTAGCTATTAAATATAAATAACAAATATTAATAAAGCAGAAAAGCAGAAAAATAAATGCAAAGCGAAAAAAAAAAAAAAGAACACACCAGAATTTACGTGGTTCGGTATAAAACCTACGTCCACGGGCGCTGCTAAAAACTTCCACTAAATCTCCAAAGCAAAATATTACAAAATCTAGGTAAGATCCAAAAACCCAGAAACATATGGGGAGAAAACAAGAATAATACAAATGTATGGATATTTTACAATTCTTGTTTTGGGATACAAAATCAATTAACTAAAAGACTTATTTATAGTCCACCAAACATCCCACCATTTATTATATTTTAGATGTGAGATTGCTAATTAAGCGAAAAACAATAATTTGTTGGCATTTGGGAAGTTCGTACGCGGTTCTTGAAAATTTTGCGACAACGTATGAACACATAATTGATTAAACTTTACTCATCAGTTACTCGTTCTTTTAACTTGGGACCTTTAAGTTCTTTATTTATTCTTTTCTCAAGAATCACGTACGATGATGCATGGTGCATGCATCATACATGTTGGACGAAAAGGAGACAATACCAATGCAAGAAATTAAAAGTAGGAAACATTGCCTGGATCCTTACTGGTTGGGAAATTGCTAGCCTTCTAATTATCCAATCGATTCAATGTCTGGTTAGACCAGAATCAATTCCATCCATCCAATACGACGTGGAATGTGTTAAGCTGCCCTTTTCGCTTCTTAAAAATAACGTCAATTGAAAAATTGTCAAATAATAATTCATGCACGATTCACATTGCTTTGGAATATTATTTACCAGGAAAATATGATCTGTATATATTAAAAGAAATGGTTAATTGGTTATGTTGGGAGGATCCAAATGCAAAATATATTATGTTTTTAAGTAATATTCATTTTATTATATAAGACATTAAAGGGGCAAAAAGCAAAAACATTACAAAGCCTAAAACATTATCAACAACATTATCCATTTGTTTAAGTCTTCAGAATTTAGAAGGGTGAGTTTCTCCTCAAGAGATACAAATACGATAGAACATAATGTAAGCTAAAATGGTTTTATCCATTGCTATTGATTGTTTCGGATGGACTTTCCTCCCTTGTTGGAGAAATTTTGCAGGATGATTACTCAAACAATATTGTATGTCTGCCACTCGGATTCACATCTACCAAGTACGACATGCTCACATGATCCAAGACCCATTCTTGATTTCCCATTTAATTTCGTTGATGAAATCACTCGTCGCCGTCTTTTGTAATCTCTGTTTCCATCTTCAGTGGTTTTTTTCTTTTAACTTCGTACTTTTATTTAGATTAAAATTAGGCATGTTGAAATAGAGTGCTTCAATAATTTGGCTAGGTTTAAATATACAATATATAAAAATAAATAAATCCATTGTAATAAGGTTACCATTAGAATTCGAATGAGTGTATATATTAATGATCAGAATTTTAAATTTTACTAATGAGTGTAAATAATGTTTTTGGATGGGAATGTCTGCACATTTTATTCAAATATGTACAAGAAAACAATTTTTCGATAGAATCTTAAAATTAATTTATAGTCCAAAACAACTCAATGATTTCTCCTTCCTATTCATAAGATTTTCGTGGATATACCCAATTTTTATTGTAAAAGTCTAAGTCAAAATAGTTTCTATATTTCTATATCTGAAAAATAATAATAATAATAATAATTTGTCCAACCTTATCTTGTATTGATATTAATTTAATTTAAACCTTAAATAAATTTCATATGTCATTTTTTAAGTATATCTAACATTAAAGAGATGGATACTTACCTAAAAAAAATGATCAAGAGTTAGATTTAGTGAGATCAAATAACATAGATACACTGTAAATATTCACTCTTATACTATAAAATGATCAAACATTACATATATAATTTGAATATTTACTTTCAAAGTTACACCATTATTAAAAAATCTTCTAACACTTAAAACCACCCAAAAACCACTGAAAAAAAAAAAAACATTTTTTTACTTTTCACTTAATACAAAATCACTTAATGATTTATAAATATATTATTCCAAGTTTATCCTTCCTAAAATAATATGTTTCCAAGTTTGTTTTAGTTTTATATTATAAAAATTTCTTTTAATACTTTAATAAACAACATTGAAAAATAAAAACTCTAAACATCTCAATATCAATTTTTTTTTTTTATATAGTTGAATTACTATATTTCTCTAATTAAATTATGGTAAGAATTTTTATTGATAAAATGTTTATGCAACAACTTAGAGACCAAATTATAAATAAATTTGTTTAAGTATTTAATTATTCTTGTTTAATTATATCAGAAAATATATATTACTTTACAATTTCAATTTTCGTTGTAATAGTAATTTAATTTAAAACTATTTTATTTATTTTTATTTGAATATATAAATTTAATTGACTCTACTATTTTAATTAATCTTATTTTAATTATGAATAAAAATACTATATATACAAGTTACAATTTCAACTTTTGTTATAATAGTAATTCAATTTAAGATTATTTTGTTTATTTTTATTTGAACATATAAACTTAATTGATTCTATTATAATAATTAATCTTATTTTAATTATGAATAAAAATATTATATATAAGTGTTTTAATATTTGTTAAATAATTTATTACAATTGTTTGTATCATATTAAATAAAATTACACAATAACTAATAGTAAAAGGATATAAATATCAAATTACTAGTAATCAGATAATTTTAACTTTAAAAAACAAACAAGATTATTATATATTCAGAGGTAAGAAAAGAAAAAATAAACATGTCAATTAGATTTTAGATTTCAATCACTATTCAGCTTTCAGTCTTCAGCAGCACTGTTCAGTCTTCAGATAAAAAAACAAACGACACCTTATAGTCCAAAACAACTCAATGATTTCTCCTTCCTATTCATAAGATTTTCGTGGATATACCCAATTTTTATTGTAAAAGTCTAAGTCAAAATAGTTTCTATATTTCTATATCTGAAAAATAATAATAATAATAATAATAATAATAATTGTCCAACCTTATCTTGTATTGATATTAATTTAATTTAAACCTTAAATAAATTTCATATGTCATTTTTTAAGTATATCTGACATTAAAGAGATGGATACTTACCTAAAAAAAATGATCGAGAGTTAGATTTAGTGAGATCAAATAACATAGATACAGTTTAAATATTCACTCTTATACTATAAAATGATCAAACATTACATATATAATTTGAATATTTACTTTCAAAGTTACACCATTATTAAAAAATCTTCTAACACTTAAAATAAAATTAATATAATGAGATTGAAACTCATCACAAATTTGGGACAAAGAGTTGCAGGTTCCTTAAAGAGTACACGAGGCAATACCGAGTATGATATTTGTCTTAAATAAAATAACAAGGTATCGTTGTCAAATATTACTTACAGAGGAAAGTCTGTCGGGACTCGGGACCGCCTTAAGCCTTATACTTATCTACATAATCTCATTAATGTTTTCTTAGCAGCCACGCACCAATGACGGTCCCGCGTTACGGCGGTACATCACGTTTGACGGTGGTCCACGTTACCAGATAAATGCTTAAAAAAGGAGCATCCAGGCAAATAACAATTTTGTTATTCGACAGCATTCGATTATTCGACAGTCGACACCAAGGAAATTCCCAAGCAAGATCCATATATCGGTGATATGGTATCCAGTTCACGCAAGGATCGAGCTGTCATGAGGAATGGATTTTTCTAGTAACCGCTTACTCTTCTACTATAAAACAGCGAGGGAAGCCCTTCACATCTCAACCCAGTAGACATTTACTTGTATCATAATCCTAGGACGCCCCAAACTTCTTAAAAATCTCATCCCAGCAGTGTTTCTTGTTTTCTCGTCTTTTTGCAATTCGGTCTTGCTCAAAATTCTCTGATATAAGAACTCTGTCCTTTTTTTTTCCTGTCGTTTTGTACTCCTGCATATTACATGCATTGTCATTCATCTCACGCTAGTATGGCTAGTGTTTTGCATGCAAACGTTTGCATTGAGCTTCTACTCAATGTTCCTGACACCCTTAGCAAACCCAACAAAAGGTGGCACTCTGCTTTTGCTAAAATCTACTGTTCCAGAACTCTGTTTTCTCTCGCCAAAAACAGTACAGCCACAGATAAGCATAGTAGGATTTCACGCTCTCCTTCCTATGCTGTTGTCAATCTTGAACCTGCAGTTGATAACAAATCATTCCAAATTGATCAGACAAATCTTAATAAGCTTGTCAAGGAGAAAAATCTCGACCAACTTCGACACTTAGGCGGGATTCGTGGTCTGGTTTCTGTTCTTGAAATAGATACCAATGATGGAATTATAGGTAGTGAAGAAGATGTTACCCGTAGACAACAGGCATTTGGTTCAAACACGTATAAGAAACCGCCAACAAAGAGCTTCTTCCACTTTGTTGTGGAGGCTTTTAAAGATCTAACCATTTTGATTCTCATAGGGTGTGCAGCGCTCTCTCTTGGTTTTGGCATTAAAGAGCATGGCTTCAAAGATGGCTGGTATGACGGTGGAAGCATTTTCGTTGCCGTCTTTCTCGTGATTGCCGTCTCTGCTGTAAGCAACTACAGGCAAAACAGACAGTTCGATAAATTATCAAAAGTCAGTAATAATATCCAGATTGAAGTCATCAGAAAAGGTCGGCGCCAAAAGATTTCAATCTTTGAAATTGTTGTCGGCGATGTTATATGCTTGAAAATAGGGGATCAAATTCCTGCGGATGGCTTGTTCCTACAAGGGCATTCGTTACAGGTGGATGAATCAAGCATGACAGGGGAGAGCGACCATGTGGAAATAAACAGCAGCCAGAATCCATTCTTGTTCTCTGGTACTATGGTACCAAGGTGGTTGACGGCTATGCTTGTATGCTTGCCACATCAGTCGGCATGAACACCACATGGGGTCAAATGATGAGCCAAATCAGTCGTGACACCAGCGAACAAACACCTTTACAAGCTCGACTCAACACGCTAACTTCATCAATAGGCAAGGTTGGATTGGCAGTTGCTTTCTTAGTTCTTATAGTCTTGTTGGTTCGCTATTTCACAGGGAATACAACAGACGAAAATGGAAATCAGGAATTTAATGGAAGCAGGACAAAGACCGACGACATAATCAACGCTGTTGTGCAGATTGTGGCTGCTGCTGTTACAATTGTTGTGGTTGCCATCCCTGAGGGTCTTCCGCTAGCTGTTACACTTACTCTTGCTTATTCCATGAAGAGAATGATGCGTGATCAAGCTATGGTGAGGAAGCTCTCAGCCTGTGAGACCATGGGCTCTGCAACAACTATTTGTACTGACAAAACTGGCACTCTCACTCTGAACCAGATGAAAGTGACCATGTTTTGGCTCGGCAAAGAACATGTACGAGAGGGTGCTGCTTCTTCAATTTCTCCGTGGGTTGTTGAATTGTTTCGACAAGGAGTTGCTCTGAATACTACTGGTAGTGTCTACAAGACAAAATCAGGATCAGAATATGAGTTCTCAGGCAGTCCGACTGAGAAGGCAATTCTTTATTGGGCTGTCCAGGAACTCAACATGGACATGGAGGAATTGAAGCAGAGCTGTATCATTCTCAAAGTCGAAGCTTTCAATTCACAAAAGAAAAGGAGTGGGGTTTTGATGAGGAAGAATACAGACAACACAATCCACCTGCACTGGAAGGGAGCAGCAGAGATGATTCTAGCAATGTGTTCGAGTTACTACGATGCTTCCGGAATCAAGAAACAACTGGACGATGCAGAAAGGGAGAAATTTGCTCAAATTATTGAAGGTATGGCAGCTAGCAGCCTTCGATGTATTGCTTTTGCACATAAACAAGTTTCTGAAGACAAGCATGATGACACGGATGATATGAAAAAGCTAGATGAGGGTAATATGAGCTTGTTAGGGCTGGTGGGCATAAAGGATCCATGCCGTACAGGGGCAAAGAAAGCAGTGGAAGATTGCCAACTTGCTGGAGTGAAAATCAAGATGATTACTGGTGATAATATTTTCACTGCAAAAGCCATAGCCACTGAATGTGGAATACTCAGGCCCAATCAGGATCTGTCAAGTGGAGTGGTGGTGGAGGGAGAGGAATTCAGAAAGTACACACACGAAGAGAGGATGGAGAAGGTTGACAAAATATGCGTGATGGCAAGATCCTCTCCTTTTGACAAGTTGCTCATGGTACAATGCTTGAAACAGAAAGGTCATGTGGTTGCAGTCACTGGGGACGGCACAAATGATGCACCAGCACTAAAGGAGGCAGATATAGGACTTTCTATGGGAATTCAAGGCACTGAAGTGGCCAAGGAGAGCTCAGATATTGTCATCTTGGATGACAACTTTTCTTCTGTAGCCACAGTCCTAAGATGGGGAAGATGTGTCTATACCAACATCCAGAAATTCATTCAGTTCCAGCTTACGGTCAATGTAGCTGCTCTCGTGATAAACTTTGTTGCTGCAGTTTCTGCAGGTGAAGTCCCTTTAAGTGCAGTCCAGTTATTGTGGGTGAACCTAATCATGGACACACTAGGTGCTCTGGCTCTCGCTACAGAAAAGCCCACCAAGGAGCTCATGGACAAACCCCCTGTTGGTCGCACCAAACCACTTATCACCAACATCATGTGGAGGAATCTTCTGGCGCAGGCTATGTATCAGATAGCTGTCCTCTTGACCTTACAATTCAGAGGTGAATCCATCTTTGGTGTCACTGAGAGGGTAAATGACACCTTGATTTTCAACACGTTTGTGCTTTGCCAAGTCTTCAACGAATTCAATGCAAGGAAGCTTGAGAAGAAAAATGTGTTCGAGGGGATCCATAAGAACAAGTTGTTCTTGGGAATTATAGGGATAACAATTGTTCTTCAAGTAGTGATGGTGGAATTTCTGAAGAAGTTTGCAAGTACAGAAAGGCTGAACTGGGGCCAATGGGGTGTCTGCATCGCATTTGCAGCAGCTTCTTGGCCAATTGGTTGGGTCGTCAAGTGCATACCTGTTCCAGACAAACCATTTTTTAGCTATCTCAAGTGGAAGAAGTACTACGACTCACAAATTCTTTGATTGTATATATATCCACTGACCCTGCTGGATTACTAAATTTTTTTAGTGAGTATCTTACTGGATCATTTTTTTCATTTTTTTATGTAATGTATTACACAGTATTTTTTGTTTCATTTTGTTTATTAAGAATAAAGAGTGATATTTTCTGATTAACTTTATTATCTTACTGTTCCGGATGGTCTCATCATTGGTTAAGGTAACTAAAGCTTGCAAATATAGCACAACTGTCATTTGGGATTCAAATTAAAACAGCAAAAAGACATGATAAAACTATAAAATCTCAACTTGGTAATTATGCAGCATTAGCAAACAAGTACATACTCTGAAGTTAGATGTTTGAATTCTTTTTCGTATCTGCTAAACTTAAAACTACCTTTCTATTTTGCATTGCTCAGCTTCTTCAAAAGTGAGTTTTAAAAATCAGAAGTCTACCATGTAACTGCGTCAAATCATTCTGCTTTTTGTACTTGTAATATGTTATCTTTTGTAAATTGCAAGAGACGCTTCCATAGTCTCCTCCAAATTCGAGCGCTTGCGGGCTTGTGCAGGAGAAATTTGAGACTACTTGACAAATCAACAAACAGCAACTAGGCAATATCAAGAAACATATGATAGTTGTAGCAATTGTACTGTCTCTGCACATAAAAAAAGTGGATACACTGATTTTTTTTTTGAAATAGATACACTGATTTTTACATATAAGTTGAAACAACTTCTATAACTTGCACATTAGCTCTTGTTGGATCGGAATCTCAAATTCAGTTATATAGGAGAAAATGCTTATTTAACATTACATAACCACTTTAACATTATAATTAGGGGGCCTTGCTTGTAACATTAGAAGTGATTATGTAGCTTTAAGTAACTTAAAGTATGAACAATAACCAATAAGATATAAAAATTATCCCCATCAAATAACAGAATATACAAATTGACGTGGAACATGGCAAAAATAAGATCATTACCGTTCTTTGAAAAAGAACATGCATGCAGGTTTCTTGAACTAATTAATCTTCCAATGTAAGTGTTGCAGCCTGAATTGTGGTATGAAGGATCTTGATACTTTCGGACGACCTTCTTCAACGTACAAAAGCTTGCCTGAATTGTCGGCTGCAGGTGTTTGCCTTGGTAGTTGGAGGTTTGTACCCAAAAAACACTTAGGTCTCTGTTCAAATCTTAAGACACTACCTACTCTAAGTGGCAAAAAAACCTAACCCTTACGAGACAAATGAGGGAAGGATTGGGCTAAGATCCCACACAAATGTGCTTTGGTGATAGGAAGTTTGCACCTAAAAGACACTTACAGTCTCAAGTTCAAACATCAAGACATTACCTATCCTATGGGGCAAAAATACCAAAACCCTACGAGGATAAATGAGCGAATTATTGGACCAAGGTCCCATTCTACAGGGATATATAAGCGAATAATTGAGCTGAGGTCCCAACCGTAAGTATAAATAAAAAATATATACACTGCTCTTAGATAAGGCTCTGACACTATGAGAGATTTAAATGAAACAAGTCAATAAAAGATTGAGACAACAAGGTACTGCAGAAGTTTGGTGAGGTTGAGAATGTAGATATGGCAAAGAATGCGTTAACTGGGGTTTGAGGAGTTCGGGTGAGTGAGTTTTATGAGGCTTGTTGCACCAAGGGCCACTTGCGTATAGATATTTCAACTACTCTTGTCGTAGGCCAAGGCTGCCCTGTTTTTCGATCCTTCACAAGAAAGAAATCAGGAAAAACAAATATCAATAGAGTTATCCTTCAAACATGAAATTAAGAAGTTAATAATAAATTGTGTTTAGTATGAGATGCACACAAAACATTATTGAACCGAAATGAGTTGGAAGGAAAAGCAATTCTAGTATTCCTAGTATGATTGATTGGAACATTTTTAATATCACCTATTGTGATGTCCTCGTTATCATTATATCTATATTTTTAGAGTTTGAATATTTTGTACTATGATGTAGAGTGTCTTTTGAATATCACTTATTGCATTTATTTCATTAGTTTTAAACAAGAATGTGTTTGGGAATCCTTTCACAATTCGTTTATTTCAATACATACCCAGTTAGAATTTATTCTTTTTTTTTTTCTTTTTCATAATTCTTGTCAGAAGAGCAACCAAAATTAGTGTGATGTTTGTCAAATTAATTGAAACTTGTAGAGTATGAAGAGAATTCAAGGGCAACCAACAAAGGCATTGACAGTTCTTAAAGAAGATCCTAAAATCTAGGTATAACTTTAGATCAGGGGAGGGTGCTTGTCCTGTTCTGGTAGTGACTGTCTAGAATCTCCTCAAGCAATCTTTGCTCGTAAATTGAATGCCACTGCCAAGCATCTCTTTCCATATTCATTATGTTTATTTTTTCTCCATTGGCAACAGCAGAGATTGAAAATAATTATGAAAAGTGAATTTTGATCCCACTGAAATAGAAACCGATGCAATAGACAACAGAAAGCAAAATAATAACACATGGAATTTACATGGAAGGTCACCAAATTGGGAAAAAAAAACCACCGGCAAAAGAGAAGAAATTCACTAGATTGAAGATGAATACAAAAGGGAGAGTTTAGGATGACAACAAAGCATTACCATTCGCCCTAACATAATACATCATATGTGTGTGTGTGTGAGAGTACAAGAAACCTTAGCACAAGATAATCAGTAAATGGGCCGAAACATTACCACTCGCCCGATCCCTTCACTACCACCACAGATCTATAAAAACTTTGTATTTGTGGTCTTATCATAATTGTCGTATCACGAGCTCTTTGAATCAGATCAAACAGAATATATATGTGTGTGTGTGAGTACAAGAAACCCTAAGCCTAAGATAATCAGTAAATGGGCCAAAACATTACCACTCGTCCGATCCCTTCGCCACAACCATGGATCCATAAAAAATTTTATATTTGTGGTCTCATCATAATTGTCGCACCACGAGCTCTTTAAACCAGATCAAACAGAATTCAGGTCACCAAACTCTAACGCCCACATTGGCTAGCTACATGTAATGTAATGAAGGTCTTTAGGTTGTTCATGGCTTTGATTTGATGTTGAACATTTATAGAATCCACAAAATATTTATTTTTGTTCATAGACTCTATACTCATAGGTCCACAAACATCACTATGACTAGCTCTCTATGTGGACTTTATAGGAAAAGGTTCCATGTGCTGCTTTCTCATTTAACATGAGCCATAAACACCATCGGGTCTTTTTACTTCAGACATAAATCTTACTAAATCTTGCTTCCACGACTAAGTCAAAGCATTATAATTACAATGACAATATCTATAATGCCACAGCCTTGATTCATCTTGTTTAGCAAAATTTACTCTTTCACCAACACATATCCAATTTAAAGGAAAACATTTATCTCTCATTGGTAATTTTGCCAGCACATTTTCATAGTCATAAATAAAACATGAGATACATACTAAATAACCATTTTTTAGCATTTGAGTCACACTTAATAAATTTTGAGAAAAAAAAAAAGTACAAATAAAACATCATGGATAACTTTAGTACCTTGTTTAATTTGAACTATCGTAAATCCTTTTCCATGAGACTCCACAACCTGCCTATTCCCCAGTTTGACTTTTATCTTAAGAGTCTTATTCAAATTGCTGAATAGTGCTTTATCTTTCACCATGTGACTTGTACAGCCACTATCAATAAACTAGGTATATTTAACAACTTCATGAGTCTCTTGTATAGCCATAAACAAGCTTACTTTTGGTTCTTCCTCCTCTTCAGGAAAGTGAGTTTGCTATAATGTTTTTCTTTGGCTTTGTTTTAGCTTATGTCTACAATGCTTCTCAATATAGCCCATCTTTTCGAAGAACCTACATGGAATAAGTGGCTTACCTTTAAACCAACAATCCTCTTCAATTCATTATGCATTTGTAAGTGCTTTTATTAACATTTGAATCTAGACATGAATCACTTGATAAGCCTGTTAGTCTTGCGCATAAACAAGTTGTGTTAAAGCTTGAATACTAAAGTTTAAGCATTTATCTATGCACCTAAAGCTTTAAAGTTTAGGGATTTTTTAAAACACCACCTGCTAAGTTGGGAAGATGGTGTGGGTGGAGTAAAGGTTACAGAGAGCTGCTTACATTTATTCCAGATCACCAAAAGGAACTAAGGAGGCTTGAGGTGGATTTCTATTGCAATAGGGAGGAGTCCAATGAAGTTCATGAAGTTGCTAAAAGTTAAAAACTATAGTGTTTTTAATCCAAGCATAACATATTGCAAAATTATTGTTTGTGCCAATCACCCTTAAAATGACCTCTTCAAGCAGTTCCCAAATTGCCAAATATACAATAGTAATAATGGTTTTCATGGAGCTATAAAATAATCAGCAATAATAATATTACAGTTCAATTTTGTATACCTCAACTTTATACCAATTCATAATAAATTAATTGATTAATTGATATATTTTTCATGTAAAATAAATTATCATTAATGAATATCTATTAATCAATTGATAAATATAAATTGAGATCAAAATTACGATATAAGGTAGGATGTACAACTAGTGAAGAGCCCGTTCAACCAACTGGCGACTGTCGCACAAATACATGAACTGTCATGGAAAGCTACTAGAAAGTGGTTTCTGATGGTTGCTAAGCTTGACCAAGCTTCCAGTAGAAACCTATCAATGGCCCTTCATTTGCATCCACATCTTTAAATATAAGAAACATGGATGATAGTTCAGTAAATTTGCATTATATGGCCTATGGTTGTGACCAGAAGAGTGTTTAGTGCAATTCCAGGAGTTTGCAAACAGATGAAAAGCACAACAAATTGGCAAACCGCTGGCCAAGCCAATTTTCGTTATTATTATCATTATTATTATTATTTGAAATAGCCGATATTCTCGTGATCTCGTGCTGCTAATTTAGTCAAAAAGCCATTTACCTAATAATTTTATTAAAAAAAAAAAATGCACAGGATTTTGCTTATGCATAGACATGACCACGGTTCGGTTCGGTTCCGGTTCCGGTTCCGAACCGACGGTTCCGGTTCTAAAAAAGCTAGAACCGGAACCTTAACGAAATAACACGGTTCCGGTTCGGTTCTGGAACCGACGGTTCTATAACGGTTCAGGTTCCGGTTTCGGTTTCGGTTCTATAACGGTTTCGGTTCCGGTTCTGGAACCTTTTTTTAAAATGACAATTTGAAATTTAAAAAGTAATATTAAAATATATTTTAAAATTAAAAAATAAATCGATACCGGATAGGCGGATACACTGATACACAAATGAAATAAAAAAAATTAATTATTTGAAGACCAATACTCACAATCACAAATCACAATTAGCTTTAATTTATAAAATTCATTACGGATTATCCATTTACTGATTTACCCTCAGTTCCTCACTGACTCACGTCAGTACGTCACTCACTCAGTCACTCTTTAGCCATTGAAATAATTTAATAATAATAAATTGAAAATTTAATATTTAAAAATAATAACTAATAAATTAAAAATTTAGATTTAAAAATATAAATTGAAATCAAAATTTAAGTTAAAAAATATTATAAATTAAAATTTTGAAATTTATAAATATTATAGGTTGATAATTTGAAATTTAAAAATAATAAAATAAGAATTTAAAACTGCTAAGTGCTAACAATAAACTAAAAATTATAATTTATAGACCCCAACGGTTTTTTTTTTCTTTATTTATTTATTATTTATTTATTTATTTAAGAACCAGAACCGAACCGGAACCGCCGGTTCAAGTCGGTTCCAGTTCCGTCGGTTCTTAAACCGACGGTTCTGGTTCTAATTTTCAAAGAACCGGAACCGGAACCGCCACAGTGACGGTTCCGGTTCGGTTCCGAACCAGAACCAGAACCTTATGTTCTAGTTCTGGTTCTACAGTTACGGTTCGGTTCGAACCGCACGGTTCGAACCGAACCGTGGTCATGTCTACTTATGCATTTCCCAGATGCTTCATTTTCCAACGAAAAAAGAATATTTATCTCTTTACTCTTAGAACAAAAATTTCCTTACAGAATCTGATTCGTATGCCTTCACATATCTTGTAGCGACTATTGGACCAACATAGATATTCTCTTTTGTTACCTTTTTTTGCAATAAACAATGACAACACTAATTAAAAGATAATATAGAAGTCATAAAATTCTATGTTTAAAATTGTTTTAATCATACTAATTCCCTGTTAATTCAATTAGTTCTACTAAATTAGATTTCTCTCAAGCATTCTTCGTCAACTTCAATTTATTTTAAATCAATATAACTTCACCCTAGTGTCTATCAATTTTTTTTTTTTTTTTTTGGGAAAACGAGTGTCTATCAAGTTAGGATTCACACTTTTAACTTTCATAGTTTCGAGAGTGATATCAACAACTTCTATCAAAATTATTTACTTTTTTTTTTTTAATTAATTATGATTTTTTTAAAGTATCTTTAAAACATACACTAAGAATTCAAAAATTAAATATAAAATCTTTATTTATTCTTTTAAAATATTAAAAAAAATTTAATATATTTAAACAATAAATATATTTTTTTATTCATGTTTTCAATCATTAATATAGACAGAGACGTAGTCATGATTAATGTTTGGATAGACTAAATTAAATATAATTATACTCGGTGAATTTCTACAGGACAATAAAATTTTATTAATAAAAGGGTATGCACCTAGATATGATAAAAATGAAGATTTTTTATCCAAAAATTAGAAAGGGACAAAAAACTATCTAATACTAAACAGGGAAAACGGGAAAATATTTTATTTTCGTGCTTCGCTATATTATAAAGTTCCAAATTTTAAATTAGTCTATTTTATTTGTAAATGGATTATTGGAGATGTATTTGGACGTCAATAAAAAAATTATAAGTATTATCACTTTGTTGTTAGTGAGGTTAATTTGCTTCTATCACATATCAACATCAAGTTTTAAATAATATAGTTGAATCATTTTCTATTAATTTAAGTTTTTGTATCTAGTAGTAACTAATATGACTTCAGAGTTTAAAAGTTTTTAATTCAAACTTTCTCTCCTTTTTATTTCAAATTCTTGTTACATATATTATAACGGTAAGAGATACTTAATATGTATTTGACATCTATTATTTGTCTAAGTTATATGTGAGAGGGTGTGTCAATTATCAAACTCAAGTATGAAATACTATAGTTGGTTCGTTTAACATATGACTGATATCTGTCATCTATCCACGTTACACATGAAGAGGCGTGTCATGTATCAACCTCAAATTTTAAATATTATAGTTGTTAACGTCGGGAAATGGTTCCCTTAGTCAACGAGGTTGTTTTAGGGCCCAAACTCACAGTTTCGTACGGTCCATGGGTTGCATGCAAAGTAATGGGAATAAAATGGAGAAGTTAGAGGCGAGGAAGAAAAGACACAGAAGATTTTTAGAGTGGTTCGGCCCAAAAAGATGCCTACGTCCACTGTTCACTCTCTCACTATTTGGGCAGAGTAACGACACTCAAAAGTTCCATCCTTTTTACAGTGAAAATCGTCCCCTTTTATAGAGGAATGAGACATGCTACAGTAAACAGAATAAGACAAAGGTAAATAGTTAACTACAGTTACACTGACAGACAGCATTTAATGCGCCGGAAACTCAATTAAAACGACTGACAGTGCATTAAATGCGGCCGAAAACACATTAAATGCGGCCGAATCCGTCGCATCCGAGGTCTGTCCACAGAGAATCTTTGCTGACCGGGTCGGATACGCAATGATGGGTTGTCGAGGTTGAGATTCTGACTTCTGGTAGAAGTAGCGTGCATGGCAAGCTTTGGAACTGCACTCTGCATGGCGCTGTTGATTCCTGCTGACCGGAACTTCCAAACTTGAGAGGGAGACGGATTTCTCCAGCAGGCTGGAAAGTTGATGGGATGGATTCTGGACCGGCACGCCCGCAGCCGGTCACGGCATTAAAGCGGATAATATCATGAGTGAAGGAGTCGAAATGCGTCCACGCTCAGAAAACAGCGGCCAGTTCAAACGGACAATTGTGGGCGAGGATGGCTTGTTGGATACCTCTGATGGACGGCTCCTCTTTGACGGATACCTTAATCAGACTGGAAATAATCGGTCAGATAGGTTGTCGATCGTGGCGGAAATATGACGATCTGATATAACTGTCACAGATGGCGGATATTCTTGCGGACAAACCTGAAGGATGGAAGTCAGCGATCAGCGACGAGGACCGGCGGTTCACTTTTAGCAAGTAGAATTCTGGGGGAACATGGCGACTGAGCGACATGGAACATAACGGTCATAAAAGATCTCGCGGAATAGGTGGTATATGTCGAGATCGAGCGATCAGACTAAGCGATTGCGGGCTTACTGAGCGATAACGGGCTTCGGCCTCAGCAAGCGCCCACTAATGGGCTCCACTTCCAGAAGAATGGGCCAAGACGAGGACGGATATTTGGACGTCTGAGCCTCTGGGCTTGCACTGTAGATCCAATTGGGCCAGACTATTCTGATCGCAATAATTCCACCATAACAATAGTTAAGTCATTTTCAATCAGATTTTTGGATCTTGTGGTAACTAACCATTATAAATGTAAAATAGACAAATTTTATATATTATAAATTTTTTTTTTTGGAAAAAACCAGCCCGGGCTGATTGTAGCTCCGCCCTGAATATGTACATAACCTGATACAATAATTCTAATTTTTTTCAAATGATTCAAGTTAGTGATGTCATCAAAATTTCTAATGATTGTCCGCTATATTCTCTACCTAAATGAGTCAATTCACTATTCCTATATATTATTCTTTCTTATAAAGTTATATGTAATGGCGATATATCTTTGAATTGTCTCTGCAAATACCAACGATGATGAATAATTTGGATTTTATAATGATACCATTACAAAGAAACTTTTGGAGGGAAAATGAGAAACTACAAAGAAAAAGTTCATTTCCCACAACTTTGATAAGGAAAAGTAAATGAAACAATAAAGAAAAAGTTTCCCACATGGTGAAACGTATTGGAATAATTGAGAACTTGACTATGTATCACCTGATGATCTAACTAAAAACTGCTGATGGATCCACTTATAATTCTCGAATAAATTGTATTTCATTCACTCGTAATTCATAGATAATTGTATTACAATTGAAAAGATAACTTAATTATTTTATTGGTTGCATTGTACTAAAAAAATTTTACATTCTTTTATTTATTTAAAGTTGAATTTATTTTTTCATACATGTTGTTTCACAAGTTTTAGAATTTAATTGTTCAAGTCACTATGTGAAACCTTCATAGAAAAACAATTGCGTTGAATTGAATCTTACTGATTCGTTTGGGACCCTTTTGCTCTCTATTGCTCGTGAAGAATCATAATGCATTCTATAGAAAAGACAATATCAATGTAAAAGAGCAATAAACATTGTCCTGAATTGTGTAACTAGTCAAGAATTTGTTCACCTGTGCCATGCCTTTTCTTTTACTTCCATTTTCATTTTTCGTTGGAAGGTGACTTGAAAGTTCAAAGTCAAAAGTCGTTTTATTTTTTGGTGCGTACCCAATGCTTAGCTTTTAAATTGAAGTATGAAAGAATCTAAAAATTTAGTAATTTACCAGGAAATAAAAAGTGTTTGAATAAAGTATTCTTGTAAAAATTAAGCTAATAAAATGTTAAAATAAATTTCTTAAAACTTATTTTCTTTAAAAAAAAAAGTTGTTAAAATTATTTAATGTTGAAGAACAACTAAATGGCTATTTTTTTTTTTTTCATGTCCTGTTTTTAGGATTCTAATAAGCTACATAAAACTTGTTACAACTTGTAATCTCCATATTTTATAGTGAAATATCTAGTATTTCTCTGCTATTATAGATGTAGGCACGATTGATTGAACCACGTAAAATTTTTGTTGTGTTTATTTTGTGTTTGTATGTTTGATTTGCTTCTGTTATTAATTTGTTCTCCGGTTTATCTATCTTGATTAAACTCAAACAACTATTTTAACAATCTTTAAATGTTCAAAACAAAAAATAGAATAATAAACATGAAAAATCTTGTCCTGATATGAAAGACACATGATGATATTTATTATTTCAACTTAAAAGGTTTACGTCTATAATAACCACATTAAGAAATTATTGTTTAATGTGATTTGTTATAAGGAGCACTTATTTAACTTAATTATATCATAGATAGCACTTAAAACAAAATAACCACAATAAAAATAAATAAATAAATTCACTACAAAACATCTCCAATAATATTTGAAACTTACAACTCCAATGTAATTATACCAATATTGCATGTGTTGTTGAATATCCTACTTCTAAATATAACTTTATAAGCTCAAATTTGCACTACATAAACTAAATCAAAATGTTGGATAGTCTCAATAACTAAAACATCATAGTTATCATAAATAAGCTGCAAAACGATTAATCTTGATAATGTATCTTGATATTAACTAACTTAAAAATTATAAAATAAATTTAGGAGTGGTAATATTTCGACCCCTTTAAAATTGTATGTACACCCAAAATATAATTATTTTTAAAATTTCAATATTGTCCTTAATATTATTGAAAAATGTCTTTGATTCACTGTTGGGACTGCCTCTCATGGCGGAGCAGTGGCATGCAATCGCCAATGTCCCACAAACCCAAAAAAAATCCAAAAGGAAAAAACACGCATTATTAATTCCTTCTATATGTTTTTCTGTTTTATTCTCTGTCTTCTGCATTAATCAAATTCTTATCCAACAAATATAGAAGAGCAACATGTACGGAACACAATCTAGCCATCAAAATTTTATTGATCCAATGTGTTGGTTTCACAATCTACCCATCAGAATCATATTGATGGAATTTTGCTAGTTATTCTAAATGATTGAATTCAATAAGAAAATCTATACAGCTCACCCGGTGCTACAAGAAATGACATAACCCCATTCATTGCAAATCTTTGAAACACAGATTCTTTCACTTTACAAGAATTCGAACTCAATCAGTGATAAGGATGAAAGGAGTGGAGAAGGCAGCAACAAAGAGGGTTGTCTAGTTAATGAGAAGAAACTGGAAAAATTAGTAGTGAAAACTAGGATCTTCATGATCAAAATGTGAATTTTGATGGAGAATATGATTATGATGGTGGTAGAGATTAGGAAGAAGAAAAGGATATGTTAGTAATTTGTGGGGTGTAATTACCATCTTTTAATATTTTTAAAAAATTTAATGGGATGAATGTGCAAAAAAGAGTGCGCATTCGGTATATTTGGGATGTCAATTTCGCCACTCTAAATTCAGGGTGATGTTATTTTCAAGGGAAAGTTCCCTGGGCCTCATCATTCAATGGGCTTGATCCAAATGGAGGCATTGTGATACAAAACACGCATTCCTATTATAAGCAACAACCGTACGAAGAGCAAAATTGTCAAGAAAATAAGAAAGTCAAAACTCGCTTTCTTTTTTTCACACGTGTCCATCGACTGTGCAAGCGCGAAAACAGCACCTAGGACGATCGATGTTAATATAACGAAACCCTTCAACATCTTCCTCGTACACGGCACCCATGCTGTAGTGATCCATTGTCGTGGACGTGTTGTATAAACCGACTGGTCTGTAAGAATCTCAATGATGATAAAACTTTATTAGTTAAAGAGATAGATGATAATTATCGGGAAATAGAAATTAAGTTTTTTTTAAAAAAAAAAATACAACAGATACAAATCATTTATATAGACAGCTTAGTACATCAAACCATAATTAACTACCTAAAAATGATAACATAATTCCTGAAAACATGGATCAATACTACTTTATAACAAAAGTCATTATTACATTTAACAAAATCTTTGACTTTTAGAAAGCATTTAGAAAAAATATCAGTTTTCTTAACATTGCTCCTCCTTGAGATTTTTTCCAAATACTCCCAACAGTGCCCTTAGCTTCTCAAACTTGGTGCCTTAGTCATGATGTCTACAATTTGATCTTCAAATTTGCAGTACTCCACTTTAATTTCCTGGTCAACTTCCAGTTGCCTTAAAACGTGAAATTTAACCTTTATATGCTTGGTAAAACAAGAAATTTATCCTTTATATGCTTGGTAAAACATGAAATTTAACCTTTATATGCTTGGTTTTGCCATGAAGCAATGGATTTTAAGCCACATGAATAGCTGACTTGTTGTCAACTTTAATAACAGTAGCACTAGCAGAAGCTATTTCTAGATCAGTGAGTAATTTTCTCATCCATACAGTATGATTAGCAGTACCTGCTGCTGCAATATACTCTGCTTCAACATAGCATTATGCAACAACCTCCTACTTCCTTGAACTCCAGGAGAAAGCTCCATTTTCAAATGTAAAAACATAACCAGAGGTACTTCTGCAGTCAACACTGCCAGCCCAATTGCTATCAGAGCATCCCAGTAAACATCTTTTTTCAGCTAATTTAAACCATAAACCATAATCTGTTGTACCTCTAACATATCTCAAAACCCTTTTAGCGATGCCAAAATAAGACTATCGTGGAGAATGCATGTACTTGGAAAACATACTTACTGCATAAATCAAATCTGGCTAGGTATTTGTTAGATACAAAAGACTCCCAATCAGGCTTCTGCAAACTGTTAGATCTACCTTCTCACCAGCATTCTCTTCGGTAATTTTTTCATTGTATACGAGAGGAGTAGCCACTGTTTTGCATCTATCCATTTTGAATCTTTTAAGTAGATTCAAAGCATATTTATGCTAAGATACAAAAATGCCATCCTGTGATTGCATAATTTTCATTCCCAAGAAATAATTCGTTTTTCCTAAGTCAGACATCTCAAACATGTCTTGCATTTTGTTTTTAACTCCATAATCATGCCTTCATCATTTCCTGTAATCAAAAGATCATCAACGTATAAAGAAACAACCAACATTTTGCCATTATTCTCCTTCTTTGAATACAATGTAGCTTCTGCAATACTCCTCCTGAAGCCACATTCAATAAAGTAGGCATCAACCTTACTATACCAGGCTCTTGGAGCCTGTTTAAGGCTATACAAGACCTTATTCAACTTACACACCATGTCATCTTCATTTGAAACTTTATAACCCCGGGGCTGTTCAACAAAGATCCCCTCCTTTAGCTCACCATTAAGAAATCTGATTTTACATCTAGATGATAGATCTTCCACCTGTATTAAGCTGCAAGAGCCAAAAATTATTTGTTGGTGTCATGTCTACTCACCGGTGGAAAGACTTTATTGTAATCTGTTCCTGGTTGTTGAGCATATCCTTTGACCATCAATCTTACATTTAATTTGTTGAGAGATCCATTTGGATTTAATTTAGCTTAATAAATCCATTTGAGCCCTAATATGTTCTTGTCTTTAGGTCTAGGAACTAATTCCCAAGTCTCATTCTTCTATATCATCTTTATCTCCTCATGCATTGCATTAACCCATCCAGCATCTTTGCAAACTTCCTCAAAGCTTACAGGTTCCTTCAATATTAAATTGCATATTTCATATATCGCAGTAAGACTTCTTGTTCTTGTTTTCACCGGTTTATCATTATCGACATTCACTTCATCTTTACTGCTTTTTGAAGAAGCTAAAAGTTGACTTTCTAAACATGCAACTGAATTATCAATTGCAATTACATCATCTTGCTGCTGAATCTTGTTAGAATCCCAATTCCAGAATGACTTCTCATCTACTATAACATCCCTACTAATCATAACTTTCTTCCCCTTCAGATTATAAATTCTATAATCCCTTGTAATTGAAGCATACCCCTTGTATAGATTATAAATTCTATAACCCCTTGTCATTGAAGCATACCCTAAAATAATTCCCACTTTTGATTTCTTGTCCAGTTTGGTTCTTCTAGCAGTTGGAACATGTACATAGCAGCATGTGCCACATACTTTCACGTGCTTGATAGATGGCTTGACTTGACTTCATGCTTCTATTGGTGTTTTTCCCTCTATTGTAGTTGTTGGAAATCTATTCAGTAAGATAAACTGTAGTATGTGCAGCCTCTGCCCAGAATTGATTCGGCATGTTCTTTCCATCCAACATTGCTTTAACTATTTCCTCTACTACCCTATTCTTTCTCTAGACTACCCCATTTTGCTTAGGGGTGTATGCATTAACAAGTTGATGATGAATACCAACATCTTCACAAAACCTTTTGAACTCTTTAGAATTGTACTCCATCTCATTATCAGGTCTTAAAGCCTTGAGCTTACACCCATTTTGAGTCTCAACTAGTTTTTTAAACCTTTTGAATGCTTCAAAGACCTATTATTTATTTCTTATGAAATAAATCCAAGTCATTTTTGTCATGTCATCAACAAAAACCACAAAATACTTATTTTTGTTCATAGACTCTATACTCATAGGTCCAGAAACATCACTATGACTAGTTCTCTATATGGACTTTATAGGAAAAGGTTCCTTGTGCTGCTTTCTCATTTAACATGAGCCATAAACACCATCGGGTCTTTTTACTTCAGGCATAAATCTTAACTAATCTTGCTTCCACAGTTAAGTCAAAGCATTATAAGTACAATGACAATATCTATAATGTCACAGCCTTGATTCATCTTGTTTAGCAAAATTTACTCTTTCATCAACACATATCCAATTTAAAGGAAAACATTTATCTCTCAATGGTAATTTTGCAACCAGCACATTTTCTTAGTCATAAATAAAACATGACATACATATTGAATAACCATTTTTCAGCATTTGAGTCACACTTAATAAATTTTGAGAAAAAAAAGGTACAAATAAAACATCATGGATAACTTTAGTACTTGTTTAATTTGAACTATCATAGATCCTTTTCCATGAGACTCCACAACCTACCTATTTTCCAGTTTGACTTTTATCTTAATGGTCTTATTCAAATTGCTGAATGGTGCTTTATCTTTCGCCATGTGACTTATACAGCCACTATCAATAAACTAGGTATATTTAACAGCTGCATGAGTCTTTTGCATAGCCATAAATAAGCTTACTTTTGGTTCCTCCTCCTCTTCGGTAAAGTTAGTTTGCTGTAATGTTTTTCTTTGGCTTTGTTTTTGCTTATGCCTACAATGCTTGTCAATATGGCCTATCTTTTTGAAGAACCTACATTGAATAAGTGGCTTACCTTTAAAACAACAATCATCTTCAATTCAATATGCATTTGTAAGTGCTTTTATTGACACTAGAATTACTTGATAAGCCTGTTAGTCTTGTGTAGAAACAAGTTGTGTTAAAGCTTGAATACTAAAATTTAAGCATTTATCTATACACTTTAAGCTTTTAAGTTTAGGGATTTTTTAAAACACCACCTACTAAGTTGGGAAGATGGTGTGGGTGGAGTAAAGGTTGTAGAGAGCTGCTTACATTTATTCGAGATCACCAAAAAGGAACTAAGGAGGCTTGAGGTGGATTTATATTGCAATAGGGAGAGGTCCAATGAAGTTCATGAAGTTACTAAAAGTTAAAAACTATAGTGTTTTTAATCCAAGCATAACATATTGCAAAATTATTGTTTGTGCCAGTCACCTATAAAATGATCTCTGCAAGCAGTTCCCAAATTGCCAAATATACAATACTAATAATGGTTTTGATGGAGCTATAAAAAAATTATCAATGTTTGGGGGAAATCTAGCACCTCCAAAAATCAATTGAAAATCAACAATCTAAAATCAATTGATCCCCTTGAGCCCATAAAAATGGATTGCCAAAACCCCTAAAATCAATTTAAACAGGTAGGACCAAGAATGATAAACTTCAATAAAAAGCCCAAGCCCAAACGCCCCTTAGGGAGTAAAGGAGCCGAAAAGATTTGATTTATTTCACCCAAATAGAGGGAAACCCCCAAAAGAAGAGCCAATCCCCTCTAGCTAGCAAAGCGTCTCAGACACCACTAGAAGACAAACTAGAGTGTGGGAAGCGACACTAGTAGAGTGTAGAAGTAGCAACTTTCAGCAAAAAGAAAGGTTCACAGCGTGTCACTTGTCCCCAGAGGTAGATCAACTATCAAGAAAGGAGCGTACCACCACTGCAAAACAGCCTTAAAACAAGGCTTTATAACTCATAGCAATACTGAAATATAAGAAGACAAAGAGAGGAGTAGGTAATAGAAGGCAAAATTATAGCAAGAGGGAGCTGGCATAAGTTCAACCGCATTAGGGGAAGGCAAAATGAACATCAAACCCCTAAAGCATAGGCAGTGCAGTATATAAAGAGGTAACTGTTCATTGATAAGAGGTATGTAAGGAACCCTTTTTGGAAAGGATATTCAAAAATACTTGGCCTAGTTCTTAGCTTATTAAGTGTTACACAACTTTTTTCCCCTAAAACTCTTCAAAAACACCCCTTAGTTCTCAACCGATGGGAGATTCCCTACAAAAATCTATTGACTTGAGCATTGAAGAGTTTTTTATGGTAAGGTATTCGCGACCCCTAACCTCTTACTTGTTTTGCAGGGGAATCAAAGCGAAAATCCACCGAACAAAGAAGGAAGTGTTTCAACCCCAAGAGCTAAGGCCCTATTCCGAACTCGCAGTCTCAAAGGCCAAATCCCTTGAGTCATCAAGGGGTCCACTAACGAATCAGATTTCACTTTGCATTCTAATTAAAATCTTGACATTACTATTGATGTAATCCTCTGAGAACAATTTTTCTATCAAGAAGCAATAATAACGTTATACATTCAATCTTTTATATCCCAACTTAATACCAATTCATATTATATCAATTGATTAACTGATACATTTTGCATGTAAAATAAATCATCATTAATAAATATCTATTCATTAATCGATAAATATAAGTTGGGATTAAAATTGCGATATATGGTAAGATGTATAATTTTAATCAAAAACCAACCACTGAAGAGCCAGTTGCATGAACTGTCATGGAAAGCTACCAAGCATCCAATAGAAACTTATCTAATAGCCTTCATTTGCATCCATACCTTTAAATATAAGAAACATGGAGGATGCTGCAGTAAATTTGCATTATATGGCCTATGGTTGTGACAGGAACAGTGTTTTGTACAATTCCAGGAGCTCGCAACCAGATGAAAAGCACAACGAATTGGCAAACCGCTGGCCAACCCAATTTTCGTGATTTTGTTTTTTTGAAATAGCCAATTTTCGTGGACTAGTGCTGCTAATTTAGTCCTAAACCATTTACACCCAATAATTTTTTTATTAATTAAAAAAAAAAAAGAGCAGAGGATATTACTTATGCATTTCCAGATGCTTCATTTTCCTACAAGAAAACAAAAAAATATATATATATCTCTTTATTCTTAGATCGGAAATTTCCTTACAGGATCTGATCCATATGCCTTCACATATCTTGTAGCGAATATTGGACCAACATAGAAGTCATAAAATTCTGTGTTTAAAATTGTTTTAATCATACTAATTCCCAATTAGTTCAATTGGTTCAACTAGATTTGATTTCACGCAAGCATTCTTCGTCAACTTCAATTTGTTTTGGATCAATATAAACTTCACGCGAGTGTTTATCAAGTTTGTGTTCACACCTTTAACTTTCAAAGTTTCGAGCCTGAATATGTAAATACCTTGACACAGTCATTTTAATTTTTTTCAAATAATTTATGTTGCTGATGTCATCAAAATTCCTAATGATTGACCGTTTCTGTCTTCTCCAACATATATTAATTCTCTACCTGAATGAGTCAATTCACTCTTCTTATATATTATTCTTTCTTATAAAGTTAAAGTATACGCAATGACGATATATCTTCGAAGTATCTCTGTAAATACAAATGATGATGAATAATTTGGATTTTACAATGATACCTTTGTAAAGAAACTTTCAAAGGGAAAAGAAGGAACTACAAAGAAAAACGTTCATTTCCCACGATTGTGATAAGGAAAAATAAATGAAACTACAAAGAAAAAGTTCCTCAAAAAGTGAAATATATTAAAATAATTGAGAATTTGACTATGTATTGCTTGATAATCTAACTGAAAAATGTTAATGGATCCACTTATAATTCTCGAATAATTTTTATTCCATTCAATTGTTATTCATAGATAATTGTATCACAATTGAAAAGATTAACTTAATTATATTATTGGGTGCAATATAAAACTTGTACATTCTTTTAGTTATTTAAAGTTGAATTTATTTTTTCATACATGTGTAATGTGTTGTTTCACAAGTTTTATAATTTAATTATTCAAGTCACTATGTGAAAACTTCGTAGCAAAACAATTGCTTTGAATTGAATCTTACTCATTCTTTTGGGACCCTTCTTCTCTCTATTGCTCATGAAAAATTATAGTGCATTCTGTAGAAAATGCAATGTAAAAGAGTAAAAAGCATTGTCAAGAATTTGTTCACCTGTTGCGCTGTGCCGTTTCGTTTACTTCTATTTTCTTTTTTCTTTTGAAGGTGACTTCTTAGTTCAAAGTCAAAAGTCATTTGATTTTTTATTGCGTATCCAATGGTTAGCTTTTAAATTGAAGTAAGAAAGGATCTATAAATTTAGTAATTTACCAGGAAATAAAAAGTGCTTGAGTACTTTTCAAAATAAAAAAGTGTTCGAGTAAAGTAATATTCTTGAAAACAATTAGGCTAATAAAATGTTAAAATAAATTTCTTAAAACTTATTTTCTTTCAAAAAAAATTAAAATTTACTTAATGTTGAAGAACAACTAGATGGCTATTTTTTTCTTGTCTTTTTTTAAGACTCTAATAAGCTATATAAGGCTAAATAGATTAATAAATATGAAAATCTTGTCTTGATATGAAAGACACATCATGACATTTATAATTTCAACTTGAAGATTTATATCAATAGTAACTACATTATGAAATTATTGTTTAATGTGATTTATTGTAAAGAACGTTTATTTAGCTTACATAATAGATAGCATTTAAAATAAAATAACCACAATAAAAAATAAATAAATAATATTGAAACTTACAACTCCAATATAATTATAACAATATTGCAAGTGTTGTTGAATATCTTACTTCTAAATATAACTTTATAAGCTCAAATTTGCACTATAGAAACTAAATCAAAATGTTCGATCGTCTCAATAACTAAAACATCACAGTTATCATACATAAGATGCAAAACGATTAATCTTGGAAATGTATTTTGATATTAATTAACTTAAAAAAAATTATAACATAAATTCAGTATGGTGTTACTTTCAAGGGAAAGTTCCCTGGGCCTCATCATTCAATGGGCTCGATTCAAATCGAGGCTGAGGCGCAAAACACGCTTTCCTATTATAAGCGACCGTATGAAGAGCAAAATTGTGTGAAAAAAGACAAAACTCGCTTTCTTTTTTTCACACTTAAAACTGCGAGCGAAAACAGCATCCTTTGGACGATCGAAGTAGATTTAACGAAACTTCAACATAGTCCTCGTACACATGCTGCTTCTGATACATTGCCGTGGACGTGTTGTATAAACCAACTCGTCTTATATAAGAATCCTAGGACAATCGAAGTTGTCACAAATCTCATCCCAGAAGTTTTCTTTGTCTTCACAGCAGCAGACCAACCCAATTCACGTTTGTTTCTTTTTTATTTTTTGTGTTAGTTATTCAGAAACAATACAATGACTAGTGTTTCCCATGCAAATATTTGCATTGAGTTTCTAATTGATGTTCCTGCCACCCTTAGTAAACCCAGCAAAAAGTGGCACTCTGCTTTTGCTAAAATCTACTGTTCCAGAATTCTGTTTTCTCTAGCCAAAAATACTGCACCCACACACGAGTATGACAAGGTTTCACGCTCTCCATCCTATACTGTTGTTTATCTTGAACATCCTGCAGATAATATATCATTCCAGATTGATCAGACAAGTCTTCATGAGCTCGTGAAGGAGAAAAATCTCGACCGACTTCGACGGTTTGGCGGGACTTCTGGTGTGGTTTCTGCGCTTGAAACCGACATCAATGCTGGAATCATTGGCAGTGAAGAAAACGTTGCTCGCAGAAAACAGGCATTTGGTTCTAACACCTATAAAAAACCGCCAACAAAGAGCTTCTTTCACTTTGTGGTGGAGGCTTTTAAAGATCTTACGATTTTGATTCTTTTAGGGTGTGCAGCACTCTCTCTTGGTTTCGGCATTAAAGAGCATGGCCTGAAAGATGGATGGTATGATGGTGGAAGCATATTCGTTGCTGTCTTTCTGGTCATCGCTGTCTCGGCTGTAAGCAATTACAGGCAAAATAGACAGTTTGATAAATTATCAAACGTCAGTAATAATATCCAAATTGAAGTCATCAGAAAAGGTCGTCGCCAACAAATTTCAATCTTTGAAATTGTTGTTGGTGATGTTATATGCTTGAAAATTGGAGATCAAATTCCCGCCGATGGCTTGTTCCTACAAGGGCATTCGTTACGGGTGGACGAATCAAGCATGACAGGGGAGAGTGATCATGTGGAAGTAAACAGCAGCGAAAATCCATTCTTGTTCTCCGGCACCAAGGTGGTTGATGGCTATGCTTGCATGCTTGCCACGTCAGTCGGCATGAACACAACATGGGGCCAAATGATGAGCCAAATCAGTCATGACACCAGTGAACAAACACCTTTACAAGCTCGGCTTAACACGCTAACTTCATCAATAGGCAAGGTTGGATTGGCAGTTGCTTTCTTAGTCCTTGTAGTCTTGTTGGTTCGCTATTTCACAGGGAATACAACAGACGAGAATGGAAATCAGGAATTTATTGGAAGCAGAACAAAAACAGACGACATAGTGAATGCTGTTGTGCGGATTGTGGCCGATGCAGTTACAATTGTTGTGGTTGCCATCCCTGAAGGTCTTCCTCTAGCTGTTACACTTACTCTTGCTTATTCCATGAAGAGAATGATGTCTGATCAAGCTATGGTGAGGAAGCTTTCAGCTTGTGAGACCATGGGCTCTGCAACAACTATTTGTACTGACAAAACTGGCACTCTCACTCTGAACCAGATGAAAGTGACCATGTTTTGGCTCGGCAAAGAACTTGTAAGAGAGGGTGCTGCTTCTTCAATTTCTCCGTGGGTTGTTGAATTGTTCCAACAAGGAGTTGCTCTGAATACGACTGGTAGTGTCTACAAGACAAGTTCAGGATCAGAATATGAGTTCTCAGGCAGTCCAACTGAGAAGGCAATTCTTTCTTGGGCTGTCCAGGAACTCAACATGGACATGGAGGAATTGAAGCAGAGCTGTATCATTCTCAAAGTCGAAGCTTTCAATTCACAAAAGAAAAGGAGTGGGGTTTTAATGAGGAAGAATACAGACAACGCAATCCACGTGCACTGGAAGGGAGCAGCAGAGATGATTCTAGCAATGTGTTCCAGTTACTACGATGCTTACGGAAACAACAAACAACTGGACGATGCAGAAAGGGAGAAATTTGGTCTAATTATTCAAGGTATGGCAGCTAGCAGCCTTCGATGCATTGCTTTCGCACATAAACAAGTTTCTGAAGACGAGCATGATGAGATGGATGGTATGAAAAAGCTAGATGAGGGTTATTTGAGCTTGTTAGGGCTGGTGGGCATAAAGGATCCATGCCGTCCAGGGGCAAAGAAAGCAGTGCAAGATTGCCAACTTGCTGGAGTGAATATCAAGATGATTACTGGTGATAATATTTTCACAGCAAAAGCCATAGCCACTGAATGTGGAATACTCAGGCCCAATCAGGACCTGTTCAGTGGAGCAGTGGTGGAGGGAGAGGAATTCAGAAAGTACACAAAAGAAGAGAGGATGGAGAAGGTTGACAAAATATGCGTGATGGCAAGATCCTCACCTTTTGACAAGCTGCTCATGGTACAATGCTTGAAACAGAAAGGTCATGTGGTTGCAGTCACTGGGGATGGCACAAATGATGCACCAGCACTTAAGGAGGCAGCTATAGGACTTTCTATGGGAATTCAAGGCACTGAAGTGGCCAAGGAGAGTTCAGATATTGTCATCTTGGACGACAACTTTTCTTCTGTAGCCACAGTCCTAAGATGGGGAAGATGTGTTTACAGCAACATCCAGAAATTCATTCAGTTCCAGCTTACGGTAAATGTAGCTGCTCTCGTGATCAACTTTGTTGCTGCAGTTTCTATAGGGGAAGTCCCTTTAAGTGCAGTCCAGTTATTGTGGGTGAACCTTATCATGGACACGCTGGGTGCTCTGGCTCTCGCCACGGAAAAGCCCACCAAGGAGCTCATGGACAAACCCCCTGTTGGTCACACCGAACCACTTATCACCAACATCATGTGGAGGAATCTTCTGGCTCAGGCTATGTATCAGATAGCTGTCCTCTTGACCTTACAATTCAGAGGTGAATCCAGCTTTGGTATCAGTGAGAAGGTAAACGACACCTTGATTTTCAACACATTTGTGTTTTGCCAAGTCTTCAATGAATTCAACGCAAGGAAGCTTGAAAAGAAAAATGTGTTCGAGGGGATCCATAAGAACAAGTTGTTTCTGGGAATTATTGGGATAACCATTGTTCTTCAAGTAGTGATGGTGGAATTTCTGAAGAAGTTTGCAAGTACAGAAAGGCTGAACTGGGGCCAATGGGGTGTGTGCATCGCATTTGCAGCAGCTTCTTGGCCAATCGGTTGGGTCGTCAAGTGCATGCCTGTTCCAAAGAAACCATTATTTAGCTATCTCAAGTGGAAGAAGTACTAGGATTAACAATTCATTTGATTTTGTGTACATACTTAGCATTATGTTTTTGTGACTATAATATGCAATCTTTTCTGTTCGTTATTTAAAATAATATCTGTAATAAAGAGTGATATTGTCTGGTTTTCTTAATTATCAATTTTATTTCTTTGGGTTGTCTCATCTTGTTTGGATGCAACAAGATCCGGCAAATAACAAAAATTTTATTCTAGAACAAATTAAAACAGCGAAAAAGAAATGATAAACATTTTAAATTTCAACGTGTTCTTCAAGCAATATTAGCATACAATTACATACTTGAGTTATCTGTTCTCTCTTTTGTATCTGCAACGAGAAAAGTTAAGACTAGTTGCGATTTTGCATTGCTCAGCAGTATAAGTCTTTCATTTTCTTAAAAACGTGAGTTAAAAAGAAACTCTACCATATTATAAACAAGCCAAATCATTCTGCTTCTTAGACTTCAAATATTTTTATCATTTGTGATGTGCAAGAGATGTCTCCACCAAATTCGGTAGATATGTCTCCTCCAAATACAAGTTCTTCCAGGCTTGTGCTCAGGGAAAATTTGAGTTCTTAAGACCATGGGACAAAAATCAACAAACCACTTCTAGGCAATATCAAGAAACTTATAATAGTTGAAGCAATTTTAGTGTCACTGCACATTAAAAGAAATGGACACAGTGATACTATACATACAAGTTAGATTAACATTCATAACCTCCATAATCACATTGATTACCCTAACAGTAATAGTGATAATGCAAAGGCAATCAACCAAGTCTGCCATACCTTGAATAATTAGCCCAAATTTCTCCCTTTCTCCATTGTCCAGTTGTTTTTTGCTTCCAGAAGCATCGTAGTAACTGTAATACATTGCTAGAACCATATCTGCCGCTCCTTTCCAGTCCACGTGGATTGTGTTATCTGCATTCTTCCTCATCAAAAGCGCGCTCCATTTCTTTGGTGAATTGAGAGCTTCAACTTTGAGAATGATACAGCTCTGCTTTAATTCCTCCATATCCATGTTCATTTCCTGGACTGTCCAAGAAAGAATTGCCTTTTCAGTCGCACTGCCGGAGAATTCATACTATGATCCTGAACTTGCCTTGTAGACACTGCCTGTCATATTCAGAGAACCTCCTTGTTGAATCAATTCAACAACTCATGGAGAAATTGACAAGGCAGCAGACTCTTTTACATATTCTTTGCCTAGCCAAAACTTGGTCACCTTTATCTGGTTCAGAGTAAGAGTGCCAGTTTTGTCAGTACAAATAGTTGTTGCAGAGCCCATGGTCTCTCAGGCTGAGAGCTTCCTCACCATAGCTTGATCAGACATCATTCTCTTCATGGAATAAGCAAGAGTAAGTGTAAAAGCTAGCGGAAGACCTTCAGGATGGCAACCACAACAATTGTAACTGCAGCAGCCACAATCCGCACAACAGTATTCACTATGTCGTCGGTCTTTGTCCTGCTTCCATTAAATTCCTGATTTCCATTCTCATCTGTTGTATTCCCCATGAAATAGCAAACCAACAACACTACAAGGACTAAGAAAGCAACTGCCAGTCCAACCTTGCCTATTGATGAAGTTAGCGTGTTGAGCCGAGCTTGTAAAGGTGTTTGTTCGCTGGTGTCATGACTGATTTGGCTCATCATTTGGCCCCATGTCGTATTCATGCTGACTGATGTGGTAAGCATATAAGCATAGCCATCAACCACCTTGGTACCGGATAACAAGAATGGAATTTGGCTGCCTTTTTACTTCACACGATAGCTTTCCCCTGTCGCGCTTGATTTGTCCACCTGTAACGAATGCCCTTGTAGGAACAAGCCATCCGCAGGAATTAGATCTCCAACTTTCGCCAACAATAATTTCTAAGATTGAAATTTGTTGCCGCCGACCTTTTTTGACGACTTCGATTTGGAAATTATTACTAACGTTTGATAATTTATCAAACTGTCTATTTTGCCCAGAAAGACAGCAACGAAAATGCTTCCACCCTCATACCAGCCATCTCTTTCAGGCCATGCTCTTTAATGCCAAAACCAAGAGAGTGCTGCACACCCTAAAAGAATCAAAATAGTTAGATGCCTCCGCAACAAAGTGAAAGAAGCTCTTTGTTGGCGGTTTTTTATACGTATTCGAACCAAATGCCTGTTATCTACGGGCAACATCTTCTTCATTACCCATGATTCCAGCATTGGTATCAGTTTCAAGAGCAGAAACTACACTAGGAGTCCCGCCAAACTGTTGAAGTCGGTTGAGATCTTTTTTCCTTGACAAACTCATGAAGACTTGTCTGATCAATCTGGAATGATTTATTATCTGCAGGAGGTTGAAGACTGACAACGGTATAAGAAGGAAAGCGCGTGAAACCTTATTGTAATTGTTTGAGGGTGCAGCATTTTTGGCTAGAGAAAACAGATTTCTGGAACAGTGTAGTTTAGCAAAGGCAGAGTGCCAGTGTTTGTTGGGTTTCTTAAGACTGGCAGGAACATCAACTAAAAACTCATGTCAACTTTTGCATGTAGAATGCTAGCTATATTAGTGTTTCCAAGCAACCAAACACAACAAATAACGATTAGAAAAAAGGTGCTGGGGGATGAGATTTATAATAACTTGGGACTTGCTAGGATATACGTAAGTGAGTGTCAAGTGGATGAATAAGTATGTTGGAGAGGAAGTTGCTTTTAATGTCCAAGTTATTTCATCACTGTTTATAATACATGTTTTTAACATTATTATTATTATTATTATAGACTGAGACTGATTTACGAAACTATAGAAACCAATCGAAATAGAAATATTAATGATGTGATCCGAGATACTTCTTTTATATAGGAAGAATCCGCTCATATAAAGGTAAAGGAAAAGCTTACACCAAAATGGGAGGGTAATCCACAGATAAATGTGGGAGACTTGATATTTTTGGCTTCTCCAAGCGTCAAACCATACAAAAGGCATGGGCAACTGGCGCGTAAACGTGTTTTGAACTTTAATTGGCGTGTGGTAAGGTGGAAGAAAAAGTTGATACCACTTGCTAGTTGCTATGACTATTGAACACGCTGACTGACTTGGTATGACTATTCATTATTCAACAAGCTGACTGACTTGTCTACACACTACACAAAGAACTAGTCAGAGGGGTAGTTTGAACAGATAACCGCAATACCCTTCGTAGATATGGCGCTCCTTAACACGGGCAATGACCGTTTAGTAAATTTATTTACCGCTACCCGCGTTAGAAGTGCTATTTGACAGGGACAACGAACCCCCCACGTTAGAAGCATAATTTAACACAGAGGGACACTAAAATGGAAATTATCCGTTATAATTAAAAAAAATAATAAAAAATAAAAAAATAAAAACACAAAAACTCTCATTCCTATCTCAGGGGAATAGAAGACGGGCGAGATGCGCTGTTTTCTTGTAATTGAGTAATCAAATTTTAGCTACGAAGAGTGAAGACTACGTAATAATATAAAGTCTATCCAATCAATAAGCTTATTAAAAAAAAAAAATCCAACTGGTAAACTAATGCTGAAAACTTTGTTTTTTTTTTTTTTTTTTTACACGCTAATTCACAATGTTTTTGGAAAGAAAATACCAACAAAAATTGGTGTTAATATTTATGTTATGTATAAATAAGCGGATAGCAATGGAGTGGATTGAATATAAAAACTAAAGTATTCATTTTTGTATCCATTTGAGATATATATTCTCATCCTCATATTCATCTCCATTATAATAAGTTAAACAAATTCAACAAAATATTTGATTTAGATATGATATCCATCCCGTTCTGTCCACGTCCGTATACAATAAAAAATGATGAATTATCAAATTTTCATGGAAAAAATATAACTAACATCTAGCCATATAATATAATAATCATCCATAAAATTTAATATTAAAAACAAAAATCATTCTTTGAATTGAGTTTGTCATGAAGATTATGGTTAATATCGAATATTTAAAACCAAAGTACATCTACAAAATCATGTCTTATCAAGCTTAACATAGAAGTTTAAGCACACGATGCTACTATTAAAATTTAAAAGTTCAAATAATATAAAGTTTAAAAACAAAATTCAACTATAATAAAAAAACCTCCGGTTGATTAAATTCTTCAATAATTTAATATAAAAATCTTCAACACTCCGATAAAAAAAGAAAATTAAAAAAAAAACTGCTCACAGACTTCTACACACGGATAACAAAATCATATTGATTGAGTCTTATAAATATCTATATTTGAACTTTTCAAAAAAAAAAATAATAATAATCTTTATTTGAACAACAGTATAAAAGCAATTTATCACAACTAGCTCAACAAACATGTAGTTTAATGAAAACAACTTCAGAATAAAATCATATTAATTGAGTCTTAAATATCCATGTTTGAACAACTGTATTTGAGCAATTAGTCTTACAATTTATCACAACTAGCCCACCTAACATCTAGTTTAATGAAAATAATTTCACAACCGCATAATTTCACATTTTTGTGAAGTATATATTTATGGAAGCACTGTCATAAATTAGATGTTTGAAAATGGCCAATGATTCAGTCGTGGTCAATATTTAAAAAAGAATTATAGAAGCAATCTCATAAATTAGATGTTTGAAAACGGCCGATGATTCAGTCATGGTCAATATTTAAAAAAGAATTATAGAATCAATCTCATGAATTAGATGTTTTGAAAACTTCATTCATGGTCAATATTTAAAAAAGGAAATGAAATTATAAAGAAGGAAATTAAAGACTAGATTACAACGTTCTACATATAAGATTCAGTAATTAGAAGTCAAGAAGGAAAAATTTGTTAGTGAGCGGGCTTATTATATAGTTGTTAAACCTAATAAAATAGAATTTCAGGTTTTAGGTGAGGTTAAAATAGAAAATAATTTGTCCTTAAAAAAAATAGAAAATATTTTGTATACTGATTTTTAATAATTACATAACAAAAATTATATTTAGTATGTCTATAAAATATTGAAATTACTAACAAACTCGAATGGGGATCCCCATATCCAAAAATAAAATGGACATTACATTTATATCCATCTGTGCTCCAGTCCTGATATAATAATATTCATATTCATTTTAAATGAAGCAAATTTCTACTTATATTCATATCCGTGGATAATTTTACTATCTTCATTGATTAGTGTTATAGCTAACTCTAGTGGCAAACTCACAAATTTATATGAGATAACACACTAGAGTAAAACATACTATATGCAATAATGTTAAAATCCAACTATGATGTGTATGTGTAATTTTAAGTTAATTATACCAAATATCTATTAAAACCTATCAAGCTTAAACACTATATGTATTATTTGAAAATTAACACATAGCACTATAAGACTCTCGTAATAAATAAAGAAAACTTCCACATGTGCTCGTAAATACATAAGATGAGATTTAAACTCCTATCACAGATGCGAATAAAAAGTGCACTAATCATTTATTACAAATAATAATTATAATGTTAAAAAAAAAAAAAAAAAAAAAAAAACTAATATTAAACATAGTATATGATTTTATAAGAACATTATTGAATAAAAAAGTTCATATCAAATCAAAATAACATATTTAATAACTTAACTTAAATAAATCACACTTTTATTATAATTAAAATATTTTTAAGAAACGAATCAATATAATGATAAAAACAACACTATCTTAAAAAAAAAAAAAAAAAATTGAAACATCCTAATCTATTGACAATTTTGATCTTATAAATTTAGATAAGAAAAATTCACAAATTGGATGTTGGTTAAGTTGAAAAATAAGTACAACTTATACAAGAAAAAAAATTCAAAAAAACAAATACAGTATAAAAATTTAATAAATAATTAAGGTTTCACTAACTTTAGCTTCAAGCAAGAAGTGGTGAATTTGAATCCATGAACATACAAGGATGAACAAAAAATGTAAAATTGAGATTCCCCACAATCATGTTAAAAATAGCTAGGATTGCCAAAAGAACGTGTCGTTCGTTTGATAAGAAATAAAAATGAATACTAAAAATTCGAATGAGTAAAGCTCAAGAAGCTACATTAGAGTAGCAGAGAGAAAAGCAATGATGGATGTGGAAGAGTCAAAGTCGAACAGAGGATTCCTCACGTAGTTCTCTTAGTCAAAATAGTGTAATCTGGGTCACGAAGGATTTGATTGACGCAATGGAAACAGAATCCGTGGTTCAATTTACCACCTTGACAACTGAAAAAAGGGACGCAATCCAAAATGTCAACAAGCTTTCCTAATCACTCTGGTAAGTGTTGCAGCAAACATGAAGCTCCACCGGGGACCTGAACCACAATAGTTTATGTCTTCCGTTGTCCGAAGGCACAACAAATTAAATTCTGATGATATACCTAATATGGCCAAAGACCTGTGTTGCAAAATTCAAATTATACAAATTCCAATTTGATTTCTGCGACCCGTAACATTTTCAGTTTTCAGCTTTAATCAACGCTTCAACGATTCTAGATATCACATGAAATTCCAACATTGAAAGCACCCAGCGGCCTACTGTCATTTATAGAAACAAACAACAATATGGTACAACACATTCTCATACAGGAGAATGGAATCTTTACACAGATTGAGGCACCTCCAGTGTCTCTGTCCCGTGTGCCTCGCTTTTTATTAAAGGTTTGGACAGAGATTTGGACCAGATAAGGGAGAGGTTCAAAGGCTTCTCCAAATCAAGAGACAAATATATTATGATACAGAATATCATATCTAAGCCGGAACAACTTCAGGAATTTTGCCATTGTCTGCAGGAGCCAAACTGTCATAGTATTCAACCAACACCTTCCAGCCACCAGGGCACATAAATCCATCAGGTGGATTCTCTTTGTTCTTTGCAAGTGTTCGCATCTGTAAAACGTAAGCAAAGGTTCAATTACAAGTTGTGAAAATAACACGTCAACGAAATATCTGTACAGCTAGGATGTGCTAGTATTTTTACCCTGTAAGCCCATAAGATGTGTGTAGGGAGTAATTCTGGTGAGAAGAAAATAATACCTTGGTGCCAGATATAAAGAGGAAGTCCTGAGCCCTTGACGGATCAAAGAATGCCATTTTACCCTGAGTCTTGTCATATGCCGCAACCTGCAGTGCTCCGAAATTAATTACCATCATGGATTTCATTGCTAAAGAAGGCAAGTTTAAGATTAACAAGCATTACTGACAGGCCTATACTCTACATACCTTGAAAGGAAGGATGTTTAGCCGTTCCAGGCCCCGAGCCATGCTTAATACCTTCTTCCCATGATCAGCATCATACAGATCTCTCTTCTCGACAGGGTGGCTCATGCCGGCTGGGTCCCTACCAACAATGTAAAAGTTAGCTCCAGCATTAATCCGGGCCTTTGCGTGCCACTGCACCTCTGTTGGGCCGGCATAGTGCATGGGGGAGGGAAATATAGAAACCACAGTGGTCTCCGGATCAAGAACCCCGTCTTCAAGCACCTGAAAGTACATAATTATCATCACATAAATTAGTATTCACAGAAAGTTAGGAATTAATAAAATATTTCAACAAGGGTATAACCATCAACCTGGTCAACTCCTACTTTCAAATTCAAAAAGATAAAATAGTATTTTCCCTTCATAAGCAACAGTAATGATTTCCTTAAATACTATAAATTTAAGTTCCCATATGACTTTAGCTAACTTCCTAAAGAGGGAGAAGAAGGAAGATTCTACAATTTTAGTGTGAAACAAGACACATGATAAATTGCATTGCACAAACTATGTGAAACAAAACCAATTCATGTCCCTGCTTCTCCTTACCCAATTATAATAAACACATCCATGAGTAAGGAGTTAAAAGTGTTGATGTATATACCTTTTCATGTTGCTTCATTCGCCAGCTAAGGGGAACATCATCTGCCTTTGTGTAGCCTCCCAATGGATTGAGCAGTAGGATTGGATTCTGGTAACCCATCTCAAGAAGCCGACGACGTGTATCAGTCATCAGCAAAGCATGGCCATTGTGTACAGGATTCCTGAGCTGGAAAGCAAACACTGCATCAGCATTGCGCCTAGTGAATTCCTCACGAAGCTCAGCCGGAGACAATCGAAAACGATCGAGGCCATCATGGTACTTGATTGGTTCTATAACCTCCAAGTCACCTCCAATCAGCCAGTTTCCAGCATTAGTTACGGCCTCATCAACATAAGGCAGACCAGGGGCAGTTGTTCCCCATGTTCTGGCTATCCTTTCTTCTTTGGGGTGCTTGTAGATCTCAATACTGAAATACCCAGAGAAAAAAACAAGACATAAGAAATGAAATAGAAATTGCTGACAGCAAGAAATTTAACCCATTAGAATTTTTGTTTTAAACTTAGTAGAGTAATCAGAATGTACATATAACTAACAAAAGAGATCCCATTATCATTAATTATGAACTCCAATCGTCTCAAACTCAGGATGACTGTGGCTACATAAAAAGTGCAAAGGGGTCATGACTTCATGCAGCAAACTTCTCATGACTTTACCTAATTAGAAAGGGCTTCCGATTCATAAACATAGACATGACCTGGTCTTTGATGAATAAAATAACAAAAATCCACAATGTAGTCATATATACGACTAGGCACTTAAGGATTGTTGACTTGACGCCCATACTGAACATCAAAGCATTGAGCAACAGAGAGTGAGCTCAAACATGTCCTTGGAAGTACAACCAGTGAAGAAGATATCCTAATGAAATAATCGCCTCATCTTTCTATGAGACCTCTAACTATATTAATTGCTTCAATATAATTCATATAAATGTAAAACCAGATTAAAAAATGCACAAGAAATATGTTGACTTGAACAAAGTTCAGCATAAGATTTAAGCATTTGCAACCACATCACCACAAGGACTCCCTGACAACATCATGCAACATGCAAGACAAACCTCTTGACAAATTCAACTTAATTTTAAAATTTCACACTTCCGAGATAGTTAACCACAAGGGAAGCGACATTAACCATATTGACATAATATTATGTCATCCAGGGGCTATTTATGTCATCCAGGGCCTAAGTCCAAGACACTTGTACACGCATACGCACATTTGACGGATGCCATCAGAGCCATAAAGGCCTAAACAAAGCCATACAGGTCAACTAAAATTCAACACCAAGAAAATTATAGAAAAACAAATTTGTCTTAAAGAAGAAATTTTGGATGAAAATGACCCTTCTCCACTGCCCTTTTATCAGTATCACATATTTATCTCTTTATAATGATCTAGATAAGTATTAACCTAATTTTTCTAATCTCTTCAAGTTTGGAAAAAACAAAATAAGTGTCTGATTTCCATACCCAAAAGACCAAGAAGTCTATATCACCAAACTGCTTATTTACAGTAAAAATTGAAAAAAAAAATTAAAAACAAAAAAACAAAAAACAAAATATCAGACACTATAGTGCATATAATTTGGAATATATGTACGACTGTAAATTTAAACATGTCAAAACAAAAACAGAAATTGCCAACAAAACAATATTAATTTCAGACTTGTACGGCAGCTATGCAGATAAACTTGAAAAGGCTCCATTTTAAGCAGCAACTTACTTGTTCAAAATCGCAACCGTGTTATCGTCGGAGTCAACGAGCGTGACGGCGGTGGAGTCGCCGACGCGGTGCTTCTGGGAGTCGTCGATGGCCAGAACGATCGGGACGGACATGTTGACAACCGAGCCGTCGTCGTGACGGAGCGAGTTGAAATGAAGCGTTTGGAGGAACTCGGATTCTCTCATGAATCCGCGGAGTGGGCTGGCCCAGCCTTCGCTGAGCACGTGAACCCATTGGAGATCGATCCTTGACAGCTTGATTCTCGGCAGCGACACCGCCTCTCTCCTTTTCACGTCTCTCTCCGACTTCTCGACGAACAGCTCGGCGAGCCTGCCGCCGTCTGGCTCGATCAGGCCGGACCGGACTCGCAACTTCGAATGGGCTTTTTTGGGCCTAACGGAGACGGTGACGGAGGGGATAAAATGGGAAATTTGGGATTTGTTTAAGGCGTGGGAGGTAAATGGGGTTTGGTTGAAGAGAGTGGACATGGTGGCCATTGTCGGTCGGTGCTGTGGAGAGAGAGAGAGCCCAAGGAGAACTTTTTGGTGGTGGCTTAGTTAAATAATGATGGAGATAAGGGTAGTTTGCGGATTTTGAAAAAGTGTTTTGAGAGAGTGAAATGTACATGAAGACACCGATGTTGGGTGGAGTTTCGAATTTTATAAGGGTGCTTGATTGGGTGGAACTGGAACACCGAAGCTGTCGACGTTTGGATGTTTTTGGGCGGATGAACCTGGACGCTTTTGTGCTTTTATTTCTCTCACGTTTTTAGTCGGATTAAAAAATAATTATATTCGGCCTGCCATTTCATCGAAAAGCCTAAATTGCCCTTTTGTATAGGGAAAAAATCATTTTAGTCCCTAACTTTTAAGAAAGTGTCAATTTTTTAACTATGTTTTCCAAAAAGACAAAATGAACCTTAACTTTTCAGAAAAATATCAAATTAGTCCATTCCATCGGTCAACTAACGGTCAAACTTAACTGATAGCATACTAAATAGGGGTAAATTTGGTATTTCCAATTATAATGGAGGAAGATGTAAAAGGAAGATAAAATAAGGGAAAAAAATCATTTAAAACAAATCAGGAAAAAAAATAAAAAAAAAAAAATCTTGTTCGACAAAATTATTTAAAAAAAAAAAAAATCATTTTGTTAAATATGAATATCATCTCAAAGCATATACCAATTATACCATAAATATGTGGATCTCAAATATATAATATTATAGACTGAAAAAAATTAATAGATGCAACAAAAATATTAAACAGATGGAGTAAGAACAGAAACTGTAAAAAAATTAAAAGTTAGAGCAGAAATTTTGAAAAAAAAAAAAGCAAAAATTACAAGCTAAAGTAGAAATTAAATAAATAATAAAAATAAAAAAATCACACCCATGAATAAATATTTAATGAAAAATTTAATTATAAGGGTAAAATGGTAATTTTATAATTAATAAATATACATAAGATCCTCAAACAAAACTACGTCCGGTCAAAAATTTTGTAAGGATAAACCTGTAACTTTATGAAAATTATATGCAACTCATTAAGGGTATTTTGATAATTATATATTATTGTAATATTTTACTTTATTTGAGGGTATAATGATATTTTTATTTGTTTTAATAGTGTCCAAGGTTAAATTAGTCTTTTCATGTTTTTCATTAGGTTTGACCGTTAGTTGACTGATGAGAGGGACTAATTTGATACTTTTTCAAAAAGTTAAGGTTCATTTCGTCCTTTTAGAAAATATAGTTAAAAATTTGACACTTTCCCAAAAGTTAGGGACTAAAATGATTTTTCCCCTTTTGTATAAAGATAATTTTTATATTCCTTGTGGTATTATTTTAAAACAAAATTTTGATTCTTTGAGAATTCAAAATTTGTGTGTATTTTCAAAATAATAAATAAAAGTTAAGTCACAATGTTAACAAACGTTTTTTAAAGTACGTTAATTTATGTTTTGGACATGATTTTTGTATTTAAAAGCAAATATAAGAGAAATGTATGTATTGAAAGATTATAGTACTTCTTCTTGTTTGTTTGAGGATGAATTTGAAACCTCAACCGTGTATTCATTATTGCATATATATACCATCTTATGTACAATATTAGGTTTTACTGCTAATTAAATTTCACTGTACTAGATAAGGGCAAAAGTAAAATGTAGTATATAATTTTGTATATTTATAAGTAGGGATGGGTTTCTCTAACCCAACTCGATAAACTCAAACTAACCTGACTAATTTTTATCGGTTAGATTGGGTTAAATTATAAATATATATATATATATATATATATTCAACAAATGTCCATTCCTAATTCTAAATCCAAGATTTTCTCAATCTTCTATAAAAACATTTGCTAAGGATGACAACCAAAGATAATTTTTATGGTGAATTAAATCTTTTACTTGGAATCATTGAATCTATATTTGTACTTATTTTATTTGTAATTAAATTATCAAAATTGTGAGAATTACTAATTAAATATTTTATGTCTTCATGGGAGATTAAATCAAACTTGATCAACTCAACCCAACTGGACTCTATTGTTATTGGGTTGGGTTGGGTTGGATTAAAGAATTTATTTGGTTGGGTTGAATTGAAATATTTTCAACTCAAACTCACGTGGGTAGATAAATTTTCAACTTGATCCAACCTAAACCCTAAAACGTTCATCCTTATTTATAAGGAGTTGTAAAATAAAGTTCTAAAAATAAGCTTATATTTAAAGAAAATTAATAAGATGACAACAAGTTTTTGGTCTCCATTAGACAATTATATCCAAATTTTGTATCAAAGTAAATGATTCTAAAATACAAAACCAAGCTATCTACTAATTAGGGTTAAAATAGTCTCTACACATCAACACCAAACTCTCTTCTTCTTTTTTTTCTTTTTCTTTTTTTTGAAAAACCAAACTCAAATTTTGATTTTGCTTCTTTTGTTTCTTGTTTTGTTTATTTGTTTTTTTAAAGTAATAGTGTGCGATCTTGGCATAAATGGCATTCTCACATTCCACGAATCTGCATAAATTGAATTCAAAGATGCACCATTTTCCCAAGAAAGTGACAACTTTCATATAAATGTCAGCTCAATCTAGTTTACTTGAACAATCCTCGTTTCATGTCTAGATTCAGTTTCGCTTGTAAAGGTATCAATTATCAAAGACTAACTTTTCTTCTTCGCTAATACTAATTAATATGTACAAGAATTGGTTGGATATAATTCTGTGTAGTTCAGTGTTTTGAACGGCATATACGTGTAACGTTTTGAGACGTTAAGTTGGAACCAAGGGAATATTGGTTGTTTTGGATCGTTTGCCTTGCAGATTAGTGAATGAAATGACCATCCAAATAAGGATAAATTTCATTATTATCCCTATATTTTGAGAAAGTATCAAATTTTTAGCAATTCTTTGAAAATACATTAAATTTTTCCTAAAACTTTCAAAGAGTATCAAATTACCCCCTTATATCAGTCAAATGATAATCAAACCAAATAAACAGTATGAAAAACTCTTTTACCCTTGTTCTCAATTAAAACATTGTAATATATAACTTTAAATATGATGAAATAGTCTTTTTATTGATAAATAATTAAAATCAACTTAAAAATATAAATATAAAAATTAAAAGAGAACAGAAAAATATATATATATATATATACGAGATAGGCGACGTTACCAAATCGTTATCATTACCGATCTGCTACTTAACCAAATTTGGCTCCAAGTTAAAACCAAACCATCACTAATGGACAATGATCTGGTTCTAACTTTGAATCAGATGGATGTTTAGATCGAAACCTAAATATTAATATGGGTTTTTTTAAAGAAATCTAGATCAACTTTTGAGTTTTTAGTACCCTATTCAAAATTGGGTTTTTGGAAATTCTGATGCCGATCAATGCTGATTTGAGGTTTGATGAATCAAGTCGTCAATCTAGTGAAGACTAGATCGTCAATCTTTTTTTTTTTTTAACTTATTTTTCTTTTGATATTTTTATTTTTATTTTTCAAGTTTATTTTAATTATATTTGATCTTCATAGTTTATTTATAACATGGATAGTGAAGATCTATATTATCTATTTTCAACTTTAATTTTCTTTATACTTTAATTAAGTTTGATCTTCATCGTCCATCAGATCTATCTTTTTTTAATTAATTAATTAATTTTTTTTTGTTATAATTATTTTTAATTTAGACTATACAATGGCATTCTCTTGATATTGATAGTAAAATATCAAGATTGCCCTTATCGATCAAAGTCAACTTAATATTTGACTAATGATGGACTAATGGTAAGGGTCAATTTGATACGTTTTAAAAATTTTAGGAAATATTGAATGTATTTTTAAAATTTTGATAATTTCTTAAAATATAGGGATGAAATGATATTTGACCCTCCGAGTAATTGGAGAGTTCCTTGTGGTTGGTGGGGACCAGGTGATTCTTTGAGTTATGGATTATTTGTTAGATCTCCACGTTAAAAGTACTGAAACGACAAGATTAAACAGTGTTTTGTGACATATGCCGATGCGCAATTTGCAGCAAGTTATAATTAATTATTGTATAATTTATGTCGATTATTTTTTTTTTAGCTATTATAAAATCCCATTATTTATTAAAAATATTCATGTAATTAAATATTTTTGTTTTTTAAAAGTAATGTTATGTCTCAGAAAGAAAAGCATACCTTTGAAATATTATTTGACTAGATTGAACTAATTAAAGTTATCAATTTTTTTTATCATAATTATCAATTAACTCAATGTTCTGTGTTACGTAAGTAATTTATATTTTTTTCTATATTTGTGGTAAGATTCAAATGTTACTTAAAATATTTACTGTAGGTATGAAGAGATATCACCCTCTCAAATTAACGATATGATTGTCAATTAATTGGTTTTGATATTTTGGATTGATACGAATATTTTATTGAATTATAACCCAATAGTTAAAGACACAAAAATTAAAAATTGAAACAATGTGATTGTCTCTTTACCATAGGTCTTATACAGTAATATATCTTTTATTAAAAACAATCTATATGACACAGTTAGAATGCATTGAAGGTCACATGGTCAAAACCTATAAATAATTTAAGAGATGAACATATTTTAAAGGAAGAAAAAGATGCACATGAGATATACAAATGTGTAATATCCTATGCATTTTCGTACATTTTTGTTACATTATATAAAATATCATTTAAGGTGCAAGCGATACAATTAATGTCGTAGGTTCCACTGACAACAATACGTATCAAATAGTATGCTGCAATTGCGAAAGTACCAATTATGTATAGATGTGGTGAACATTTTGTCGTCTCACGCCAGTCGTAATATTGAGCAGATCAACCACTCATAAAATGTCGACAATTGAGAGGTGGGTTATCAATCATAGATTTCATCATTCATTGTGAAGATTTATTTTCTTTGTTCCTAATCAAGTCGTACATTTCCTGCCAGGCCCAACCGCCAAAAACTTGTTCATGCCCTTAATTTAACATTCTATGAGAAAACTAGCGCATAAATTTCTAAAATATATAGCAAATTGTATTGATTTGATCGGTAGTTGAAACTTGGGGTAAATTACTTCACATATAATTAATAAGTTTAAATACGATAGAATTGGTAATTTTTTTTTTTTTGTGATTATATAACAATTTTTACTGGTCAAGTTATTACCGAAATCAATCTAGATGAGATTATGATAAATTTTTTTTTTTTGTGATTATATAACAATTTTTACTAGTCAAGTTATTACCGAAATCAATCTAGATGAGATTCTAATCTCATTACTCTTAGATAGTGAGAAAAGACTATCCATACAAATAGTAGGACTGTTGAAAATCGAACCTGTTACTTGAGAAAGGTGGCTTGCCATACAACCATCTCGTCTTTCTCATCGTTAAAATCAATTTGGATGCATCTATTTGTTCATCTTCTTCCATGGATGGCCTTGGAATGATTATTAGAGATCTATCTATCTGATTTTGTAATGGTTGCATGCTCAATGTCAGTTGACATAGCAGAAGCTCTTGCAATTCGTAGAGGTCTGTTGCTAGCTTTGGAAACTGATCTTTCTTGGATTCTCAAATTGTCATAAATATGTTCCACCTTATGAATTGGGATTGGTTATTAGTGATATATTGCGGCTTGTCGACAGAATTGATGTTAGGAATATTTTGTTTATCGTGAGGCCAATCTTGTTGAGCACTAGTTGGACAATCGTGCTTTATCTATTTACAATTGACGTTGCAAAAACTATTAGTTACTAGTTGTAGTGTTATACGGATCATATGTCGTTAAAATTTGAAAAGAAAACAAATAAGGTGAAATTGTCAAAACCGGCCTTCCAAGAAAGGGAGCCTTAAGTTTTTGCCCTCCCACAATTGTGTTCAAGTTTTTGCCCACAATAAGGCTGTAAGTAAAAAAATGCCCCCATATTATTACATTTTTCTTAATTACTAACTAAAAATATATATTAAAAACTGGAGTGTGTGAAATTTTTGAGGGCAGTGGCATTTGTTTATTTTTTATATGTAAAATTAGCATGGGTGTAATTTTAAAATCAGTTAAAGGACATATGTATCCTAGAATGGGTAAAAACTTAAAAATTGTAAATGGATGATTTTAAATAATAATTTTTTTAGAGAGATGATGTTTCCACTCCTGAAAAATGGTATATACACCCCTTTTATTTGCACACTCAATAAAAAATTTAAAATTTTTGTAATTTATTTTTAAACCTCACTTAATACCAAGATTATCATTTTCTCTTAATTTTATTGTATATATTTTTTGTAAATACACTCCTTAGGTCAACCACAAACAAACTATAAAATGTGTTAAAAGATCCGATGTAAATTATTTTGTTGTCACCTGATAAAAAATTTCTATTTTACCATTTAAAATTTTTTATCACCTTCATTTTACATGAAACGGAACCTGTACTAAGCAAATAATTTAATACAAATTCATTTAACCCATTATTTTTTTCAATTAGAGATTTATGTATAAAATAATATCTGTTTTATTATTTTACTCTCTCAAACCCTAATTTTTCACTTATATCATATGACTTGCATGAATGATTACTAACTAATTTTTAATCAAAATAGGATTGCACAAATAATTGAAAACTTGCTTAAATAATTAAAATTAGGATTTGATGATGAATCCTTTTTAATTTTTATGATTAAAGTCATAAACCATTTTTTACTCTCTCAAACCCTATTTTTTTATTTATATCATAAGACTTACATGAATGATTACCAGATAATTTGATGGACCCTAAGTAACACTTTTTTTATGATGAATTATAAATATCGATTTAAATCTGTAGTTTTGTGATGATTTGAACCATAATTTTTTGTAATGATTTGAACCATAATTTTTTGCATGTTTACTGATATGATTAAAAAAATTGGAAAACTAAGTTACTTTTTTATTTGGTTTGTGAGAAAATCCGATAAGAGAATGATAAATGATGATATGGTGATTAAATGTTTGACAATATTTTTTATGATTAAATTAGGTTTATATAAATAATTGGAGACATTTTAATTTTTGATCGAGAAAAGTTAGAGCTTGAAAGAGTACCAAAGAGAAAATTTGGGGATTAAAAGAGTAAAAAAAATTTAAAATATTAATGATATTTTAATTAATAATCTGTGGATATATTTATAAAATATTTATATTTTTAATAATTTTATTCAAATGTAATATTGTATGTTTAAAAAAAACAAAAAAAACTAATTTGGGATGTGCATACAATTTTTTAAGGGTGAAAAACATTGGCACATTTTTTTTTTTTTAAAAAAAAAAGGCTAATTTTGAATTTTTACCACTAATTTAGCAACGGGTGAATAGATGATGTGAAGTTGGCTCCGTCTTTTGTTTGGCCTCTGACTTATCAAAATCACTCACTTGTCAATAATTGAGTTGAGATAAACATGATTAGCTACTTTCCACCAAACTAAGTTTTCTTTCATGTAGCTTTTGCAAATGAAAAAATTATTTTAGACTTTAGTAATCCCAAGGTATTTGTTGCTAATTGAATTGGTTCCAAGAAACATCAGTCAATGAGGTGGGGATATCTCTATCATCTAAACAAATCTTACCAGTGCAACCAGTTTCTTTTAGGAAAAAAGGCTCAGCTTATCTTTTATCTAAATTCAATCATATGTATAGTGGTAATTTTAAAATATTAGGACGAATCAATCAAATTCATCAATTGTATTTGAATTAAATAGGGAAAAAAAATTGTTTTAGGAGAGAAAATATAATGAATAAATTTAATTGGTTTGCCTTAATATTTTAAAAATAGAAAACACTAATAACAAAATTATTATACATATGTGTGTGTTTACGATTTTTTCTTCATACGTTTGTACATTTCTCATACACATTCAAATATGAACAACTTAATAATTTATTATTTATTTATCTATTATTAGATTTGATAAATTATTTAGACTTCAATTATTCCATGCATGGAAGGGCTATGCTGCTACTTGAATGGTTAGTCAATGAAATGGGATCTTTTTTTTCTTTTCATATTTTTACAACAAATCTAACTAGCTTAATTATTTGAGTTATTATAAATAGGATTTTTTTTAAGGGTATTCTGATCCACGCATTTCACATTGTATCTACTGCTAATGTAAGAGTGTCAAATGTCAAATCAAATGTCTTTGGAAAATCATGAATGGATGTTGGACAGCTTCTTTATATATAAAATGTCAATTCATATATAATTTCTTGTACCCACTTCTCTAAGAATTTGGTATTAAGCCCCAGGTGCCAGGTTCGAGAGGTGGGGGAGGCGAGAAAATCCCTAGGGGAGGGAACAGTACCGATTGAGTGGCGATCTTGGGAGCCGGGATGTCACAGGAAGTGGCGATCTTGGGAGCCGGGATGTCACAATAAAAAGGTATATTAAGATAAATTTCATTAGTTAGTGTGTAAAAAAATTGTGTGGAAGGTTATATTGTAATAACCCTGGAACAGGTTAGAGTCATTATAAAATAAATTAATATCCAAAGCTTTATAATCCATAATATTTTATGTAAAATATCGTATTGAACTCAAATAAATTCTTATTGGACTAAGTTTTATTATTTAAGAGTTAGGGTCTAATAGTTCGAAAATTTTATGTCAAGTCCAAATATGAGTTTAGGTCCAATTGTTTTTAATGGACAGATATTTCTAAGTAAATTCTATGAATTACTAAGTGAGCCCATTAAGTCAAACCCAAGTTAAGCTCAATTGTTATTAATGTAAGAAATTATTACTAATTGAGCTCATAAAACTTATTAAGTGATCTCATTTAAAGGCAAAAGACTAAATGATTTTAAGTCACGGTTGCTTTGAATACACCCTCATCCATTTCCAAATGCATCCAATTAATTTTTTTTAAAAAAAATGATAATAAGTAAATATGGAAAAACTTCAATTTAGAACAAGATTTGAAAGAATATAAGGTTTTAAAACACTTTTAAAAACAACTTTTTTTCATCTCTAACGTTTCCGAAATCTTCAAATAAATCAAAACCGTTAATCAACTAACGATTAGAATTAATAGAATACGTAAAAAAATATTTTTACCCTTGATGGTTATTGATAGTATATAAATTATCGGATTATCTTCATAAAATAATGAATTTAGAAGTTAAATTGTTTAAATTATTAAATTACGGTTTAAATTGCCTAAAGTCATTGTTAATCATCAGTTGACTAATAATTTGAATTTTTTTAAAGAATTTTGAAAAAATTAGGGATCAAAGTAGTTGTTTCTAAAAAAATTTTAAAAACTTGATATTTTCCGAAACCTTAGAGACTAAATGAATTTTTTCCAATAAATATTTAGCCAAGTGTCCATCGAATTCGGTGGACACCAAGCAAGGCAAAAGAAACAAGTGGATGTCATGTAATCTAAAAGGTCATTAAGATAAGAAAGTCAAACCAAAAAGAGATAAGAATCTCTTGAATCATATTAACTATTCATTATTCTTAGTTAAACTGGCTAATAATATTATATTTTATTAACTCCAACCACTCTTCGTTAATAAGAGCAAATTACAAATTAGTTGCTCAATTCAAACCTATTATGAGATGAGAGTCAACTTTGTACGTTTATAATAAAATGCACACCCATCATTAACCAAAGTTCATTAGCTTTTACGGAAAACAATGTCAAAATGTGGAAAAAATGCCCCTGATGGTTGAAAAACATATTGTTTTGACTTGTATGGCTGAATAAAAAATTCAAAAAAAAAAAAAACAAAATTAAAAATTTATCAAAGATAGACAGTAGAACTTAATTTAAGAAAATTAAAAAATTAAAAAAAAAATTCAAGTAAACCAAATTAAAAATTCATCGGATCTTTACCGTGTATCTTAAGATGGATAATAAAGATTAATTTATTAAAAAAATAAAAAATAAATTTTATTTATTAAATCCATCTTAAAAAATGAACAATGAAGATTCAATCTAGAATTAAATCTCCATCAATTAGTCATCTTTATATATCTCCATCTCCAGATAGGTGGAGATGAACTGACCACCATCCCTCTATCATCAACATGGACACAAAAATGAACTGACCATCATCATCTCCATTCCTTTATCATTAACCCACTACCATTATCCCTTCATCTCACCACCAACCAAATCCTTCACCATCATCACTATCACCGATTCATCAAAAACAAAACATCATCAAACCAAATCAAATTGGTGTTCTACAACTCAAACCAAAAACCAAACCCAAAAATCCATTGTGTTGAATCGTTACCGAACGATGTATGCAAACTTTACTGAGAGGGTTTAATCTATTGTTTAATGCAACTCATTAATGCCGAGAATGAATGACGTTCTCTTTGCATATTTACAAATAATTAATTTGTAAACAAAAGAAGATATTAAACATGCATCAAGCTCAACTTTTCCTAAGTTGAAAGCATTTGATCATGTTATTGTGATCATGTTGAATTTGTTGGTACAATATATTGTAAATTAAGTGTGATACAATGATCACAACAAAAGCAAGTTATCTTCTGAAATGAAATATCTATTTTTATCTCTTAATATCATCAAAATAATCTTCCCACTCACAATGGTCTCCTCAAACTCGAAAGCTTTCAATAATTCGGAGAAAACCACTTGCATTAGATGCAACAAGGCAAATGCAATTGCTATCCTTTCTCTACGGCAACAAAGTGTGTAGGGTCTCAATCCAAGTGAATAATTGAAATCTAATTTATTGTTATTAATTTGATTATATCCAAATTTTAGAAATAAAATGGTATATGGACAAATATTCTCTTTATGGACATTTTTAAAAGAACTCAAGAAAAAAGGGTGTAAAAGAAAATAGTTATAGCAAAATGTGGATTACAAAATGCAAATTTACAAGTGATAAATATAGTGAGTCGTGTCCATGAAAAATTAAAAAATAAAAAAATGATGAGTTGGGGTAGTTGAACATGGTAGCAATTTTTTTTAAGAAGAGAGCTGTTGGTCATTAACCATTTAAGCTTAAAATAATAACAATAATATAAGGGGCAATTGGTAGAGAATTGAGATGAGAACAAACAATAAATTAGACCATGAAGAAAAACAAGTCAAGAGTTGGTGGCCTGCCTGAATCAGTGACAATTTTTTTGTAAAAAGGGCAGTTATCATTCATACAATTTGAATAAGTCATAATTAAAAGAGTATATGTAGTAACTGTGAGAACTAAAAAAAAATCACACCTAGAACCTAAACATAATACCAAGAAGAAAAAGAAGAAAAAACAAAAGACTAGTAAGCCGAAGCCAATAAAGGAAAGGAGAAATAATTGGAGTTGAGTTTTGAATTGATTTAGTATGTAATAAATTTAGTATCAGGTTGATTTTTTGGTTTAATTTTTATAAATTCTAAATAGGTTCTTATAGTATTTTTAGATGGGGAAGAAATCAATGATAACACGAGTGTTATTGATTCGAAATAATACTTGAAATTTAATTTGTGAGTAGATTGTTTTATTTAAATTAAATTACTTGTTTATAGTTATCTATATTTTAGATTTTTGTTAATTATGAATTATTGCAAATGAATTATTCGTTAATTATTTAAATTCTTGGATTGTTTATTTCAATTGAATTGATTTCTTTTAAATTATTTAAATTTCAGTTTTTATTTATTTATTTGTTATTAGAAAGAAATGATTTTATTAATCTATTGATTTTACTGATTGTGGATTACAAATTATGAATTATGATTTGATATTGGAATATTTATTTATATAATGAAAAAAGAATTTATTGAGAATTATATTTATATTTGAAATAGAATTATACAAGATTATATATGAAAATTATTTAAGTTATAAAACGAATGAAATGAAATTTTAAGAACACTAGGTTAAGCAGACTTCACATATGTAAGTCCTAAAAAGTCGCCCAATACGTGTATGACAGATGTCTGGAGTCATCGAGTCGCCCAATATGTATATGACAAATATTATGCCCTAGCTCTGCGTGTGTGTAGAATATCTCCACCACGTATGACTGATTTTTCTGAATACTAGATTAGTGTAGATCGAGCTTATTAGCAAACATAAATGATCCATACAAATATTTATATTTTATCATGATAAGAGATATAATTTTAGTATTATTTTCAGATACAACTGAATAAAAATCATTGAGATTTTATTTATTATCAGCCTTATATTATATATGTTAATTATTATTGAAAATGATTTATTTAGTTTCTGAAAATATATCCATTCATTAGACGTTAGTACTCACCTTTTTATATTTTTAAAATCATTTCCTGGGTAACCATTAGGTCTAAAAAAAAATCTTCAGATAGGAATAGGTGGGCCACTCGATCATATGACGCTAAAAAAAAATGATATTTTGATATTGTATATATATTTTGTACATTATACGACATCTAGGTTTGCATATGCATATTTATTATTTTAATATTATAAAATATTTGATCTTTCGTTCGTTTTGCTTATGTTTTGATTTCTTGGTTTGGAAATGATAACAACCTACATTATAGTTATGTTCTCATATAAAAACAAATTTGTTTTACATGTTTTATATGATATTATTCATATTTGAAATGTTTTAGAAGTATTTATTTCAATTATTATAGAGTGAAATTATTGGTTAAATAGCAATTATATTTCGAAATTTTATTAAACCACGTTAGGTATGGTTAAATTTTCAAATGATTTCTGTAAAAAAATTTAAAATCATATACAAATTTTTAGTATATAACGGGATCTTCTCGGACTCAAGATAGGAGTCTGAAAAAGTCCTATCAAAGTGTTTCTTCGTTTTCGTCCTCTGCCATATTAAACTTCGCTTCTTCCATTCTTGGCTCAAGATCATCATCTTGTAAGCTTGACGCCTTCGGATTTTCTGTTCATCAAATACATCGGTTTGTTTGTGGGTGAGTTCAATCTCATATGAAAACTCATGCATGACACTGTTAAATGTCAAATAAGGCCAAGCCACTTCCTGGCATTTTATCGAAATTATGATCTTTCATCAGTTTCCTAACTCTATCCATTCATTCTTCCATACACAGTTTGATAAATCCACATACTTGCCCCCAATTCTATTAAGTTCGTTAATGCAACGTTTCCTATAGTTTCATTCCCATGAAATCTCGCTCCTGCTAGTAAAGATTTCCACAAAGTAGCATTAGATTTCATGGGCATTTGCTCGATCTTTTCCTCCGCATCCTTAAGCCGCCCAGCTCGAGCCAAGAAGATGAACTAAACACCCATAATGCTGAATCATTGGCTCGATCCCATAAATCTCTTTTATCGACTCAAAAACTTGGCAACCCTCCTCCAATAACCCAACTAGCGAGCAAGCCAACATTAAAACATTGAACGTGACAACATCAGGCAATAGCCCTTCAATCTTCATTCTCTCATAAATTTCAACCGCCTCTCGACCATACCCGCTAATCGCAAGCCCTCCAATCATGGCATTGTAATATGACGTGTCCCTCTGAGGCAATTGATCAAACACCTGATATACTAGACCAATACATCCACATTTCAAGTACATATCAATTAGAGAAGTACCGAGATAGCAATTCAACTCAAGACAGCGCCTAATCACATAAATATGCGCCCACATACCCAAACTAAGAGCACCCAAATCAGCACAAGCGCACAAATTACCGCTACAAGAGTAATCTCATTAGGCCTAACTATAGAATTTTTTTGCATCTCATTGGACAAACACAAAACCTTTATATCCCCATCGTGAACTCCACCACCACAACGCGCATGAGCAGTCAATATAGAGTTCCACGTAGCCAAATCCGGGTTATCAATACGTTTAAACAGGCACATGGCCACAGCCAGTTTGCCACATTTGGCATAGAAACTAATCACCGAAGCCTAAACAAAACGATCAGACCCGGGTTCAAGAAATTTCAAGACATGGGCATGGAGAGCCAACCCATGTCGAACCCTCGTTTGGGACGACCCACAACACGCCTTGAAGAGAGACGGGCACGTGAAACAATTGGGTCGAAGTTTACAGTCGCTGAGAACGAAACGGTTATAAAGAGAGAAGGCAAGGTGGGTGTGGTTCCTGTGATGGGTGATGATGGAGGAAATGAGACTGTTGAAAAGGAAGAAAGTTGGGCTGGGTATGCGCTCGAAGATGGTGTGGGCTTAGGTCAAGTTCAGGAAGGAAGATGGAGGGAGGAGTCTGCTGAGAGGATATGTGCGGAGAGCCAGACCTGTTTTGATCATGTGACTATGGACTAGCTTTAGTGCGTTTACTTGCATTTTACTAGGAGTTGGAGTGCTTGGTGGCTATAAATGGGGTTTCCAGATTTCATCAACTGCTGTTCAATTTCAGGCGCCATTTGCCATTTTGAATGTGCACGTTTGAAAACGGAGCGAATTTATTGGGCTGGATTTTAGGCCCAATTTTTATTTTGGTTGAGCTGTAAACCCCTCAAAAATTGTATATTTTCAATCATTTTAAATTCCAATAATACCCTTCAATGAAAATTACAAAAATGAATGTCATTGTATTTTTAATTTCATTGGTTCAGTTTTAGTGGAATCTGAAGTTGATTTTGATGTTCTTGGTGATGATGATTCTTGGTTTCAAGGGCAGGCTAATTTAAACAAATTTCTTCGCAAAGAATTCGTTGCATATTTGTCACAAAAGACTAAAAAAAGCAGCCAACAGCCACGTTAATCGCATTTATTTTACAATAAGTTTATTTGCTCTTAAAATCTGAGCAATTTATGATATGGGTTATATTTGTTTTTAATTTTTTTCTAAACTTGTTCCTCTCATCTTAGTTAGAATCACCAATCTCATCAAATTTCTGAATGTAATGTGTGTCAAAGTATTTCATTCCAATCCAAAGATTCTCAAATCCTTAAAAAAAAATGGACGTTCAAGTCTCAACCACGATTTTCAATCAAATCATCAACAACATATTGTTAAACAAAATTGTTAGTTTATCAATGGGCCCGAACCAATATCTTTTCTCATTCCTCTCACACCAAAGTTTGTAAAATTCTCATTGGCAACAAAAACTTCACCATTTGTCCTTGGAATCCCTAACAACATAAAAACAGAGACAATCATATTTTCGACTTTAATTATAAAAATACAATATTAAAGGCTATTTTTGGTACTGAGTGGGGTGTATGTACAAATTATATCTATTTCAAAAAAACATTATCAAGGTGAATTGATTGAGGGGATCACATAAAATTTTTAACGGGTGCAAATATCGCCACTCTTTGCAATTTGAAAGGCCAATATGAGCCCATTAAGGATCACAATTCACAGTTGTTTTTTTTTTTTTTAACACAATCACAATTCAAAGCTGAGTGGTTGTAATTAAACCCCATTAAAGTTGTACGTACATCCTTTTTGTAAATTCACCCTAGTAAAGATTGTTTTAAAAAGTTATAATTTATTATTATTACTTATTTAATATAAAAAATTCATTTTTTTTAATTCTATTGTATTATATGTTTATAAATAAATGTCATCAAACTATTATTTTATATGAATTATGATTTTTTAAAAAAACATTTAATGAGGCGGACTTACTAGGGGTATAAATATCGATCCTCCATTCCTCCTTACAGTTTATCCACAATGGACTGTTTTTTTTTTTTTTTTTTCTGTTTGTTTTTCTGAATCTAACCTTACATTATCTAATGCATGATTTAGGTTGAGGAGGTTTTAATGTGTGGGTGTGAGAGACTACCGCTGAAGAGTTATCTCAACTTTTGTTGGTTCATGTTGAGTTTTTAGAAGTAAATGATCATGTCCAATAGCTCTGCTGTTCTATATTAAAGGGTTTTCAAACCCCAAAATTAGTTAAAACAAAATTTTTATTCACTCAAGATCCAAGAATCTGTATAGACTTATTTGATTTGATTTCTGACTTTTAATTTGTCCTATTAATCAGTGTCTTCTAGACCATAAGTTATACAATCTTTATTTTATTGAAATTACATCTTATATATACTATACGTCACGTTTTTCAGTTACATATATCAATATATCATATGCTATCCTAATGTCGATCTGAAAATGATTTGATCAAATAATTGAAAATTTTTGTCGTAACAAAAGAAAAAAAAAAGAAAGTTGATGATGCTGCCCTAAAATGAGAAAATACAATTAACAAATGCCCCACAGCCGATAAAGTTAAAGACTGTAGAAGCAGACACCATTTAATTGGTGATGAAATCTGTAAATCCATGTTTTAAACATGAGGATTAGGGTTAAAACTGGTAGAGCTGCTGCCTGCTAGGGACAGGAAGTTCAAAACAAGTTTTGATTATAATATTATGATGTGCAGCGTATGTGCAAATTACGACCAAAAAGATGCAAAAAAATTAGCGCTGTTATCAGAGGATAATGTCGGGGCACGAATATGTATAAAACAGTCAAATAAAGGGATAATGTTTGGTCTTTAACACATCAAAATCTCACTTTGGCCTGTCGGTCCCAACAACTATCACCTTTTGTCATCTCCAATAAAAATCATAAAGTGAAAGTGAACCCAATTTCACTTTCCAGTTTTTTGAATTCACTTTTGACGAAAATAATGTAGTAATTGTTTTACCATCATCATTGATGAATTGGAATCAAGGCAAGAAAATAAAGTATTCTTCTTACACATCATTTCTTTTGCCATTTACAAGAATCTTTTTTAGTCTGTTCTTGATATGATCAAAAATAGAATTGAGTACAATACATGATAGTATGCAAAATTAGAAGATAAGTTGAAGATGTTTTTATAAATGCCATTTAGTTGATGTGTGGTACTGAAAAGTCTTTAATCAAAACTTCCATGATAGTAAAATTGAATTGTCTCCATCAAAAGTATATTTGACCACTTCCATGATAAAGAATCTATCTTGATCATAACATTTTCTATTATGACCATTAAGATTACAATGTTTTAAAGTGAAAATTATTACAGATATCCCCAAACATAGTGCAAATTCATTTTTAGTCCAAACGAAAACTTTAATCCTTTTTAACCCATTTGCAAAATCAAAATGAAGTAAACATGATTGAAATTTATCTTGTCTATCAAAAATGAATTTATTCTTTTTTAGCAAAAATGAATTTATCTCAACTTTTCATCATCATCGTATTTATATCAATAATATAAAGTCTAAAGAAGTACAATATGCAAAAATTATCAGAAAAAAGAAAACATTATCGCTACATTCGGATAAGAAACTAAAAATCAATGTGATGAAAGAACAAAATCAGACATACTTAAAAATTGACCTAGAAATTTAATGAAAAAGTTTTGTTTTTACTTTCCAAAGTTTCTAAGTACAATTTTATAACAGAAGCTGAAAAAAAAAAATCAAAATAGTCTAATAATTTGCTTGTCTTCTTTTGTGAACAAAGCATTACACCTATATATATCACCATTCAAATAGATCCTTTTTGTATCCACCTTTTTACTACTAATCATGATACTTAGAATTGAGGATTGAAGATATTGCAAATCAAATTTTACAACACAAAAACAAGAAAATGTCTTCTCCAATGCAAAGAAAGTAACCCAAAAAATAAACATGGTCAAAAAAGTAACACAATTACACTCAACACCACAGTACGGACTGAACCAGCGGTTGGTTGGTTTCGGTCATTTGCGAGGATTATATGGGCCCCCACCACAATGTTCATTAGCCCAAGGATTTTGTAACTCTTTGTGGGGCCCAAATACGACACCTAAAGGACAAATTTTTCTTTTTTTTTGATAATTTTTTAATTAAATATAAACACTTTCTATTCAAACTTAATTATATTAGTTGTGGACAAAAAAGCCCTCGATGCTTTTCACAGAAAAGTATCTGTAGAGTGGGAAATGATTGAAGGGGATGCGGAAGTACCTGTGGGCTTTGAGTTCTGACGGATATTGCTTTGCTTTTGTGTGAATGATTAAAGGGTTTTTGGGTTCCTTTCTTTTGTGCTATGAGAGTAAGACATAGTGCATTTGCCTTCCAACTTGCAAACTTTGCTCTCCAAAACGACAAATTATTACCCACCATTATAATGAAAACGACAATTTCTCAAGGTTACTTGCATCGATGCATGAATAAAGATTATATATTCCAGTTTCAATCAACATTTCATGTCTCCTCACACCTCTGTATTGCAACTGTTCAACCTCATTATATAATATACACATTACATGTTACATGTAAGTGCTTTTATGTTCATTTCATTTTTCCTTTTATAATTAATGAGAAAGTGGATTTTAAACTCTTCATATATGTTTATCACTAGAAAATTAATATACTAATTTTGAAAAATGTTGCAGAAAACTTAAAACACACATATTCACGTCACAAAAAAAGAAAAAAGAGAGTCATTATTAGCGTTTGTCAATCAACAATAAGAACAATGACAAATATAGAAGAAAAGTAAATATTAAAACAGAATAATTTTATTATGGAAATTATTTATACTATAATGAAATAATTATAAATAAAACAAATCAAAAATAATAATAATTAAAACATAGGAAAGAAAAAAATGTATAAAGATGATGAAATCGAAATACGAAATAACAAAGTATTGCAAAAGTACAATGGTCATAAAACAGTAATTGCCCTATACTCTAATGCTTATAGAATTTTGAGTAACTGCCTCCCAGGATCCTCTGTTAAAATCAGAAACTAAGCACTGAATATTCTGAATTCTGCAGAATTTCGATATGTTTTTTAGTTTTATAATGAATGCACACAAATAATTTTTTTTCTATAAGTGACAAAAATGATTTGCTATTTGTAAATGTTGAATAGGTGTTTATAAACAGACACAATTTTACAGAATAGACACATTTAAATAGACACAACTTTACAAAATAAGTACTTATGAATCGACAGACAACTTTTTATTAAAAGACACATTTTTAGTTCAAATTCAAATTTTAAAAATTGAATTTTAAATTAAACTAACCTTTTACTTAGACAACATAAACTTTTACAACAATACCTCACATTTGAGTCAAACATTGATTATATTTAAATGCAAATCTAACTAAGAAAATAAGTATTAGGGTAAGTGTCTTTTAGACTTGAACTTCCCTTAATGTAAATACATCGGAACTCTTGAGTAACGCAGTGGATATAAAAATCTTGAACTATTCACTACTATAGAAGAACTAGACAACATATCACATACAACTCAAATCTTACACACTTCAAATTGATACGATGGTGTTCATTTTGGTTCTGAACAAATCCCGGATTCATAGAAGCTTTAGAGAATTCAGTCATATATTACTCTTATATAGGTGACATTAATTTAGAATATTCTGTCATATTTATCTAATGAACAAGAAATTAATATTATTAACCGGATTACCATACCCTATTCACTTCTACAGACAACACACCTTTAAAATGGAATAGATCTATGTGTGTTCAATCTTGAATTAAAGCAAACTAGTTTTCCTATTGAACTTAGACCATGAGATCTCCAATTAGCTAAGTTAGGTTTTGACTTAGTTTTATTCATTGTTCAATTGGCTTAAGACTCATTCCCTTTGACGTATACTTTATTTACTCTCTTGATAGACCTTTCGTCAAAAGATCCACTAATTTTTTTTGTTGATTTTACATAATCAATAGAGATAATTTCATTAGAGAGCAATTGTTTAATTGTATTATGTCTATGCTTAATATGTCTTGATTTACCATTGTAGATATTGCTTTTAGCTCTTATTTATGCAACTATATTATCATAGTGTATACAGATGGTTGTCATAGGCTTAGGCCAGAGTGGAACATTCTCTAAGAAATTACACAACCATTATGCTTTTTCAGCAGCTTTATCAAGTGTTATAAACTCAAATTCCATCGTGCATCTTGTTATGCACGTTCGTTTAAAGGATTTCCATGAAATTGTTGCTTCTCCTAGAGTGAATACATGTCCATTAGTGGACTTTGTTTCTACACTATCTGAAATCCAATTTGCATCATTATATCCTTCTAACACTTGTGAATATTTTGAGTAGTGCAAACCATAAGATTGAGTATATTTCAAATATTTTAATACTCTTACTTATATATCTACTAAGTCTACTTATAGAATAAACTATATCTGGCCTAGTTGAATTCATTAAATATATAAGACTCCCAATGATATGTGAATATTTAAGTTGTAAAACAGCATCGCCAGTATGCTTCCTCAATTTAATACTCATATCATATGGAATAGCAACAGGTTTCTAGTCAAAGTGACAAAACCTTTTTAACACCTTTTCTACATAGTGAGATTGTGTAAGAACATAACCTTCACTATTTCTTTTAATTTGAATTCTAAGAATGACATCAGCTATACCCATATCCTTCATATCAAACTTAGATTTCAACATTTGTTTGGTGTTATTGATTACTTCTTTATTAGATCCCAAAATTAGCATGTTATCAACATATAAGCAAACTATAACATAAGATATATCGTTACTTTTCACATACACACACTTATCACATCCATTAATTTTAAATCATTTATTATCATTGTGTGATCAAATTTCTCATGCTATTGCTTCGGAGCTTACTTAAGTGCATACAATGATCAAACAAGTCTGCACACTTTTTTCTCTTAACCTTTAACTATGAACTTCTCAGGTTGTTTCATATAAACTTCTTTTTTTAATTTTCCATCCAAAAATGTGGTTTTTACATCTATTTGATGTATCTCTAAATTTCTAATTGCAGTTATGGCAATTATCATTCTGATGGAGATAATTCGAGATACTAGAGAATAAGTATCAAAATAATCCAGTCCCTCTTTTTGGCGGTATCTTTAGCTACTGATCAAGTTTTATATTTATCAATAGTTCCATCTGCCTTTAATTTTTTTTTTTTAAAAAAAAATCATTTGTATCAAATTGATTTATTACCGAGTGGTAAATCAACCAATTCCCCTATATGATTTTATAATATGGAATCAACTTCATTTTCAATTGCTTCTTTCCAAAAAGCAGTTTTAGGAAAAGTAATAACTTCTTTGTAAGTTTTAGGTTTATTTTCTGTCAAGAGAGAAGCGAAATCAAGACTAAAAGGATTGTAAGGAGCATTCATTTGATGAATGATTCCATGAATAACACAAAAATCTGAAAACATAGAAGAATTATCTTCTCCTTTTCTATCCAACTTTAATACTTTAATTTTTCTGTCAAGTTCATTTTCAACTTCTGCTTTATATTGTTTAAAAACATCTAAAACTTCATCTTTGTTATGTAATAAATATCCATAACAAAATTTACCACAATAATCAATTAAATAAATATAATAATTTTTTCCATCCCTTGTAGGTGTAGATTTAAAGTCACATAGATCATTATGAATTAAACCAAGTAATTCAATTGATCTATCTAATATTGATTTGAAAGTTTGTCTTACAAATTTTGATTCCGAACATGTTTCACATTTTTTATTAAAATCAATTGCAAACTATGAAAGCAATCCTAAATTAACTATTCTATAAAGAGAATGAAAATTTATATATCTTAATTTAGTATGTTATAAATTAAAAGAGTCAGAAAAATATACATAATCATTATTCTTCTTATTATTAATAATAAGTACATTAAATTTAAACAATCTTTTAGCCAAATAACCTTTGCCTACATATATCCCTCCTTTAGTTAATACAAATTTATCTGATTCAAAGACAAGTTTAACTCTCTTATTACTAAGGAGAGGACCAGAAACTACATTTTTCCTCATGTCAAGGACATGCAGTACATCCATCAATGTAAATATTTTTTCAGAAGCAAATTTCAACAACATTTTACCCTTGCCAATCACATCTGCCACAGAATCATTGCCCATATATAACATTCCCTTATTGGAGACTTTTTGATATTCTGAAAACATATTTCGGTCTCTATATATATGTCTTTTTGCACCCGTATCAATTCATTAACTCTTGTTGTTTAGAACCATATTTGTCTTAGAAATAACAGTAGTAAGATTATCATCTATCTCCATAAAATTGACCTGATTTTTGTTCTTGGATTGGGCAGTACTAAAACTTTTCTTGTGACGACAATCTTGAGTCTTATGTCCGACTTTTCAACACACTCAACAAGAGCTATTGATTTTCTTAAAATTCTTTCACTTTAGTGCATAGACAATAGCCTTTTTATATGCTTTTTTATTCTGGAATTGACTCTTTAGCTTTGTTATTTTTTCTTTTGCATTGTTAGCATTTTTTCATAAAGATATAACATCAATCTTGTCACTCTTCTTGTGATCCTCTTCAACCTAAAGTCTCAAGATTAAGTCTTCAATAGACATCTCTTTTCTTTTGTGCTTAAGATATATCTTAAAATCATTCTAAAAAGGAGGTAATTTTTCTATTATGACACCCACTTGAAATTGCTTACTGATTGAATAGCCTTCAAGATGTAGTTAATGAATAAGAATCTGTAATTCTTCAACCTGCTTAACCACAGGATTAGAATCAACTATGTTAAATTTTAAAAATTTGCCAATTACAAATTTCTTCGAACCAGCATCTTCAACCTTGTATTTTTTCTCAAGAAATTTTCACAATTCTTTTGCTGTTTTACAAGTAGAAAAAATATCATAAAGTGTATCATCCAAACCGTTAAAGATATAATTTATACAGCAAAATTCAGAGTGAGTCCATACATTCAGGGCACTCAAAGCCTTCTTTGATGGATTATCTCCCGTCTTTGGGGCATCTTTTTTGACAACACGTGCCAAGTTCATGGTTATTAAGAAGAATAACATCTTTTGTTGCCATTTTTGAAAATCCACTCATTTGAATTTCTTAGGCTTCTCGGCATTAGGATTCTTGCCCAAAACAAATTATTGTTCCATAATACTATGTTAAGATTGTTAGTCAATCAACAATCAAAACAATGATAAATATAGAAGGAAAATAAACACTAAAACAGAATAATTTTATTATAGAAATTGTTTGTACTACAATGCAACAATTGTAAATAAAACAAAATAATAATAATAATTAAAACACAAGAAAGAAAAAAAATGTACCAGGATGATAAAATAGAAATACGAAATAACAAAACCTTGCAGAATTACAATAGCCTTAGGATAGTAATTGCCCGTTACGCTGGTGCTTATAGAACTTTGAACAACTGCCTCTCAAGATCCTTTATTAAATTCAGAAACTAAGCACTGGATATTTTGAATTTTATAGAATTTCGGTGTGTTTTTTAGTTTTATAATGAATGCATAAAAATAAAAATTTCTCTACAAATGACAAAAATGATTTGCTATTTATAAATATTGAATAGGTGCTTATAAACAGGCACAACTTTATAAAACAGACACTTTTAAACAGATACAACTTTACAGAACAAGTACCTATGAATTGACAGACACATTTTCACTAAAAGATATCTTTTTAGTTCAAATTCAAATTTTAAAAATTGAATTTTAAATTAAATTAACCTTTTATTCAAACAACATAAACTTTTACAACAATTAGTTACTAATGTTAATATATTTCCTATTACTTAAAAGTTTCTTGAATTCGATATCAATATAACTTTAAAATTTCGTTCAACATTATAAATATAAAATAAAAATATTTCACCAGGTTGATTTAATTATAGATATATCTTAAGAACTCCTTTAAGATTTTTCACTATCAATTTGGATCATAAGATGATTTAAACTTTTACAATAACTCAATTTTTTTAAAGCCTAAATTAAAATTTAAAAATAGTGATACGATCAGTGGCAAACCCAGAAATTTATGTGAGAGAGGGCATCGTTATGTAACAATTATAACATCATGAAACTAAACTATATAAATTTTTTTTTGTAATGTTTTCTTTAATTGCTAGGATGTTATATGAAATCAAAATAGTTAAAATACATAATTAGTAGGAAATATGTAATTTTATCCCTTACAAGATTATAAACAAAATTTCTTAAAATAACATTTTTAATACAAGTATAAAAACAAAAACATACCAATTGTAAGTTGATTGTGCACTAGCTCTATTTTTCCTTGTGAAAAAAGTTCAAATTTCATATTATTAAAAAAATAAATAATAAAAACTTAATTTATGGATATTCAGATTGTAAATAAATGTATATAATCAAACTACATATATTTGTTATTCGAGTTATTGATCAAGCTATATATGTAGTCTTTCATTTAATAAATGTATGTGATTTATAGTAATGTAAAATAAAATAAAAATAAAAGATAAAAACAATTATAATTTCTATGAGTTTTTTTATTTATGAATTTTATCATATAAAATAGTTTTTATTTAATAATTTACACTAATAATCGTGGGTAAACCAAGACCTATTAAGATTAAACAACATTATATATTTTATTCTCTAGTTCGTATAAATATGATATAGTTTGTGATAAATGAAAAAAATAATTTGAAATGAGTATAATAATTTGTAAAGTCAAAATATTTCAAATTTGAAGATCAGTTTGTAGTAATAAGGAAAAAAATAAACAACATGTTTTGATAAGAAAACAAATTGAACCGTAATTCACACTAATAATAGTGAGTAAATCAAGACCTATTAAGATTAAACAATACTATATGTTTTATTCTCTGGTTCGTGTAAATATATGATATAGTTTGCGATGAAAAAATAATTTTAAATGAGTTTAATAATTTATAAAGTCCAAAATTTTTCAAATTTAAAGATTAGTTTGTAATAATAGAAAAAAAAATGTTTTGATAGGAAAACAGATTGAACCGTAATGGAAAAAAAAATTGAGAAAAAATAATATGTTTTGATAGAAAAAATATTTTACCATGGTGAATAGAAGAAAAAAAAAACAAGATTCATGCCATAAAAAAAAAAAAAAAACCATAAGACAAAGTAATAGTTATGAGTGAATAAAAAAAATAAATAAACATTAATGATACGAGTGAATAAAAAACAAAAGAATTAAAGAAAAAAAAAAGAAAACATTAATGAGACGAAAGGGAATCGAACCATAATACGCTTTGGATAGGAAGAGAAGCTCAACTACCAAAATCTTTCTGCATTTGTGCTTTTATTTTGCATTTTTTTTAATATAATATATTGAATGACTAAAAAAGGAGAAAAAGCAAAAACTTTTAGACGAGGCAAGGGATCGATCCGTGATGGCATCATGAGGAAAAAGTTAGTTGTGTAAACATGTGACATTATATTTATATATTTAAACATTTAATTACTAATATAGTAAACTTAATTAATTTTTAAAAAATTTTAGATAAAGCACGTGTCTCCCTTGACCCAAAGGTGAGTCCGCCCCTGGATACGATTTCAATTTTTAACTACTAGGTCATCTCAATTTTTATTATGAACATAATATATTTACTTATAACTTATGCTATTTATTTTTTTTTTGAAAAAAAAAAGAAAAGAAAATAATGTCGTTAATATTGTGAAATAAATTATAAAATAATGGATTAAGAATATTAATCATGATAATAGAGGAAGAGAAAAATAGTGAATGAAATTCAATTAATATGTGTCTTCTAAGGGTTACAATATAGACCTATTTATAGATAAATTGGATAATCATTTTCATAATAAAATAACAACAAATAAGGTAAAGAATATTATCAAAAAGGAAGTAGCGTTAAAACCATATATTTATAACACTCCCTCTTGGGCATACACCAATTGATAATACTCTTTGAGATTCTTGAACATACCAAAATACTGTCTCATTAAAAACCTTACCAGTAAAACTCAGTGGAACAAAACCTGGTTAAGAAAAAAAGAGTGCAATGCATATATATCTATGAAATATTCTCCCCTTGAAAAATATACAACTATCACTCTTGCAATTTGTGAAATCGAAGCATATCAATATCGTATACCACCTTCTCAAAAGTTGATGTTGGTAAAGACTTAGTAAATAAATCTGCAAGATTATTTGTAGAACGTATCTGTTTGACATCAATTTATCGACTTTCTTGGAGTTCATAAGTGTAAAAGAATTTTGATGATATATGCTTCGGTCTGTCTCATTTGATGTATCCTCTTTTAATTTGTGCAATACAAGCAACATTATCTTCATATATCACTGTTGGTGAATTGGTAACTGGAAGCAATTTACAAGTACTTTGGATATGATGAATAACAGACATCAATCATACACACTCTCTACTTGCTTCATGAAGTGAAAAGATCTCAGAATGATTGGATGATGTGACAATAAAAGTTTGCTTGGTAGAGCGCCATAAAATTGCTGTGTCATTATATATGAAAACATATCCAGTTTGTGAACGTGATTTATGAAGATCAGAGACATAACTAGCATCATCATAACCAATAAAACCAGAATCATTTGTTGACCTTGAATAAAATAAACCCAAGTTTGTAGTTCCTCAAAGATATCGAAAATATGTTTGATTCTGTTTTAATGTCTTCGGGTTTGTGCAGAATTAAACCTTATCAAAAAATTTATCGAAAATGCAATAGCTGGTCTTATACATTGAGCCAAGTATAATAAAGCGCCAATGGCATTAAGATACCATACTTCTGGATCAAGTATCTTTTCATCATCATCTTTTGATCGAAATGCATATTTCTTTGGGTCCAAAAACCGGACAACCATAAGAGTGCTTAAGGGATGAACCTTATTCATGTTGAATCTTTTTAGGATTTTTTCAAAATAAGCTGATTAGTGGACTCGCATTCCCTTATTTGTGCTCGATCTCCAGACCAAACAATATTTTGTTTTCCCTAAATCTTTCATTTCAAATTCTTTTTTCAAATATTCAATAGTTTTTAATAACTCTTCAGGAGTTCCAATTAAATTCATGTCATCGACATATACTGCTATAATTGCAAATCCGGATTCTGATTTCTTTATGAATACATATAATACTAAAGCGATTATACTACACTCGTCTGGATTGCTTTAAGTTATATAAAGATCGATGTAACTTTATTGAATATAAGTTATGAAAAGCTGAGTCATTTGCTTCTGACATTTTAAATTCTTCAAGGATTTTCATGTATATATTAGTATCTAATCACTCATATAAATATATCGTTACTACATCCATAAGACACATTTCAAGTCTTTCGGAGACTGTCAAAGTAATTAAAAATCGAAATATAATTATATCCATCATAGCTGAATACGGTTCATTATAATCAATGTCAGGTCTTTGTGAGAAACCCTGTGCTACGAGTCGTGTCTTATGTCTCACGATTTCATTTTTCTCATTATATTTTTGAACAAATACCCATTTATACCAAACGAGTTTGACATCTTCAGGTGTCTGGACTACTGGTCCAAATAATTCATGTTTGGTTAATGAAGTTAATTCTGTTTGAATTACTTCTTTTCACTTAGGTCAATCATGTCTTTGTCGACATTCGTTGATACTATGTGATTCATGGTCATCATTTATTATCTCAGTAGCTACTGCATATGCAAATAAATTGTCAACGATTATTTTATCACGACTCCACAATTCTCTTACATAATTTATACAAATTTCTGTATTTTCAAGATTCTGTATCTCTTCAAGAGATTGTACCTCTTCTGAGATACCAATCTCTGCAGGGGCTATTAACTCTTCTTGAGTTGATATTTTAAAGAATGTGGTATTTTTCATGACTCGAGTATTATTTTCTATAGGATCCTTATCTTTTGCTTTCCACTTCCAAGGAATTGTATCTTTTGAATCAATTGGTCTACCACGTTTTTGGCGTGCAACAGATGATTCATTTGCTGTCATTTGACTAGATTGTTCATAAGGAACAATCACCTAGGCTAGTGTGTTGGCAGCTGGTATATAAGATTTTATTACTTTAGATGCATCAGTAAATGAATCAGGTAATTGATTAGTAATCATCTGAAGATAAATTATCTTTCGTACTTCATTTTCACTTTGAACTGTACGAGAATCTAAATGAGTCAATTTTGTAACAGTCCAAGAAAATTTATCATTCTCTTTAGAAGAAAATTTTTTCCTATACTTCTCTTTAGGAGAAGTTTTCTCTTTTCCTAATGGTGGGAAAAATTGTCTCATCAAAGTGACAATCCGCAAATCGTGCTGTAAAAAGATCTTCTGTTTTAGGTTCAAGAAATCTAATTATTAAAGGTGAATTATAACCACATAAATCTCTAACGACGTTAGAGGCCCATTTTAGTTTTTTGTGGGGTTGCAATAGGGACTTGCACAGCATAACCAAATGTACGTAAATGAGAAATATTTGGTTCATGACCAAGTACAATTTGTAATGGAGAATACTGATAAGATGTGATGGGTCTAAGATGAATTAAAGTCGTTGTATATAAAGATGGGTAATTGGATACGTAACAATAAAGTTCGTGAAATTACCTGAATAGGCTTGATAAATGATTCTGCCAAGCCATTTTACTTGTGCACATGTGGAATTGGATGCTTAATATCTATTCCAATTAATGCACAATATTTATCAAATATTTTTGACGTAAATTCACTAGCATTGTCCATACGTATAGACTTGATTGGATAATTCGAAAAATATGCTCGAAGTTTGATAATTTGTGTCAACAATCTAGAAAAAACAGTATTACATGTAGATAATAACCAAACATGTAACCATCATGCAAATGCATCAATTAACACCATAAAGTATCTAAATGGTCAACTTGCTGGGTGGATAGGCCCACATATGTCTTCTTGTATTCTTTGTAAAAAATATATATATATATGGGGATTCCAAATCAACTTTCAAATTTGATAGTCTAATAATCAATTTTCCTTGTGAACAAACAGTACATCTATTCTCATTGGATGATAAAATCTTCTAATTCTTTAATGGATGTTCATGAAAATTCTCAACTATCCTACACATCATTGTAGATCCTGGGTGACCCAAACGACCATGCCAAAGTGAAAATAACTTTGAATCTGTGAACTTCAGGTTCATAACTGCGTAGGTTTCAAATGACTTTATATGTACATAATATAAACCGGATGAATTAGTATTAAGTTTTTCTAAAACGAGGTTTTGGCCTGAAATATTTGATGTAATATAAATATATTTTATATTATTCTCATTGGTAGTTTCAATATGGTTACTATTACTACAGATATCTTTGAAATTAAGCAAACTTCTTTTAGATTTGCTTGAATATAAAGTAGCATTTATGTTTAACTTTGTACCATTTGTTAATATGATTATAGCTCTTTCGGAGCCTTCAATAAGGTCTGCAGGACCAGATATAGTATTTACATTGACTTTATGCAAAGTTAAATTCACGAAATATTTTTTATTTAGAAGAATATTATGTGTAGTTCCGCTATCAACGAAACATATATCCCCAGCTTCCATATTAAAATTGAATTGTCCACCTATGTTCCTTTCATAAAAGAAAAGAAAAATAAATGATAATAATAATAACTTTATTGATATTCTAAATAACAATGATAAATGCAAATATAATCCTAATAAAGTAAGAAATGGTGAATTTCTTAAATTCTAAAATGGAAATAATACTGAAAACATAATAAATAGTTTTTAAATTTTAATTGGCATGAACATGTCCATCGCCAATTAAATGATCAATCTTTCTATCTGAATGTTCAAAAAAATCAAAGACATCAAGATGAGTAATGTCCACAGGGTCAAAGTCATCTGCAAAATTTGCTTCAACTTTCTTCTCATTTTCTTTCATGGATGCTTGATAAAGGTCAACCAAATACTCAGATGTACGGTAAGTGCGTGATCAATGTCCTATCATGCCACATCTATGAAAAGTATTATCAACATTTTTAATATGTTTGTTACCTTTATCATGTTTGACTTCAACAACATTCCACTTCTGGGGAATGTTTTTCTAATTTTGCTGACTTGAAGATTTTTTACTACCCCGACCATGAGAATTGTGACCATATCCACGCCCACACTGACGTCCATGTCTTTGATATGATCCATGGTCCCTTTTTGAGGTAGTATTTGCTTCTAGCAATGCTGAGGAACCAGTTGGGTATAGCTCATGATTTTTCAATAACAACTCATTATTTTGTTTTGTAACTAAAAGACATGATATTAGCTCAGAATATTTTGTGAACCAATGCTCTTGACATTATTGCTACATGAGTACATTCGACGCATATAATATAGAGAAAGTTTTCTCTAACAAATCTGCATCGGTTAATTTTTCACCACATAACTCAAGTGAAGTGATGTCAAAAAGAGCAGTATTATAGTCAGCAACAGACTTATAATCTTGTAGTATCGAACTCTAAGGAGAACAACAGTCTTTAAATGATCATATCGATCTTTCAAATTTTTCCACAAAGTTAACGGATCTTTCACCGTGAGATATTGAGTTTTCAAACTCTCATGCAAATGACGGTGGATAAAAATCATCGCCGTAGCCTTATCTTGTGTTACTGTATTGTTCTCTTTAATAGTATTAACCAAATTCATTTATTGTAACTTCAGTTCGATATCAAAAATCCATAATTGATAATTTTTTTTCAGTAATGTCAAGTACATTGAACTCAAGTTTGGTGGAGTTCGACATCTCCAAAATGCTAAAAGATAAAACAATATATAATTAATATTGATGTGAATAATGAAAGAAATAATATAGATAAAATTTAATATTAATTCCACAATTCACATAAATTTCAACATGATATTAGAAATATATATATAAGTTCATAGCTATAAATTAAACAAACAAATATCAAAGAAGAATAGAAAAAAAAAATTATTTCGATTGTGTATGGTATTAAAATATATAAATAACAATTCAAATATTGTATATCCTATTATGGTAATTTTTGATAAAATAATAATATTAAATCAATGCATATTTCAATGACAGACAATACTTAATGAATAAGATTAAAACATAAAATATTTTTTTTCATAAACGTGCATATAAACACATATGCTACAATATAATATAAAATCGCGAGTAAAGAATTTTTAATTACAATCGATTTTAATATTTAGAACTCCTGGTGCTAAACAATTTAGAAATCTAAAACTTCTAATTTTATATCATTATGAAAATTTTAGAATTTCTGGTTCTAAATATTTTGAGAGTTTAGAACTTCTGATTCTAAAATATCTCGAAAATTTCAGGTTTCAAAAATTATATACATTCACACCATAATTAATAGAAATATATATAAAAAAAACAAATAAAAGCAATAATGATAATACTACTTCAAATAATATACTGTAGTAATTGAATTATTTGAATAAAATAGTAGGAAGTAGATCATATGAATGAAATCTCTCATACTATGTTATTTGAATCAGATAGTAGAAAGTAGATCATATAAATGAAATCTCTCATACTAGATTCGTGCTGATAACGTGTTGTGAAATAAATTATAAAATAATGGATTTAGAATACTAACCACGATAACAGAGGAGGAGAGAAACAAGAGAAAAATAGTGAATGAAATTCAATTGATATATGTTTTCTAAAGTTTACAATATAGACCTATTTATAGACAAATTGGAGAATCATTTTTATAATAAAATAACAACAAATAAGGTAACGAATATTATCAAAAAGAAAGTAGTGTTAAAATCATATATTTATAACAACTAACTATTATAATTATTTTGAGAGATGATGATATAATTCGAATATATAATTTTAATAATTTATATATAAAAGGTATGTAATTTTGGACCAGACATGTGACACAAATTTCAAATTTATAATAAAAGTTCAGATCAATAAAAAAATCCAATTCGGGATTCACACGGCTCTCGCCTTTAAAGCTCCCCGTCTTTTGATCAGAAGTAGATGACGGTGGAGGTGGTCAGCCAGCCGAAGAAGCAAAAGCAAATGGCCCAAAAGTCGGCTATCAACTACACCATTAGATTGGGCCTGATGCCCACCAGTCCACCACCACAAAAGGCGTACTCTAAGCTGTTATAACTTTACAGTGTCCGCCACTTTAATACTGCAACCCACCCACAGCTCGACAACCTTTACTTGGTTGGACCCCACGTGGTTGACGTGGCGCATCATCAGACACTGATATAGATCTCCAAATATTATTATATTTTTTTCTTCTATAAATATAAATTGTACGGGGACTACAGTGGCAGCTTGGTTGGCTTTTTTTTAACTGTTTAAAGGAAACAGACAGATTTTCTTCTTTGCCAATTTTACCATTGCCATTTCTTCTTTTAAATCTACAAATTGAAATTCGAGTAAAGCTGCAAAGTGGTAAAAGAGTAAAGTTAAGGATTTACTACCTATGCATGTTCTTGTCAAAATGTATATACCATTTACTCTATTATTTATAAAGAAAGCTAGTTTCTGGACTATGCATTTCATATGTATTCATTTATTTGTAATTAAAATAATTAATGTGAATAAAACAAAATTCATATTTTTATTTAAAAAAATACATTAAAACACAAAAAAATGGTGGATTGATACAATCACACAGCTACATTGATTGTATTCCATTCTAATGAATCTGATTTAAACATTAATATGGTGTAATTCTATTTTATCAACCGAATTAATCTATATCTACAAGTAAATACCTTTTATAATAGATATTTATAAGATATAAAACTTTCCCCTGTTGAAATTCATCATAATATTATAATACATGACATTAAAATTTAAAATGCTTGGTGCGTAATCAAGTACGCTTCACAATGAAATGTGTATATGAGGATTTGTGCGTTTTACATAGATCGGTGCATGTGGGTTGGGCTATATAAAAGTGATTGCATGTATCTCTATTTCACTTCGATCTTATTTTAAATATACCAATCAGAATTCCATTTTCTTCATTAACCAAAAAAAAAAAAGAAAGAAAGTGAGCTACTGATAATATCTTTATCTTTTTTTCAAAAAAATATACCTTCTTTTCATAACTTTATATAGAACCAATACATCCCCAACAAATAAATAAAAATTTTTTACAAAAGTCTGATTTTAACCTGAAATTGGGATGAGAAAGGATGTTGGCAATGGACATGATGCCATAAGAAGAGAGAAAAATGAAAAAGGAGATTGGAAGGCACGTGCACGTGAAAAAGTGCTAGTGTTTCTTACTTTACAAATGTATACACATATATTATCATGCTACAATAAAGGATCAAGACCCCCTATAGAGATTCCTCATTGACAACTCACATATTCATCATGGTTCAATATCCTACCCATTCCTGTAGAATCTATTTTGCTTTGGTCACATCATTATACTGTCTCATGCTTTCCATTCTTTGTCACATATATGTATGTTCAAAGATGTTGACGTCGATTATCTAATCTAAATATGCTTGCTATATTTATTAGCTTAGAGGTGAGAAATCAATGGTCAAGCTTTTTCTTACCAGTCCAAACAAATTTAATGTTTTTTTTTTTTTTTTGAAATACAAACAAATTTAACGTTAAATTATAATAAATTCACGTATTTTTTTTTAAAATTATATTTATCGTAAAGATTCACATATGTATTCTTAATACATTTAGATTCGAGGTGTGAATATTGTCGTTACTTATAACTTAAGCTTTGGCAAAGTAGTAAGTGTATAAAAAATGTGGTTTAAATCAACAATTGATTAATTAATTGAAGAAAACAAGCTACAAGAATGAACCAATTAATGAAGGCACTAGGGAGAGCATGACTCGAAAAAATTTCTTTAAAAAGAAGAATGGAAGGAGTCACACACGCGTGCATTGACAAACCCAATTTAGAAATATTAAAGAAGGCATATAAAAGAAGAAGAAAATCAGAGCAGGATCGGGAAACCATAAAATGGCAAGCATATGTCACGTTGTGAAGAATTATGATAGTTTTCTTTGGTTCATGATGGGAGTGAATATCATATGCTATATATCTGTAAGTTTTTTCTTATTTAATTGCTTTATCCATAACTCCACGACTTGCAAGTATGACCACAGGTCCACAACACTACTTATTTGACCTGTCTCGTTCTCGTAATAAATTTTTTTTCCTGATTCATAATCGACACTGGAGTGTCCAAATATTTAAATTTGAACCAAAAAACAAAAAGGTTCCAAATCCTCACTATAATTTGTTGAGCAACAAATTCTACGTATCATTTTTTATTACAAAGGAGTTATGATACATGTCATAAATAACTAGAAAGATCAAAATGTTAACTACAATTTCATACCTTGTTGTGCATCATCTTGAGTTTTCTAAAGAATGTTGTATATGGTTTAGTTATTTCTGGTTTTCTTTTAGAAAATCAACCGTCAACAAATTCGGGTTTAATGTCTACCTTATTATTTCTTGTAGCTTGTGACTTTTATTTATATCTCTTAAGTTATAAATATTATAGTATCTTATAAGTCTTAAAAAATAACAATTATGGTGCTATTTTGAATGAAAAACATTTCTAAAAAATAACAATTATATTGTTATTTTGAATGAAAAGCATTCTCTTTGTGAATTTTAAAAGACTTTGTATCTCTTTTAAGGATTTTCATTAATTGGTGAGTTTCTCGTTTGGGTTATGTATGATTGTTTTAGTTTTTGAGAGTGGTGAATTTCTGTGTTCCTTTTGGATTTGTTTGATGATGAGCTTACTGATTTTCTTTGAATGGTGACTTTTTTGTATCCCATTGAAAATTTAGTGTATCTTTACTTAAGTGTGTATCGAGATTGTATCTTGCGTGTGGAGGGTTAATTGTTCATATATGTAGGTACAATATTAATAATATTTAGAGATATAATTTATTATATTATGTTATATTCTAACAAAGTTCTTGTCTCAAATGGGTAACATGGCTGTTTTAATGCTATTACAATATCATAAAATCCTGTCCAACAATTTAGAGCAAAAGTTGAAAAAGGGTATAATTACCAATGGAACTTTGTGACAATTGTGTTAGATGATCAACATTCACACTTGATCAATAAAATATGTTAAGTTTTAAAACAAATTAAATGCAAGTAAAAATGCATAACTTAATTATCGTTTTAGTACTGGTATTATGCCCATAGTGTAATTAGGACTAGTTGTGATTTAACTATGAGGCGTAACTTAGAAATTTGCTCCTACAATGAAAGCAAGCAACCCACATCAAATAGGAGGATAACTCATAGTGGGTGAAAAAACAATTATTCACAAATAGAATGGTTAAGAGTAGAACTCACAACCTTAATTAAGATTATGAGTGGGGGTCTTGAGTTACCACTTAATCATACATTTATTCTCAAAATACGCATATTGATCTATGATCACAAAATAGTCTATCTTGACATCATGAACTTGGTGAATATATATCCACTTTTATTTATCTAAGAATGCTAACGTATTAAGACTAGACTACATAGTAATTGTTCTAAAGTGGAAATGAGTAAAGTGGAAATGAAAAATATGCTCATTACAAGCAATAGAGTAATACATTATATTATTTAAGAGCAACTAAGAAACACAACGTTTCCAACAAAACACCACAAACATAGAAATGGGTGGAATCATAGCAGCAAAGCAAAGCAATGGAGCAGTGCAAACTGCAAAATATATAAATGTGCAAACGCCAAAAACTTTGGGATATGTGTGTGTAACGTTGCCTTTGTATTGTGTAATGTGGAGAATGGACCCCACCACACGCACACCTCCTTCCAAGTTTCTAACATTTACTTGGGAAACTCTCCTCTGCTTTGCTTCTCCACTATCAATGTTCTCAATCTCAAATATCCCTCTCTTGCTTGTCCACGGAGTAGACTATTGCTTTTATTTTTAAGGTGACAAAACAAAACAAATTTAATCTAATCCCCATCTCAAAACAAAACAAACCATGCCCATCTATCTCTTACTCTTCATTGTCCCTAAACTATTATTATCTTCTCCCTGTGTCCAAACAAAACTGGCCCATACAACCCCTCGTTTGTTTTTAATTTTGTGAAGCGTAATGATTTGGAGCATTTATGGTGTAATGGAGGTTTGTGTGCATGGCCGCAGAATCGTCCAACGAAAGGGTACATTCCTACATTTCCCACATCACAAGATCTTGTGACGGTACTGATTTATTATCCAATTTTTTGTTATTAATTATTTATGTCTGCAGGATCGAAGACTGATGAGTGGTCCTGTAAAATTTAAGTTGTTTTGACCTTATTGTACTGGATCATCATTAATTTTTTAATGTTATTACTATTTGTAATTTGGGTTTGTTACGTGTCGAATTTATGGAGTGTTGATGCTCTTCTGCAACGCAGGCTTTAAGCATGCTTGGGCCTAAAAACAGCCTTCTTTTTTTTTAAGGGTAGCTGGCTGCTGGCCTGCCGGTGCACTTTGGGTAGTTTATCTTTGTGGTATGTCTAGCAGTTTAAGGACAATAATGTTAGTTGTAGGGTGCGCTTTATCCTTCTCCATTTTGTTGCATTTAATGTAATAGGACTTTACATGCCCCAAGTACTGATTCAATGTGCTAGTTTAATGAATAATTCCCTTTACATGGTTTGTTTCGATGCAAGCATTTAGACCCAGTTACACACCCAATTAAAAGGTTTTGGATTTTTTTGACACTAATTAAGCAATCAGGAAGACTATGTGAACAAAATTTAAGGGAAAAAAAAGTTGTACAAGAACAAGCAAATTGAAATTTGAAATATAGACAATTTTTAAGAGTTACAAAGAAGTTGTTGAATGAATATTTTTAAGGTGTCCTTTCATTAACTGATTTCATTAGCACAGAGATTCAAATTAATTTAGGTCTTAGCAGCTAAGAGGTGCTGATGGGGTCACGATCCCATCAATTTTTGTTTTTTTATAAGTTTATCTAAATGAGAACACATATGTCCCTCAATTTTGTATAAATTTTATTTTAACCCCTCTTAAATATTACCTATTAATTTATTAGTTGCTTAAATAGGTTACATTACCTCCGATCTTAGCTGCAAGTCTACCGCATTTAGTATCTACTACAAATAGGTTTTGTTGACCCTCCAAAACATAAAAATGCTGTGAAATAATTGAATACAACAATTTTTTCGTATTTACTCAACAACACAATTTCTAGCTGGTAACACACAGACATCACAAACGCATCTTCAAAGTGGGTCAACAAAGCAATGTCAAAGTCTTACAATAAAACATTAAACACGTCAATGAACGAACTGAACACAACAAAATTTATTCATTTACTCGACTGTTAATATGACTATAGTTCAAATTCATCACAATGCAATTCCTTGTCCATGGTGGCATCACACAAACAATTCAAACAAATCTTCAAAGTGGGTCAACAAAGCAATGATCTGCATTGGGGCCACTTCACTCCACCAATCACAACCATCCAAATTACAATAAGTAGGCATTGATGAAACCCAGCTTGATTTTCCACAAGAAAAAAAATGTCTTTAAAAGTGGGTCCCTTTTATCTCCCTCTGAGTCCAGAATGTCATGATAATACACCGTCACCACCTCTCTGGCTCTTGTCGAAAATCCAATGCCCTTGTATCATCACTACATAGTACTTCTCCTCCCTCCCTCCATCTCCATCCTGTACCGCATGATTAACATATCAACTGGGCCCACATGCCGGTACATTACAATACTGTAGACGCAATACACTGGAAAGATCAAATAAAAAACAATTTCTCTACTCGCCATTGTTTTATCGACCGTTACATTACAGGCTTGGTCACTAACTATGCTCTACTAGAGATAGATAAACTAAACAAAATAAAAATGAAAAATATTACACAGGGACCCGAGAGCATAGAGAGAGAGAGAGAAAAAAAAAAAAAAAACTGAGCACAAATTCTGCAGGAGAGAGGACTGCAAGTTCGAATTATTCTTCTTCTGTGTATGATTGCTTTTATATTACCTAGTAGTTCTTTTGGACTATCTCTACCTACTTACTTTCTCTTCCCTCACTCTCTTTGTATTATAATATACATTTTCTGTCTCTCTCCTCTTCTGTGTTTATTTAGCTAGATATGTGTACATAGAGAGACACAATTTTTTTTTTTTATATATATTTTTTATAATATATAGTGGTGTGATGGTACGTCCCCGAGGCTGCGCCATCAGACCAGAACGAAAACGGATGTGTTTTTAGAGAGAGACTGGTGTGTGTTTGTTTGTAAAAGCGAGGAGAGGAGAGGAGAGGAGGAAGAAGCTAAGAAGGCTTTTACACGTGATAAAGAAAACACCAAAAGCACTTTGCATGCGTGTATAAAGATTCATCATCATCATCTCTCTTGCGTTTTGCTCTTTTACTTTTCTTCTCTCTCTCTATCTTTGAACTCAAAAATCTGAATCTCTCTCTCACAAAAACCCATCTTTTCTTCTTTATTATTATTATTATTATTAATTTTTTAATGTCGAGCCAAAAACCCATCCTTTTTATCTCTACTACTTTTTGCTTCTCTCCTTTAATAGCGTCACATTGTTTGCCCAACCCCCATCTTTTTAATGCCTTCCTCTCCCTCTTTGTCTTAGTTGTTTCTCTTTTTCAACCAAGGTGGTGACTTGTTCTTCCCAGCTATTATACCTCTTGTGTGTGGTAAGTGAGTTAGTTGGTTGTTTAGTCTTCAAAAAAAAAAAAAGATTCTCGGGTTCTTAAGATCTCTTGCAGACGTTAAGTGGGTCATTATCTGTTTTATCAGCAATAAATTCCATCGGTTGTTGCTTCGGATAGTGATTTCACTGCCCTTTTCAATGTTTATTCCTTCTCTTTGTATACATGTTCTTGTTTTTTGTTTTTTTCTAGGTGGTGTTATTCTCTTTCCAATATATATATATACAGCAGCCTTCAAATATCAAAATTTTATTAGTTGTTTTATCTTATGCTCTTGTTCTGTTTACATCTTCTTGGGTTCATTCATCTATCTATTTCCTCCCTGGATTGTCTGATAAAAGTTTCCAGTTTCACATAGAGACAAGACAAAAGCCTAGAAAAAGTTTCTCACTTGTGGGTATTTCCCACTTCTTGTGTCTCCATCGTTTGTTTTTGTTTTTTTAATCAAGTTATATTTTTTCTTCCTAAATTCTGCTCATTTTTTGGCCTCCTAATAGACACATATCACAATATATTAAAAAAAAGAAGAAGAGTAATAGACGTTTTCTTTTTTGAGTTTTTGAGTGATGGTCTGTTTTGTCTTTGCATTTATCTCCTGAGCTACAAGAGTACCGTTTGTTGTTGTTGTTGTTTCGTGTTTTCAATATCTTTGCCTTCTCTTATGTCCTGAGCCAAAAATAAAAATGTAAAATCATTACATGTATCTACAGTGTCTATGTTTTTTTGTGTATGTATATAGTTATAGTTGCCTCAACACTCAATAGTGAGTCAGAAATTGTTACTGTTGTAATTATTATTATTTTTTGGATTAATTTATTGTGATATTTATGTCTCATTGTTTGGTGTTGAAAGGTGGTTTTTTTTTTTTTTTTTTTTTGAAAATTTTTTTTGCCAAGGAATAGTGATGCTTGTAATGTGCAACAAAATGTGGTCTTTTTGCCCATGCCGTTTCACTTTGAGTATTCGACTTTGGTGGTCTCTGCTTAATCAACATCATTGTTTCCATTTTTTGATGGTTCCTGCAATTTTGATGGATGTTACTGACATACACTTTCCCTTATTTGGTTTTGTTGTCTTCAAGCAGATAATACTCCTTTGATCTTCTTCAAGTAAAGAGTAAAGACTATAAGAGAAGACAGCGTTTTTGAGTGTGACATTTGGTGAAAACTGAAAGCTGTGAAAACCCATCTTGAACTTGTTTGAGCATCTTTCTTTTTCGTTTTTGATTTTGTTTTTGTTTTTGCATTACCAAAGCCAGAAGCATGCCTATAAGGCAAATGAAAGAGAGCTCAGAACAGCATTTTGTGATAAAACCCCACTTGCAAAACACCATGAACCAAGTTCAGAGACAGTCCAAAACTGCTCAAAATGGCAAAGGCCCTCCACATCAAGAACCACCACCACCATCCCACAACAACACAAAACACCACAACCAAACTTCACCACCAACAAAGAACAGAGGTAGAAGAAGAGGGAGAGGTGGTAGAAAATCTGATCAAGCTGATGTCTTTATGAGGCCAAGTTCAAGGCCTTGCACTGTGGCTCACAAGCCTGTGAACCAGAAAGCTTGTGATCTTGTTGCAAGCAATGGGAATGGTCCTGTTGTAAATGTAAATGGTCATAACATGTGTGAAATGGAGATGGGGTTTCCTACTTCAAGCAAGTCTTTGAGTTTTGCTCCTAGACCTGGCTATGGTTCTGTTGGGACAAAGTGTATTGTTAAGGCCAACCATTTCTTTGCAGAGTTACCAGACAAGGATTTGAACCAGTATGATGTAAGCTCTATTTCTTCTTTGAAGTTCTCTCTCTCTTTCTTGTTTTATCTTTTTAGTTGTTCTTCAAACATGGATGTTATTGTACTACAACAAAAGGAATAAATTTAATTTTAATTTATTTTCTCTGTTTGAATTTGTGTCATGGCAATGGGGGCCCTTAATCTGACAATGAAGGTCGATATTTTGTTTCATCTTATTATTTTTTCTCTTACATTGCAGATGAAATTGAATAGGTTTCTGTTTTTGACCCTGTCCTTTTCTTCTAATGGCATTAATGAGTTTTAATATCCTGGCCCCCAATTTTGTTCTTACTCTTTGCCTGCCATTTGCCAATCTGTGTTCTGTTCTTTGCAGGTTACAATAACTCCTGAGGTGGCATCAAGAACTGTGAACAGAGCTATTATGGCAGAGCTTGTGAGGCTGTACAAAGAATCTGACTTAGGTATGAGACTGCCTGCTTATGATGGCAGAAAGAGCCTGTACACAGCTGGTGAGCTTCCTTTTGCCTGGAAGGAGTTCAAAATTAAACTTGTTGATGAAGATGATGGAATCAATGGTCCCAAGTAAGTTTTTTTTTTTTTTTTTGGGGTCTGTTCTTGCTTTGCCTTCTCCACTTGACATCCCATTTTTTTAGTTTCCTTTGTTATGTACCATCTGGGTTACTCTCTTTTGAGTAAGTTAAATATGTTACTTTTGCAAACTACAAATGAAAACAAGAGACATTTATCAAATTTAACATACCTGATGTCTCTTATGATTATGATGTTTGTCATATGGACTCTGCCTCTGTGGCACTGGGAAGTAAATTTATTTGACTAACGTACAACTCTTCAGGAGAGAGAGAGAATACAAAGTTGTGATTAAGTTTGTGGCTAGAGCAAACATGCATCATTTGGGCCAGTTTCTAGCTGGTAAACGGGCGGATGCACCGCAGGAAGCTCTGCAAATTTTGGACATTGTATTAAGGGAGCTCTCAACCAAAAGGTATAATTCCTCTGGGATTGCTATTATGTGAAATTCTGTTGGAGATTAAGGAACAGTGTGGCTGACTTGTATCTCAAACTTTGTATGTGATTTGTGAAGGTACTGCCCCATTGGGAGATCCTTCTTTTCTCCTGATATTAGAACACCCCAACGGCTTGGTGATGGCTTAGAGTCATGGTGTGGATTCTACCAGAGTATTAGGCCTACACAAATGGGCCTGTCACTAAATATTGGTAAATATAATGCTTTAGAATGAATTTCTTACTAAGCATATCTGACTGTAGCTTAAAATGATCTCTCATATTTCCTTTTCATATGTGTACTATTTCATAGATATGGCTTCAGCTGCATTTATAGAGCCTCTCCCTGTAATCGAGTTTGTTGCCCAGCTTTTGGGCAAAGACGTGCTATGCAGGACATTATCTGATTCTGATCGTGTGAAGGTACTTTTCTTTTTATTTGCTGTTTGCCTGGTTTTATTTCTTGGTAATTGGTTTAACTAATACTGTTTAGAAATGTTCACCAGATAAAAAAGGCCCTCAGAGGAGTAAAAGTTGAAGTAACACATCGAGGTAATGTACGCAGGAAATATCGCGTTTCGGGATTAACATCTCAACCTACAAGAGAACTAGTGTAAGTTAAAGTCGTCTTTTGGTTGGACTTAGTTTCTATAATCACTGGTGTTTGTCACCTAGTCGTTTTTTTAAGAAAAAGATGGGGAATTTTTCTAATACAAAGGTCATTTAGTAATTTTTCTAATACAAGGGTACACAATAATTTGATCTATTGTCTTGTCAATTTCCAACTTATTTTGATAAGTTTCTGCAAGGACTCTGATCATTAAAGGTACTCATGTTCAGGTTTCCTGTTGATGATAATTCGACAATGAAGTCAGTGGTTGAGTACTTCCAGGAAATGTATGGCTTCACCATTCAGCACACTCATCTACCTTGTCTTCAAGTAGGAAACCAGAAAAAGGCAAACTATTTACCTATGGAGGTAGAAAGCAGTTTGGATACTTTTTCGGTCTGCACTAATTGAATTATTGTAGTTAACTTTACTTAATTCTTGCTTGGTATTTGCAAAACTTTTTGTTTTCCAGGCTTGCAAAATTGTTGAGGGACAACGATATACTAAAAGGTTGAATGAGAGGCAAATTACTGCTCTCTTAAGAGTTACATGCCAAAGACCCAGGGATCGTGAAAATGACATATTGCAGGTATTTTAGATACTTGTGCTCTTGCCCCTATTTAAACTCTTTATTAAATATTTACTAAATAGGATAATGGTAAGCTATGCCTGGTCACAGAGAATCAAGGAAAAGAGAGAAGCTTTGGGCTCTTGGAGTTAACACTTTTTACCCAAGTAACTGAAATTTCTTTACTTTTGTGTGAACCTTCTGCTAACCAGATAAAACATTCTTGAATTCCTAGAACCTATAGGTTTGAGGATTTACTGATGGATTTGTTATTGACCATTTTCCTGTCTATGAAAAATGATTTTGAACTTTGAATATTAAAGAGATTTAGACATAGTGTAATCTCTCATAGATTTTAATCTGAGGCCAGAATTGATGAACTCGGAAATCACATGAATATTGACAAAAAATTTAGTTAGGAAGAACCTCTATTTGCCGTTGCAGTAGGCATCTGAAGACGCCACTGGCCACTGACATAAACTTTTTTATATTTTTATTTTTTATTGATATTGTATCACACATGTTGCCAGCCTTTTTTGATATTCAAAAACCATTCATCCTTGTATTTTTGTGTCCAACCAGACAGTTCAACACAATGCTTATGATCAAGATCCTTACGCAAAGGAGTTTGGGATCAAAATCAGTGAAAAGCTAGCTTCTGTTGAGGCCCGAATCCTTCCTGCACCTTGGGTAATACTGCCTTAATTTCTATAAACAGTTTAGTAAAAATGGCAGTGGATATTTAACAGATGTTGCCATCTTCATGCAGCTAAAATATCATGAAACTGGAAAGGAAAAGGATTGTTTGCCTCAAGTTGGTCAGTGGAATATGATGAACAAGGTAATATAGTTTGTGCTGCACGACCTGTTTTATTTTCCTGTTTTTCGTTATTTATTTATTAATTTTCTAGTGCTATTAAATATGGAGACTAATCAGAATTATGTAACTTCTTGTGTAGATTCCATGACTAGGTTTCCGTATCTATTAAATTTACCTAATTTTCCACCCTAACAGTCTCATTCAAGATGAAGAAACAACCACTAATATACTATTTCTATTACTTATTACGATATCGTCAACGTAACTATCCCAGCACCTTTTTGGCGATACGTAGTTTTCAAATGTTGATTTTCAATGTCTTAGAATTTTCATTTTGTGTATTGATCGATGCTTAAGTTGGCAGTGAACTCCTTGGGGGCATTATCATAGCCCTAACCATAGAATATCTTCTTCTGCTGATCTCTTTTGTCTGCTCCTCTTATGATGCAGAAAATGATTAATGGGATGACTGTAAACCGGTGGGCATGCATTAACTTTTCACGAAGTGTGCAAGAGAGTGTTGCTCGGGGGTTTTGCAATGAACTTGCTCAAATGTGCCAAGTATCTGGCATGGTAAATTTCTTATTGTTTCAGTCAATTTTATTAAGATCAAAGTCTTGTAGTTTCATTTTTTATTTCCATTTTCTGAGTTTTAATATGTTTGCTTTCAGGAATTCAATCCAGATCCTGTGATCCCAATCTACAATGCCAGACCTGAGCAAGTTGAAAAAGCTTTGAAGCATGTTTATCATGCGTCCATGAACAAAACCAAAGGAAAGGAATTGGAGCTTCTATTAGCCATTTTACCGGACAACAATGGTTCCTTATACGGTATGCTATGTGCTCTGATGACTATAATCAGTGTTTGTGAATGACTTTAGCTGACATTGTTGTTCTATCGCGGATTTCTTTTCTAGGTGATCTCAAGAGAATATGTGAAACTGATCTTGGTTTAATATCCCAATGCTGTCTCACAAAACATGTCTTCAGGATCAGCAAGCAATACTTGGCTAATGTTTCCTTGAAGATCAATGTTAAGGTTTGATAAATAGTTATATAAACAATTTTTAGCAGTACATGATTTTGCATTCATTAATTATACTGACTGCATTCTCAAGACCTGGTTAATTATCATGGGCAACACTATAATACCGTATACTACTTGGATTATAATTACTAAATAAATAACAAGCACACATTTTTTCTTCCAGTAGTTTAGTCATCATCCAATTTTAAACTATGATCACAGTAAAATTTGTTTGGACTGTTTCAAAGACTCATTTTTGTTACTGGGAAATTGCTGAATCTTTTTACTCCTGTCTTTTGCAGATGGGTGGTAGAAACACTGTTCTTTTGGATGCCATCAGTTGCAGAATACCATTAGTTAGTGACATACCGACTATAATATTTGGAGCAGATGTGACTCACCCAGAGAATGGGGAAGATTCGAGCCCCTCAATAGCTGCTGTACTGTCTTTTACCTAGTTTATGGTTTTTAGAACCTTTCTTGTCCTGGATTAAAATTAGTTGCTGATACATATTGGCCTGAATGTAGGTAGTAGCTTCCCAGGATTGGCCTGAAGTGACAAAATACGCTGGGTTAGTATGCGCTCAAGCTCACAGGCAGGAACTCATTCAAGACCTGTACAAAACATGGCATGATCCCGTTCGTGGTACAGGTAGTGGTGGCATGATCAGGTACCTACATCAGATTTCTGCATGAATATCTTTTCTGTATAGGGTGGCCCTCTCTTGTCCTGCCTCCGGACTCCCAGTTACAGGTATGAGATTTATGGCTCTCTTTGTGCAGGGATCTTCTTATTTCCTTTAGAAAGGCAACAGGGCAGAAACCATTAAGGATCATATTTTACAGGTTAGAGTTCCTATCCCTAATTAGTGTTCTAGTTACTGTTCATGAGAACTTGTTCCATGTTGCAGAACATTTTACGACAATGATACTGCATGTTTAATTAGCTGCTGAATTACCCTACAAATGGGCCTTGTTGTGGTGTAGTTCCAGCTGCTTAATTATCAATATATAATTCCAAATAGGTATGTTTTAGTAAAACTTGATTGAGTCTCAGACATCATCACCCATGTTGGTAGCCTGTGGACTTTCATGGTTCGTCCACAGAAAATGGATTTTTGGTTTCTAAGAATTTAAGCCAAGTTAGGATTTCCCTCCCTCATGGAATGGAGTCTTACCTCAAAAATTTAAAGTACAATTAGTCCCACCATTCAAAAACTACAGCTAAAAGTCAAGTGTCACCTGGGTCCATCCAAAAGAGTCATTGCTTAATGTCAGGAAAGACGTGATACTAAATTGCCAAAAGCATCTAATCATGGTTTATATTTCTCATGGTTTCGATGGGATTTGAGATTTTTCATCCGACGACGTTGACAACATTCTGCATACCAATGAAAGTAATGTAGAGAGATTAAGCTGTCAGTGTTTATAACGAATTTTTATTTCTTGGTGCAAATTCTTCTATTTTCAATTTAAAAGTTTCCTGACTGAATTAACTACGCACACATATATGATGTATACATTCATTTCTTTAACAGAATTACAGTTCTTAATTAAGATTTTTTAAACAGGGATGGAGTAAGTGAAGGACAATTTTATCAAGTTCTACTGTATGAATTGGATGCAATCAGGAAGGTTAGAATTGATGCGCTTTCTTGCATTCTATCTTAAGACTACAACATTTTGATGGCTCTGACAAATAAATTTTCTATGCAGGCTTGTGCATCTCTAGAACCTAACTATCAGCCACCAGTGACGTTCATAGTTGTACAAAAACGACATCACACTCGATTGTTTGCCAACAACCACCGGGATAGGAGCAGCACAGACAGCAAGAGTGGGAACGTATTGCCGGGTAATTAATTTTCTTGGAACTGGAACTCATTCTGCTGCATACATGGAGACAATTCTGTTTTGCTAATGCTTATTTGACCGCATGGAATCTACGTTACAGGCACTGTCGTTGATTCTAAAATCTGTCATCCAACAGAGTTTGATTTTTATCTTTGCAGTCATGCCGGTATTCAGGTATAGCGGTTTATCATTTTCTATGGGTGTACTTTTGATTATCATGTTTATATGCAACACATGCATTTGTCTCAGCAAGTTGGTGAGGTGATACTCTTTTAAATTTTTTTTTTCCCCCCTCAAAAATCAATGGACATATGATCCTTGGCCTAGATGCATTGTTCTATCTAGCAGTGCTTGTCCTTATATGCTCAAACTCCAGGTTTCCTTAAAGAGTTTATGAACACACAAGAAGAAATACAGAGGTTAAAGGGGAGAAACAAAACCATGAGTGGAACTCATTGTATTTTATTTATTCAACCATATAATTGTGGCAGTTCTTTAAAAGGAAATTACCTGATTTTTCAATCAATAGGACCATCTCATTCGTGAGGTTCTGGCACAAAATGATGTCAGTAATAAAAATATGTTTCCGGATTGTGTGAAGCTAATCCTAAAACAAAGAGTTTGGATTTAGAAGCTAAAGCAGCATGTGGGATGGATGACTCTTTGGATATATGGGTGTGGTGAAGTTGTCAATCCCACTTAAATACATTCTAGTTATTTGAGCTTTTCTCAATCAAGTTGATCAATGTCAGGATTGTAGCTGGGCAAAATCATCTAATTCAAAATTGGAGGGGTGCTCAGAGACTCCATCTGTGTATGTGTTTTGTGTGTTTCAATCTCAATGGTCAGGGGTAGGAACTGGGGGTGGTCTGTCTATTTGAGTAACTTGCCAGAACTAAAATTAGCAAAATGATTGTCATGTGTAACAGTCCATAAAATAAGCTCAAGGCGTACCTGACACACTTTGAGTTGTTGAACTCAGTGCATTCCGTAGCCATTGTTTTGAATGTTTTGATCTTTTTTCCTAGCGTCAGCTTGATCGAACACTGGCCTTAATTTTCTTTACATGTACAAATATGATTAATGATTCTCATACAAAATTGGTTGCAATATCATTTGAAGTTTGGCTTTGGAGTAGAATGAACTGTGAATAAAGGATTAAATCCATAGTGATGAAATAACTTTAGACTTCTCCTGGTGCTACTAATGTGCTAGGAATATGATGAACCCCTAAGGTCATTGCCAAGAAATGAAGACAAGGATGCTCTGAAGATGATCTGTCTTGCGTACTTCGTATTAGATGTTATCATTTCAACAATTATATGCATCAGGAAAAATAACTGCCGTTTTTGTAATATTTCTATTTATTGAAGCTTTAAGAATACTTATTTTGTTTCTAATGTGACAGGGTACAAGTCGTCCAGCTCACTACCATGTCCTATGGGATGAGAACAATTTTACCGCTGATGGAATCCAGTCTTTGACAAACAATCTTTGTTACACATATGCAAGATGCACACGCTCCGTCTCTGTTGGTAAGAAATGTTATTTTGTGGTTTTGACAAATATTAGCTAAAGATAGCACCTTAAGCTTCAGTGATTCTACTAGAAATGAAGGCTATGATTATCATTAACTCTACAACTGAAGTTCATTTTGAGCAACCCATCCTAAGTGACAAAGGGTTGGTGATACTGTTGGTTTTCCTGACAGAGTAGTTTCAATTATTAACAGTTTGTTCTTGAAAAAAAGGTAGTTTGTGCCGTAGTCGTTACACTTGTTTCTGTGCAGTTCCTTACACTTGTTTCTGTGCAGTTCCTCCAGCATATTATGCTCACTTAGCTGCTTTCCGCGCCCGATTCTACATGGAACCCGACTTACAGGAGAATGGCTCAATAGATGGTAGTACAGGTCACACTGCTAAGAGTACACGAGCAGGAGAGTCCGGTGTCAGGCCATTGCCAGCGTTGAAGGAGAATGTGAAGAGGGTGATGTTTTATTGTTAGGATGGTAACAGGGTAGATGATAGCAGTAGAACAGTAGCCAGGATATGCAGCAATCATGAAGTGTCCCACTTCATTTCTAACATTTCTTCTGTGTAAATGATGATGATTTGCACATTGTTACGTGTTCTACCGGTTTAGAATCAGTGATTATAAAGTCAAATAGTCGTAGGTCCTGGTTCCTTGAAAGATAAAAACCGGGTCAAGCATGAGGAACCCTCCGTAGGCATAGATGACTTTTCCTCTGGACCTGGAATGTCCATCCGTCTGTAGCATGTCGAACCAGGCTTTGTAAAGTAATGTTCAATTATGTAATGAATCCATGTGTAGGAAGTTTTGCCAAAGCTGAGATGTGTGTATATTTCGCTTCTCTGTGAGCACAAAATGTTTAAATTTACTAGATGTCAAGGTAATTTTAGGCCATGGATGGTAAATCACGATACATAATGCGAATGATGCAAGTAATAGACGTATATAACAAGACTGATCACGATACCTGTAGAAGAACACGATACAGCACAGTACACGATATAGCCATATCGGTAGAAGAGCGCAAGCAAGATTGATATCGATTTCGTTCGTATTTGCTACTGCTCAACATTTCCAACCTTACACTAAAGGCTAGTTACTTGAAAAGATAGATATATATATATATAATTTTTTAAAAAAAATAAGGGAAAAATTACTACGTTTATGCTTGCAACGATTGCTGAAGTTGATTGGCTTGAAGGTGCATGCAAGAAACAAACACTCAGGAAAACAGGAACTGATCAGGTTATAAAATGGAACTTGGAGAAAAGCAGGCTGATTCAATTTGACGACCTTTGACATTGGAAGGCAAAATTATGATTAAATTATTGTTAGCCTGTAACAGTTAATCTTGAATAATTGTGTACACAAAACACAGCCCAAAGAGTGCAATACAAATCATGTGAGATATTTAAGTTGAGAGAGACACTTCGCACATCAGGTTGTGTTTTCAATATACATAAATGTTTTGTGGCATAGAAGTCATGTGACTGACAATTCATACTACATGACGAGAAAAGAGTGGTGGGCACACTGTACAATGAGCATATTGAGGCTTTTTTACCTATATTTATTTGTTCTTTCTATCATATTTTTTTTTTCTTGGGAGAAATCTATAGACACAAATAAATATTAAAAATGTAGTTCAAAAAAAAAAAAAAAATCTAGAAAAAAATTATTGGAACTGGGGCTGTTGAATGTCGATAGAGTTTTGTTGAGGGTCATAACATATTAGAAACTAAAACGGGGGCTCATTGGAAAGAGGTGAGGTGTACTTAGCCCAACAAGGCATTTATTAATCAAGAGGTTGTAGGCTTGTTCACCTAGAAGGCAAGCCCAGCCAATATATCCAAAATCAGTCATGGTTCAATTCTATATAGTGTTTTCAGTTCACAAATAAATTTCAAGAATTATGCTTAGTGAAAATTATTAAGTATCACCAAAAATAGTATAAATTTGTTTTTGGCCAAAAAAAAGTTTATTGTTTTGTACTGAAACAAAATTTCAACCATTCTTAGTTTGGTTTTAGTTTGCGTAACATTTTATGTATACGAAAATATTGCACACAAGGCAAACAGGGTAAAAATTGACTGAAATTTCATTTGAAGCAAAGATTATTAACAATGTTTTTGTTGTTTTGGGGCAAAAACAATGCTTTTTATTTTATTATTATTATTATTATTATTTTAATTTTGGCCTAAAAATAAATTTGTTCCTTATAGTTTGGTTTCTCCTAATTATATATAAAATCTCCAAGGCTTTAGGTGCGTTTGGTGTAGGGGATTGGATTAGACTTTTTTTTTTTTTATATAAGATTGAATTAATTTGCTTTAAGGGTACGTTAGGTTTCTCCCAATTATATATACAATAATATTTATTTATAATTGATAATAAAATATATTAAAATTTAAAATTATTTTTAATAAAATGTAGTAGGTTCATTTTTAAATATATTTAATATATAGTTTATATATAAATAGTTAAGAGTGTAAAATATTATAAATAGACCCAGATTTAATTAATTAAGTATTAGTTTTATATTATGATAATTAAAAATAATAATAATAAATGTATAGTCCTAGTGAGCTGCCACCAAACGAGAAACTTGAAGGATTGTGTATCCAATCCCATCCACTCCAACGTATCAAGCACTACTTAAAGCTTCTGCTCACATTAGGATGATAAAATAATAACATCTTTACTTTCCCTTCCTTTCTTATTTTTCTAAATTATGAAACCAAATGCCACAATCCTAATGTTACTGATTACAAGGATACAGTATAATAAGATAAGAAAAAAGTGGTGGAATATGAGCTCGCAATAAACTATAATTTTTTAATATACTAGTCCTTTTTTTCTCCATTCCCAATATTTCAAATTGTGATATATAGTTCAAGAGAATATATATATATATATATATATATATTGATTTTTTAAATTCAAAACTAATTCCTCATCCTTTTGTATCAATTATCTTTTGAACGATGTTATACGCATAAAAATTTTATCTAAATTTATTATTCAAATAATGTTACAAACTCATTTTTAACCATCACATAATTAATTCACCGTTCTAAAACTAGGGTGGTTGTTATAAATTAATTAGTTTACATCATATGAGCAAAATTTAAATAAAATTTTCCGAAGTTTAGCATTTGACATTAACCTTTCTAATCCATTTGAAAAAATTTTTTCCACTTTCTGAAAAATAAATAAAAAATAAACCATATATTGTAAATATGAATAAACATCAATTTAATAATAATGGATAAACACAAAATTGTGGATAGACAATTTTTTTTATCTATAAATAGAATACTTGGCCTTTTACTTTGAGTGTATAAGATCTCTCTCTCAAGTTTTTTATTAAAGAAAATTTCATTTTCTCTCATTGATTCCAGCAAGACCTTGGGTAAATATTATATCTCTCTATTTCTCTCTATCTCATTTGTATTTTTTTATTTATTTGTTATTACTTATTGTATTCTTACTTCAATTCCGTTTCAATATTATGTTATTAATTTTATAACATATTATCAGCACGATCCAGAACCTGAAGTTCTGAACAAATTCAATCAAAACCTGAAATTCTGAATTCCAATTTATCATAATATGAAATTCTTGATATTTTAACTATAAGTCTAATTGGGAAGTTCGGCTATGCCAATCCAATTTATATATGGCTCTATCGACTCAATCAATGTACGGTTCTACCTACTCAATTATTATACTAACTTTATTTATTATTATTATTATACATTACATATATAACTATTTAACTTTATTTATTTATTATTGTATGCTATAAGTGCGACCTTGTCGCCATTATTTACTGTTTTTATTACATATTATATGCACAGATATATGAGCTCAATATATTATTCACATTATCTGATTGTCTTGTTTTTTCTTATATATCTTTATATTTTGTGTTTTTATTCTCTTTAATTTATGATATACTAGAACTTGAAGTTATGAATTTTAATTAATGGAACCTGAAGTTCTAAATATATATTATTAAAACCTGAAGTTATCATTTTTGACCTGAAGTTCTAAAAATATATATGAAATTTTTTGCAACCTAAAATTTTAGATAAATTCATAAAAATATTTATCATATATATATATTTCCTTTAAATATAATATTAATATTATTTATCATTTTGATTATGTCACTAATTGTGGTATTTTGTGCATATAGTTATGTCAAATATTGCAAAACCAGAATTTGCGCTACTGGATATTTCAAGAAAGAACTATCTTTCATGGATTTTTGATATAGAGTTGTGCCTGCAGTCCAAAGGTTTAGCCAATACTATTACAGATAATAATGAAACATTTCTATAAGATAAAGTAAGAGCAATAATCTTTATTCACCGTCATTTACATGAGAGTTTGAACACTCAATATCTCAGAATTAAAGATCTACTGACTTTGTGAAAAAATTAAGAAGATAGGTATGACCATCAGAAAACTGTTGTCATCCCCAGGGCTTGACATGAGTAGAGTAATTTAAGACTCCAAGATTTCAAATTAGTTGCTGATTATAATTCTATTCTGTTTAAGATAACCTCGCAAATGAACTTATATGGTGAATCACTATTGATGCAGATCTACTGAAAAAGACATAAACTACTTTTCATACCTCTAATGTGCTTATGCAACAACAATATAGAGAGCGAAGGTTTGCAAAATATTCTGAACTAATCTCATGTCTTTTACTAGTAGAACAGAATAATGAGTTTTTGATAAAAAAATCATGAACTCCGTCTCACTGGCGCTGTAGCACTTCCATAAGCAAACGCTAATACAAGCAAAGGTCGTTGATGTAGATGTGGATGTGGTCATCATGGTCGTGGTGGTTATAAATTTTCAAGTCATCGAAATCAGAAAAACATCTCCTAGAAGTGGAATATTTATAAGTGGAATGTTTATAATACTAAACATAACAAGGACAAAAATGTAGGGAAAAAAACCTCTAAAAATTATAAAGATGTTTGTTTCAAATGTGGTATGTCTAGGCATCGATCTCATATCTTTCATACAATCAAACATTTAGTTGATTTATATCTAGCCTTTGTAAAGGGGAAAGAAAAGCAAATTGATACAAATTTTACAGATCAAGATGATAATCCCATAGACATCACAAGCCTAGACTTATCAGATTTTCTGATAATGCGGACGGAAAAATGGATTACTCAATTAGTGATGGAAATATCCATACTAATTAGGAAGTCGCCTAGTTAATATTGTCATGTTTACTTTTGTGTTTTTTTTTTTAAAAAAAATTATGTTAGTACACATTTTTGTACCATTCTAGAAACAAAATAATTTCTTTTGTTTCGTATTTTGTTATCAATACTGTAGTAACATGTGGTTTCTCTAATGAAAGACGGATATGGATAAATTATCTATTTTAAAAAAAGAATGTGTAGATATATGTATTATCAATAGTGCAACAACACATACCATTCTTTAGAATAAGAAATATTTCTCAAATTTATCAGTAACCAAAGTTAAGGTAAATAATATATCAGGTCTTATAGACCTGTTCGAAGGTTCTGAAAGAGCCATAATCTTATTAGTAAATGGTACTAAATTATATATAAATGAAGCATTATACTCAAGTAAGTCCAGAAGAAATTTATTTAGTTTCAAAGATATACGTAGTAGCAGATATCATATTGAAACTATAAATGACAAGAATGTTGAATATTTATACATCATTAAAAATATCTCAAGCCAGAAGTTTATTGTAGAAAAACTCAAAACTTTCTCATCCGAGATGTATTATATAATTATAAGATAAATTGAAACTTATGTAGTTTCGAATCAGAAACTCTCAAAACCAATAACATTTCACTTTGACATAATCATTTTGGTCATCCAGGATCTACGATAATGCATAGGATTATTGAAAATTCTCATGGACACTCATTAAAGAACCTGACAATTTCATCATCTAATAAGAATATATGCATTTTTTATTCAAAAGGAAAATTGGTTGGTTTTAAGTCTCCATAGTTTTTGCAAAGAATATAATGAGACATATGTGTGATCCTATTCGTCCACCCAACGGATCATTTCATTATTTTATGGTATTGATTGATGCATCTATAAGGTGATCACATGTATGTTTGTTATCCAGTCATAATATTGCTTTTACTAGATTGTTTACTCAAATCATTAGACTTCGAACACAATTTTCAAATTATCTAATTAAGAGCATACGATTAGATAATGTTGGTGAGTTTACATAAAAAACATTTGATGATTATTACACATTAATCTGAATTGATGTTGAACAACCAATCCCACATGTACACAGTCAGAATAGTATAATAAAATCATTCATCAAATGTATCCAGGTGATTGTAAGAACTTTATTGTTGCAAACTAAATTACTAATTTCTGCCTAAGGATATGTTGTTCTACATGCAGCAACATTGATTCGCTTTGGGTCCACAGCCTGTTACCAGTAATTTTCATTATAACTTGTACTTGAATACTAACTTGATATTTCTCATTTATGTATTTTTTGTTGTACCGTACAAGTCCCTATTGCTCCTCCTTAAATAACCAAAATGGGACCCCAACATTGTTTGGGAATATATATTGGTTTTAATTTACTTTCAATTGAACGACTGACAGGTGATCTTTTTATTGCTCGTTTTGTGGATTGTCATTTCGATGAAACAACTTTCCCACCGTTAGGTGGAGGAAAAATTTCTCCTAAAGAGAAGCACAAAAAAGGTCGCTATTGGAGAGAAAATTGAGTTTATATGGAATGTGATAATAATATCTCATCTGGACCCTCGTACCACCCAATGTGAAAATGAAATATAAAAGATAGTTAATCTCCAGATGATTGCGAATCAATTACCAGATGTATTTACTGATGATGCTAAAGTAACAAAATCATACATACCAACTGTCAATACACCAACTAGAATAATTATTTCTGCAGAACAATATAATCAGAATGTAGCAAATGAATCATCTACTGCACGCCATAAACATGGTAGACCAATTGACTCAAAAGATAGTATTTCTGGGAAACGGAGAATGAAAAATCCTGATTCTGTTGAAAATAATACTCAAGTTGCAAAATCCATTTTCCCTAAAAAATCAACTCCAAAAGAGTTACTAGTCTGTAAGGATAATGAAACTCTCAAAGAAGCATAAATACTTAATGAACTACAAAATTCTAAAACTCAAGAAAATTCAATGAGTTGTGCAGAAATTATGTGGAATCGTAATGAAATAATCATCAATGATATATTTTCATATACAATAGCTTTTAAAATTATAAATGATGATTATGAATCACATACTATTGATGAATGTAGACAAAGACACTATTGACTTAAATAGAAAGATGTAATTCAAGCGTAATTAAGTTCTTTAACCAAACGTAAAATATTTTGACTTGTAGTCCAAATGACTGAAAATATCAAACCTGTTGGATACAAATGGGTATTTATATAGAAACATAATAAAAAATAAAAAAAAGATTGTAAGATATGAAGTAAGGCTTGTTACACAAGGTTTCTCGTAGAAACCAGAAATTGATTATGATAAGACGTATTCACCTGTGATGGATATAATTATTTTTAGATTTTTAATAAGTTTAACAGTTTCAGAATAGCTCGAAATGCATCTTATGGACGTAGTGACGACATATTTATACGGGTCACTTGATACTAATATTTATATGAAAATTTCTGATAGATTTAAAATGCCCGAAGCGTACACATCAAAAGCTAGCAATATGTGTTTAATTAAATTGCAACAATCCTTATATGAATTAAAACAATTTAGGCGAATGTGGTATAATCGTATTAGCAAATACTTGAAAAATGAAAAATATATTAATAATCTTATCTATCCATGTGTATTCAGAAAGAAAACAAAATCTGAATTTGCCGTTGTCGTAGTTTATGTTGATAATATAAATTTAATTTGAACACCTGAAAAGCTCTGAAAAACTACTGATTATTTAAAAAAAGAATTTGAGATGAAAAATTTGGGACAAAAAAAATATTGTCTTAGCCTAGAAATTGAGCACAAATCACACAAAATACTTATTCATCAATCAGCATATATTGAAAAATCCTAGAACAGTTCAATATGAATAAAGCTCATCTCTTGAGTACACCTATGATTATTCGATTTCTTGACCTAAAAATAATCTATTTCGATCTAAAGAAGATGATAAACAAATATTTGATCCATAAGTATCATACCTAAGTACAATTGATACTTTATTATATTTAGCACAATGTATTAGGCTTGATATTATTTTTTTAGTAAATTTGTTGACCATGTTCAGTTCTGAACCAATATAGCATCACTGGAATGGTAGCAAACATATTTTTCGTTATCTACATGAAACAACAGATTTAGGATTATTCTGTTCAAAATCTATTAGTGGTGCATATTTGATGGTTATGTTGATGTTGGATATATTTTAGATCCCCACAAGGCTCGTTCACAAATTGGGTATGTTTTTACTTATAATGATACAACAATTTCATGGCGCTCAATAAAACAGACTTTTGTTGTTATATCCTCTAACCATTCTGAAATTCTTACACTTCATGAAATAAGTTGAGAATGTATATGGTTAAAATCTGCTATTTATCATATCCAGAGTACATACGAACTATTTGCTACTTCAAATTCCCCCACAATCATATATGAAGATAATACTGTTGTATCACTCAAATCAGAGGACACATCAAAGGAGATAGAACCAAATATATCTCACCAAAGTTCTTTTATACTCATAAACTCCAACAAAGTCAACAAATTTATATTAAACAAGTCTGCTCCCCAGATAACTTTGTAGATTTATTCACTAAAATATTATCAATATTCGAGAAAATGGCTTATGGCATTGGAATGCATCGAGTTGTAAACTACATTATTAATTATGAAGCATCCTTTCAGTTAAATCAATATGGACAGATATGTACTGTACTTTTTTTTTTCCTTCGATCAGGTTTAATTTCACTGAATTTTTCTGACAAAGTTTTTAATGAGATTGTCATTTTAAGCACGTCTACATACTGTTAAATCCAGAAGATTATAATATGTTTGATCTAGCAGATCATGAAATATCTTTTGTTTAGATTTTTATCCCATTGGGCTTTTATTAATAAATCTTAAATTGATGTATATCAAAGGGGGAGTATTATAAATATGGATAAACATCAGTTTAATAATAATGGATAAACACAAATTTAACAATAATATTATATTCATATAAGTGATGAGGTGGTGGATAGATAATTTTTTTTTTTTTTTGTCTATAAATAGAATGCTTGGCCTTTTACTTTGGTCGTGTAAGATCTCTCTCTCAAGTTTTTAATTAAAGAAAATTTCATTCTCTCTCGTTTATTTCAGTAAATCTCTGAGTAAATATTATATCTCTTTATTCCTCTCTATCTCATTTATGTTTGTTTACTTATTTGTTATTGCTTATTATATCCTTACTTCAATTTCCTTTCAATATTATGTTATTAAATTTATAACAGCACAGACATTTTGACAGTTTTTATAAGTTTAAGTGGACCCTTATATATATATATATATCTTTATAATACTGTACAATTTTTCTCAACTAAATTTTATTAAACATTGATTGTCTTACACATTGAATCAGTGATTAGTACTCTTTTAAAAACTTATTCTATCTGGGATTCATTTTAAAAAATTTTGTTGGAATCCTAGTTGTAATGTGAGTCTAACAAATTGCTTCCTTTAATCCGTAACACCAAATTTTATGTTTGTGCGTATATGTTTGCGTAGCATTAGTGAAGTAGTACATTGGCATTGATATTATAAGAGCTTTAACGAATGATTAAATTGGCTTAATTAGTGTAGATGAAATTGTAATCAGTTTGAGTAACATCTTTTTTTAAAAAAAAAAAAATTCAAATTAATTATAATTGTTAAAAAAATTGGCTTAATTACGATAAATACTTTTGAGACATTGATAAGCTAAAGAATCTAAAGTTCATTAAAAACTTTTGAATCATGATTCTTCTTTGATCTCCATTCAACTTGCCTAGCTACTACACTACAAGTTTTGAAAAATTAATGAAAACCCTATATGATTGTAGTTTAGTCTCAACCTACATTTTTTTTTTTTTTTCAATTTTCAAGATAAGGGCAACACATCCACCCTATTCTTCCCGTTATAATTTCCATCTCCGAATTTCGTTGTTAATTATAAATACAGCAACCGTGCAAACCATAATAAATATTCTTGGTGCAGTGAAACCGATTCCTGACTACAACATAAGAGAAACATTAATTTCAAGAAAAAGAGAGAGAGAGAGAGAGAGAGAAACATTAACCTCTTTTAGGCTGACTGCAATGGTTACAAACAGAACCTAACACCTGGAGACTACGTACCCTGCTTCTTTTAATGTGTATCAGATGTGTGTTTGTGTGTGTAATAGCTATTATTATTTTAGAAAAACAATAGATGACATTTACCATTCAATAAGATAATGAAAAAAAAAGGTAGTTGGATGGATATTCAGTTAAGTTTTGACACGATTTTCACTGCTCAAACCCTAGTTTCGATTTAGGTTTAAGAAAACAAAAAATTGTACGTTTAATGGAATCCATTATTTGGGGTCAGGTACTTTCTATATTAATTCAGCGCAGTTGCAAACTTTTTTGTTGAGTTTCGTTTTTCAGCATTGGTTGTTTGTATTTTGAACTTTGTGTTACAAAACTGGCAAAATCTGTGTTGGCAACCAGTGAAACCGAATAATTTTGGTTTAAAAAGGATCTATTGATTCTTTCAACCCAAAAAAAAAGGAAGATATTAATTAATGACAGACCCACATTTCAACATATAGTGATATAGCTTGAAAGAGAGTAACAAGTATTATTCATGACAAAGTTAAAACAAAAGTAAAAATATTGTTGACCTAGATTTTAAAACTTTCTTCTGAAACAACATATGTTATGCATAATTTACTCCAAAAAAACATATGTTATGCATAATTACATATATCATAAATGCAAGCACAAAACAAATTCTTATAATATGAACACTTGCAATGTAATTAATTAGTTCATCCAAGAGCATTATGCATTCACATGTTGAACAACACATTTAAAACTTTAGATGTGTAAGTTCATTAATTATTTTTTATCATCTTAGTCAGCTAGACACTTAAAAGGGACCAGCAACATTTACTACACATCAAATGCACAAAGATGGGAAATGCATATTCGTGTCTTTTGGACTCATGCTATCTGCTTGTATTTTTACTATAACTTCCCATGATCCCATCATTAGTTTGATGGTGGCAATCTAAACTACTCTAGATTGAAATTCAAGTTCTCAATCCTTGTTTAGGTATCAAGTAAATAAAAGATAGAAAGAATTAAACATGATAGGCTGATCAAACAAGTATGTAATGCATATACAAAAATGGAGAGCATGTGCAATGCAATTAAGAAGAGAAAGCGAAGCAATGTCTTAAAAATCCCTATATGGGTTCTATTCCCAAAAACATAACACGAAACTCATTATCCTTCTGACCTATTTCTAGTGTTTGAAAGAATTGATATGGGATTTTCCTTAATTTTTTCAATCTTAAAACATATATTAACACAATCTATCTTATATGGTACTCACAACTGTAAAAGTTAATAATATATAGAAAATCACAAATGCTCCTGGAAAAGAAATTTATTCTTCTGTACCACCTTCTTTAATACACAAACAAAACAGCATTGCTACTTTTACTGATATCTCTCTTTCAGCCATTGAACACAAGTCCCTCCGGAGACAAAAAAGTCAATAAAGCCTAACACCATTGGTCTTCCCAAGAACATCCTTATATGTTTATATTAAATATATATTAACAAGCCCACATCCATGAATCCTACACCTGAGCTCTCCTTCATGAATGATTGCTGACATTTCAAAACAGTGTAAAAGGGTTGGGGGAATCGAAGTGATGACGTTTGATTATATGGGCACTAGGGGAAAAAAATGATAGATACATGGAATCTTGAGGTCACATGGGAGCTTCTTCATGACCAAAGTCCAAACATGCCATGCTAGAAGTTAAAGCAGACTTCTTTCTAAGAAAGAAAGATAGAGAGAGAATGAGAGATAATGATCTGTAAAAAACAAAGACACGTTGTTTACATGTACAACTCGTTTACTTAGATTGAAATTTGGCTACAATGTTTGCTTATGAGCAAAAAGAATGAATACAAAAGTTCACTTAGAGGCCTGTTGGTTGCTTTTGTTTACATCTCAGCTCAAATGGGTTGCCTTTGTTTTGCTCTTTTTAGACTGACAAATAAGCACCACAAATATTTTTGTTCATATACCTTCAGTTTTGGGCGTTATACAACTGGAGCTTCAAATCATGTCCAAGTGTAAGGAAATATAAGAAAGTGTGTACTGAAAGTTGTCTCAAATCAGCAGGTAGACTCAAACATCTTTAACAACAAACCTAAGCCAAAAAGAAGAGATACATATATGTATATACATATATTTTCTAAATGCTTGAGTGAGTAAATATCACCAAATAGGGCAAGCTCACTATTCCATTGCTGTACTGGTCATTCAGATTCCCTATATCTCATGTAGTTTCTCCATTTTTTGCTATTTTCATGAACAAACCTGTTACAATTAAAGTGGAGAAGAAACCAAGTGTTTGAAGATATATTTTTTTGGCTTCATCTCCAACTGATGTAAGTCTGACAAACTCAATTATATTTTTTAAGGAAATATGATCTCTCTCTCTCATTTATGATAGGTAAATTAACATCAAATTACCATGTCTGACCTGAAGTAATCAATTCCAAAACAACATATATGAGTGAAGACAACACAAGTCTCGAAAACTCGAGTGACTGTAAGTGATGATGACAACACTATTACAATTAATTCCAGAAGAAACAAAATAAGAGAATGCAAAGGTCAAAACCTCATGGGGCAAGTGGGCTACAAGTTTTTTAGGATCTCTCCTCTTCACTGTTCTATTGTACTAGTTTGAACTTGAATTAAAACCCTAGCTAGATTTCAAAGTTAGGGTTTAGTCCAAACAAGATGGAATCAGTTGTAAATGATTAGATTTGTATGTTTCACTTGTGAATATCCTCAAATTCAACGGATTTGAAATACTTATTTTACTCTGTTTAGTTTTGGTTGCAGAGACTTGCGATGGTGTAGAGGTGCACATCAAACCTGAAACATTTTCATGAATTTTTTCGTTCCACAAAATTGGCCAGAATTCACTTCCATTTCATAAACAAAAAGTGATGAGTGAGATCAATGCGTGGTATGCAGAATGTATGAGATGCGTACCCGATTTCCACCAACAAAAACAGTACCTGTACAACAAGTTAAAGGGAATGTCAAAGCTCAATCACCGAAGCACCATGAAGGGGTCTCGAAATCATCAAAATGCACCGAGACGCAAAATCCTACCGCTGAAAGTCAAAACCCTAACGGACCTAAGAGATTTTAACCTTTTCTTGCTCAAGTTTCATGCAACAAAACAAGAGAAAACACAAGGAAACACATATATACATGTTAACAAGCAAAAAAAAATTAGTACAATTACATAAAGAAAACCTATAAATTCACACAAACCCAGATAGGCCAGAATCATATACAAGAAGATCACTACCTTTTCTCTTTGTGCTCAAGCTGCAAACAACGAAAATAAACCCTAATGACCACGTCAGCATAGAAAAGAATTATGACTAGATGATTTAGGGTTAGTTTATTTTCGTGATACCAACCAACGGGTGAAACTGCCACATGATCTGATCGTTCCTCATCGTAAGAGGAAGGTTAAGATCATGCTGGCAGCTTCATCTGATAGTGGTGCACGATAAGAGAATGTGAACTCGATAGTAGAGACACACACGACAGCATTGAAAGGTAAAGGAAGATACCTTGGTAGAGAGAGCTAAGCATACATTTAGTTAACACTGGTTGTTGCTAAAGGTAATGAAGATAAGAGGAGATGGAGGGGGGCTATAAATAGATGGATAAGGAGGAGGATTGAAGGGTAATTATCATCATTCCACAGGACAAAAATCTGACAAACCCCTAAACTGGAAAATAAACACTTAATCCCATTTTTAAACATAAGAAATGGGTGATTTTATATTAGTTTAATTTTTAGGATATTTTGATAATATCCCTTATTAATATTATAATATGTTTTGTTATGTGAAATTAGATGAGAGTACAGATAGGAGACTGAAAAGGTTATTAAAAAAATAAAGAAAAAATAATAAAAGAGGTAAACGTGGTCCCAAGTGATGCAAATTGAATATTGTCACGCCAAGACTACAACCATGCAGTTTGCAGAGAGGTTAGTGAATGTTTCTATATATTGTAAGAGCATTAATAACTTTTAGGTTGGGCCTGGGAGAAGTGGGGGACCCTTAACATTTCTCTCTCTTGAAGAAGGAAAGGAAAGAGCATCAAGGCAGGACCCAAAAGAGAGTGTTAACTCTAGTAAGTATATGAGGGGACCATTTTTTCAATTTTTTCGTTGCATGGTTTCCTTAGGTGTTGCATAAGGTTCACACATAAAGAAGAAAGGAAAGGGCATCTCATCAACCCAAGAAAAGAGAAAAAATTATGTGAATCTCTCACCCACTCTCTCCCTTTCTTTGTGAGTGATATTATGAGATATTGTGCAATTAATCCTTTTTCCATATAAGCATCTTTTCTTTCTTCACAGATGATAGCCTTTTCTTTGCAATCTTTGCCATATGTTGGATAGTTGCTCCTTCTGCATCTTATTAGTGCCAGCTACACAGTACTAGTTAATTTGTAACATCTGATATGGACAATCAAGAAAACGACTTTACTTATTTTCTTTTTAATGTTCAATTGAGTTTTCGATATTTAAAAGGAGTAATATCTAGTATCTCAACTTTTGAGTTGTCGGTTTTATTTAATTAATAGTTGATAAATAAGATCAAATTATAATTACTGTGTGTACACATGATTGAGTAATACTTTAACTTAAGAGTTTTCATACGACAAGAAACCTAATTATCAATTAAATATGATAGTATCCTACATATGATGATTTAATTCTGAATTGAATTGACACTTCGTAACTTAAGATATAGGTTTGGATATTATCAGTTATACTTTTAATCCAAATTTGTAAATGATTACCCACTAAGGGTGATGATGGAACCAACATATGTAAGCCGGCCAATCTCCAGAATAAAGCTTACACGTAGTAGAATTAAGAAGTATATGATGTAATATGTATGTAATGTTTTAATTAGTACTCTAGAAAATCTGGTTAGATTTGCGTAATCCCTTTTGAGATTTTGATTGCTGAAGCCGCCGCGTGGATCTAATACTTCTCCTTTCTAATTAAACAAACTATAATATATTCTTTTCTCTTACATTTTGATATCGATTCTTACTCTTGGAACATATTCTTGTGGTTGTTATATTCTTCAACTATCCTAGGAAAGTTCTGTGAATCTGAATAGCAGTGGACAATGAACATTAGACACTGAAAAAGAAAATAACATATATCATGATCATACAAACCTAGGTTATATATTCTGTTGTATGGCCTAGGTTTAATTATGGCTTATATTCTCCTCACACACACACACATAATATAATTAATCCAATTATCTCTAATAATTAAGGGAAGCTTTCATTACCATGATGAGGAAATATGAACTAAAATTACCAAGCTAAGAAGAAAAAATAGAGTTAATATGATACTTAAGCCTGCTTTTTGGATTACTTGATCTTGTAGTTCGGCAGGCTATGCTTGGAGATAATTATATGATGATTGGTATGTGTATTGCAAAGCTGGAAGAATGATAACTTATGAATATATATGTAGAAACTTCTAGAATTAAACTAGGGTCCGGATCAATGGCTCCAATTATTAACCCATTTAAGACGCAAGTCTTGGATAGTTCAAATAAAGTTTTTCGAATGAAGATTGACGAAGATTAATTGCACAAAAAATATATAATTACAATGTGCATTAATCATTTGGGTTTAAAAACTTATTTATTGAATTTAGATCCTATTTGGATTTAAAGTTTTATTGTTTGTTAGGTTTGGTGGTTTGTTCTTCACAGTTCATGCTTACACCTTTAAGGTTGTAAATTTAAATTTTATCTTGTTTTATTGTCTCGAATTAATTATAATAGTTAAATAAATAAATAAATAATGTTGGGTTTTTAAAATATTTTATCCAAATTTATTACCAAATTATATAACATATGAGTTACCAATGTCATACTCAAAAAAAAAAAAAGAATAAAAGATAAATAATAATGCTACTGTGTCATAAGGTTTACATGCTCAACAAAAGCTTAGAGTATACTAATTATGTTCATTAAGTAATGATTAGCTCGGTTATAATGTCCTTCACATTCACACCAATAACATTGTGGGTTTAAGTCACATCCCCTATTCCAAACTTTACATCTATGTTATTAAGATCGTGAACGTGAGACGTGTCCCCGTTCCTAAACACAAAGACTTATATTTATGGATTCGACTTATATCTCTTTTTTGTGACATTGAATAAGTTATAATAGTTTAAAATTAAAATTAAATAAACAAAAGGTAAGATAAGAAATATTCTAATTCTGCTTATTAAGCATTAACTGGTGGCCACCCATTGCAAATTTGTAACAATAAAGCCAAGATAAGATATGGGCGTTATTCCATATATTGAATCGTATTTATCATTTGATAATCCATTCTATAATTACTTGCAACAGGGGAACTCAGAGAATGACATGTTTTCCTTATCATAAGCAAAAATTTAGTTGAAGAATGTCTAGATCCAAGGCCATTAATTGTTAATTCATTAATTTGATTTTATACTAAAGTAAAATCATGTAGCATCTATTCCAAAGTAAATGGTTGCCACGTAAAACCACCACATCTATCTTTTATAATTTATGTTTCTTCGCTTAATATAAGGTATATATAATATATATATATATTGCTATATCATATTTCAAATCATCTCCAGTACCTGCGTATTGAAATTTTTTAATATATATTTTCGATTTTTTTTTTTCTTTTTAGTAAAGGGACCATCACTTTTTTGTTGAGCTGGGCATAGAATACTGCACGGTAAATATAAAAAATAATGCCCATCATAAAAGTAAAAGTAATGGCCGTAAAGTAAAAACAACCTCTTCAAAGCTCATGAATTTCATGTGTTTATAAACCTATTGAGACATTACAGTATCATCCCTATAAGACACTTGATAAATAATAATCATAACACCCTAAAATAAAGCCTATTAATTAGGACATTAAATTTGCATCACTATAGTACATCTCACCGGACAAAAATTTCCAAGATCTACCAATTTGATCTTTTAGTACCATTCCTTTTCAAAGATATTTGGTTGTCTTGCAGCAATGGCTATAACTACACATCTTAGACAACTTACTTGGTTTAGGGACCATTTATTTTCCTCCCTATTGATGTATTTCTAGTAGTGTATTATGGCATTCTCACAAATGCATACTTGAATTTTCGAATGAGGGTGTGACATTTCTGACATGCAACGTCTATACCATACAACTGCAAATCGATAATAATTAATTGATAATTAGTTGAATAATTAAAGCTGTTCCATTCCCTTTAAGTTCCTAATTAAGATTAGGCCTTGGTGTAAAGTGGTGAAGTTGGTGGGGTGGCTAGGTTCATAGCTCAAATTTATTGCTCAATTTGTTCGTGTTTAAAGTTACAGTAATGACAGTCCAAGCTGTTACTGTTTCAATTTTTAATGCTCTCAGAGGCAATGTTGATGCAAAGATAAAGATAACCACAAAAAGGAAAAAGGGGGGAAAAAAAAAAAAAGAGTTGTAGATTGATCCACATGACCAAAATCATTACTTTATTTTTAATCATCATACTTCATATACTTAAATGGAAATGAAGATTACTGGATGTTGATGTGCCCTTCTTAATATGGCAATTACTTTTGAATTGTGTCACACTTACCAATTTATGCTATCTACGTTGGCTTTCATTTTCCAAAATCCTTGTTTATTTATTTGAAGTTTTTTTTTTTTAATTATATTTATTTGAAGTTTTAATGTAAACATAATCAACAAAATAGTTAACCATATATTATTGAAAGTAACTACTTATCAAAGCTCGTGACTTTTAACAATGTCTTGGATAACTAAATAGGTGAACTGTGTGACTTAAACAATGTCACTCATGTAAGAGAAGTAGTTTACAAAAGTTTTAACAAATTACAAAGATGTCAAGAATTCTTTATATTAATGTATTTGTCGGGGTGGTAGGTGATTGATAATTGATAACTGACATTTAGATCATAATATAATTGTGACTACATTAAATCTTATAAGGCCTTGACTGTTCCCATTATTTCTCTGTAGCAACTAACCCATTATATATACATATATATATATATTAGTACTGAGATAATTTGATAATTTACAGGGCAGATTGTTAAAATCTTCTGTTTTGAACAGATGATATATAGCTAGCCAGGCAATGGACCACGCCAGTGATGGGCGACTCATATACTAGAATAGAGTGGAATTCGATCTTTCTTCTGTGTGAGTGCATGTTGTGGTCCTATAGCTTCAGAGAGGCGTGCTTGTCAGTGGCAAGTTTTCTATTTCAATCACCATTATGGAACCCATCACCATCAAAAATTCTTTCATTGATCTTAATTGTATTTCACAAACTTAAATTAAATACCATGCGATGCAATATATAACTAGCTAACTCTTTTGATTTGTATGGAAACGTAGGTGGTGGTTGGAGAGAAGAAGAAAGAATATATATATATATATATATATATAAGTTGGTCGCAGCACTTGCAGCTGCAAAAGCGAACAGCTCAGCTGATCACTTGTGTGCAGGTGAAGGACACTTGTTGTGATTGACACAACCCTCTCTCTAAACGTTGTACTGATAAAGTTGAACATGTTTTATTCCCTTTTATGATTTTCACTAACAGAGTTTAATTTGGTTAAACTTTATGGTTAATCTTAGTCCTTTTAACCCACTGTCATTACAGTGCACATGTTACACGACATTTTTGTTACTGTGGGCACATTTTGTTGTTCCTTTGGTAACATATTAATGTAGTTATATACATAAGCGTAGAAATTAGTAGTGTTTTGTAATAAACTAGAATGTTGTAAGTAATGTATAATATATATGCAAGGTAGAATGGTGGAGAGGAGCAGTGGGGCATGCAGAATGATGCCAAGAGATGTGTTAAAACCCGCGTGTCAACAGCCACATGAGACTGGGGCTTGGCAACGTGTACAGATATATTCAACCCTGATCACCCATCATCTGTCAGGTGGTGTGTGAGAGAAGTGTTTACTTCTCCCTTGGTGATTGTGGGTGACTTTAGGAGATCTAGAGAGAGAGAAGAAAAAGAATCTTTGATGTGTGCACCCTAAGAAACCTATATTGCCTAGATTATTAAAAACTCTGGTTATGGTTATGGTCCTTCTTGGAAGATGCCAGAGTTTTAGGGTTTTGGGGGGCGGTGGGGGAGCGCGCGGGGGGTCTAGAGTGGTCCCTGTTACTCTTGTTGTATGCGTACTATTAGGGAAACATTTACTCTTTCTCTCTCTTGAGGATAAATACAAATCACACATGAACTTGTCCAGTACATTATACATTATATGGTCACATAATAGGTAACACCGGAAAGCAGTGGGATGATAAAGCAACTGCAACCCTATTTATTAGGTATATTTATGGAAGGGTATCTCTATCTCATGCAAAATTTGGGCACATAGTCCCACCCACAAAGACAGAGAAAGGTAGGGACAAAGTTTGGTTTGTTCTGAGTTCCGGACTTGGGATCCTTTCCAATCAAATCTCACTTGTCTATTGTTTTTATCTTCTCAAAACGACAAGGCGGAAACTGAAGGCATCTCTGTCTCTCTCTCTCTCTCTTTCGTCTGTGCTTCTCTCACTCATCTCACGTAGATCTCATTACCATTATTATTATGATGATAAATAATAATGGGAAAGAAAAAGATTGATTCATTTTTCCTTTAGCAGAGAAGATGTAGCGATCATTATACAATTTCCTACGGGCACATGTGAAGAGGTCAAACTACAAGGACGAGTTAAACATGACAGATAAACCCACTTTCACCAAAAATTCTAGATATTGGGTCATGAAGCTAAACTTAGTTCAAACCTGTGATAAGAACTCCGATCATGAAGATATTACTGCTCTTCAAATTTTGATCCGTACACATTAAACAAGCACACTAAACTGATAGGGAAGTTCAATAATCAATACTCGTCACTAACTTGATGAGTTGCAATGAGGAACTGGGGCTGCTCTGATTAACTTTAATTGGGTCAATTTATAGATAGTACAAATAAATGATGCCTAAGAATTGTTCGATTAGGAAAAAATCTACCTACAAAATTTACAAATCTCAGTTAAGTTTTACAAATTGTATCTGTATGCTGTGCCGCATCTATCTAACACTGCGTTTTACTCATACATAAGATGTAACACAATGAGACAGCTAAACCTAACCAGTGCAACGACAGTAAAATAATTACTCGCTGAACCCAAATATTTGTTCCCAAAAAGAATTGACTTTTAATCTTATAACATTCTAGGGGTACAAAATTTGGGACGGGCAGATTATTACCTATATGATGACATATAGTTATTCCTAATTATCAGAACAGATGTAATTGCTTGTGAAAGCAAGCAACATTTCATAAATATCGCCGGCTGTGGGACGGTCAGCTGGATTTTTCTTGGTACAACGGCAGAACAAATCAACAAGGAAACTCAGAGTTTCGACTTCAAGTTCTGGTTTCACAAGCTCTTTGCCTGACTGAGCCATTGATCCGTCATTGCATAATCTAAACGTCTCCAGCTCATCAGGAAGCCGTGGTCGCTCACCCAACTGCACAGATCCAAATCAAAAGACTGTTTAGTCCATGTAATATACTTTAAAAAAAAAAGTTATACTCAACGTTATATAACTTGTAATATGATAATAACAAGCCCAAAGAGGAACACTCATGGATCACTATTGAAGTCATATATCTAAGAAGTAACAACCCTGAGGTCCTTCTATCTGTATTCTTTGCGTGTGCAAATGAACGAGAGAGAGAGAGAGAGAACAAGAGAGACCTGAATAAGATCATGAATCTCTAATTCAGTTAACCCCATATAAGGAACTTGCAGAGTCAGCAACTCAAAAAGCAGGCATCCATATGACCATATGTCCACTTCCTGCAACCAGATTGAAAAGACTTTATAATCCAGATAAGCCATCATTTGCAGAGAAAACATGATAACAATTGAAGTAGCGTCAACAGCACACATACAACTTCACACTTTAACAAAATGATGCAGGAAAGTTTACAAATATATATATAAATATAACATAGGAATATTGAAAAAAATAGTGGCAGGTCTAAATAAACAATACATTAGATGGCAGTGTACCACCAACACACAAAACTATGACCATGTTTTATTTTCTTGGTTTGAAAGCATTTGTAGATCTACCATAACCACGTTAAATAAGACTTCTGGCAAGGTCTCCACAAATAGGAGTGTTATTTCATTCAAAGCAGACCACCTGCTTGATTGCTGTCTTCGCTTAGCATATCAAAAATATGTTCATACATTATCACTTAAGAATATATGCAAGCCAATTCATTTGCTCATTACTCATATGACTTTTCATTAATATAAGGACTGATTGTGCCCAAAATAATTAATAAGAAAGAGAAAAGCATGTGCCAGCATACCCCTCATTTTACATGATTGTACATGGAATTGCTAATCATCAATTTGAGAAAAGAACATATGACAAAAAACTATTATATATCGATTTAGGAACATTAAACTCATAGAAGAGAAGACAAAACATACCAGTCCATATACGTTATGTTTATGCATTGCCTGCAAAACCTCTGGAGCCATCCACCGAGGGGTACCAACACAAACATCAGGAGGAGGAATACCCATATGAGCAATACAGCATGTATGCAAAAAAGACCGTAGAGGCACAGCTCTGTCAAAATCACAAAGCTTCACAACAGGTGCTCCATCATCTTTTTTTCTATCCAAATCAATCAATATGTTTTCACTTTTTATGTCACGATGGATAATGTGCTTCGAATGCAACTCTAATAATGCCGATGCAACATCTTTAGCAATGAACAATGCCAACTCCAAGGGTACACGCTCCTCACCAGCTTTTGATAACTTCTCTATATAACTCTATTAACACAAGCAGGACAACCACCAAGGTATTAATAAAAAATGGCTGAAGCAACTTATTAGGGGCAACACATAAAGCAAATCTAGAATTACCTTCAACGATCCCCCTCTTACATACTCCATGAAAATAGCAGATTGTAAAATACGACGTTCTGGATTTCCATCTACTGAAGAGGTCCACTTGGAAGATATCTGATGTCCGTACATTTCCACTATGCAGGAATGTTTCAAAGCACCCAACATTCTCACTTCTCCTAAACAACTACACTCAAAATTCTTGATTTCATCAAATGAACTCTCACGTACCTCTAATGTACGCACCTGAAACAGTCAACAAAGTAGAATAACCTGCTGCTTAACATATGTAAATTTTACTAAAAAAGTAATTCAACTAAAGAAGCAAAATAATGTCATGAGAAGCAGCTCTGAACAGATAAGACAAAAACTTAATCAGCACCTACAAAATCTAGAAAGGAAAAGGAAGAGGATAAAATTTTGCAAACCTTTTGTTACACAAACACAAGTATAATGACAGTAATTAAGTTATCATCAGTTTTTTTTTTTTGGGCGGGGGAGGGGTTGTGTTGCGGGCGGTAGCGGTTGTTGGGGAGGGAAAGAGAAACTATAATCTTGATTCGATAGCTACTTGACTGAAATACAATCTTGGGAGTTTTAAGAAAACAAACCTTCACTGCAGCATCAACTGATCCAAATTTGCACTGAAGAACTGAAGTTGAAACTGCCTTTACAATTTCATCACATGTGCTCAAAGAAGGAAAAGAACCATGACCAGTACCAGGACAAGTAACAGAATCACTTCCATTGGAAAGAGGAACAGTGCTCCTACTGAGAGGAATGTACCTGCAACAAACATATCCATCAGAAACAATAGCATGTACAGCTCACTGCTTAAGTTACATAATTATGATCAAGTTAAAAACAAGTCAGACAAGGATCGGATGACAGTTGAAAGATACGAACATGGAGATTACACATGGAAGCATAACAGATAAACCAATAACCATTCTTATATTATAATTTTGTTTTTTTTCTTCTTAACACTACATTACTATCACACACCATGCTTTGGTTTAATAATGTGTAACCATATAAACACAGGTCACACAAGGACCAGGTGACAGTTGAATGATAAGAAAAAGAAGATTAAAGATGGATACATCAAGTAACAGATAAACCTACAACCTTTTTGTTAATTCTAATATTCTTCTATCTTCTTAATAGATATATCCTCAACTTGCAGACAAATTACCATATGAAACAGATGGGACTGTTGTGTGATAAGAAATGCAAACAAAATAATGAACAACAAAGAAAATTCTCTCAACATGCAGACATCTTTATGATTAAGTTAATTACCATATGATCACATTTAAAAAAATAAAATAAAAATAAAAATAAATTAAAAACATATGGGACTGACCTACAAAAATATTCTGGATCTGTCTCTTCTCTAATATCATGTGGATGGCAAGCATCAACCACCATGCGAACCAATGAATCACCCCTCCTTATAAGGATGGTATTCCAAGCATGTGGTTGATAATCCAAGTAACCCCTTACGAGCTCACAAGGAACGGGAGGTTCAACACGATCGCATAGATACTAGAACAATTGAAATTGTATTAAAGCATAAGAACTAAAAGCTAGAGGTCATAAAATACAAAATTTGAGATATAAAAGAATTTAAACACAAATTCAGTGAAACAACTACCTTCAAAAGCAGTGCTCTGTGTCTACACACACCAAACTGCAGAGTTCCTATAGGAATTATGATGGAATTTCGTTTTGCCTTAATCGAACGCAGAGATTTTTCACAGAGTTCGGTGAAAACAATATCCTCTGCAGTATCAAGAATCTGTTTGGAGGATGTGCTAACACTCTCACTGTTTCCAGTTGAACAAGTGCAAACAAAGGGCTTCCGGTAGTTTATACCAGACATATTTTTCCGTGTCCTTTCTACAAGAGCACTTCTATCACTGCCTCCAAAGTGATCTGATACAAAGAGAGCAAGCAGTGATGCAATTTGCAGGTTATCAACAGGTTGTGTATCCCCATCTTTAGCTAATCCATTCAACTGCTTTAAATGAAGTACCAAAGCCTGAGCAGAGAGGGTAATTGCATCTAACTCTTCATCATATTTCCTAAAATAAGAATAAATAACCATGTTGTTACTTATGTCAAAATTCGGATAAGCCCACCCAGTAGACGACTGAAAGACAATACAAGACCAACATTAACATAAAGCGAGTAAATATGAAATTAACCTGTCCAAAACAATGACTTCACGCAAGTCAAGATGCAAAGACTGCTCATAGGTCCTTAATGGCATAAAGGGCCGATCGCGTCCCGCATCATAAAAACCATCAGGTAAATGATCCTCAATGCTGCAGAATGAGATGCTACTGTATTTCTGTGATATATTGGCACCATCTTCAGTTGATTTCAGGAATTTGCATGGCTTGGGGCTATAAAGATCCCGGTCTGAATGTCTTTTAGTATTTGAAGCAGCTTTGGACGTTTCCGAAGATGAACCTTGGTCCTGCTCATCTGCTCCATCTTGTATAGAGGTTGAAGATGCATCATAATTGGAACATTCATCTTTCCCCACTTTGTCTATAGACTCATGACCAGAACATGAGCAATTTTCTACGCATAGCACCTTCTTGGAATTAGTTTTATCATTTTCAACACTAACACGCAAATTTTCACTCTCGACTTCTGCAGAAAGTAGTTGTTTGTCACCATCATCATCATCCAGGCCTATGATGTCTGATGCTTCTTCTGAGTGAGTTTCAGAAGTAAAGATATCTACTGGCTTGCAATTCTCACCTGCCTTCATAGTCAGTTCTTGAGCATGTCCTTCACCTTTCCACTTCCTGCTGTTATTTAAACGTTCCTGTCGAGCTTTTTGTTGCAAGCAATGCTGTCGCTTCCACCGCTTACTTGACCTCCGCACGGTGAAACATCTACTATTTGAGGACATAGTAGATATGTTTGATGAGGAATGATGAGAGACTGCATCAACTTATACATATACACAGTCAATTTCATACAAGCTCAGAACCAAAAACAAATCAGAGTTGAAAAGAACTGTTAAACATGCTGAGGAAAAAGTATCCCAGATTTTCCACAAGTCTCACCATTATAAGCACCATTTTCGTCATTCTCTGGAATAGCAGTTTCGTATACATCCATTTCTACTGAAGAACTGGTGAAACTATCATCACATAAGTCGTTGCCATTTCCTTTCAAATTACAGCATATCCATGAAGGCACTTGACAATAACTTAGAAGCTTATTGTACTTGAACAAAAGTGAACAGATAAAAAATAGGATAACATATTAGATATAGAAAGTCAAACCTACATATGCAGAAAGTATGAAAATAATAACATATAACATACAAAATCATCAATTTTCACAACAAATTTGAAAAACAATACAGGACATACATCCACAAAAATACCAAAGCATTCTTAAAAAAATGATTATCAACAGTCTCCAAATTATCTGCATACCAAATGCAGCATCAATGTCAAAATTACGAGTAGCAAAGGAAAGAGTTGATGTAGTGAAGTGCAGATCAAAAAATTACCAAAACTGTAGTGCACTAAGCTGACGACAAGAAATCAATTTTCTCCAATTATACTTACTTACGTGCACACCAACAGATATAGCAAGCACACAAATTTTGAAATGATATATGAACATATCAAAATATAAACATACTGCACTGTTCAATAAGGTGTCTGCCATTTCAAAACCCTACCTAAAGTGAAAACAGAACGAAGATCAAAAAGATCAGGAGCAATTTTGTAAAATGAGGTGATAGCCTCCCATCTGACTGGAAACTAAAGTAGAAATAACTTTGATTTAGCATACATTAAAAAACACTGAAAACAAATCAGAACTCTATTGACATGAGAAAAGGCAGTACAATTACTTGTCTAATCCAGTTTAAATTAATCCATATCTTAATCCAGTTAGGAGTAAATGATAGAAGTTGAAAAAGGAGGACATTTGTGCAAATAGTTAAATCATCCATATTTATTCCAGAAAAAGAATTGATCTTAATTGAAAGTATATATTAATACCTGAAGATTCAACTTCTGTAGATTATGCATTAAGCCAAGTTCCAGACAGCCCAATGACGTCAACCTATTATTTGAAAGGTCCAAGTTCTCTAGTTTTTGCAATGATGACAAACCTGAAGGTAACTCCACCAACTTGTTATTAGCAACCTTCAAAGATATCAAGGCCTTCAAATAACTTATTTCAGTTGGTAGATACTTCATTTTATTGAATGACAGATCCAAATGCTCCAAACTACTTAGGCAGCCAATTTCTGGAGGAAGATATCTGAAAAGAAAAAGGAAAGAAGATATGCCACCAAAGTTACACAATTTCTAAAAACATTAACATCTGTAATCACTGAAACTGAAAATTTGAACTCAAGTACACTGTTGCTAAAATTCAATATCATCCATACTACATTTATTATAGAAAGAAAGTGAAACGAGGAATGATGCTCTACATATCATGAATCTTCCAATGAGTACAGACATACTACTAATATTAAAGACCAGTGATCTGGGCAGACCCCCTTTTCTTAATTGGAAGTCTGACCAAATTTGAATTTAAGCAACTGAAAAAAGGCATATTCAACACAAAAGCATCAATTACATACTACCAGCCACCTTCCGGTGCAAATGATGCAAGCAATGCTTTTTTTTTTTTTTACACGAGTTTCTTCCTTTCTGCCACTTAATTTGAATTTTAAATTTTTTATCTTTCCAGATTCTGTAATACTATTCCTCGGATATTCTATCCATTCCCTCCAGCACTTAACACATTTCATATCACTATCTTGTCAACACAAAACTGAAACAAATCAACTTAAGGACTTCTGAATACCTACAATCTAAAACAACCAAAAAGTCGTATCAGACACATATATATCATGGGCAAGCACTCTAAAATTACATAAACCATTAAACAAACCTATGTCTGAAAAAACATATAAGCAGTAAAGTTTCAAATATCAAACACAACTCACCATACAAAATATCAAAGCTAAAACCTTTTATCTACTCTACACCGAACAAATATTGCACAAGCTCAATAACTATTCACAACCCATTAAATAAACATTATCTAATTTGAAAACCCTAACCTGATGGAAAAGTGGCAAACAGAGAGCTTGGTCAAGCAGGTGAGGCCAGCAATCTCACTCAACAGCGTCAAAACAGAGGGTCTTGGCGGTACCTTACTCAGTTCAAGCTCCTTCAAACCCTTCAACTTTTTCAAAGCCAACCCATTCACATCCAGAGGCGATAACTTCACCTGTAAACATTCCAACGCCACCAAATTCCCGATTTCGGCAGGGAACAAATCGATCTCGTTCCCGAAAAACTTCAAATTCTTCAACTTCAAGAGCCCGCCCACCGATTTCGGTATCAAATTGAACACATTCTTGTACAAGTACAAACCCTCGACCGAATTGTCGCTCCTTTCGACTAACGGAAACTCCACCTTCCTCCCCGACACGTCGATGACCGACTCATCGTCGTCAACGATGGTGTTGTTGTCATCAGTTTTGTCGTCTTCGAGTAGAAGCTTCGGTTTTCCGGTTTTTTCAGGTGTTTGTTGGGTGGTTTCACCGGAATTTATTTGCTGCATTGGTGGTTCGTTAGTGATTTTGATAATTAAAAAAAAAAAATTCCGAGGGGGTTTTGTTGTAGAGAGTATAGAAGATTTGTTTGGACGGAGGGAAAATTAAGAGAAAATACAAAAATCGAGGGAAATTTGAGGAGCGGCCCCGCTCCTAAGAAAGAGAAACCCTAAAATCTAGAGGAACCGTACCGAAGTTATTTTGAAGGTCTACGTATGTACTGCATTTTTATTTATATTAAAAAGAGAAAAGAAATTCAGTTTAGTGGAGGAATTGATTTGGGCACTCTGGAAGTTTCGCTGTAAGGGGCACCCACGCTCCTGGTAGTGAAGTAGTGAAAGGTCATAAATAGCCTTGGGCTTTGATTGTACGGTCCGTATCGGAATTAGGGTCCGGATAGAGAGGAACCTTTTTTGAAAATATATATATATTAATTTTAGAGAAGAAGTGTTTAAGTGAAAGTAAGTGATGGGTCAAAAGTAAATTACGAGACAGAGTGTACAAAGGGTTGGTTACTCAAGCACGTGAAATAGTGTGGCTTCTCTCTATTTTTAGGAGAATCCCGAGCGTCCGTCTACAGGTAGGAAAAATCACCTTTTGTCGTATTAGCGTCATTTTTATCCAAAATCTTTCGAAATATTGGCCATTTAATTCTAAAAGAAAAAAAAAATTACTTTACTCGGTTTAAATAAATTTTATTAAACAAATAAATATATATAAATTAATAAAATATAAGATAACAAAACCAACAACCAAAGCCCTAGTTCATCCCCCTTATAAACAAGCACATGAATTAAATAATATTAAATATATAAAAATATAAAATAACAAAAAAAAAATCCAAAAACCTCATTATCATTGTTTAAATTAAAGTCATTGCACTGGTTGTGATATTAAAAAAAGAAATTTCAATCATTTAAGGGAATTATGATGAGCAACAATAAGCAATGAAAATTTGGAATGGTTAAAGTTCTATACTTTGATTGGAAAATATTTGGATAGTAGTAGAAAATCAAGTATATTAAATTGAATATTATTACATCAATTAGTACACGATTCAATCTATGTACGTTTTTTAGGGGACGTATTAATTTTAAATTTCTTTGGAATTTAAAAAATTTTAAAGGTTTGAGTGTATTAAATCCAGATTTAAATAGATTTCATTAAAATTTAGATGTATTCAACCTAAATTTATATGAAATCAATTAAAATATATGTGTATTTAATTTAGATTTTATAAAATTCAAAAAAATTTAAATGTATTCAATTCATATTTATATAAAATCCGATAAAATTTATGTATATTCAAAAAATACAAATTTCAATTGAGTGAAGAAAAAAATTATAACAAATTTTATCATTATCCTCAATATTTCATTGGATTTCAATGGATTTCTTAACGAATTTTAACCAAATCAATATAAGTCTATGTAATATATAAATTCCAACAAAATTTATCATTAAAAAAAAAAAAAAAATTCATCAAATTCTAATAAACTCTATATTGAAATCCTTTATATTGAGAGAAAACATATAATTGCGCAAAAAAAAAAAAAAAATGTTATAATGGTATTTGAGATTAACATTCCATGCATGTAACTTAATAAGAATGAATATTCATTTAATATTATAATGTTTTCATTTAAATAGTTTTCACTATAGACAGTAATTAAAAATTATAGTATTTGAGTAATATTGTTAATCAAATTGACAATTACATTTAACAAAGTTTCACTTCTGTATTAATCACTGAGTTGCATTCTGTTGTGGGTGTTTTTGAGACTACATGAATGGGTTAATAAAAGCCCAAGGATGATCCGGTGAATTGACTCAATCAATAAAGGCTCAGCACATTAAAAGACCCAGCTCACTAAAGGTTGGATGCGCCAAATGTCCAGCTCATCAAATAAAGCTCGCATATGCGAGCTCTCAAATCGCTAACTTTAGACTGTCCAGCTTGTAGAAACGAGCTCTTTGTTGGCCATTATAGTTTTCAGATCACTGGTCAACCGTTGTTAGAGCAGTTCAATACTTAATTCCTGACAGTTCGAAGTGAGATCCAGCCCATGATTTGTGGTGCACGTTAAACAAATTTTTCTAGATATGGAGCAGCCCAAATTAAGGGAAGAATTTACTGCCTCATATAAATAAAGTCAAAATCATACTTTTATGGGGATTTGACCATATACTGGTGGGTATCGGTCTTGAAAAATATAATTAGTACAGATTTCTTATTTTTAATTGTAACAACACTGTAGTCTCTCCCTCTATAAATAGAGACTAAAGCTTATTGTAAATTAAGGAAGAAACTAATAACATACCGTCTCTTTACCAAAATAACTAGAGAACAATAGTTATGAACATAGACATCTTTTTTAGTTTAACCACGTTAAAACCACTTTACAAACAACATTCTTTCTCTTCCAACTCCTCTCTTCTCCTTTGTTATGACGCATTTGTAGGTACTGGGTAAAAAATTTGGGTCAACAGATTTTCAACATCGACATTTTTATGCTAAAATGAGAGCCCAAGTTGCAAAAATTTCTCCAATTTTTCAACCATAATGGTAAAAGGAAGAAAAATTAAAAGTTTTGATGATATAGTTGATCAATTAAAGCCCATGACAGACACATCCCATATCCCCACAAATGACGTTACTGTGGGTATGCCTCCACTAGTCTCTCGCCAACCAGCGTTGAGAGTCCCTACAATTGATGGGCCATAGAAATAGCACTAGTGGTAAGAGGCGTTGGAGAACATGGTACAACATCTCCAGACAGAATCAGGGCACTATCACAAACTCAACCACAGAAGGTACCTAGACTAGAAACTGTTGCTCCTAGAGAGATGTTGGCTCCTAGAAAACTTATCAGAGAGGTATGGCGACCTGCCGATTCGACTCGTTCCTCCAATTCACGTTTAAGAGTTAAAGGTTACCAAATTAGTGTAGAGGAGGATGATCTACACCTTACGAGCTTGAGAATAAGGGTGAGCCAAGATATGAGCCATTACGTGGAAGATGGTCGCGACCGAGTTTGGGCCATGTCTCAATACGAAGGTGAAGTAGATCACCAGCAATGTGTGGGTTTGCATTGACTAACTCTCAGAGGGCTAGCCAAGAGTATGTATAAGATCACCGTTCTTCAGGTCGCGAGCAAAAGAGTGGACACAAGCTTCAGGACCCAAGGATAGAAGAGCTCATTTAGAGGGTTTAGCAGCTCGAGGCACGCCCTAGCACTTTAAACCAATGTGATCAGTATGGAGAGAGAACCCCCTTCACTAGGGAGATTGAGACGCGACCTCTACCTTGTAGATTTAAGGTCCCCAATATCCCTCAATATGTTGGATATAGCGATCCTTACAATCACCTGGATATATTTAACGTTTAAATGGACCTTTAAACGATTGATCTTCTTATTAAGTGTCGTGTTTTCTCGGCCACTCTTGGGGACATTCCACCGATCTGGTTCAAAATCTCTCAGCTCGCAGTATAAATAGTTGGGAAGAATATCAATAAAAGTTCATCAGTCAATATAGAGCTTTGAGAAGGCAGTTCGTACTATCCTATCACCTCGCCACAGTCTTCCAACGTCAAAACGAATCGTTGAAAGACTACATTAATAAGTTCAGATGCGAAGCCAACAACGTAGAGAACCCTTCAGACGAAAGCATTATAACCGTAATCTCAGCTGGGCTTTGTAAAGATGGAAAACTTTATGATAGTACTTACAAATCTCCAGTGAAGGATCTAGGTGAGTTTTATAAGTAAGCTGCCAAGGAAATCAGATGCGAAGAGGCCTTCGACCTCAAACAGTCTAGCCAGAAGAATGAAGGGGGCAATTCCAAACAAATAAAGAAAAGAAGTAACATGGGAACGAAAGCAAAAGCCGGAACAACAAATAGAATAACCAAATCGCTAAGAAGACAAAAAATGAGCTCATAAATGAGCGAACTCAACGTCAAAGCTGACGTGATTGTTATAGCGTCCTGTCAGACACATCAGATAGAATCTTTGCAACAGAAAAAATAGAGAGGACTTTGAAAAGCCTAGACCCTTGAGTATTTCTCTCAACTTCCGAGACCAGGATAAGTTTTGTGCCGATCATAATGAAGTCTGTCATAATACTTCAGAATATTGGGCACTAAAAGATGATATTGAGGATCTAATCAGGAATGGTCGCTTGAGAGACTATGTAATATGACTAGTTAACCAGCGATCTCAACAACAACGACCTCAACGACCCTTACAGCTAGCACAGTAGCAAAGCCAGCAAGCTCCCAAATAAGAATATGAGCTCACAGTGATGACCATTTTTACTATACATGGTAGTTTTTATATGGTAGGAACATCCAATAGGTTACATGAGCGAGACGTAAGAAAAGCGAACCACGTTCTGCTCACAGGCTATAGTAGGTTGAAGGACCGACGAAAAAGGCAAGAGCAGCCTTAAATGATATTATTTTCACTAAAGAAGATGTCAGATGTGTAATATGGCCTCACAATTATGCACTGGTCATTCGAGCCAAGATTAGCAACGCCAAAGTATGATGTATCATGATAGATAAAGGGAGTTTGGTAAAATACAATGAGTGTTTCGACCAGATTGGGTTAGGGGCAAAACAGCTTAAGCCTTCTCCAGAGCCTTTTTATGGTTTCACCAGAAACGTCATCACTTCAGTGGGCCAGATAAGACTTCCTCTTATACTTGGCAATTCAGATCGTCAAGCAACTGTACTGACAGATTTCTTGATAATTGATTGCCCTTTGGCATACAATATAGTCCTGAGTAGACCTATAATGGATGATCTGGACATGATCACCTCTACCAGGACCCTCACAATCAAATTTCCAACCCTCAATGAGATAAGTTGTTTACTGGGCAAGCAACATCTAGCTCGACGTTGATATATAGATGCAGTCAAGATAAAGATCAGAGGAAAGAAAATAAACGTGGTATCAGAGGGAGAGACACATACTATGAGTGAAAAAAGGTAAGCCACGACCTCGATCGCATGAGGTAAATGTGGATAGAGCAATTGAGCCTATAAAAGAGCTCGAAGATGTCCAAGTCAACGAAAAAAACACTAAAAGATGCCTCAAGTTAGGACGAGACTTGACTTCAGAAATCAAATCTTAACCCACTGACTTCCTCAAGACAAACTTGAATGTTTTTACATGGAATCACGAGGATATGATGGGAATAGATCCTAAGGTCAAGTCACACAAGCTAAACATTGACGCACCATAAACTAGTTCGCCAAAAAATGAGGCCAATGATAATGAAACGCTATGCCTCTTTGAAAGAAGAGATAGATAAGTTAGTAGTTAACAAGTTATCTACGAAGTTTACTACCTAACCTGGGTCACCAATCTTGTGCTTGTAAAGAAGAAAATGGGAAATTGAGAACTTGCATCGGCTTCATTAACCTAAATAAAGCTTACTCGAAAGACAGTTTTCCTTTGCCTTAAATTTACCAGCTTGTGGATATAACTACTGGTCACCAGCTCTTAAGCTTCATGAACGCCTACTCGAGCTACGATCAGATACCCGTGAGCCTAAAGGACGAAGAGCACACCTCGTTCATCATAGATTGCGGCCTATATTGCTACAAGGTGATGCCCTTTGGACTAAAAAATATAGGGGCAATCTACCAACGTCTGATCAATATGATGTTCAACAAATAGATTAAGAAGACAATGGAGCTGTATGTGGATGATATGTTGGTAAAGTTTAGGCAAGCAGCTGACCATATACGCGATCTGAAGGAGATGTTCCAAATACTAAGGAGTTATCAAATGAAGTTGAACCCACTTAAATGCACATTTGGAGTAACTTCCAGGAAATTCCTTGGCTTTATAGTAAACAGCAGAAGGATCGAGGACAATCCTGAAAAGATCTGAGCATTAATTAACATTAGGTCCCCTGCTCGAGTCAAGAACGTGCAAAGTCTCAGCAGCTAGATCGCAGCTCTCGGTAGGTTTATCTCAAAGGCCACTGATAAGTGCATTTCCTTCTTTAATGTGCCGACCGAGCAATATGAGGTCATGTTTCAGTAGCTAAAAAACTATATAGGTCAAGCTCCATTCCTATCCAAAACAATAGAATGAGATAAGCTCATTTTATACTTGGGGGTATCCCAACAAGCCTTGAGTGCAGCTTTGGTGCGAGAAGAGAATAGAATCAAACTTTTTATATATTATGTGAGTAAGAGGATGTTTGATGCTGAAACTAGGTACTTATAGATGGAAATACTAGTCTATTGCCCTATGGTCGTGTCTAGGAAGCTACGCTCATATTTTCAAGCTCACAAGATTGAAGTCCTCATTGAGTATCCACTGAAACAGGTCCTCCAGAAGTGACATACTTCGAGCCGATTACTTAAGGCTCGCATAGTTCGACAATGAGTTCAAGCTAAGAACTATAATCAAGGCCTAAACACTAGCAAACTTCATCACAGAATTCACAAGCTCCACGGAAGAGGAAGCCAAATCTTTTGAAGACCCTACATGGAAGCTATATATAGATAGGTCATCCAGCGATCAAAATGCTGAATGCGGGGTGCTATTAATCAGTCTCGTGGGGCATAAGATTTTCTGTGTATTAAGATTTGGTTTTCAAACCACCAACAATATAGCCGAATATAAGGCACTGTTAGCGGGCCTGCGTCTAGCAAAGGAAATGCAAGCTAAGAGATTAAAGATTTTCAGTGATTCGTAGCTCGTGGTTTGCTACATTTGGGGGGAGTACCAGACCAGAGGGTCCAAAATGGCCGCCTACCTCGGAAAGGTTCAGAAGCTGCTAGTCATCTACCAGAAGTGCGAAGTGAACTAAATTTCGCGAGCTCAAAACTCACATGCAGATGCATTAGCTTGCCTGGTTACAACCCGAGATACAAATTTCCTAGGAGCTATCGTAATAGCATTCTTGTCGACCTCCAGCACAGAAGAGGGGGATTTGATGATGACCCTCGTTGTCCAATTAAACTCCTAGATGAGCCCAACCTTCGACTACTTGAAAGACGGGAAGCTGCCAAGTAACAAAATGGAGACACGTTGCTTGCGAGCTAGAGCAGCTCAATACTGTATTTATGATAACATGCTCTACAAGAAAAGGTTCTAGGCTCCACTCTTGAGATGCATTGATGGCCAGATCTGTGAAACCGTGCTAAAGCAGATATATGCTGGCCACTACGGAAATCACGACAGGAGGGGCTATCTTTAGCTCAAAAAGCGCTCCGACAAGAATTTTATTGACCCATCATGAAGTCAGACACCATCAATTTAGTCAAAAGATGTGACAAGTGTCAAAGGTTCACCAAGGTTCCGCAAGCTCTACTAGTTTATCTCCAATAAATGGTGAGCCCTTAACCCTTTAAAAAAAAAGGAATGTATCTGATCGGGCCTTTACCAACAACTTGCAGAAATTACAAACATGATGTTGTCGCGGTAGACTACTTCACTAAATAGGCGAAAGCCAAGGAGCCGACAAAGATCTCCACCACAAAAATAGAGAAGTTCGTGTGGAGCAATATCATTTGCAAGTTCGGAGTCCCCCAACAAATCGTAACAGACAATGAGACCAAATTTAATAGCAACCAGTTCATTAAGTTCTGCAATGATCTGAACATTGTCAAGAGTTTCTCAGTCTTAGACCATCCACAAGCCAGTGGTCAGGTCAATACTATGGACAAAATAATCAAGCAAACCCTGAAAACAAAACTAAAGGAAATGAATATAGGTGGATGAACTACATAAGGTACTGTAGGCATACAAAATCACAGCTCACAGCTCCATTAATGAAACTCACTTCTCTATGGTGTAAAGGTCGGAGGCCATGATCCCAGAAGAATTAGAAGTGACCTCGCAGCATACAGCGAGCTTTGACCTTGAAAAAACCAATTAGCTACTCGTCACTAACCTCGATCTACTCGAAGAGACAAAAGAAACAGCCTCGTCTAAAGGTAATCATCTATCAACAAAAGGTCGCAAGGCACTACAACATAAAGGTCCGAGCCTAGCACTTCAACGTTGGCAACCTCGTACAATGACTAGTTCTACCTAAAGCTTGCAAGACTAGTAACGAATCGCTTAGCCCGAATTGGGAAGACCCATATATTGTCAAAAAGAATTTGAAAAACGAAGCATATCATCTAGCAAGTATGAATAGAGTTGAGGTCCCTCGAGCTTGGAATGCCGAGGACATTCGCCCATACTATCAATAATTTTGTAAGCATGTATTTTTTATTAGAATTTCAATCTTCAGTTATCAATAATGCTCCAAATTCCTTATATTATCATGAGCAATTTCTTTATTATTTGCTTTATTAAATTTCTTTTTAACTAAAGACTGCACACAACTTGCAAATAATAGCGTTGTGCCACAAGCTCCATACATAGCTTGCAAACAACCGCACTATCAACGAGCTCAAATCTACTACATAGTTTGCAAATAATCGTGTTATGCCACAAACTCCATATATAGTTTGTAAACAATTGCGCTATGTCAACGAGTTCAAATCTATTACACAGTTTGCAAATAATCGCGTTGTGCCACAAGCTTCATACATATCTTGATAACAATCGTGCTATGTCAACGAGCTCAAATTTACTACACAACTTGTAAATAGTCGTGTTGTGCCATCAAGCTTCAAATATGGCTTGCAATAAATCACACCATATCTTTGAGCTCTGATCTATTATGCATAACTTACAAATAATCGCGCTATATTCTAACCTACCATATAGCTCGCTAAAAGATTATTACGATATACAAACTGTGATTTCAACCTACTAACTTAGCCAAGTTTTATTATACTATATTAGCTAGAGTTCTGACATACTCGATAAAGTTTCTCAAATTTTTGAAGTTATAATTTGCGAGCTATTGCACATCAACATCAACAATCTCACGAGTTCGCATCAAGCTTTATCTTGTTTCGGTTTGCAAGAAACATAGATTTAGAAAGAAGAAAGCATAAGCAGCAAAAACACAAGGCAAAATTAAGGCAAGTGCAAATCAAGTCAACAATGATAATAACGCCTCAAAACGAGATCCAAATATTCATTACAGACGACCTCACGAAGCAAGGTAAATCACATACAAGATAATAAAGAAAAAAAGAAACAAATGCAATTCAGTGAGTAGTTTACTTCAAAATCTGATCCTCGGGTTGATTAATTGGGTGCTGCATCATGTGAAATTGACTCTGGAGGCACAGTGACCTGGTTTGTCTCTTCTTGAGAGGTCACATACTGAGGAGCTGTGTCTGGAATATCTGAGGGTTGGGCAGCCTCCTCTTAGTATCTTGTCACCTCTGTGATCGTCTCTTTTTCAAAGTGTAAGAAGTCCAGCTCTGGATGAGCTACCGATAAAGTGTATAGGAAGTTAGCGGATGTCTCTGATTTTGCCTCCTCCTTAGCTTTGATAACTCGCACCTCGACTTCCTTCTTAACTTTGATAGCCTCCCTCTTGGTAAGAGCAAGCTCTTTCTCAGCAGCTTCAACTCGCTACACAGCCTTCTCCAGATCGCTCTTGGCCTTATTCAGTTCCTCTTCACTTTTGAGGATCTTGGCATTAAATTGTGATCTCACAGTTGCATAAGTTGCTTGCTCGCGAGCCAGAGCATCCTTAGCTTTCTCCCAGGCTTCTTTAATATTTTTCAACTCGATCAAAAAGCCTTGCTCTGACCTTTGTGCCTTATCATCCTCCGAGGCCATGAACAAGAACTCGTCTTTCAGCTTCTTTTTCTTACTTTCGAACTTCTCTCTTTCCTCCTAGAAAGCAAAAATTTCTTGCATTTGCTTCATTGCCCCCATAATAGCCTGAAAAGCAACAAGTCAGTATCCAAAGTAAGGAACCGAGAAAAAACAGAGACGTCAAAGATTACCATCAACCCATGACGAATTATCCAAGTAGATAAGCCATCGCTTCTCAAACCATCCTTGTCCAGGTAAAAGCAACAGTCCCTAGTACTTTGGGCAAATGGTCGAGGATAGCTTCAAGGTATACTCATCTAGACATGTTTTTGGGCTGCATTTCAGCCTATGGTTCAGTTCTTATCTCTGCAATCTCGAGTTACTTGTCCTTTTCAACCTGAGATCGTTTGGCTAGAAGGTGCTTGGGCACTAACTTCCTCTTCGTCTTATCACTAGGAGCGGCTCGATCCTCTCGAATAGGAGTTATCACCTGCTCGAGTTCTACCTCTACCGTTTTTGGCTGTGAGGTAGGAGTCTGAACTTCCCAAGGTTCCGAAACCAATTCTGAGGTAGGCGTCTCCACAGAAGCAACGGTTATTAGAGCTGCGGGCTAAGCAAGTCGATGCACAGGATGCTGAAGTAGCGAAAGCTTTACCATGCTTTAAGTCTCTTGGAAGGAAGGGGTCGGTTCCACTTCAGCAACAGCTTGGAAGGCTGAGGAAAGCTCGCGTTCACCCTAAATCCCTATATCTCTCCTATTGTTAAGAAGTTCGTTGCTTAGAGGAGGAGCGAGCTGATATGTCCTCAGGAGCTCATCGTCGAACGCGTAGTTGGTTCACCCTTCCTGCAAGTTCGGAAGCATCTTGAGAACTTTGACCTCCTTTTCTGTTAGAATCGCCCAATCTCTCATCAAATCTGCAAGATGTAAATAAAAAACATTAAAAAAAAGAGAGAGAGAAATCATCATAGCTCGCACTTGTTATCTCCATCTACCTGGGCTAAGAACGAAGCTAAAGTTTTGAAGATGTCTAATAGAAGAGCAGGAGATGTAAAACTAGCTCGATTTGTAATCTCCTACATTGGATTTGCCTTGCACATCCCCTCGAGGAAGGAGATCCCTGAAGCTAGTTTTTTGAGCTGCGAGATAATAAATGTCATTTCGCGTTGCCCCTCTCAAGCTATTAACACTCTTGATATTATACAGATGGCAGTAAATCTTCAAGTTTGAAGGAAATTAGTCATTCATTTTGAAGACTAAAGCTAGAAATGTGAGTTAGGAATAAGAGTTCGGAGTTAGCTAGAAAGGACTGAGCCCTAGCATATTCAGAAGGTTGATAAGGTAGGCAAAGACTGAGAATCTAAGTTCGTGCCTGAGATGGTAAGTGTTGATAGCCATAAAACCTTAAAGAGGATAGGTTATGTGGTTGCCAGATGAAAGTAACATGACGCGGTAACCCTTGAGGAGATAGTATTCCAGAACGATCCCCTCAGCTTGTCATACTTTAACTTTAAGGCGTAATGAGTAAACATCTCATAAGCTCGCCTTTCCTTAGCTGCCTATCCGACTATTACGGGATCAACTTGAGTTACAAATTTCCCAGCGACCTCACCGCTCAGAGAAGTCGTCTCCTTAGTAGTGCGAACTTCCCTCGTGTCAAGCCTTTCCGAACTAGAATAATCATGGTCTCCTATTCTGTGTGACCGGCGACTGCGACCTAAAGACATTTATAAATAAAAAAGAGGGAATCAAGTCTCTGCATGCAGACCATACCTATAAATCTAAATCCCTATTCTAACAAGTAATTTCTTAAGTCTACAGGTCACAGATGCCATTTAGATCACGAAGCTCATAGGGGAACAACCTACAAGCTAACGACTTATGAGCTAACGGACTATAAATGTCACTTCCTACAACTGGCATTCATGATGTTACAAACAACATTCAGTTCGCAAAAATCTAGCACACAAGATCAAATCAGAGGGAAATGAAAAGTCACAATCGCAAATAAACACGTAACAGCTAGAACACGAAATGAGTAAATCAATACCAAACTCAAACAAAATGCAGCACATGCGAACTAAGAATAAAAACCAAAGATCAAGAGATGGTTTCGAAGAGTTATTGTGAGCAAAATAGAAGAAGAGATACTGGTCTTGGATGGATCTGGATCTCTAAGGTGGATGAACAGATATTTGAAGCAAGAAGAAAACGAAGAACTTAGCGACTGAAAATTTGAAAATGACAAAGTAAGAGTAAAAAAGGATTGGGCCTCTACTTTATATATGGACACGAGACTGAAGCTCTAACCGTTGGATCTGGTGGCTCACCAATCGTCCTAAATCTGATGGTATCGCACGAAATATAGGATTTTGTCATCATGCACTGTCAGTTGAGATACATGTGCATTAAATGTGTGCAGAACAAGACATGCAGATTGTACGATGGCCTAAGAAATTGTCACGAGTCAAGAGATAAGATAAAATTTGAAAAGGCAGTGTTGTGGGCATTAACTCATAAACTTTTAGCAGCGAATTCTAGCTCTTACTCTGCAAATAGAACTGAGAGCTGGGGGACTGATGTTGTGAATATTTTTGAGACTGCATGAATGGGCTAGTAAAAGCCCAAGGATGATCTAGTGAATTGACTCAATTAATGAAGGCTCAGCTCACTAAAGGCCCGACGCGCCAAATGATCATCTCATCAAACGCAGCTCGCATATACGAGCTCCCAAATCGCTAACCTCGGGCTATTTAACTTGTAGAAACGAGCTCTCTATTGGCCACTATAGTTCTCAGATCGCTGATCAACCGTGGTCAGAGTAGTTCAATACATAATTCCTGACAGTTCGAAGTGAGATCCAACCCATGACTTACCGTGCACGCTAAACATATTTTTCCAAATGTGGAATAGCCTAAATTAAGGAAAAACTCAACTGCCCAATATAGAGATAAAGTTAAAATCCTACTTTTATGGGATTTGACTCTATACTTATGGATGTTGGTCTTAGAAAATGTAATCAGTACAGATTTCTTATTTTTAATTATAATAATACTTTTTAATTGTAACAACACTGTAATCTCTCCCTCTATAACTAGAGGCTAAAGCTCATTGTAAACCAAGGAAGAAACTAATAACATACTATCTCAATGCGAAAATAACCAGAGAATAGTTGTGAACGTAAACATCTTTTTGGGCTGATTCACGTTAAAACCACTTTGCAAACAACATTCTTTCTCTTCCAACTCCTCTCTCTTCCTTTGTTGTGACTCATTTGAAGGTACTGGGTAAAAAATCTGGGTCAACAGATTTTCAACGTCGACACATTCAATGTAAAATATTACCAAATCATCTCACTTTTGGATAGAGTTAGATTAATTAATTGAACCTCTAACTTTCATGTACTAAGGGTCTGTTTGGGATGACTTTTGAAAGTCACTTTTTGGTTTATTAAGTCCAAAAACTATTTTGAGGACACGTTTGGATGGAAATTGAAAATGAGCTTTTATCATTTAAAAGTTCTTTGAAAAAAAGTCGCTTTCGAAAATGAGCTTCCATTTTTTTTTCTATTATCAAAAGTTAAAAATAAAACTATCCCAAATAAACTCAAAGTTGACTTCACATCTCATTCCAAATCTATGTGATTTTTTTTTTTTCCATTTGTTTGTATTGTCATGACTATATAAAAACAAAAACAAAATCATCACAATTTTTTCCAGAGATATAAAATTGTCTCAATTAATTCATGAGTATTGTGTGTAATCATGTGATGATAATCTCTTTAGCTTATTATTTTAGAAAATGATACATGATTATCCAACACAAATAATTTAAAATCTATCTGAACCATTTAAGATTATACATTATATATACTATTTGAAAATATATTTCTAAAACAACAGAAGCAAACTACTTTCATAATACGAGAAAAAATTACTCACATATATTAGGAAAATATGCTTGATTGGACCCAAATGCAAAGAAGAGAACTGGAAGCACACTAAACGTTTGAGTTATGAACGGATATGTAACTACCAACATGGTTTGTGGCTCTTGTACAATGTTGAAAAAAATTGCACCTAAATTAGTCTACATTATATATTATAAAGAATTCAATGACATGGCTCCCTTTAAAGTTTGGGTAGACTAGCGAGTTTTGAAAATCTAGTTTTAAGAAGAAATTTTCAGTGTAAAATTAACTTTTATTGGATTTATTAAAACATCTTTTGTATTGACCTTTTTTTTTTTAAAAAAAAAAAAAAGGCAAAGTCCTTTAAAATTTAAAATCTGTACTCAACTTTTGTATTATAATGTACAATTTAGATTGAACAAATTTAACTATATAATATATTGTTTATTGAAAATCTTATTGATTGTAACTTATGATGAAATATGAAAATGAAGTATATTTGTTTCTTTGAATTTTTGGTCAATAAATTACCTCTTTAATGAGTCATTTTCGGTTAATGTTTTAGATATTCTAGTGTTTTTTATTACTTAATTCATAATTTATCATTTATATTAGTCATAATTCAGATAAAAGTAGAGTTCATCATATTATATGCGTGTATGTGTATGTGTCTATATATATATATATATGTATGTATAAGTGTTTTATCTATTTTGAAATATGTATTATGAGGGTTGAAAATTTACTTTACTCTTCATCATACATTTGAAAATTTTAATAATGCATAGAGGTTTGATTAACAAAAGTTTCCTAATCCACCCCAACATTAACTTTTATCAACGTTCCCGATTGAGGTGTATGGATCTAAATTTGCAAATTAATAACAAAAGTTGAGTTGGTCCAATGTGAGTGTTTCTGAACTCGACTCTGAAATTGTGGTTTAAGGCAGGAAAAAAAAAATTGTGGTTTTAATTTTTAAGTGGTACCCTTATTTCTACTTGGAAAAAAAATCATAAATAGGTTTTCTACATTTTCAAACATATAATTAAACAGTTCTATTCAAATTTTTTAATGAAATGAAAATAAACCGGTTGGGTATGTGTGTATTGTTCTATATAAGTTTTTCATTATCTCAAGTTAACCAAGACTTTTAATTTACGTATTGCGATCCATAATTTCTTTGCTGGGTGTGTATTTATCGCTAAATATAAATTTTCCATTATTTTAAGTTGACCAAAACTTTTAATTTACGAATTACGACCCATAATTTCTTTGTTCAAAATATAGATTTATATCGATCGATGCGAGTTTTTGTTACATCTCTTTCAGCACAACTAATTAAAAAATTATTTTGCTGAGAAAGTTGTGCATGTGTGAGTTCCCACTACTGCCCACTTATTTTGTTAGAGTTAGAAAGTTCAAATAATGTATAGGTTGTGAAAACGTACCATGCTTCAAATATACTAGCAAGAATTTTCCACTCAGTTTTAATTTTTATTAAATCTTTTAGAAGAAAAGTTGAGTTTGAGTGATATATAAAAGAGAAAAAATGTAACAATTTTGATAATCTATTATTTTATATATTGATATATTATTATATTATAAAAAATTTAATCGAATAATAATAATAATAACAATGATGACGATGATAATAAAAAACAATCCTTGCTCAAAATATATACGTTATTTCTTCTCTACACCAGTTGGACTGTTGATATGATGTTAGCGACACGGATGGCCAACATGGCTGACATATGCTAACTTTGATGCTGATTAAGAGCAATAAAAAGTATAGTACAAGGGACGTCGATAATCAAAATATGAATTTGAACCCATTACATTGAGATTGGCCAATAGCATATTTCTTATATCTACGCTATGAGGTAATAGATTCTAATCATATCACTCTCCCCACTTTAATTTTGTTACAATTATTTTTAAAAAAATAATTGTGAATATAATATACTAAATTAGGGTATTGTAAATTAATAACATCCTACTTTTTATTATACACGAGCTCTTAATACAGGTGGTCGTGTATCTCTTTTATTTCCAAGAGATTGGTTTTTTATTTCCACTAAATACATATACAATTTGCCTGATTCATGAGGGATAGTAAACTAGACAAGCTCTTTTTAAAATGGCACGCCCATTATTTTTCCAAATGAACAAAATAAAGATTAAATTTGTCAAATATGAAAAATAAAATAAAATATTTGACTTCATTTAAAGGGTTTATAAGAAAATATATTAAAATTCTAAAAAAAATCAAATCCCTTGTACATGATAAGAGCAAATTGCACAGCCCTCTCTTGAGGTTTGACGAAATTATATAAAAATAATGATGTTTGGATAACTCATACTTTTACTATCAGAAGTTTCAAAAATTAGGCACAAACCTCTCATTGTTAATCAACCATTAGTCAATATCTGTTAAGTCAAAAATATCAAGGGTAAAATGGTTAATATACAATTTATAAATAGTTTAATTTAATATATTTTTTTTAATTTAATTAAAAATTTAAAAATTAAAAAAAAAAAATCTTCATAGGGAACCAAATCCTTGTTCTCCATGGAAACCACATTCTGGTCTCTGACAATAAAGACTAGAAACTAGTCTCCATCACTACATAGCAGCTGGTCTCTGCTGGAGTCCAGGTCTCCAGCTAGAGACGTTTTGTCTCCAGCGATAAAGACCCGTTTGGTGTCCATCGTTGGAGACACTCCCCAACGATAGAGACCTGTCTCCGGTAATAAAGACCAGACTGGTCTTCATCGCTGGAGATCATTTTCAGCAATGGAGACAAACGGGTCTCCATCGTTTGAGAACGGGTCTCGGGCGATGGAGATTAACTAACGATAGAGATCTGTTAGTGTCCATCGTCAGTGCAATTTTTAAAATTTTTTTTCCTTTTTCAATTAAAATATAATTATTAAATTTAAATGTATAAAAAAACTAAAATGTTAAGTCTAAATTTGATTTGAAGAATATTTTATTCTTTTTTATATCTTTAATCATTGATTGTGAGAATTTAACTATGGTTGACTAAGAGGAAGAGAGATTTATGTTAAGTTTTTGGAGTTTTAGGAAAGGTCAATGCGAGTTATCAAACAATAATCATTTTTATACAATTTCGTCAAATTGTAGGTAAGTTTGTGCAATTTGCCCTACTCGAGGATAATATTTGACATGTATCATTGTCTTTCACAAAAAAGACTGTACAACTGTATCAGCGAGTGCGCACTACGCACCAACTTGGGCCCACAAAAATGGGTCCCAGACCGAGGTTCTCTAGTGTTGACATGGCAAAACCAGAGCCCTCACTGCAATAACCATACAGATCGTAACCGGAGAGGCAAAACAAGTCTAACAACCTCTTCGAAATCTCATTCCCGCCTTTTAAATTCACGCCTTCCACACATTTCGAATTCACAATTTAAATCCCTTTAACACACACACGCAAACAGACTTCAAAAAAGCAAATTATCAAGAGGGACGAAGATGATTGCTACTCTCAAGTAAGTTCAACAAATCCGACTCACTCTTCTTCTTCTTATTATTCGCTTTCGATTAAAATGAAGTAGCATTTATATCAATCGTTTTCCGCTTTTGATGTTGTTCAGAGCCGAAGAACAAAGCCAGCTACAGCTCGTGGAGCGAGAAGACGTTGATGACGAAGAAGACCTGTTTGAAGCGATCGATAAATGTACGTAAGCTTCACAAATCTCCGATTCGCACTTTGCTTTTGCTTCAACGCAAAAATAGTTTCTCTATTTTTATATAGTTTTCCGCGTAATTTGCGAGATTCAAGTGTTTGCGACACTTTTCATTGATTTTTGGCGTTTACTTGTATTTGATGAACGTCGACTACAAAATGCTTCAGTTTCGGTTTGTTTATGTTCATAATATTCGATTTAAGAGTTTAAGCAACGTCTGATTTTGTTTGTCGACATTTTGCGCGAATTTTTTTCTCCCTTTTTTGGAAATATTGAGCTTGAAAACTATTTCACTTGGTATTGTTTTTGTTTCAGCGAAATTTTATATTTGCGTGATTTAAAGCTAGTGGAACTGTTTACATTTTAGCAAATTAGTTATTTTCAATGTAGAAATTGAGTTTGGTCGTGCTTGTCTAATTACGACATAAATTGGATCAGACATTGATTTTCAGTTATTTCACTTAAATCACTTAAACTTACCTATGAAATCGGATTTGAAATACGAACATTAATTCACTGGAATTTAGTTCTCTGTTTGGACGTAATAATGACTTGCAGCTAATTTCATAATGTATTAAAAACTCTGAATCCGCTCTCTGGTTTAAAAACTTATTTTTAAGGTGATTTCCATCAGTTGATCTTGCAAAATTGGATTTCTAGGATTGTTAATTCGTTATCCTTTTGCACAACTTGTGTAGTAATCTCTCAAGGAATCAATGCTGGAGATGTGAAGAAGCTTCAAGATGCAGGGATCTACACCTGCAATGGCTTGATGATGCACACGAAAAAGGTAATAATTCAATTCTCTGTTTAAATCATGCAATTTTTTTAGACACTGATTTTATATAATTCAATTTCTATTCTAAATCATTTATGCAGCACCTGACTGGAATCAAAGGACTATCCGAGGCCAAAGTCGAGAAGATCTGTGAAGCTGCTGAGAAAATAGTGGTTTGTACTCAGATTAGTCTGTGATTTTGTTTTACCATATTTTGAGCTTTTTTTTTTTTTTTTAAACTAACCAGTCCTTTCTAATTTACAGAATTTCGGTTACATCACTGGTAGTGATGCTCTTATCAGAGTAAGTTACAATCTGTTCCTTTTTTTTAAAAATTTTTTTTTACTATATAATCATTTGATCATATATGTAAATTTTATATGAGGATAGTTTAGTGTTTGTTATTGTTTATTGTGAGCCTAAAGCGGATTAGTTTTATGTTGGATATAGAGAAAGTCGGTGATTAAAATTACAACTGGAAGCCACGCCCTTGATGAACTATTAGGCGGTAATTTTACCCTCTTGAGACATGCATTTGTTGATTAAAAATTTGCTGTAACTGGTTTGTGTGTAAAATTTGAAAAGGTGGAATTGAGACTCTGGCTATCACAGAAGCTTTTGGAGAGTTTCGGTGAGAACGAAAGCAAATTTCTGATTGTGAATAAACATTTTCATACTTTCATATAGTAATTTAATTTGACTTCTGAAATTTCATTCAGGTCTGGCAAAACACAGCTTGCGCATACACTCTGTGTTTCCACGCAGGTCATTTCTTGCCTTGTATTGTCAATTCACTTGCAGAAATGAGTTCAAATTTTAATTGTCACTTGGGTTTGTTTCAAGAAAGATGGTTCTGTTATGAATTCAAAGTGCCGGTCTTACTTCCTGCTGCTTCTTGTGAAATATTTCATGAGTGGCATTGCGTCATTGAAATTCATTAAGTACAAAATTGAAAATCACATATATGCCTGATTATTGAGTATTCTGGTCATCCTCTGCAGCTTCCTACAAACATGCGGGGTGGGAATGGAAAGGTTGCTTACATTGACACCGAAGGCACTTTGTATGTTTCCCTTTCCCTCTTTAAAATCCGAAGTAGCTTGTCTTTTTTTTTTTCCCAATTAAATTGTAAAACAAAAGTTATTGTTATAGAAATTATCCAATTTAATTGTGAGTTCTTCAAACTAATGTCGTTGCAGCCGCCCTGATCGAATAGTGCCAATAGCTGAAAGATTTGGCATGGATCCTGGAGCTGTCCTTGACAATGTAAGCATCATCTTTCCATGTTTTAGCTGGGGAAGCACTTATTATAACTAATTTATTTCTTTGAATATAAAAGATCATTTATGCCCGTGCATACACATATGAGCATCAGTACAACCTGCTTCTTGGTCTGGCTGCAAAAATGTCTGAAGAACCATTCAAACTTCTGGTGAGTTTCTAGCTGTAAAATTATCCTTGATTTCAACATCGTGAGGCATACTGTGTTCATGTTTGTTTGAGTACATGTTTTCAGATTGTGGATTCAGTGATTGCTCTCTTTCGAGTGGATTTTACAGGAAGAGGGGAACTTGCTGATAGGCAGGTTGGGTTCAGTATTCCCTGAGATGCCTGCAATAACTTTGAATATATGACTCCTTGTTTAATGAGTCGATGTCAACTCTTTACTTTGAATTTTCCATCTGCAGCAAAAATTGGCACAGATGCTCTCTCGATTGACAAAGATAGCGGAAGAATTTAATGTCGCAGTCTACATGACCAACCAAGGTAACTCTTCAGAGCCTGTTTCACCTCTTGCTACGTTCATTATCCTGAGAACTTTGCATGTAGTCCAAGTTAGAAATGTTATCACAACTTCACTCATCAAAGTAAGATCGCTTTTGTTTCCAATATGAGTAGTTGCTTTTGTATTCTAGATGCTGAAACAGTATACACTCGCACTACCAGGAAATTACTATATTCTTGCTTAAGTCGGCATGTTATATTTCTGATGCAAATTGCGGAAATATTCTGAATTATTACTGGCTACAGTTATAGCCGATCCAGGCGGAGGAGTATTCATATCAGATCCAAAGAAACCAGCAGGAGGGCATGTGCTTGCTCATGCTGCCACTATAAGGTTGATGTTCAGGAAAGGCAAAGGCGAGCAACGAGTCTGCAAGGTGTTCGACGCCCCAAATCTGCCTGAGGCTGAAGCAATATCCTTAACATTATTAGTTATTATTGTAATTTAGATCATTATTAAATACTACCTATACATGTTAACAGCATTATCCTGTACTAATTTCATAGCCCTCTGGCAGCGTGAAGAAATCTAACTCATCAGCCAACAGTTAGAAAGCTACTAAATTTTAAAAAGTTGTTTCTTGACAGAAATACGTTTTCCAGATAACACCAGGGGGCATTGCAGATGCAAAGGACTGACCAAAATCTCGACCGAAGGTCCAGCAGCAGCATCAGAATGAGCATTACACTAGGACGTTTCATTTCCTGTTATTGAGTTGCTCTTTACTCACCCTCTATAAATGTGTTCCAATTCAGTATTTCTTTTCAAACAGTTAAAATCTGAAAAGTGCAATTAGTTATATTTCTCAGAGACCTATAAACTTCTATATGTATAGATGCGCATGGAGAGTAGCTTAAAGGTGAACTCTTTTCATATAAATCGCCACATACTTCCCTTCTGGTCTCTGACTTCCTGATATAACACTTTTGCCCCATACAAGGAAACGTGTAAAAGCCATCTCTAAATACTTTCGTTGGGTAAGAAGACTTAAAACGGAATGAAGCTAGAAAATAGATTATTTACATCATACACGCACTTCACAAAAGAGGAGCAAGTCTCTCTGTTATGTGTATTATTTAATATTGTATGCCACAAAGCCAGGCTTGGTTTTGACACTAAGCAACATGTACAGCAGCATAAAATGCCGTCTTAATAACACAAGTACTGGCTGTCTTAAATTGGAAACTACTGATAAAAGCATGGAGTTCAGTATTCATTTGAACATAAAATCATTGAGATGGTAATGGGCACCAATAACATGATGAAATCCATCCATCAGAAGGCTTAAAAATAACGAAAGTCTAGGAAGAAAAAAACAGTAATGAGCTTAGTACTGCTGGGACCAGTTTGCAGCACTTCCAACCCTTGGCATGCCGCTAGTTTCTTTCTTAGTCTCTGCATCCACCTTGAAAGTTGCACCACAAACCTGACCAGAACTGTCAACTCTAGGAACTGGCTTCAACTCATACAATGGGTGCTCAAAGCTCCTCAATCCTCCAGAAGTAGTAAAGAAGCACCCTGAGAAAGAAACAAGCAACAGATGAGCAATCAACTCTTGAGCAGTCTGATCATATTTTAAAATAAAAAGTTTCTGATGTAACCACAATAACCAAAAAGGAAGTACATGTCTTCAGGAAATGGAAAGCATGCGCATAAATTTCAGTCCAACATCAACAATAAGACACAAGGCAAAGAAGGATAATCTATAATGGGGACAGCCAAGAATTGGTGTTTAATAGAAATGCACAGATACAAGGCAAAAATATATAGGACAACCATAAATTCAATTAACCCACGTTTCTTAACTCACTGGAATTTCATACTGAATTTATTACTAACAATAAATTGATATAATTTCAAAACAAGAAAAAAAAAAACTATGAATTGATATACATACACGAACAAATGTTAATAAATATGTTTCAATTCTTTCATATATACCTTTAGGGAATGGTGCAAAAGACTTCCCACAACCCTTCTTCACAATCACTTCATCATCCGAAAGAACAAGATGGCCTTCGGCATCAGTGCCCCAGAAGAATGGAACACTCCCATCAGCATCCTGCATGGGTCAAAGACATGATCAAGCATAATTCAGGGATGCTGATGATCAGTATCTATCAAAGGATCAAACGATCCAATAAAATTGAACCCATAATATCTTAGGCACCATAGTACTCACAGAAGCTAAGAATGTGGTTTTTGAAGAGCTGTCATAGAGAATAAACGCAAACTTCCCTTGGATATCTCTAACAACTTGATCAGCAGGATAAGGACCCCGATCTCTGAGAGTTCTGTAAGCTTCAATAATAATAATAACCTCATTCGCTGTTTTGTTTAGTCCATACTGTTGCTTAAGAATAGCAACATTCTCAATGTGGCCTTGAAACAAGCAGAATATATCGTCCACAACTGCAAAAAATCTGAGAACACAAAATGAAATATAGAATTTAAAATCAAAGAAAAATGTGTCAACACAGAGTATACACTTTTTTAACTAAAAAGAAGAAAAGCCTATGTAAATCTCCCTTAATTACTCGAAAGTAGCAAAAAAAGTTAGGCTTTCTAACATGATTTTCACACACCACCACAAAGTCAACTCAACCGTGAGAACAACCATAAAAACCTACATACAGAAAAGCAAAAAACCGTGGCAGTTTCACCATCCACCATTGTTTTCGAAAACCATGGAAAGACAGAAATCAGTGGTAAATGATAGTACACTAAATGTACAATGAGATCATGGTCTATAAAGTTATGAACAAATGTAAAACAAATTAAATTAATAAAGCTGTACAAAGAACCAACTGTAAACGCCGACACACTGCATAACATAAAATAAAAAACGTATTGTTGACAATTAGATAAACTCAATCTCCACTGTCTTTCTCATTACAATTAGATAAAAAAACATATTGTTGACATGCGAAATTGAAACTACAGATAAGACACACGAAATCTCCAGATTTGGACCATATGCCGTGTCAGTAGTACAACATCACCTATAATAAAACAAACTAGGTCCCATAAGCACTCGAAACACAAAAAATTGATGATAAAAAATGAAATTCATGACCCATTTATAGGCGACGTTATCTTTGTCTAATATAATCAGCAAAACAACAACACTAAATTTTTATTCACAAATTTCCACCACGATCTATGAACGATTCATATAAACACATTTATAAATCATATAATCATCATAAAAAACAAGAACCATAAATATTACATTAAAAAAGAAAACCCCACAATTGATCAAGATCGGATCAACACAAGAAGAAGAAAAAGAGTGAGTTTTGTTGATATTATCTGTTGGTTTGTAATAGTAGTAGTAGTACCTGGGCAAAAGAGGGTTCTGGCGGTCAAGAGAGTAGGCCATGAGACCAGAAGAGCCAAGATTGACAGTGACAGAGCCAGGATGGAGAGAGCCAAAGTGGGTGGCCAGGAACCCATCTGTGAGAGCAGAAACAGATTCTGGGTTGGGACTCTGCAGAGCCTCAGGGCTCTTGGCCACTGACTTATCAAACACAGCCAGCATTTTCTTTTTCCTTGATGATCCTTCACTCCACAGACACCCACAAACAAAACAAATCAAGATCTGATTGCTTGATTGATTGTCTACTCCTGAATGTGCAAATCCACTGACTATTTTGCAAAAATACGATGGTGATGATGGCAGGTGGTTAAGGCAGCATTCGAGGCAGTCCTTACAGAGTTACAGGAAGCCTTGACATTGGTTATGATTTTTATATTTCCGGTTTCACCCTTGCCCTTTGCAAGAAATTACCACTTGCTGACTAGCATGATGTTGGTAATATCCTAGTATAATCTATTCGGGGGGATTTATCCTTTTTTCTGTTTTTCCAATTATTGCCTTGATATTTTGTAAAGTGTGTGTCTTTTTGTTTTGCTTTTTTAGAGGATTCTTTTATAATGCTTTTGACAAGTATCGATGCTATGATATTTTGGAGTCCGAATAATAATTTGTCGCATCTTTGTTATGATTTATAAGACCTTTAATGATATCTACTGTGGTTTCCATGATATTGATAAATTTTGTGAAGTTAAATTCTAAATTTCTAACATTAATTTTAAAATTTGTTAAATTTTAATTAAAAAAATTATGGATAAAAGTAATATTTACATTAACAATACGTTATAACAGTAAAAATATGTGTACAATTTAATGAGATCTTAGTGATTGCAAAATTAATATTCTCGAGTCATAGAAAAATTCACCATATGCTATATTAATGTTTATGTGATTATTTGCTTAAATGTGGCCAAAAAATGGCTTCAATATTTATTTTAATGGTGAGAGAGAGATTAAATTCAGAAAAAATTACTCATATTTATGTTTTAGAACAAAAATAAAATTTAAACCTTCAACCTTTAAGATCAAGAAAAATACTTAATTATATTTACTAAGACATGATATACATAAAAAATGAATTAAATATTTTTTTATTGGATTTGATATAAAAGATTTTTTTTTTCTCTTTCTATAGAGATAATTGTTAATAGAGCAAAATACACAAAACCCCCTCAGGTAAAACCTAAATACAGTTATAGTCAAAGATTGAGTTTAATAACACAATAACCCCAGTTTAACGGTCAAAATATGTTAAAATTGACGGTCAACTTTAATTTAAAGTGTAAAGACGTAAATGCCCTCCATTTTTAAAATTAATTTTTTTTTCTTTTAAAATTTAAAACTCTCTCCAGCAACCATCTTCCAGGCCCTTCATCTTCATCCAGACATAAATGGCCACTACTCATCCAGAAACCTTCATCTCTCAAACATCAATCTGCATCCAGACATAAATGGCCATTACATGCAAAAACCCACATCAATATGTAAAAACCCAAACATATTATTAATCATCCGCAAAAATCCAAACACATTATCAATCATCTTCTTCAAACCCAGATAAACCCATCCAGATATCATCTTCAAACACATCCAGATATCATCTTTAAACAGATCTGGGTTGTCTGGGTTCGAACCCAGATCTGGGTTCGTCGAACCACGTCTGGGTTCGTCCAACCATGACGAACCCAGATCTGGGTTCGGGGAACCACGACGGGCACGCCGAACCCAGATCTGGGTTCGACGAACCACGCCGAACCCAGGTCTGGGTTCGTCGAACCATGAAGGGTTCAACGAACCTAGATCGTCGATCTGGGTTCGTCATCTAGGAACCCAGACGTCTGGGTTCGTCGTCGCGAACCCAGATCAGATCTGGGTTCGCGACGACGAACCCAGATCAGATCTGGGTTTGCATCGTCGCGAACCCAGATTTGATCTGGGTTCGAACGACGCGAACCCAGATCTGATCTGGGTTCGTCACGATGCGAACCCAGATCTGATCTGGGTTCGTCGTCGCGAACCCAGATCTGATCTGGGTTCCGCGAACCCAAATCAGGAAGAAGAAGAAGAAGAAGGTGGTGGAGATCAGGTAGAGGCAGAGAAGAAAAAGAGGAGAAGAAGAATAAGAAGAAGAAGGTGATGGAGATCAGGTGGAGAGAGGCGAGGATGTGGGAGTGACAGAGAGAGAGAGTTTTGGAAAAATAGTTTTAATAATTTTTGTTATTAGTAAATGACGAAATTACCCTTGATCAATCGAGAGTTGCCTAACAGATACTGTTAACTCGGGGGTATTGTGTCATTAAACCTAATCTTTAACTATAGCTGATTTAGGTCTTACTTGAGAGGGGTTTTGTGTATTTTGCTCTTGTTAATATTATGAAATTTTCTTTTAAAAAATAAAAATAATTGTGTAAATTACATGTATTTAATTATTAATGTTTGTAAAAATTTAATTATTTTATAATCATATAAAAAATATAGCACATTTACTTTGATTTTAATATTTTACACAACAAGGAGATAAAAGATAGGATTGGAAGAGCATAAATTATAATCACATTTTATATTTTCCTTTTTTTTTTAATTTTTATTTGAGTCAAGGATTTAGTAAATATTGGATGCTTAAATTCACGTAAATCTTGTACAATTTCTGACTAATCACACTCTCATTTTTAATAGAAAAGTACGATACAATATTAAAAAAAAAAAACCTACAGAACGGTGGTGGCGTACAAGGACTTGGGTTCAGGAACCTTTTTCTGTTTTTAAATAAAAGCTTCCGTTCCATATCTAGCTAGCACTTCCATGATGGAAGTTCCATCTGCCTACCTAGCGTACCACCCGGAACGGCTGCGCCCTTTTCAACCTACGGGTGGCAAAAGGGATTGACATATCAAGTCAAACCGAATTCAATTCGATTTATTTATAAATTCAATCAATTTGATACAAATTTATTTAATAAACAGGTCAATATTTTTAAATTCGACATGAATTTGTTTATAAGTGAATGACACGACATGATTCGCTTAATTCGTTTATTATCCATTAATCCGTTAATTCGTTTAACCTGTTTAATTCATTTAACACATTTAAACGAATTCGTTAATTCATTAAACGAATTAATCAAATTAAAAGCTTTATTCTTTAGTATTGCTCTTCGATATTTAAATCAATTCAAAATCTTCATCAATATAAGATCCGCTTTGAACTTTTGCTTAAATTCAATTAAATCAGCCAAAACACACTTCGATTAAACCAATCAAATCCCATAATCCTCTCATTCATCATGTTACAAAAATTAAACCACCATGAACTCACAAAAATGAAAAAAAAAAAAAAATCCAGAAAAACAAACATACAATCCAAAAATAAATAAATAAATAAAAGCTGAAATCAAGTCAAGAACTATATTTCATAGATATCCAACACAAGCTATTTTTAATCATAGATATCCATCGTATCCAAAATCGTCAATATTAGAGAGCACAATAGTTTCACAAATAAAACAAAATATTTTTACACAAATTAAAAATAATAATAATAATAATAGCAACAATCAAAAGAAAAAAAGAACTCAGAGGTAGATCTACGGTGATTTGAGGTAGATAGTCAAATGGGGTTCAGGACAATCAAATCGAGCACCTGATAGAGTGTAAGCCTTTGGCGGAGGCGGGACGAAGATGTTGTGACGAAGGCAGGACAGTGACCGTGAGCCGTGAAGGAGAAAGGATGGTGGTGACTGTGAGCCATGATGGAAACTGGACAGTGATGATCGTGAGCTGTGAGGGAGAATGGGTGGTGGTGACTGTAAGCCGTGATGAAACAAGATGGTAACTGTCACCGTGAGGGAGAAAGGGGTGATTTGGTGGGATGGATGGTGTCGTTGTGTAGGTGGCTGTCGTGATGGTGTCGTCGTCGGGGTCGTCATGTTGTCGTTTTCAAAGGAAGAAGGAGGAAGAAGGTGGTAGTGTGTTGTAGGGAGGCTGCTGACAAGAGGTTTGAAAATTGAAACCAAATGAGTTTAGTTTAGGGATTTGTTAAGTGTATGTATATATATAAATGTATAATTACGCACTAACCCTTCTAATATATTAAATTATAATTTGACTATAATTTTATTCGTGTCAATCCATGATTTGTTTAATAAACGGGTTAGACGGGTTAACGCGATTATGATACGAATTCATTTAACTCTAACCCATATCCATTTATTTTTGACGAATTCATGTTCATTCGTTGTGTCATGATCCATATTGTCACCCGCACTTCAAACCCCACCCCAAAAAAAACATTTAAGACCATGGGTTGGATTAAATGTTTGTGCCATTATTGTTTCACATGACCACGTGGCGATTGGAGATTCTACTATGCTATCATAGTCCAAATCTTGATTGCAAAGCACATGATACAAGCCTTTGCTATGGATGATGTACACAGCTCACGATTCAAATGTCACCACCGACCACATGAGGCTCGTGACCCCATTTCATTAAATAAGTCACTCCCCACGAGACCAATTTCTGTGTTTCAAACCAAAATTACATATCTACCCAGGTCGCTTTGCATGCACTTTAGACTTGTAAATCAACACCAAACTTGCCAAAATTCTTTAACAGTGGCGAATGGACAATCCAATAGCCATTTTGTTTCTTATGCAAAATTCCACGTGATAAACATTTGCAAAATTCCACGTGATAGAGACATTCTTTTATTGTCTCTTATACTTAGTTTAAAAACTTCACATAAGATTGAATTAAATTATTTTAATAAATTAGATTAAATAGAATTAGATGAATTAATTTTATTGAATAGAGTAGGATAAATTACTCCCATGAAGTGTTTAATGCTGAGCAATTAGATTAAAAATAATACTTTTAATTATTTAATATATTTTGAGATTGAACAAAAACTAATTATATATTATATTAGTTTAATAAAATAAAACTAAAAACATTTCAATATTATTTTGAAAAGTAAATCTAACTATTTAAAATTAATTTTTTTAAAATATATTATTTTTCTAATTTAATAATGTAGATAAAAATAATATTAAAATTAAATTTAATATTTCATATAGTTAACGTAAAAAAAGGAAAGGAAAAAACAGCAAAACAAAAAAGTCCCACACTAAGTTTCAAAAAAAAAAAAAAAAGTCCCACACTAGTGAGATAAATTTAACCACCAAATTGGATTAAAAAAATCCAATCTCATACAGCCAACAAACAAGAGATTAGGTTGAAAATTATCCAATTCAAATTAAATCCCTTGTAACAAAGTGCCCCTAAGGTTTTTGCTTAATCACCTGAATTTTCATAACTGTCCGGCAGAGTCGTTTAAACCTTTAACAAGTTTAAATGAGGTCTATTGAAAAATATCCTGCAAATAAATGTCAAGTCAGGGCATAATCCAAAATTCATTATATGGAAACGCCAGAAATATATATATAGTATAAACCATTAAAATCTTTGCAGCAGCTCAGAATGCACATGTTTTCCTACACTCTTTCGTAACATCACCATCTTGTTAATAAAACAGTACAATAGCCATAATGCAGCTCAAACCCGGTTGTATGCTACTGACTTGCTGAAGAGACGGCGGATGTACACTACTTGGAGCGTACTCGCAAGAGCCAGTAAAACGTATTCTCCAATCGTGTAGCCTAACAGACGCTTTCTTGTGCTCTCATTTGCTGCAGTGAAAAATGTATAACATAGAAGTATAAATAACACAGTTCAAACTTCTAAGCAATCATAAAATCTATTCGAACTCTTTTTGCTGCTGCACCACATACATAACATTATCCACAAGACAGAAAACATGAAAAAAATAAGAGAGTAGAAAACATAGCTTTGTTGGACAAAATCAAAACAATAAATACTCAGAGTTTAGAAAAAGTGGCCATATATAGGTTGCAGAGCCATCGATCTTCATGCTATTGTGAACAATCCAACCCTTGCGCCTTGGCCGAGGCTTAGTGCCTCACTAGCCTTGAGGCACCTTGCACCTAGGCGTGCAACTATGATATGTTCAATTAATCAGAAACAAGATAAAGTTGCTTGACCAAAGATATAGGTTGCCACAGGCATCACTCTTCATGCTATTGTACATGTTCAATCAAACAGGAAAAAGAAAACTGAAAACAACAAAGCGAAAGAAAAGTTGCTTGACCGGATAAAACTGAAAACAACCAAGCCAAAGAAAAGTAGCTTGACCAGAGAAAACTGAAAACAACAAAGCAAAAGAAAAGTTGCTTGACCAGAGACAAATGGCAACAGGGATCTAAAGCAGCGACAAGCTAAATGATTTAATATTAGTAAATTGTTAAAAGAAAAATTGAACAAAAGAACAAAACAGTGAACTCCTTTGGTGATAGCACTAGCAAACTTATTCCATGCATGACAGGAATCGCTACATCCACCATGCAGCAAAAAGATTGTACAGAACAACCATAGTTTGTGAGATCTTAAGCCTGTAGACAATTACGACATTAAAACGAACTGTTGTAGAACTTCAATGCCAAAATGCTTTCCTTATTATCATAAGGTTGCTGTTGCTTCCTTCCAATTTATGTTAGTATCCTGTTAAATAACAGAGCTGTTTGGAAATTTCTCACTCTGCATCAGCTTGGCCTTCATACTTTTTTCTCTAGTCTTTAAATTATTATATAGTTTAGAAAGTTAAGGCAATGAGTTGTCTGTGACATTCACACAGGATAGACTCCTCAGAGCTTTCAGTTTCGTATTCCTATTCAATTCCAGGCCCAAAAATGGCCTAGTGCAATTTCTAAATTTGTCCACCTCAGTAACTTTACTTTTCTTGTCAACTTTAGCCATGATGTGACTGAAATACCCCTTTTTATGTTTTTACTTTCCCCATTAAGTTGCTCTCTCTTCTCTTTTCTCTCAAAGTGTTTCTCTCTACATTCTAACTAGAGCTAGAGAGAGAAAGTCGAAGAAACACATGGAATGTACAAAAGGATCGAACAAAAACGAAAACAAATGCAAATGATGCTAACTCATATTGGAAATCAGTTCTGTGTTTCATCTACAACTTAAATCATTTTCTCATGCCACAAATACTGAAATTCAAAATGTGGAGAGAGAAACTTGGGAAAGAGGAGTTTTGATGCTAGGTGCCATGAGAGAAACTTCTGTAAATTGGTGAGAATGATGAGAGAGAAATTTAGAGTGGAGCGAAGGAGTTAGAAGTTAAAACATAAGAGAGTAATTGTGTCCACAAAAGATTATTTTGGACACAAAAAGAGAAAAGTTTGGGAATGAACAAATATAATAACTGCCATAATTTAAAAGCTATTTTTTATTTTTTGCCCTACATCTATGGACTATATAATCTGAGGTCGTCTTTGACATCATAGTACAATTAAACCAGACTCTATCCTAGATCTCATGTGATACATGAAGAGACATTCCTGGGAAGCCAACTAAAACCCAACATAGCTAGTAAATAACATGTATTGGCGTAAATCCCTAGTTCACATCACATGTACCAACCATCAAATTGAAGTTTTAACAGAAGGTACCATTCTGTAGAAAACAAATGTTATGCATTCTGTTATACTACAAAAAGGGATCAGATTGACTATCAAAAGTAACTGTTATCACTTTTCCCCTATAAATCAGTAATACATATATAAACCATTTGGGAAAACAAAAGTATTGTTCTATCATGTTATCAGATATTTTCAAAACCCTGATAGACATGGATACAGATTTTTATCCAAAGATGAAATAACTACATAAATTCATGTGAAATAAGCAAGACTGGTATGAAAAGAAAGAAAAAGAACTTACTATGACGATGTCGAGCATCACGAGCTTTCAAGTACTTCTGTTCTGCTGTAACAGACTCCAATGCTTCCCTCAGCTCAGCAATTTTGACATTAATAGGATCCAAATGCTCTACAAGCATAACCATGTAAATGTAAGAAATAGAGCAAAACACAAATTATAGCTCATTAATATCAGCCTCAGATATGCTACTCAGGCTAACAACCTCCAAGCAACATTACATTGTAACAAACAAAACACTACTAAAATAGCAATTAACAACTCAAATTAATATAAGCATGTCTATAAAATATCAAAAATAACATGGGAGTTGGACAAACCATCTTTGGCAAGATTATGCTCACTGGGGATATGACCCACATGAATATGGAAAGAAACTGTCTCTGGAGTTGAATAGGGGTTGTGAAAACAGAACTTGTACATTCCACTACGCGGAGCTTTGAATTCAAACTTTTCTCCAGATGTCCCCTTTGAGGTGTGCACAACATTTCCCGCAGGAGATGTCACCTGCATGAAATCCAACACGAAATAAATACATGCTTACATACATAACTGAAAATTTAGCCACAATTTGCCTCAGTTAATATCGAACCCTGCTAAAACTATAAAATGCTATCCAATGCCATATCAGATAAAATGCACCTCATAATCAGAGCATTTTTCAGTCAACCAAGAGCTTTTTGGTCAATGGCCAACACATGCAGTCCTCATAGATATAATGGAACAACACCCATAGCACAAAAATTAAATCACGATTCACATAGCAGAACCTGAACCCATTATAATCCATAAAATCAAATAAAAGAATCTATGACCCATCAAGGTCTAAAAAAGACCAAACCAGTTTTCAATGTCCTATTGATCACACACACCTTTGATTAAAACCAAAACCAAATATATAGAACCTTATTTCATTGAATGTATAAACATTCAATTTTAACTTTGACTTCATGGACTTCGTGTTGACTATTTACAAAATACCAAGAAAAGTTCCTATCTTTTAAACTCAATTCACAATTCACAACTCAAAACCTACAAATCTACACCAATCCAACCAAAACCCTAAACCTAAAGAATTGAAGAAGCAAAAAACCCTTGAAATCTGCGTTTTGATGTTTAATTAAAATATATATATATGAAATTGATGATAATCGATTTTGATATTGATGAAAATAAATGGATCTAGAATGGAAAAGGCGAGGCTTACGGTCATATCGATGCCGGGATGGTCAGAGCCCCAGAAGATATCGTGGTCAACAACGACGAAATTACCGGAGACAGTGTCTTCCTCGTAGAGCACGTACTCGTAGACGCATTCGACGTCGTTTACGGTGACTGAGAGAGACGAGATACGGCCGATCAAGCTCACCAGAAGAGCTGCGATCAAGCACGTCGCCACGAATCTGTGTCTCTCTCTTCTCCCCATATTTGATTTTGATTCCGCTGCCAAACAACCCACAACTCAACTACGGTTTCGATTTATGACTGGGAATATCGTTTATTGTTATTTTATACTTGTTGAACGACGTCGTATGTGTTTGATTCAAATTTTATTTGCACCGCAATAAGACACTGCAATTTGCAGCCAAATAAAATTTGGATTGAACCATTTTGTAAGGGCACAAAATTAAATTGAAACTGTTTTTTTTTTTTCAATCAAAATAATTGTTCATGTTTAATTTAAATAAAATTTTAATTATTTTTAGTTCCTTTAATATATTGTTAGTACAATACACAAAAAATAGACCTTTTATCAATTTTTTTAATTTTATTTTTAACTACGTTTAATAATTTTTATGATAAAAAAACTTATATATATATGTATATATGTATATACTCTTAATAAGAGTAACATCCAAACCCTTTCTTTTAAATAAAAACTTACATATTTTTATAATATTTTTTATATATTTTACATGAAATATACTAACTAATAATATTTTTTCATATACAGAGATATTTTTTCTAAAAATTTAAATTTAAAAAATATTTTAAAATAAAAATTAAAAAATAGCTTTCTAACATGAAAAAAATATAATATTTTTTTAATAAATATATTTTTGTTATAAATATATGGTCATAACACCACTTCCTTTTTGATAATATTTTTTACCTTATTTGTTGATATTCAATTATGAAAATGATTCTCCCATTTGCCTATAAATAGGTCTATATTGTAACCATTGAAAATACACATCAATTGAATTATTTTCTGTCTTTCTCTCCTACTTTGGTTGTTCTCTCTTATTTGATTATTGTTCTATATTCATTGCTTTTAGGCCATGTTTTATAACACGTTATCAGCACGAGTCTAGTATGAGAGATTTCACTCATATTATCTACTTCCTACTATATGATTCAAATAACATAATATGAGAGATTTCATTCATATGATCTACTCCCTACTATCTGATTCAAATAACATAGTATGAGAGATTTCATTCATATGATCTACTTTCTACTATCTGATTCAAATAATAGAGTATGAGAGATTTCATTCATATGATTTACTTTCTACTATTTTCTTCAAATAATTCTGTTACTATAATGTATTATTTGAAGTAGTATTATCATTCTTATTTTTATTTGATTTTTGTTATATTTCTTATGGTGTGAATATATATAATTCTTGGAATCTGAAGTTTCCAAGATATTTTAGAACAAGAAGTTCTAAAATTTTCTACAATGATCTAAAACCAGAAGTTTTTAGATTCAAATAATATATTGTAGCATATATATTTATATATGTCTATGAAAAAGAGGAAATATTTTATATTTTAATCTCATTCTTAACTATTGTCTACCATTGAAATATGCATTGATTTAATATTCCTATTTTAGAAATTGTTATGATGGGATATGCAATATTTGAATTTTTATTTATATCTTTTCATACCATACACAATCGAAATAATTTTTCCTATTCTTCTTTGACATTCGTTTGTTTAATTTATGACTATATATAAATATTTCTAACATCATGTTGAAATCTATATGAATTGTGGAATTAATCTATATTATTTCATTATTCACATCAATATTAATTATATATTGTTTTTATATCTTTAGCGTTTTGAAGATGTCGAACTCCACCAAACCTGAATTCAATGTGCTTGACATCACTGGAAAAAATTATCAATCATGGATTCTTGATATTGAGCTGAAGTTACAATCAATGAATTTGGTTGATACTATTAAAGAGAACAATACAGTAATTGCCCAAGATAAGGCTACGGCGATGATTTTTATCCGCCGCCATTTACATGAGAGTTTGAAAACTCAGTATCTCACGGTGAAAGATCCGTTGACTTTGTAGAAAAATTTGAAAGATCGATATGATCATTTAAAGACTGTGTTCTCCCTAGAGCTCAATACAATTGGCATCACTTCAGACTACAAGATTATAAGTCTGTTGCTGACTATAATACTGCTCTTTTTGACATCACTTCAGAGCTTGACTTATGTGATGAAAAATTAATCGATGCAAATTTATTAGAGAAAACTTTCTCTACGTTTCATGCCTCAAATGTGCTCCTACAGCAGCAATATCGAGAGCGTCGGTTTACAAAATATTCTGAGCTAATATCATGTCTTTTAGTTGCAGAATAAAATAATGAGCTGTTATTGAAAAATCATGAGCTACGCTCAATTGGTTCCTCAGCATTGCCAGAAGCCAATGCTACCTCAAAAAGGAACCATGAATCATATTAAAGACATAATGGTTCTATCAAATTCTCTTTAATTGATTGGATTCTCGATGAACGATTTGAATCCGAATTTTTGTATTCTAAATCTGAACCAGAAGTTTCAGATTCTAAATAAATTTATTCTCAGTTTTATTTGGATCTTAAAACCTGAAGTTTCAGATCCTTACTTCAATTCTAGATTATAATCTAGATTTTGGAACCAGAAGTTTCAAAATTGAGAATGAAAAAAATTGAGAAAAATCAATTCGAATTTGATATGAAAAGAACCCGTCTCGAACTCAAGTATATAAATTTGAAAATATGTCTCCTCATCGAAGTTGAGTAGAGACTTGAAGATTTTTTATGCTAATTTTTGTTCATGTTTTCAGGATATAAATCGTGAAATTTAGATTCATAAATACGTTAAAGTATTATATTTTCTGTTCATAAATTTCAATGCATCGAGGTATGTATTTTTATATTTATGTATTTAATACAGATTATTTGATTGGATATGTATATAACGATCTCATGTCTCATTTATATAGTTAAATCTATTTGTATTATGGTTAAGTCATTACCTCTCTAGTGACAGCATGAATTTAATAGTGGCATGAGTTATTAGATGTGAAAATCAGATAGAGGCGATGATTAAGATCGTGTTATTTTTGCTCCTCAAAGTAAGATGCGAAATAAGGTACATGACATATATTTTCTTATACTTTATTTGGTTATTAAATATTTGTTACAATTCATCGTAATTGTATTTTGAGAAATTGTTCTTTAATTCACTGTGATTACGATTTATATATTTTGGTGAAATAAATGAAGTCAAATGATTGAAATAATTTGTACTTCAAAATTGCTCCTGAAGTAGCAATGTTAATGATTATGAGATGAAAAATCATTTATCTCGCATGACTAAATTAATTAATATCATTCCCTGAAGAGAATGTTAAATCATCTGATAGTCATGACGATGATTATGGTCAGTAAAGCCTTGATGATCATATAAATTTTATCCACCTGAAGTGGAATTCATACTGTCATATGCCAGAAGCATATTTTACAATGACTGTCATTATAGAATCTGAAGATTCGTATATAATAAATGTCCCTGAATGACACTATGTGTTTGATCCTTGAAGGACATTATGTGACATTTTAGTCATTGAAGAATAATATGATAGTCTAATATATCCCTGAAGGATAGTAAGACAGTATAGTCCCAGAAGGACATTATGATGATGCAAATAAATTTATGATGCCAATAAATAAATTTTTCCGTCGTTAGGGGGAGAAAAAGAATTAGAAAATTTAACGACGTGAAATTATAATTGGCATGCATCATTCATTATGACGATTATTATATAAGTCATATGAACTTGAAGTTCAAATAATCGTTTACTTGAAAATTGTATAGCCGAATGATTTTATACTCATTGCCAATATATTAACCCGGGTGATTGTTCTTGAAGAACAATTTACGTAAATGGTAACAAATAAATCATTCGTTTTGTAAAGTTATTATTCCTTGAAGTGAATAATAAAAGATCATGATCATTTTAAAGATCACGCTCGAGCTGTGTATAATCCTCATCATATAACTCCTGAAGAGTTAAATGTTTTTGAAGAGATAGAATTCTTTAAATCTCCCCCTATAAAGCTCAAAAGGGATCTTAATTACATATGGAAAAGTCCATGTGAGCAAACTATATAGTTTGTCCTAAGAATATGTGAAAGTTTACAGCAGCCCCTGAAGAGGCATGTGTACTGAAAACTTAAAGAAAATTAAGATATTCTATTGCTCTGCATATTATAGAAAAATGGTGAGGATATTGAATAACATATTGTGGATAAATGTCGACATAAAAGTTATTGATCAAAACAAAAGCAGAGCTATACTTATTGGATGTTTGAAGACATCATATGTTTTGATCGAAATAATTACTTATATGAAAATTGAGACAGTGAGATATAATTATATCTCAAAGGTTTACTGCAGAAACCTAATATTGATAATGTGAAAATAAATTGTCTCATAGTTAATTTCATATGATGAGAATTAATAGCCCTTGTAGAGGCTAGTGCCCCAGAAGTGGTACAATCTCCTGAAGAGATACAAAATCTTGAAAAAAAAAAAATTTCCTTGGAGAATTGTGGAGTCATGATCATGAACCACACAGTATCTCTGAATGTCAACAAAGGTATGATTGACCTAAGTGGAAAGAAGCAATTCAAACAGAATTGACTTCATCAGCCAAATGTGAAAAATTTGGACTAGTAGTCCAGACACCTGAGGATGTCAAACCCGTTGGATATAAATGGGTATTTGTTCGAAAACGTAATGAGAAAAATGAAGTCGTAAGCACGACTCGTAACACAGGGTTTCTCATAAAGACTTGACATTGATTATGATAAAACGTATTCACCTGTAATGGATACAATTACGTTTTGATAACACGTTAGTTTGGCAGTTTCCAAAAGACTTTAAATATGTCTTATGGATGTAGTAATGACATATTTATATAGGTCATTAAATACCAATATAATCCCTAAAGGATTTAAAATGCCTGAAGCATATAATTCAAATTCTCGTAACTTGTTTTTAATAAAGTTACAATGATCTTTATATGGCTTAAAACAATCCAGATGGATGTCATATAATCGTTTTAGTGAATACCTCTTAAAAGAAGGATATATTAATGATCTATATATCCATGTGTATTCATAAAGAAATCAGAATCTGAATTTACAATTATAGCAGTATATGTCGATGACATGAATTTAATTGGAACTCCTAAAGAGCTCCTAAAAACTGCTGAATATTTGAAAAGAGAATTTGAGATGAAAGATTTGGGAAAAACAAAATATTGTCTCGGTCTAGAGATCGAGCACAAATCAAAGGGAATGCTAGTCCATCAATCGGCTTATGTTGAAAAAATCCTAAAAAGATTCAACATGAATAAGGCTCATCCCTTAAGTACTCCCATGGTTGTCCAATCTTTGGACCCAAAGAAAGATCTATTTCGACCGAAAGATGATGGTGAAAAGATACTTGGTCCAAAAGTACCATATCTGAATGTCATCGGTATTTTATTATATTTGGTACAATACACGAGACCAGATATTGCATTTTCGGTAAATCTTCTAGTAAAGTTTAGTTCTGCACTAACTCGAAGACACTGGAACGGAATCAAACATATTTTTCGATATCTTCGAGGAACTACAGACTTGGGTTTATTCTATTCAAGGACAACAAATGGTTCTGGTCTTGTTGGTTATGCTGATGCTAGTTATCTCTCTGATCCTCATAAATCACATTCACAAACTGGGTATGTTTTCACATATAATGACACAGTAATTTCATGGCGCTCTACCAAGCAAACTCTTGTTGCCACATCATCCAATCATTCTGAGATCTTTGCACTTCATGAAGCAAGTAGAGAATGTGTATGGTTGAGGTCTGTTATTCAACACATCCAAAATACTTGTAAATTACCTCCAGTTGCAAATTCGCCAACAGTGATATATGAAGATAATGCTGTTTACATTGCACAAATTAAAGGAGGATACATCAAAGGGGACAGAACGAAGCATATATCACCAAAATTATTTTACACTCATGAACTCCAAGAAAGTCGACAAATTGATGTCAGACAGATACGTTCTACAAATAATCTTGCAGATTTATTTACTAAGTCTTTACCACCATCAACTTTCAAGAAGATGGTATATGGTATTGGTATGCGTCAACTTCACAAACTACAAAAGTGATAGTTGTATAATTTTCAGGGGGAGAATCTTCTTTGGACATATGTGCACTGCACTCTTTTTCCCTTAACCAGGTTTTGTCCCACTGGGTTTTACTGGTAAGGTTTTTAATGAGGCAGTATTTTGGCACGTCCAAGAATCTCGAAGAGTATTATCAAGTGGTGTATGCCCAAGGGGGAGTGTTATAAATATATGGTCATAACACCACTTCCTTTTTGATAATATTCTTTACCTTATTTGTTGATATTCAATTATGAAAATGATTCTCCCATTTGCCTATAAATAGGTCTATATTGTAACCATTGAAAATACACATCAATTGAATTATTTTCTGTCTTTCTCTCCTACTTTGGTTGTTCTCTCTTATTTGATTATTGTTCTATATTCATTGCTTTTAGGCCATGTTTTATAACAATTTTATGTTTCTTCATATTATTGCAAAAAAAATATCATTAAAATACATAAAATTTGATAAAAAAAAAATGGAGGGTTTGGATATAACTCTTATGCAACCAAGTGTGTGTCTATATATATATATATATATATATATATATGATTGCAAGCTGGTTTTGTGATGTAGAATGCATAATCTCTATTACCAGCAGTTGTGAAATCTTGAGTCCTATAGAGGATCAAACACCGTTCACTTTCTTCTATCTTGTCTACATCAATTGATGTTTGACTTAAGGGCCGTTATGTCGGCGGGAAGCTGAGGATGAAAAATCAAATACATTGGGCTTGTCACAGGCTAATGTTCTCACAACCAAAAGGGCGCATGCGTTTCATCCAATCGCCGGGTACAAATGAAGTATTCTCGATGGACTTGTGAATCGTGTGTTGAACACGAAGTCATTCCACTTTGCCGGTTTGTTTGATGTTAATAAGGAATTTGAACCTACATGTGCACCTTTGATTACTTGACAGAGAACTTGGTATTGGGATAGTTGCATGAAACACTATCTTAATACTTTTTGCATGGTTTACTTCGAATCTTTCACTCAATGATGCTGCCATTTTGTTTGAATTTGTAGGGACAACTAAAGCCAGGAACCTTGTTGACAAACATTGGATCCTTGGAGGTGAAACTTACACAGGAGGATATTGCTCTTGCTAAAAAGTCCTGGAAGTTTGCAGGTACCCTCATTATAGAGTGCTTCTCGGAAGTTTTTTCTTTTTAAAAAAAAAAAATCATTATTACCTTTTTGTTTCTTTGATTTGTCTTACAATTGAACAGTTGCTGATGAAACAGGGGTGGGTGAATCTTCATTTTTAATAAAGTGGATGTCTTTGTCAAATAACTATTGGAATTTTCTAATTTGGTCTAGGTGTATTACAATTTTCTAATTATTAAATTTATTTTGATCATTATCCTATATTTTTCTCGGCATTATTATATACTTATAAGTGCACAATTCACATCACAATATTTAGTCTTTTCAAAGAGTCCAATGAAAAGGTTTGATATTTAAAATTTGATGATGCCAAACATTTGATAAACTATGTATAACATGATCTTGACAATCAAAGAAAGAAACAATGCGAAAATGACACGATTTAGACAACAGATTCTCCCTAACATTCATGGAAAATGTTCTTTAAATTGTGATTTTATATTTTCTATGCGAGATTTTCTACTTGCCACGTCATCAAATAGTTGCCACTGTCGTTGCTCTTTCTCTTCCCATTGTCACGCCATCGATCAACCTACCGCCAGTCCTTTTCTTTTCCTTTTCCTTCTCTTTTCCCATCGAGGCTCGCTCTGTCTTCCTCACCAATCATCATTGGGTCTTCCTTGCCGTTTGTCGTTGAGTCTTTCTTGCTGGTCGTCCTCGCTCGTTCTTCCCTTATCGGTTGCAGTTTGTTGCTTGTCTTCCTTATCGGTCATAATTGGTCATTGAATCTTCTTTACCGATCGTCATTGCTGTCGCCACTTGTGAGTAGGTGAAGAAACATTTGAGTGATGAGATTATTTTAATCCATATTTTCAATGGGATTGTTTTATTCCAAAGTAATGGGTTAAAATTAAGATGAGATAATTTAATGAAAAGGCATTTGGGCTTGATAAACATAATTTATATATATTTATTACCCTTAAATATAGATTTATTAGTCCAATTTTGTGTTGAATTTATTCTAATTAATTGTGTTTTTGGTGAAACAGGAATAAAAGAAGATTTGTGTGTTGAATGAGGAAAAATTCCAATTTTGATTAAGTCAAAATCCAAGTCAATTAAGGATTCAATTCTTGCCTAAAATTATTTGTCAAACAATTAGGAAATCAGTTGAGACAAGGAAATTGATCAATAAAGGAAAAAATCAAATTTGGAAGCAAATCAAGAAAAGAAGAAAAAGGTTGTAGATTTTGAGAAAAAAATCAAAGTTTACTATGTAGTTTATGGAAAGGCCAAAAACGGTGTGTTACTATTAAGGCAATTTTCAATTTACAAATTGAGACTAGTGGCATAGTATAAAAGAAAAGCTTGGAGACAGAAAATAAGGGGAGAAAAGAGTTTTGAGACGGCTGAGGAGAAAGAAGATAGCAGCTTTGGTGGAGAAAACGAAGAACAAGAGTGCAGTAGAGAGATAAGTTAACAGCCAAAGTTCATATACATCATGCCGGGTTTTAATTTATTCTTTGTTCTTGAATTTTCAATGATTGCTTAATTTTCTTTTCTGAGGTGTAAGATGAAACCTTATTAACTTTGTAATATTTTTGCTATTCAAGTATTATTCTAAATTGTTTTGATCTTTAATGTTTACATAATTCTTAGTTTCATTAATTGATAGAGTAAAATTGTTTCACCTTTAATATCATGTATTTCAGGTAGTTACGAAATTATTTTATTAATTTGACTTTGAATTGAAAGGTTTAAATATAAGATTTTTGATTATTTGTTTTTCAATATTGGATACATATAATGCTTAGATCTTATTAATTTCAAGTCTTGAAGTAAGAATTACAGAAGATTTATTTTTGAAGCTTAATTGATAAATCCTGAGAAAACAACAGATTGATTTCTAAGTTGTTTCTTTAATAATTGAGAATAATATTTTGAATAGTAAAACATTATAAGTTGATAATGGTGGATTCTGAACCTCAGATTTCTTGTCTATTGGTTGAATTTTGCAATTTAATATTGTTTTGTTAATTTAGAATTCTATTTATTTTAGTTTTAATTAATTCTCAATTTTCAAACATTGTTAACTAGATTAGAATTAAATTTAATTTAGATTTAGATTAATCTTTTCTCAATCTCTGTGGGATCGACCTCGTACTTGCATAATCTGTCTTACAATAGATTCGTGCGCTTGCGAGTATTAAAATTTGCACAACAAGTTTTTGGCGCCGTTGCCGGGGATTGTTAGAAAACTTAGTTTAGTCTAGATTATTTAATTCTTCTACTAGTTTTAATTTAGGATTATTCTAATATATTACAAAAATAAAATAAAAAATAAAAAATAAAAAATAAAAAAACTGTTTTTTTTTTTTTTACCTTTGTCAGTGTCAGTTTATTTTGGTTTTATTTGTGTTAGTCTATTTGTTTTGTTTTTATTCTTGTGTGTTTTTAATTTTATTGTTGGTGTTTTGCTTTTATTTTATTTTATTTTTTTTTTATATTTTGCCAGTTATCTTGTTTTATTTTTTTTATTTTTATTTTTTATTTTTTAGAGACTTATTTTTCTTGGATTGCTTTAGAGACAATTAGAACTAGAGACTTGTGGCTAGGATCTGTGCTAGTTTATGCGTGCTTGGAATCGTGAATTGCATCAACGCTTAACTAGGATAGACATTTCAGATTCAAATATGGCAGAAAATAATGTAGCACCTGTAGGAAACAATGATGTAGTGGAAAATATAGTGCCTATAGAGAAATCTCTTAAAGAATATTTTTCACCAGTTGCAATTAATCATCCTTCTTGCATAGAGTTGCCACAAACTAGGGCGACTCACTTTGAGCTTAAACCTTCTGTGATTCAGCTTCTTCCATCATTCCATGGGTTAGAGAGTGAGGACCCTTACCTTCATGTCAAGGAATTCATAGACATATGTTCTACCTTCCGTTTTCAGAATTTTTCAGATGAGTCTGTTAGGCTTAGGATGTTCCCATTTTCTTTAAAAGATAAGGCAAAAGCATGGTTAAATTCACTTGCTCCTAGTTCTATCACTAGTTGGGACCAATTAAATTATAAATTTTTGTCTAAATTTTTTCCCATGTCTAAGACTAATGCCCTTAGGAGAGAAATAGCAGATTTTACTCAAAAAGATGATGAACAATTTTATGTCTGCTGGGAGAGATTTAAAGACTTACTTTTAAGGTGTCCCCACCATGGTTTTGAACCATGGAGACTAGTGCAATACTTCTATAATGGACTAACTGTGCCTAGCCGTCAAATGATTGAATCTATGCATGGTGGAAAATTCTTAAGTCTAGGTAGTACTGATGCTTGGCAATTCTTAGAGACTTTATCTGAAAATTCTCAACAGTGGGAGTTTTCAAATGAAAGGGAGAAACCTAAAAGAGGGGGGTTGTATGAGGTGAGCGATAATCTAGATCTGAAAATTGCATTAGGAAATCTTACTAGGAAAGTAGAGGCCTTAGCTTTAAGTCAATCTATGAATTCAACAATGAGTTCTAGGAATGAGTTGTGTGCTTCATATGTCAATCCAACCCCTACTTTTCAAGAGAGTTATGCTGAACAGGCAAATGCACTCAATTATAAAAATTCATCAGATAGCCCATTCTCAGCCACATACAATTCTAATTGGAGGAATCATCCAAATTTTTCATGGAGACAAAATCAGTCTCCAATAGGTTATGGAGGGCAACAAGTTGCTCCTTCTAATCCTTCACATCCTCCTGGTTTTCAGTCTACTCCCAATTTTGCTGCATCTCAAAGGAAACCTTCCTTAGAGGATACAATGCAACAAATGATGCAATCGCAGCAACAATTCATGCAGTCGACCCAACAATCTATATTAAAACTTGAAACTCAAGTGGGTCAATTAGCCACTGTCATAGGAGAGAGAGAGAAAGGGAAGTTACCTAGTCAACCAGTGCCTAACCCGAAGAGTCAGTTTGAGATAGGTTCTGTTTCTGATAGGAGTCATGATGAAGTCAAATCCATAACCACCCTTAGGTCTGGTAGAGAAATAGACAATCATGTAATTGAACCTGAGCCTAGGAAATCTAAGGTGAAAAAAGACTCTAGTAATGGCACAGTAGATGATTTACACCCTGATGAGTCATCTAAGAGATTTATAAATCAAGAGTCAAAAGAGAGTGATGTTCCTTCCATTCCTTATGTTCCTAAGGCCCCTTTTCCACAAAGACTTGTCCCTTTAAAAAAAGGCACACCATATAATGATATTTTGGAGGTGTTTAAGCAAGTTCGCATAAACATTCCCTTTCTTGATGCTATTCAACAAGTGCCTGCCTATGCTAAATTTTTAAAAGATCTTTGCACTGTGAAAAGAAAAACAAATGTTCCTAAAACTGCATGTTTGACTGAGCAAATTAGTTCCATAATCCAAATGAAAACTCCTGTCAAGTATAAGGATCCTGGATGTCCTACTATTTCTTGTGTTATAGGTGAGCATGTTATTGATAGAGCCTTACTTGATCTAGGTGCGAGTGTTAATTTATTGCCATATTCTGTGTATGTGCAATTAGGATTAGGGGAATTAAAACCCACTCCTGTGACCCTTCAATTAGCTGATAGATCTGTTAAAATTCCAAGGGGTATCATAGAGGATGTCTTGATCCAGGTTGATAAGTTTTACTTTCCAGTAGATTTTATTGTCATAGATACCCAGCCTGTTGAAAACATTAGTGCTCAGATTCCTGTGATTCTAGGACGACCTTTCTTAGCCACCTCCAACGCGATAATTAATTGTCGCAATGGAGTCATGAAACTTTCTTTTGGAAACATGACTGTAGAGCTCAATGTGTTTAATGTTAGTCAAAAACCTCAGGATAATGATGACTTATGTGAGGTTAGTTTTATTGAGAGTGCAGTCTATGATTCCTTTAGGCACTTGTCTTGTGAGGACCCATTAGAGAGATGTTTAGCTCATTTTGGCATGAACGTAGATGAGGATAGTATTGTTAGTGAGGTGAATGCTTTATTAGAATCTACCCCATTACTAGATACTACCAAATGGAAATCCAAAATAGAACCTCTTCCACCTTCTGAGTCTGTACCTCTTCCATATGTGGAGAAACCACCTAAGTTAGAATTGAAACCTCTTCCTGAGTCATTAAAGTATGTGTTTTTAGGACATTCTGAGACCTTGCCTGTTATCATTGCATCTGATTTAGAAAAAGAACAGGAGGATAAGTTGATTAGTGTACTTAGGGAGCATAGAGAAGCAATAGGTTGGACAATTGCAGACATTAGGGGTATTAGTCCATCTGTGTGCATGCATAGGATTCATTTAGAAGACAATGTTAAACCCACTCGTGAGCCTCAAAGAAGATTAAACCCTAACATGAAAGAGGTTGTAAGAGCTGAAACCATTAAACTCTTAGATGCAGGTATCATTTATCCTATCTCTGATAGTTCATGGGTAAGTCCTGTACAGGTAGTACCTAAGAAGTCTGGCATCACGGTAGTTAAGAATGATCATGATGAATTAATTCCTACCCGAATGCAAACCGGGTGGCGTGTTTGTATTGACTACCGCAAGCTTAATGCCGCCACTAGGAAAGACCATTTTCCTCTTCCTTTTATTGATCAAATGCTAGAAAGGTTAGCCGGTCATGCATTTTATTGTTTCCTTGATGGTTATTCCGGTTATAACCAAATTCCTATAGCCCCTGAGGATCAAGAGAAAACAACTTTTACCTGTCCTTTTGGCACTTTTGCCTACCGTCGTATGCCATTTGGATTGTGCAATGCTCCTGCTACTTTTCAAAGGTGTATGATGAGTATTTTCTCTGACATGGTAGAGCGGTTTCTAGAGGTGTTCATGGATGATTTTTCAGTTTTTGGATCTAGTTTTGATGAGTGTCTACACCACTTAACCTTAGTGTTAGTTAGGTGTAAGGAAAAGAACTTAGTGCTTAATTGGGAAAAGTGTCACTTTATGGTTAGGAAAGGGATAGTTCTTGGACATGTTATTTCTAATAGTGGTATTGAGGTAGACAGGGCTAAAGTAGACTTGATTTCTAGTCTTCCACCTCCTAGAACAGTTAAAGAGGTTAGGTCATTTTTAGGTCATGCAGGGTTCTATCGTAGGTTCATAAAGGATTTTAGTAAGATTTCTAGGCCTTTGTGTAACTTGCTTGCTAAAGACACCCATTTCAACTTTGATGATGATTGTTTGAGAGCTTTTGAGAAGCTTAAGACCTTTTTGACAACTGCACCTATCATTAGGCCACCAGATTGGAGTGTTCCTTTTGAGATCATGTGTGATGCCTCCGATTATGCCATAGGGGCTGTTTTAGGACAACGCATTGATAGACTACCTCATGTGATCTATTATGCAAGTAAGACTCTCAATGATGCACAACTTAATTATTCCACCACAGAAAAAGAGTTGTTAGCAGTGGTTTTTGCATTAGAAAAATTTAGGTCTTATTTGGTTGGGTCTAAAGTAATAGTCTATTCAGATCATGCTGCATTGAAATATCTTTTGTCCAAGAGAGATGCTAAACCTCGTCTAATTAGATGGATCTTGTTGTTACAGGAATTTGATCTTGAGATTAGGGATAAGAAAGGTTTAGAAAATGTTGTTGCTGACCACTTGTCAAGGTTAGTAGTCGAGTCTATAGATGAGCATGTGCCTATTAGAGAGTCCTTTCCTGATGAGCAACTCATGCTTGTGTCCCAATTTCCTTGGTATGCTGACATAGTTAACTATCTTGTTATTGGTCAAATGCCTACGCATTGGACTAAACAAGATCGTGTGAAATTTTTAGCCAAGGTTAAGCATTATTTTTGGGATGATCCATATCTGTTTAAGTATTGTCCTGACCAAATCATTAGAAGATGTGTGCCTGAGAGTGAACAATTAGATGTTATTTCTTTTTGTCATGATCATGCTTGTGGAGGTCATTTTAGTTCCAAGAAAACTGCTGCAAAAATTTTACAATGTGGTTTTTATTGGCCAAATTTGTTTAAAGATACTCATGCGTACTGTAGTTCCTGCGAGAGGTGCCAGAAATTAGGAAGTATTACTCGTAGAAATATGATGCCTTTACATCCTATTCTTATTGTTGAATTATTTGATGTTTGGGGTATTGATTTTATGGGTCCATTTCCTAATTCTTTTGGTAATTTTTATATTCTTGTTGCTGTGGATTATGTGTCTAAATGGGTGGAAGCAATTTCTTGTAAAACTAATGATCACAAGGTGGTGGTTAAATTTTTGAAAGAAAATATATTTTCTCGTTTTGGTACACCTCGTGCAATCATTAGTGATGGGGGAAAACACTTTTGTAACAGGCCTTTTGAGCAATTAATGAAAAAATATGGTATTACACATAAAGTTGCAACACCATATCATCCACAAACTAGTGGACAAGTTGAGATTTCTAATAGGGAGATTAAAAATATTCTTGAAAAAACGGTTAACCCAACTAGAAAAGATTGGTCTTTGAAACTTTGTGATGCATTATGGGCTTACCGTACTGCTTTCAAAACCCCTATTGGAATGTCTCCTTATCGACTTGTTTATGGCAAGGCATGTCATTTACCTGTGGAGTTGGAACATAGAGCTTATTGGGCCATTAAAAAGTTGAATTTTGATTTTGATAATGCAGGTAATCGCAGGAGGCTACAACTTAATGAGTTGGAAGAAATAAGAAATGATGCTTACGATTGTGCTAAACATTACAAGGATCGAATGAAAGTTTTTCATGATAGAAATATTTTAAGAAAATCCTTTTCACTTGGTCAAAAAGTCTTGTTATATAATTCTCGGTTGCATCTATTTCCTGGCAAGTTGCGTTCTAGATGGTCAGGTCCTTTTATTATCCGAACTGTTTTTCCTCATGGTGCTATTGAAATTGAGAATCCTAAGAATGGTGATGTATTTAAAGTCAATGGTCAAAGATTGAAACCTTTCTTAGAGTTAAGAAGTCCGGAAGTAGAGGAAATATTGTTGAAAGATCCTGTTTATCAGGATTGACCTTCTTTTGAATCTAGACTTACTTTTATTTCTCTTGTTTATTTTTATTTTTATTTATTGTTTATTTTTTATAGGGTTTTTGTTATTTTATTTTTTCTTAGTATTTGGTTTTCGTTTGTGTGATTCATGTTAGTTTTAGTTTTAGTTTTAGTTTTTTATTTTATTTATTTTTTTTAATTTTTTTTTAATTATTAATGTATTTTAACGTGAATTCTTGATTTACATGATTGTGTTAGATTACATGATGGAGCAAACAAGGTGTGATCTCTTCCTTACTATTTTATATTGTCTATTTTTATTTCCTTACATCTTTTTATATTATTTGAGCATTTTTAGATAATCGATAAGGAAACATTGAGGACAATGTCTAAAATAGGTTTGGGGGTGGTGCAAAATGTTTTAATAATAAAAAAAAAAAATCATTTTTTCCTATTAATTTTTTTTTTTTCTCTCTTGATTTTGAATTTTACCCTAATAAGTTGACTAATTACTTTGTGTTTGTTAATGGAGTCTTAATACATGTTTTTGGTTGGATATCTTTACTAAGGAATAGCCATGAACATCTTTGCATGATTTGAGACTGTTGAATATCATGATCTTAGTTAATTGAGTGGATGAATATCATGTTTACATGAATTGTGGACTATTAGTGGAGACTACCCTTGGTGAGGATTTGAGTTTTTTTTAGCGTTTCTTTTTGAGGGATTTATTTGTTTCTACTCCTAAACACTCTTCACTTTATTCTTAATAGATGATCTCTATAGGTTTTGCATTGAATACTAAAGAACAAATCATCATTGTAGATAACATGAGTTACTTTAATTTGAAAATTGATCGACTTCTTAGAAGTGATATAGGTAATTTTTATTCCATAAAAGTCTACTTTCTTACTTTGGATTGAGATACATCATAAACCCTTTGAAGCCAAACACTTTAAACCTTTTTCTTTGTTTGTCCTTATTAAATGACCCTATTGAGCCTTTAAATTGAGCCATGCCTGATAAAACTTGGGATCATACTATGTGGTGAAAGAAGAAAAGGGAATTGAAGTGTTAAGATTTATATGATATGTATAGGCATATGCATTAAAAGAAGTGTGTTTCTAAATAGTATTGTGAAAAAAAAAAGTGAAAATAGAAAAAAAAAAGAAAAAAATGTAAGAAACACGAGTTTTGTAATGCCTAGATGTACAAAGGGAGATGAAAGTAGAAGGAAGAAGAAAGTATTGAATTGAAAAATTTTGTGATAAGAAAGAAAAGAGAAGAGAGAAGTTGTGGTGAATTAAAGAGAATAAATAAAGTGCTTTGGTATGATCCTAAGTTTTTTATTGAACCTGTACCTTAAAATTTTCTACATATCAATTAACCATAGCCCAAATACAACCTCTAATAAAGCCTATTGATCTTCAAGAGGAAGTACAATTTGAGAGTTGAAGTATGTCATCATGCTCTATCTACGTTCTTAGTATTTAATTCCAATCATGAGATCTATTCATTTAAAAGTGCGGTTCTTTTTAATGTCTATATTCATATGTGATGTAAATGACACTTGCTATGCCTTTACATAACCTCTGTCACATATGATTGCATGAGTGCTTGCCGTAGGATTCTTGAGTGCTATGAGAGATATTTTGTGAGGATTAGAGTCGAGGCGAAATAAGTCCATGACATGTGAATGTGGTGTTTTGAAATAAAATTGCTTTGAGAGTGGTGTGAGATTGTTGATGATTGTGTTTTAGATCATTAGTGACTTATCTTTAGTCCTGATACAAGATCATACATGTACGAGATTTCTGTTAATTTGCATTTAGTGAGAGGTTGATGAGTTATGGGTGGAATCTTTTAATGTTTGTGGGTATCATTGCTGGTAAACCCTCAGGAGACATAACTCCTCCTACTAGGGACACCTAGAGGTTTAAAGGCTTGTGACATACGCTCAATGTCATCGTGTTTACCTACGAAAATGGATTGTGTTTTTATTTTCTGTGTTTTTAGCTTAGGTTGTTTTAAAATTTTTAAGTTTTGCTTGAGGTCCAGCAAAATCTAGGTTTGGGGGTATTTGATAAACATAATTTATATATATTTATTACCCTTAAATATAGATTTATTAGTCCAATTTTGTGTTGAATTTATTCTAATTAATTGTGTTTTTGGTGAAACAGGAATAAAAGAAGATTTGTGTGTTGAATGAGGAAAAATTCCAATTTTGATTAAGTCAAAATCCAAGTCAATTAAGGATTCAATTCTTGCCTAAAATTATTTGTCAAACAATTAGGAAATCAGTTGAGACAAGGAAATTGATCAATAAAGGAAAAAATCAAATTTGGAAGCAAATCAAGAAAAGAAGAAAAAGGTTGTAGATTTTGAGAAAAAAATCAAAGTTTACTATGTAGTTTATGGAAAGGCCAAAAACGGTGTGTTACTATTAAGGCAATTTTCAATTTACAAATTGAGACTAGTGGCATAGTATAAAAGAAAAGCTTGGAGACAGAAAATAAGGGGAGAAAAGAGTTTTGAGACGGCTGAGGAGAAAGAAGATAGCAGCTTTGGTGGAGAAAACGAAGAACAAGAGTGCAGTAGAGAGATAAGTTAACAGCCAAAGTTCATATACATCATGCCGGGTTTTAATTTATTCTTTGTTCTTGAATTTTCAATGATTGCTTAATTTTCTTTTCTGAGGTGTAAGATGAAACCTTATTAACTTTGTAATATTTTTGCTATTCAAGTATTATTCTAAATTGTTTTGATCTTTAATGTTTACATAATTCTTAGTTTCATTAATTGATAGAGTAAAATTGTTTCACCTTTAATATCATGTATTTCAGGTAGTTACGAAATTATTTTATTAATTTGACTTTGAATTGAAAGGTTTAAATATAAGATTTTTGATTATTTGTTTTTCAATATTGGATACATATAATGCTTAGATCTTATTAATTTCAAGTCTTGAAGTAAGAATTACAGAAGATTTATTTTTGAAGCTTAATTGATAAATCCTGAGAAAACAACAGATTGATTTCTAAGTTGTTTCTTTAATAATTGAGAATAATATTTTGAATAGTAAAACATTATAAGTTGATAATGGTGGATTCTGAACCTCAGATTTCTTGTCTATTGGTTGAATTTTGCAATTTAATATTGTTTTGTTAATTTAGAATTCTATTTATTTTAGTTTTAATTAATTCTCAATTTTCAAACATTGTTAACTAGATTAGAATTAAATTTAATTTAGATTTAGATTAATCTTTTCTCAATCTCTGTGGGATCGACCTCGTACTTGCATAATCTGTCTTACAATAGATTCGTGCGCTTGCGAGTATTAAAATTTGCACAACAGGGCTATCGCAGCAAACAAATGAGGCTGTACATGTTAAAACCGAATCCGTCAAATGGTTGGTAAGTGGTCCCTATCAAAATCTTATCAATGTGACTTAGTGGTTAACACTTTGATTAAATGACTGATTAAAGCATCCCCAACTAAGTTGCGGTTTGTTCTCTGGATAATACCAAAAAAAAAAAATGGAGGAGAAATCTCATATCAATGTTCCTAGAGTGAAACTGGGCAGTCAGGGATTGGAGGTAAGAACTGAAAGCCCTTGTATTATCAAGTTTCTTGCTTCCTAGCATGATGTATTTCCCAACTATAAAGTAAATATACATATAATAGTGATTATGGAGCACCTTATTTATTCGTCAACGTCTCCATGTAATCTAGATCCTTGACTAACATATCCCTTTTGGGTGTTCTAGTTTCTAGCTGAATCCATTATTTGTTATAGTTAAAAATTCAATCACTGCAGCACACTAACCTTGTGTCTAAAGAAATTTGGAACCGGCATTCGTAAAGAATGATGTTCGTTTCAGTTATAATTTTAATTCCAGATTAATATTTTCACCTAGTAAAGTAGAAGATCACAGTTTTGATGTTGCAAAGTGGAAGCCAGTTTTATGATTTTGCAAGTCTATTTTTCACCAGATAATTGGTCAGGAGTATAAACCGTAGAAATTGTCCCTGCTTCATTGTTTAATAACTTGACAGGAATTAATTGGTTTATTGAATAAGAACTGCAGGTTCTTATGATGTTGTTTTTTGGCTTTCAGGTATCAAAATTGGGTTTTGGATGTGCTGGTCTTTCGGGATTACTGAATGCTCCTCTGTCCCATGAAGCTGGATGTTCACTTCTAATAGAAGCATTTTCGAGAGGTATCACCTTCTTCGATACAGCAGATATGTATGGAGAAAATCATCACAATGAGATTATGGTTGGCAAGGTATGCGTTTGCATTTAGTAACTTTTAATGTTAATCGAACCAGTTAATGAAAATCTGCACCTTAACGGGGGAACAAACTAATATTTTGCATATCCACAAGATGATGCATCCACATATCCCCATCAGCACCTTTCAATATCATCTAGGCTTGCATCCCCAAATTATACAAAAGAAAAGAAGGGACTTCTTAGAAAAACGATTGATATAAAGCAGGAAGATATGGAGAAAAGTATCTTCATATAATCGAAAGTTGATTGTTCACATGGCTAAAAGTTTGTCATTCCCTTGATATATATCTTCACATAATTTCTGTGAGTAGGATTTATATTCTAAAAGTGATGAACTGAATTATTTTGGTTTTACTTCAGGCTTTGAAGCAGCTTCCTCGGGACAAAGTTCAATTAGCAACCAAATTTGGTATTGTTGCGTCAGAGGGATTCCAGTTTGGGGTCAAGGGTACCCCTGAATATGTCCGGCAATGCTGTGAAGCTAGTCTTAAATGGCTTGATGTTGACTATATTGATCTCTACTATCAGCATCGTGTAGACACTTCAGTCCCGATAGAAGACACTGTAGGTGTCTATACACTTCATTCATTAGTAAATTTATATTCTACTCATTCTTGTCCATCAACTATAACTAATGCACTGAAACTTGATGGCTGTTTACTTTTGACTTATTTTTGGCAAGGTAGATGGGGGAGCTCAAGAAATTGGTGGAGGAAGGAAAGATAAGATATATTGGGTTATCAGAAGCTAGTGCTAACACAATCAAAAGAGCTCATGCAGTTCATCCCATCACAGCAATTCAGATGGAGTATTCGCTGTGGACTCGTGAAATTGAGGAAGAAATAATCCCACTTTGCCGGTTTGTGAACCCATGATAATGATTATTCTTAGAGCATTGATAAAATGTAATTAGTTATTGTTCTTCTAATCATTCTTTCAATTTTTCAATTTTTGATGGCTTCACAGAGAGCTTGGTATTGGAATAGTGGCATATAGTCCTCTTGGTCATGGATTCTTCGGTGGAAAGGCAGTTGCTGAGAGCTTGCCCAATGACAGCATTCTGGTATGTCACCACAAACAGATGATTTAGCTATTATACAATGAACACAGAAATCTCTTTTCCTGCTTTGAAGTTTGATTTATAACACTGTGAATTCTAAGTATTTTAATGTTAAGTATAACACCGTGAATTCTAAGTATTTTAATGTAAAGTTTATTATTTACATGCTGAGTTGTTCCTGGTACAGTCTATGCACCCGAGGTTTATGGGGGAGAATTTGGAGAAGAACAAGCTTCTCTATACCCGATTTGCCAACCTTGCTGCGAAGCATTCCTGCACTTCTCCTCAACTAGCTCTGGCATGGCTTCTTCATCAGGGAGATGACATAATACCAATTCCTGGTATATTAAACTCATTGTACCATGTGGTTGAATTACATTGTATCTTCTTGTCATTTACATTCAATGGCCTTTAGTGCAGAAAAAGAGTGTCACAGCTCTGAAATCTTACCATATCTCAGGAAGAGTTATCACAAAGTTTTTATTGAACTTTCAGGGACAACTAAAGTCAAGAACATTGTGAACAATATTGGTGCCTTGGCTGTGAAACTTGAAGAAGAGGACTTGAAAGAAATTTCTAATGCTGTGCCTGTTGATGAAGTAAGTGGCTCGAGGGAGTTGGATGCTATAGCTAAATATTGCTGGAAGTTCGCGGACACCCCATCAAAGTGATGAAAAAGTTTGTAAAACTAGTATATCCTCAGCGCATACCTCAGAAATATTACATTTTCTTCTCGGTTTAAACAAAATAATATGCACTGTGGATGCAAATGAGATTTCTACGTATAACAATGACACAAGTGGAAGAATAATAAAATTTAAGCAGGTAGTTAACCTGATTAAACTTTGAGAAATTTTTGGTCCAGTGTTATGCTCCCAATCACAAAATATTATATGAAGATGAGATGTATAATATTTTAAAATATTATCTTGTTTGTGATATTTCGCTTTTGTTGCTCATTTGGAGACGAGATATGCAAGTCCACGCCTGCATTCGGAATTTGTAAATAACGGTGGTCCATGAGACGTGGCAGCAATATTGAAGCATGGTTGGTTTCTCAGACATTGTTACGTTATTTCAGGTTGAGTTATAAATGTGTGTTGCCTCGTTCAACTTATACACTCCTCAATAACACATGCATTGGAGGGTAAATGTTTGATGCTATCGTTATCATGAATTCATGATATTGTCTTATGTAAACTATAGAGCTTCAAAACAGCTCCTCAAAAATATTTTAAAAATCATGCTACTAACATAACATATAAAATAAATAAATGAACATCTTTGCATAATAAATAATGTTGCTCGATTTCCAAAATTTTTATTCAAATATTTTATCTAAATAATGTGACAAATTGATGTATAATCATTAATGAGATGAATTAATAATAATGAAAATGTCACTGGATGATATAAATAAATAATGAGTTAATATTTTTATCTTTTCTCAATGTTTTAAACATTTGAGTCCCAAGAAAATTTTTTATCTATTCTCAATATTTTTAATATTTAAGTTCCAAACAATTGTTTTTTTGGACAAAAAAATTGCCCCAACAAACTTATCCTTTTCTTCTCTTTTATTGCAGTCTTTATTTTTCGTCCAATGTCTTCCTTATCAAATTCTTTCTCTTCTCGTCAAGCACTTGCATGTTGCATCGCTCATCTCTTCCTTCGATGAAATCTATAGCGTTGAAGTATGGGATGGACCAACATTGCTCATGTTAGGACAAATCATGATGGACAAAATCACACTGGGACAAACTAGGATGATTAACACCGGTTCACCCAATGTGATTTGTCTGACATGATTTATTATAAATAAACATGATTAACGCTGGTCTACCCAGCATGATTTGTTCACAAATCATGCGGAGACAAACCAGCATGATTAATGTTGGTCCACTCAACATAATTTGTCCACTAGTCCATCCCGATGTTAGTAGTTACGTTGCTCTAGCACTGCAGAATTTGCTAAAGCAGGAATAAAGAAGAAAAAATGAGGAAGAAGAAGAAAAGGAAGAAGAAAGAAGAAGAAAAAGAAAGAAGGATGAGAAGAAGAAAGTTGAAAGCTCCTGGAGTTCGATGACAAATTCGATTTGTGAAAAACTGAGTAAAATCAAAGTAAATAGTGAAACTGCATTTTGTTTAGACACATACTTGTAAGGACTGAAGTGTAAAAAATAATAAGACGGGTAAAAATGTCAACTCCTAAATTTTTAAGCTATTTTTATGCTTTAACCTTAATAATATAGAGATAAGTAATTACAAATTAACTTACCAATCATTTGAACCATAAACTTAAATAAAATTTTAGACATCGTAACATCAGTCTTATATAAGCAAATGCACTTTGTATCTCTTTTACACTTGATTAATAATTGTTTTTGTGAACTGATATTAGAAGTTCAAGTAATAAATCACTGCAACACTCTCGAGACTTTCATTGGTTGACTGGATTGTCGAGTCATATTCAATCTCCATCCACTTGTCTTGATGGACTTCGATTTGACTCGATGAATGTAGTGCAAGTATCAGGTGACAACAGATTTAGGACTCTGTTGGAATTGTAGAAAAAACTTCTGATAGAGAATCCCGATCATGTGTCATGACTCAAGTGGTTGGAATTGTAGAAAAAACTTCTGATAGAGAATCCCGATCATGTGTCATGACTCAAGTGGTTGGCAAGTCAACTTTATTCTGGTTGTCCCCACTCCCTCACCAAAACAACCTCACCTTCCCTCATCTTTAGCCATCCTTGATCATTGAGCCATCTCCAAACTAAGTTCTGGTTTCTTCAAGAAAATAAAACGGATGGAGGAGAAGAAAATCCATATCCCAAGAGTCAAACTGGGTAGTCAAGGTTTAGAGGTAAGCTATTATATCCATTATTTTTTATGTGGTGGTCAAGGTTTAGCTCAATTAAGCATCTCAACATGATTGGCAAAATTTCCATTTTTTATCTCACTTATTTTCATGAAGCTATATCATTAAACTGTATTTGAGCCCTCTCTTAGAACATACAATTTTTGGTAGCTAGGACTTGATTGTTTGATGACTTTACAGTATGTACTTTACATGTCTGTATGGTTTGCTTCCGTTATAAGTTTTCTCTAGCATGTTAAATTACCAGATATGGATGAAATTAATGAGAGAAAAGGCATGAACAAGAAAAGGGCATGCCTCTTTGTACTTACTGTAAACACAACTCACTGTGGCTACTGGAAAAAAATGATCTCTAAACTTTATTGGTTGTGTTTCTGTGTCATAATCTATGGCAAATGTTTGGTTTTTAACTTTTATGTTGAGTAATCATAGTTTGAGATTCCATGATCATAAAATTCTTTAAGAAGAAATAATGCTCCAAAGCTTGCAAATATTAGAAGCAGAGAAGTGTGTGAGCATATTAGCATCTTTTAATTGTGTGATCTTGATCTGCAGGTTTCCAGGTTGGGTTTTGGCTGTGCAGGACTCTCTGGATTATATAATGCCTCTCTTCCCCATGAAGCTGGATGTTCGATTATAAAGGAAGCTTTTTCAAAGGGTATCACCCTTTTCGATACTGCAGATCTTTATGGAGTTGATCATGACAATGAGATCATGGTTGGAAAGGTATTACAATTTTTCAACTTCAAATTATCTAATAAATTGGTATAGAACCTAAAATGACAGAACGCTAGATGTACATTGATTCAAATTTTTGTAATGTTTGCTTTATCATTATGATGTCCTAGTTTGATCATAGTAATGAAATTAGAAACATATTCATTTATTTTGGCTCAATTGTGTGTCTCACTTGCATGAATATCTGCTATGTCAATACATGTCCTTTTCTATATTGATTGAAAGGTTATTTCTCATATTTTCAGGCTTTGAAGCAGCTCCCTCGTGATAAAATTCAGTTATCAACAAAATTTGGCTGTTTCAATTCAGAGGGACTGATTGGGGTCAAAGGTACTCCTGAATATGTGAGGGAATGCTGTGAAGCTAGTCTAAAGCGTTTGGATGTGGATTACATTGATCTCTACTATCAACATCGTGTTGACGTTTCAGTGCCAATAGAGGATACAGTAAGAGTTACAGTGTGATACAGATTTCCTCTACATATTGATTTCGTTGCTTTTCTTTCCCTTAATCTGACTATGTTTTGAATATTATGATGCAAGTTAGATGGGGGAGCTCAAGAAGCTTGTGGAGGAGGGAAAGATAAGATATATTGGGTTATCTGAACCTAGTGTTGACACACTAAGGAGAGCTCATGCTGTTCATCAAATAACAGCCGTACAAATGGAATACTCACTTTGGGCTCGCGAAATTGAAGAGGACATAATTTTACTATGCAGGTTCATTCACATAATTTGATCAGATAATTTGAGTCTACTATTTGAAGTGAACTTATTAGTTCATGTTATGTTTGAATGCACCAATTTTTAACATATTCTAATTAATTCCCTTAGAGAGCTTGGAATTGGGATAGTATCATATTGCCCTCTTGGTCGAGGTATCTTTGGTGGCAAGGCAGTTGTGGAGAGTTTGCCTGCTGAGAGTATACTGGTAAGTCACTAAAACAGATGATAATAGGTTCAAACTTTAATGTGCTAGCATTGGCGTTTCTCTCTTTTTTCATTTTTTTTTTTTTTTACGTATGAAGTATATCACTATTCAAGATTGATATCGTTTCAAGAGTGTGTTTGATGTCCCTCTCACAGTCTACCCATCCAAGGTTCATAGGAGAGAACTTGGAGAAGAACAAGCTTATATATTATCGTTTGTCAAACCTGGCTGCGAAGCTTGGCTGCACCCCTCCGCAACTAGCTTTGGCATGGGTTCTCCATCAAGGAGACGACATAGTCCCGATCCCTGGTATTATTAGGCTCAGTATTTTTATAAATGAAGATCTAGAACTCTTGTTGCCAGCCTATGCTCATTAAGTGATTCTAGTTCTTGATGTGTGATTTGTAATGCTTGGATGACTCATTATTACTTTTAATTTTCACATTTTACAGGGACAACGAAGGTTAAAAACCTTGATGACAACATTGGTTCTCTGGCAGTGAAGCTTACAGAAGATGATTTGAAAGAAATCTGTGATGCTGTACCCATTGAAGAAGTCTGTGGTGACAGACATTTCCTTGTGTTGTCTAATTATGACTATAGAATTGCAAATACTCCTAGAAGGTAATTGCTTATAGATAAACTGAAGTGTGTAAAACTAAGAAAGTAAGACACTTCTTTGTTTCTGCTGGTTTGTTTTGGGGGAATAGATACAGTTCCATTTTAATGGTTTGCTGATGCTAAAACCCATATTTAGAACTATTACCATTGCTTGAATTCTTATAGAATTCCACAATACTTCACGAATATAACTTTGGCAGATTCAACTTGTGGTGCTAATTTTTCATTCTTATTTCTAGTTGCTTTTTTACGTGTTATTGAGTAATGGTATATTTATTGTGGATTCCCTTCCAACCCAAATGACTGATGGGTTTTAGCATCCATTGTTATATATATCCTTCATTTTGATCTTTGTGTTTTTCTATTTATAATTCATCTAATCTTCTTGCTTTTTATTTCTCATATGAGACACTCTGATATGGAGGGTTGATCTGAGTTCTAAAAAAGCTTTTTGACTCCAACCAAGAAAAATCGGAGTTAACAACACAACAAAAATTGATAAGTAAATTGGGATAACTATTTCGGCTTAGTTTATTCTTGAAATATCAATAACTGAATCCCTAGCTTCATGAAAATGGTACAAGTGAATCAAGAACTGATTGCTTGTTAATTTACTAACAATAACAACAAATAGTAAAACTGAATGAACTCAGATATGGAGTTAAAACATTGATAAAATTCAAATTGTAAAACCGTCTCTTAGAGCTACAATAACTTTTATTGTAGTAAGAAAAAAATTTTCCAACAAGGAGACTAAATTAGAATTACCGAAAACAAATACTAAAATATTTCACCACCTAATTACATATATGATCATAGAGGTTGTTCGTATCTCTTTCAATTCATCTACTTGGAATAATACCTCACGAGTTCATTTACAACTGATTTGGTAACATCTGATAATAATTCTGGACTAGAATATGATGAACAATTGAGGGATGCCAGATTTTTATAAATTGGGATGGAATTAAAAGACAACCTCAGTTATAGTCACGATAAATTAATTGAGTTACCATGCAAGACTTAACATATCCACTACCAAAAGGCCCTTCAATTTATGCAAAAAAGAGATTGGACATCGATAAAGATTCTTTAATGTCTTATGAGAGCTCCCTACTCCCAAGTAAAATTTTTAAATCTGCATGATTGATTCTAATGCTAACGTCAAATGGGTTTCTTTAATGGGTTGGCAAAGTTACTACAAACAATAAACAATAATTGTTGAGTTTTGTGTTTTGTCATTGGCATCCACGTTTTTCACATGTCTTTGAAGAGGATCCTGATTTGGCCATAAGATGCTTATTGAAAGTTAATTCAACTTCACGTTTAGTACTTTTTATTAATTATCTGAGTCATCTGCAACTAATTAGCTCTGGTTGCTCATAAAAAAATAAGTTGAGGAGAAACCTCAAGTCCATGTCTCGGGAGTGAAACTAGGCAGTCAGGGTTTAGTTTAGTAAACGATTATATTGATCTGTTGCTATCATGTTACATAACCATTTAAGGATTATTAGAGGATAGTTTTGATATAATTGGCACTAGAATTAATCTTCAACAAAAATCGTACATGTTAATATGCTAATTTTATCATAAAAATTCCGTTGTGTTCAGGTTTTTGAACACAGGAATATTGTTTGTGTAGGAGGAAGGCAAATAACACGCTAGTATTCTCTTAGGACTTTTATTGAATACTTGATGGACAACTCCTAATAACATTAATAACATCCAAGATTTTGTTTGAATGGCCTCATAAATACAACAAATACAATTAGTAACATAAAATATTGACACAGACACAATCAAGATAAGAGCAAAATCAAACCACAACACAACATGAGGTTTTATGTGGTTTATCAATATGATTACGTCAGTGGAGATCACTGATTTTACTAGTACGAAAATAACAATAGTTACAAGAGATTACCTCTATTCACAAGCTATCTTCTCCCTCTAGTTCTCAATATTTCAACCTCATAAACTCTCAAAGTTTAGATTTTTTTTTTGTTCTCCCAATTTGTAAAGACAAACTCCTCTATTACTAAATCCATCTCTTAATTACACAATAATATACATGAAGAGACTTTCTAAAAAATTATAACACAATCTATCCTAACAAGAAATTATAAAATAACCTCAAAAACTATCACACATGTAGTTGCTTTGAGACATATATCAACAGTTTGCTGTTAGAGGTCTATCACCTTACAACTGAAAGTTAACCAAAATTATCCAAGTTTATACAATTATATATACTATTGAATAACAAATAACAAATACAGTTTCAAAAAAAATATATATATACCAATTACAAGCATGATAATGTTGATGGTATTTGTGTCGAGGTGATTGTTGTTATGGTAATTTACTAGTGTTGCTTGATGACGATGTAAATAATGATGGTGAATCTGGTATGTTTAATACGGTTTCTAGATTGGATTTCGGGTGTGTGGGACTCTCTCGAACATTCAATGCACCTCTTCCCCATGAAGTCGGATGTTCAATTATAAAAGAAGCATTTTCTAGGGGCATCACTCTGTTTGATACATCAGATCTTTATGGAGTTCATCATGACAATGAGATCATGATTGGGAAGGTATGCCTTTTGGTTTCACCACTTTATAGTATTTTGAAACCATTTTTCCTAGAGAGTTTGGAATTGGGATAGTGGCATATAGTCCTCTAGGTTGAGGTTTCTTCGGTGGGAAGGCAATTGTGGAGAGCTTGCCTGCGGAGAGTATATTGGTACATGTCGATGACAGAATATAACAGATCAAATTTTTCTGCACCAGAGTTTTTGAAGTATGAGGTCTCTACTCTTTTGAGCTTGTATTGATACTTTTCTTGCAGGCTATACATCCAAGGTTCAACGGGGAGGACTTGTAAAAGAACAAGATTATGTATTCTCAGTTCTCAAACCTGGCTGCAAAACTGACCTGCACCCCTCCTCAATTAGCTTTGGCTTGGCTTTATCATCAGGAAGATGACATAATCCCAATCCCTGGTATGATTGACATTCACATACTTCTAAATTCCCATATCAACATGTCGAGGTTTACTTTTTTATTGTTCTTAAATTTGGTATGAAGAAATGTAATTGTTACTAATACACTTCTCATTCATAACTTTTGTCAGCAACCTATGACAAATATGATTGTTAACATGATGTGGGATTTTTAGAGCTTAGAGGGCTCATATTACTTTTTTATTTTCATAATTTACAGGGACAACTAAGGTTAGGAACCTCGAGAACAACGTTGGTTCTTTGGCAGTGAAGGTTACAGGAAGAGATAATTTGAAAGAAATCAGTGATGCTATACCAATTGATGCAGTTGCCGGCCTTCAGTTACAATATGTTGTCTAATTGTGATTATAAATTTGCAAATACTCCTAGAAAATAATTTGCTTTTGGATTTGTTGAAAGTATGTGAAACTCTAAACTCTAAATTAAGAAATTGTGCATATCTGTTGTTGTGAAAAACAACATTTTGTTAGTGTGCCTGGGAACTATAGTGAGTTCATATTAATTTGAGCTTCTTTTCCCTGAATTATGATTGTATAAATGCCATGTTGACAATAAATTCCATTTTAATCGTTTGTTGATGTTAAAACCCATAGTTAGGATTTCTGTAGCATTTCCACAATACTTTAGGAATAATATAATTATGGAAGGTTCAATTTGGAGAGTTGATTCGAGTTTTAAAAGACTTCTGATTCCAACCTAGGAAAACAGAGATAAGAACATGACAAAATCGATACTGAGATTGGGATAAATATTTCGAAGAGTTCTTTTTTAAGTGATTTTTACTGTTGTCACTTAACCAGTACTTTGAGTTTGTTGTGATATCGATTTTTGTCATAAAAACATTGCCACTGTCAACACATTGGAAGGAACAAGAAGAGAGGAAGAGAGAGAAAACATGATGATTTTACATACTCATTTCGATGACAAATTTCCGTAGTAGCTGTGATGGCAAGTTAGATGGCGAGTTTGCGGCATTGATTGATTGATTGCATTTGAGTTTATTGAAATTGGGAGTTTAGTTTTCTAGAGATTTGGAGATGAAAAATGAGATGAATTTTGTGTTATATGAGTGTAGAGAATGAAATTGATTGTAAAAAAATGTATGAGAAAGTCATAGATGAAGAGTTACAACTCGTTTTCATATTTGAAAAAAATTAAATCTATATTTTATTTGAATTAAGATCATATTCAGAATATAGAATCGTAAATTCGAGATATGTGATCTTTGTTCATAATATATGTTTAATTCTCTGGATATATAGCTTTATGTTCAAGAGCAATTATTCAAAAAAAAAAAAAGGAAGTTTCTCTTTTTATATACTAATAAAATTTAAAAAAAAAAAAAAAACAGAATAATTAATTCAATGATAACAACAAAAGAGAATGATAAATAAGCGTCAAATCCTTTCATTAAAATCTTTAATTTCTTATGAAAGCTCCCCACTCCCAACATATTTTAAAATCTACAGGATTGTTTGTAATGCTGACATCAAATGATTTTTTGTAATGGGTTTGGTAACGTTACTACAATCATAAACAATAACTTGTTTTGGGTTTGTCTTTGGCATCCAAGTTTTTTATATGTATTATGTCTTATGGAGAGGATCCTGGACGGAACACGCTCATTTTCCTTGCCGGCGGTCCCTTATTGAATGTTAAGAGAAATGTATGTCAACTTCCCAACTTGTACTTTATATTGATTAGTTGAGTCATTGAGAAAGAAAATGGAGGAGACGCCTGAAATCCATGTCTCCAGAGTGAAACTTGGCAGTCAGGGTTTAGAGGTAAGTTTTTCAAGTCATAGATACTCCAACATTGATCAATACCCATTTTCATTAAAGTTAGATTAGTAAACAATTATATTTGATTTTTTTGCTATCATGTTACGTAGCCCGATATAAGGATTATTAAATGATAGTTTTGATAACTGGCACTTGAAAATAACAAAAAGCTCAAATGTTAGTGTGCTAAATTTAACATAAATATTCTGTTATGTTCAGGTTTTTGAACACAGGAATATTGTTTGCTATAGTGGCAAATCCAAAGTTAACAAAAATAAAATAAAATTGAATTGTTTGATTGTCTATCGCCTTACAACTGAATGGTTAATGTAACTTAAGTGATGAAATTTTTTTGGATTTGTAGTGTTAGACAGTCTCACGTGGGTTGAAGAAGGTGAATTTATATTGGTTTGTTAGATGAGAGTAAACTTTCACTCAAACACTAACTTCTATCTAACTTGTATGACTTAAACTTAGTTGCACGAGTGCAACTTCTACCAAGTGGGCATGTTACGCATGAGAGAGGTGTTAGATAATCCCACATAGGTTGCTAGGTAAGCACATTGCAAGAAAATGAATTTGTATTGGTTTATAAGGTAAAAGTAAACCCCAACTCAGGAACACTAACTCTTATAATTGAGTTAAACCCAAAATCTTTTTTTAATATGAGTATCCGTATTTACTATAAAATAAAAAGTACAAATGACAAGCATGATAATGTTCATGTACTTGTGTATTGGAGATTATTGTTATGGTAGCGTACTAGTGTTGTTTGGTGATGAGGTAAATACTAACGGTGAATCTGTCAATCTGGTCTATTTGATAAGGTTTCTAGATTGGGTTTCGGGTGTGTGGGACTCTCCGGAACATACAGTGCACCTCTTCCCCATGAAGTCGGATGTTAAATTATAAAAGAAGCATTTTCTAGGGGTATCACCCTGTTGATACTTCAGATCTTTATGGAGTTCATCATGACAATAAGATCATGATTGGGAAGGTATGCCGTTTGGTTTCAGCATTCCACTTTATAAATGGCTGATAAATTAGTTTACAAAGAACTGAAGTTGACAGAACAGATTTAGTGGAATATATAGCTAGAAAAGCACCACTACTTCACTAGAATGGATGTTGTAATTCAAATTATCATAGTTTTTATCATATGTATCAGTGTGCCTTCTCTACACTTATTTGTGTCTCAGGCATATTTATTGATACCTAACATGTCTTCTTTTAGATTAATTGTAAATTGAATGCTCATATTTTCAGGCTTTGAAGGAGCTTCCTCGAGATCAAATTCAGTTCGCAACTAAATTCGGCTGCTTCAAGTCAGAGGAGCATGGTCATTTTGGGGTCTAAAGAACTCCTAAGTATGTGCGTCAAAGCTGTGAAGCCAGTCTAAAGCGGCTTGACGTGGACTAGATTGATCTCTATTATCAGCACCGTGTTGAAATTTTAGTGCCAAGAAGATGCCGTAAAGAACTTATTACCACATAAGAGTGTCCTATATTTTTTTCTATATTAATCGTGATTTGTTACACCTGCTATTTTTTTCCCTTTTGTTGTCTCAAATTAAATTCGGTTCTTTTTTGTGAGCTAGATGGGAGAGCTCAAAAAACTAGTTGAGGAGGGAAAGGTAAAATATACTGGGCTATCTGAAGCTACTGTGGACACAATAAGGAGAGCCCATGCTGTTCATCCTACAACGGCTGTACAAATGGAATACTCACCGTGGACTCGCGAAATTGAAGAGGATATAATTTCACTATGCAGGTTCAGTCACACATTTTGACCATACCTTTGAGTCTTTAATCTTATTTGAACTTTAATAGTCTTCAAGTTCAATTACATTGCATCGATTTCTATCCAGAGAGCTTGGAATTGGGATAGTGGCATATAGTCCCCTAGGTCGAGGTTTTCTCGGTGGGAAGGCAATTGTGGAGAGCTTGCCTGCTGAGAGTATGTTGGCACGTGACGATAACAGGATATAACAGATCATGTTGGTACGTGACGATAACAGAATATAACAGATCAAATTTTTGTGCACCAGAGTTCCTGAAGTATGAAGTGTCTCATTTTTAAGGATTGGTATTCACTCGTGCGTGTATCTTATGTCTTACAACTAGGCTATATATCCAAGGTTCAATGGGGAGAACGTGGAGAAGAACAAGCTTATATATTCTCAGTTCTCAAGCCTGGCTGCAAAACTGACCTGCACCCCTCCCCAATTAGCTTTGGCATGGCTTCTCCATCAGGGAGATGACATAATTCCAATCCCAGGTATGATCACATTCACATACTTCTGATTACCAGATTGAGACTCACTTTTGATTTTCTTAATTTGGAACGAAGTAATGCAATTGTTACAAGTATACGTCTAATTTATAACTCCTGTCAGCTGCCTATGGCTATGACAAAATATGACGTTTAACATGATGTGGGATCTTTAGAGCTTGGAGGGCTCATTACTTTTTAACTTTCATATTTTATAGGGACAACTAAGGTTAAAAACCTTGAAAACAACATAGCTTCTTTGGTACAGAAGATAATTTGAAAGAAATCTATGATGCTGTATCAACTGATGAAGTTGCCGGCCATAGAAGTTACAGTATGTTTTCTAAGCATGATTATAAATTTGTAAATACTCCTCGAAAATAATTTGCATATGGATTTATGAAAGTATGTGAAACTCTAAAAGAAAAACATTGTGCATATTTGTTGAGAAAGTAATATTTGTTATTGTGCTTGAGAACTATAATGAGTCATATGAGCTTCTATTCCTGGAACAAACAAACAGCTACCGTTGACGAACGGAACGACATCTCTATTTCTAAAAAGAAAGATGTGGGCGTGTGACTACTCGCTAGAACATGCTAGTCACTTCGAAAGTGAAAACGTAGAACATGAATGGCCTCACATTCGTAGTGACATCTTCCGGTGAAGAAGGCAGCCACGTCACCAGCTCATCATGTGTGGACAATACAGCCCACGTGAACGAATGCCTTTTACACAAAAGATCCATCATGACGTGGAACCTACATATCCACCACTCTCCCCCTCCCACTCCTGCATTTTCCTATATTAATCACCCCACCAACCATCAACTCTTATACATATTTCAAAGCAACTTTGTACTTGCTAGTCACAGCCTTCTAGACCACATTTTTACGTTGTTGCTCTCTTCTTATTAGATCCTAAGTTTGTCTTCGATACTTCATAGTTGTAATTAAAATGGCCGCGACATTTTCCATGCAATCTCTCCTCGCAAGCCCCGTGTCTCGTGTCTCTAACAGATCATGCCTAGTAGGAAGCCAACTCTTCCCTGTAAATTATGGACCTCGTCAATTACAAAGACATGGTTGTGTCTCTGTGCGTTGCTCCGCTGAGGTAAGTCATAAGTGAAGATGACTATTTACTTGTTTAATCATTATCTTAAGATCTTAGCTTGTCTACATTAAAATGATCCCAACCGTTTGATTTCATGACTTTGTAGGATGGTGATGTGAATGAGCAGTCCACTACAAAACCACCAGTTGCACCAAAGGTGAGCACAAAGTTCTCAGACGTGTTGGCGTTCAGTGGGCCAGCACCGGAGAGGATCAATGGCAGACTGGCTATGATAGGGTTTGTAGCAGCCATGGCAGTGGAGATAGCCAAGGGTCAGGATGTGTTTGCCCAGATATCCAACGGTGGGATTCCCTGGTTTGTGGGAACAACTGTGGTGCTCTCACTTGCGTCGTTGATTCCACTGTTCAAAGGAGTAAGTGTGGAGTCCAGGTCAGATGGGTTGATGACTTCGGATGCTGAGCTGTGGAACGGGAGATTTGCCATGTTGGGTCTGCTTGCCTTGGCCGTCACCGAGTATGTCAAGGGTGGTGCTCTTGTGTAGGCTATGGCCCATGGATTTCGTTTGTGAGCACGCACGTATTTACTGTTCATGTATGATATAGTTTAAGACGTTAAGTCCATGTTTAATGTTAGTTGATTTAATATAACTATTTTCTTAATGGCATGTTTTCTTTAGGGTACACTTTGCCAATAAATATAATTATCCATAAATTATAACCCTTGAATTGTATAAACACATACAGATGAGGGGAGAAGATAATAATTAGTCATTAAAAATCTGAAATTTAAGTCAGGAAGAAAAAGTTGGGAAAGAATCATAATTTGTTCTTATCTTATTATTTTACAATATATGAATCTTAAAAGTTTCAAAAAACATATATAAATTTTAGAGGATTTAGAAAACAAATATTAACTAAAATTGATTGCTTGATAAAATTTGAAAACCAAGCACTAAGCTGGGATGATTCTTCTTCTTAATTAAATACAAATTTGAAATATATGGATGGAATTAGAATCATTCGCTTTCATTCTTTTGAGTGGAAGGAAGTCTATAATATTGCCACCTTGGCTCGATTATCCAGACCAGGATACAATTGTCTTGCAGACGGGCGTCTCCTTTTTCCTCGTCTCACCCTTTTGATAGTCGGGATACTCGTAAGCATATCAGTGATAACACCGTTAATTTTACAGACACTCAACAATTCTTCCACACATACAATTTACGCTGCATCCAATTTTGACAAATAAACTGCCATAATAAGGGTGCGACGCTAGTTTTTATGAAGTCAATCATAAGGAGATAAACAGTTGTGTATCGCAACGAGGCTACTTCTGGGTGTCATAAAAACGGCTAGTTTCTCTAAAATCACGTCGTTGCAGCTTAGGTAGAAATTGAGTTTTCATTCTAGTCCAATAAAAGGCGAATATAAGCCTTGTCAGTTGAGGAGCTTCTGATGAGAAGCTTCAATCCAAACATATATTAGCATAAAATGAAATCACGAAGTAGCCACCTCTCCACCACAAGGGCAGAAAGCATTTAGCCAAGACATGATTAGTGTAATCTTCCACTAATTTTATGTATAGAATATAGCTTTGAGTGTCCTCTCTTATTCATTACATATATATATCTCGATTTATCTACCACAAAATGGCCTCTACAATTCTCAACATATTAACAGAAAAGAATGAGAAGAATACATTTTTACCATTTTATGTATTTACACATCCACCGAAAGCGTCATCACCATCTTGTATTGTGCTGCTATGGCTCAACATGAACTCTATCTTCATTCAACTCCCCATTGTGTTGCTTATCCAATTCACCGTCTTCATCACTCTGCTGCAGTGGCAAAGTGAATCATAACGTCATTGCAAATAAAAATTAGACTCTTTAAGCAAATATGTACAATCAAATTGCAGTTGCATAACAGATAACTTATAGCTCATAAGCTTAACAAATTTGATTATAAAATTCGCAGGAATCTTGACATGATCCCCTTCCAACAATATGATCAATTTCATGTTAGCACAAGCTACAAAGGACATCTAACTCCCAATAGTTGAAAAACAAACTTCTACAGCCTACAAGCTATTAAAAGAAGAATGCTTCTACCAACAAGAAAAGCACAATGTAATAAAATAGAAACACATAATAAAGTGCTACTTCATCCAAACAGAGGTTTATATGAACTTTCAGAAAACAGTTAAGTCTTTAGAGTCAGAATCCGCAATGATGAAAGTTTGAAAGCAAAGCTAGAAGCTCCAAATCATTTTAGATGGATTTGTAGAGAGTAGAGACACATCCAAATAAAAAAATAAAAAAAAAAAAGAAAGAAGATGAGATGTACTAGAGCTCGTGACTAAATATTATACTACTGCACATGTCGTTGTACACACTGCATGAGTAAAGACAGAAGTAACTTCTGAGTTACATATAAGGTAAATAATATTAAAACTCATTTTCTTTATTTAACTGACTGGAACCAGTTTGTTTCAAATGACAAGAAACCTTCCTCATATGTTCTTCCATTAATACTGTTAGTTTTAGCTTTCTACAGTTACAAAAATCAGGAATAGGTTAATACGAGTAGTTAAAATAATTTGAATTAACTACAGTTAATTGAATCACAATCGGTCAACCATTTAAGGATGCAAGAATTGTTAGTTTCTACAACAAAAATAAAATAAAATAACTGTAAACTATAGAGAGAAAATAAGCATTACTTACTTTAACAGGCAGATCTACTGGAAATAAATTTATGGCGCTGGGATTAAAACTGAGTCCACTGAGTCAAGGGAAGAGCAGAAGACAGATATCAGTGAAATATACAATTTATATATATATATATAGCATGCAAATTGCCAAAATAAAGGATGAAAAAGGAATTAAAGTGGATGGATCTCAGTCAATCAATAATGTGAATTCTTAAACCTCAATAAAGAAAACAATTAAAATCATCATAAATAATATCTTGACTTCAATTTCTCTTGCTTATTGACGACTTGTCTTGTTTTTACAGTGGTTCATTTGAGTAGGAGAGGGCAGAGATCAGGAAAGATACCAGCGTGATAGAACCAGTTGCCACACATATGGAATAAAGAACTCCTCAGGATGACTTTCTTGCTCATATGAGAAATGTAATTGAGTAAACATCTGTCAAGGAAAAGGGATCCAATATCATGAAAATGAAACAAGAAAAAGAAAAAGATTTATCTGAACAATAGTTTTGAACAACATTATCTACAATCATTTGCTTTTACCTTCAACCCATCACCTCGCCAAGATCGGCAATTAATAATTATGAACTGAAGCACCTTTTCCACTGACCATTCACCGTCCAGTCTTTGGGCATCAAGCCGATAATTGAAAAAATCTAAGACCTGGAAAAGCCATAGGGGTCAGATAATTTAGATGCGCCCTCAAAAAAGACATTACATCAAAGCACTTGAAAAAGCTTTTAGACTAGTGTACCGTATATATATTTTCCAACAGCTCGTTGAAACGAGGATGACTTTTGAAGGGCTGAAAAACCTCCTGCCTGTGCAATATTGCATATACAACCTGCCAGACAGCACATATTTAAAATTGATAAATGATTGGACATTGCAAGAAAAAATGACAAACATATTTTTATCTCAAATGACTTAAATGCACATGAAAGTAAACAATACCTCTGGATTCCGAGGGAGAGCATAAGTCAAAATTGCATTTAATATTTCAAGGACAATTCTCAGGAAGTCGGTATAAATATGCAACTCTGCTGACTGCAGCAATTAAGATTAGCAACAAAGAATTATAAGATAACGTCCAGCATAATATTCATAATTTACTAAACCACATAAACAAATACCACAATGACTACCATATCTTCTGCAAGGCTGTCTAGTTCCACTGAGTTGCCTTTTTTATCGTCCCTTAGTTCCGCTAGTTTGTTGTATCTACATCCAGTATCATTAAATTCATGAATTAGTAAAAGGATCATGTCATAATTCCAGAAAACAGAAGTGTGCATTATGAGTATCAAATTATCAAAAATGACATACAGAAATATTAAGTCAGAAAAAGGCAAGAAACAGGACAGTTTAACCTACTTGCGAGAGAGCATATAGAAAAGGCTGACTAGCCTCTGAGATGCATATGCACTCAAACGGTGGACATGAGGTGCCATATTAGCCAAAGTAGCTAAACAAGTTGTATGGAGGTAGACATCCTGTAACAATTTAACATGCAAAAATTGTTATTAGGAAGAAATTCACAAAAGGGCACAGAGTATTAATGTCTGCCATATGACACATCCACCAATCCAAATACTTTCCAAAGCACCAAAAAGCTGATTGACACAGGAATATCAATAGATGTTGCACATGTAGTTGATATGATTAATGTAATGACCATACAATAAGTCTATGTCCCAACATAACAAGAGACACATAGGTAACAAAACACTAATGGCTTCTAGTTATGAAGAAAAAGTGTTTAATGGTTTTTATATACTACGGAAAAGCAATTCACATTGTCATGTATCTAGAATCAGAGAACTGGCACTTCTTGAGAGATATGTAGTCCTTTCATCACATGAGAAAAGGGAAGAATGCTTCCTAGCATACTTAGAATACTAAATTTGTGATATTCAGTAGACATCCTTACCTTTACTTGCCCACTTCCATACTCATCAAGAGGATATTTTCCTCTCAAACCTTCACATTTGCTGTCATTCCATGATCTAAAACGAGTCTATGTTTTCTTGAACTAAAAATTTCCCTTCTGCTATAAAATGTGTTCAATTAGTGTTGGTTATGTACTATAAAATCTTCCTAATATCCTTACCATAAATGTCAAGTTTATCACCTAGTTTGGTCTTGCCAAATAGTCTTTGCAAAGGGGTTCTGGATACAACCCCAAAACTAGACAGTTAAATTCAGTTACTCGTGTAAAGACTCAAAATCTACAAACTTGCACCATCACAAACAATAAACTCTGGCTGCTTTCACTATTGCACCAGCCCATGGACCCATTTTGATGACCACAATTTTTTTGTTTTTTGTTTACCATATTGAATTTAAACTTCAATAACTGCAAAGAGTGTAACCACCTTTAACATCAGTACAACGTACCATGATCTGATCACAAACTTTGGTATTAGGGTGATGTTGCATTTAAGTATACTAAGACACCAGACGTTAGAAACAAGCTGTGAATGCCCGAATGGCTTTTTGCTCAACTTTAAATGAACGTTGACAATTAAGTTGTAAAACTTGGATGCCAACTAGAGGCTCTTTTGGCATCACATAAGCATCATAAATTACTTGCAAGCAGTAAATGTCAACTTAGATACATCTATCACTATGATATTAACTTGACAGATTTTTGAAAGAATGACATTTAGACCATACACATAAACATTAGCCAGTAAAGCTCATACAATGAATTTCAAGTAAATAATACTGAGATCTATTTATATAGCACTCTGCTACAGCACTTCAGATATCACTTAAAATGAAAACTTAACAAGTCATACCCGCAACTTGGAAAGGTTATACTTCACAGTCCTTATCAAAATGATGACCATCAAGGATCCAAGTGATGTCTGATGAAGGCGGTGCTCTTGATACCATGGAACACTAGGGAGAATCTGTCCAAAAACACAATATATCAACATAATCCTTGGTAGCACAATAAAGAATAGACATTCAGTCAATTCTTACCATTTTATGGATGCTTGCATTAAACGTAGAATCTTGACTAAGTATGAGAAGGATAATCAGCAGCATGTATATTTGATTAGATGTCCTCTTTGAAGCATTATACAAGGTTTCCAAAATGGGCATCAACTGTTGATTTCATTGTGAAAAACAGATTGGTATCAGGTATATGCTGCAGCTAAGCCACAATAACAACAAAAATTATACACCAGCTCATACAATTACATAACAAATGAATAACTTTATTTGACCCAAGAAATTTTAAGAGAAGGCAATCAAAATAAACCAAAAAAAAAAAAAAAAAAAAGAGATCTCACTAAATTGAAGACAAATTGCAACATTTATTGCAGGATAGCCCTTATTCTCATAAAAGGTCCTTGCTATCCTATGACTAGCATAAATTATTTAGGACTTGAAGTCAAATGATTAAAAAGTCAAAATCAGAACAGGAGGAAAGCCAAATGGACAAAGTTATCTGACATCTAACTCAGCAAAAGGAAGTTTAAATCTCTTTAGGGATATAAATTTGCCCGATCCTAAAACCCAGTAGCCTAGACTACAGGCCCAGGTCCAATGAGCAAGCTTGCCTCAGAAAATCATTAAAATTGAGCCAATGGAAGTAAGAGTGTCATCAACTGAGGAAAGTTTAGGCTGTATCTACATAGTACATACCAGTGTATCCAAATCAGTTCGCACCAAAACATACTCCAAAAAGTTGGAATTCCCTTGTACCAATGAGTAGAGCAACAGTACTGCAGTCTCATCAGCCAAGCACCTGCAGTGTCAAAACACATTATGAGAGAGGGGGAAAGGTGAAAGAGAAAGAACAACTTTATTTAGAAATAACGGTGAGAAGGAAAAGGTTATTAGTAGCATGTTATTACTAGGACATATTAATTTAGCACAAGAAATTCATCAGAACGGGATTCAAAACCTTCAACAAGACGTGTTCAAGGACATAAAGAAATTAAAATACGAATGTTGTGACAACAAAAAAACAAAATAACTGTTGAATTAAAGACCTTACTACTAATGACAGAAGATCTCAAATGCATGGGCTTAACTTTTTAAATACTTTTTCATAGAAATGCTAAAGAAAACAAAAAGAAGTATTCAGGATGGTTCTAGTACTTCAACATTCTTACTCAAACATATCTGGATAATATAAGATGCTTTTACCTCTTAGTTACCACATATAAAGTAAGCAATTTCTAAACTTCATAATAGATAATAAAATGATCTCATACAACTTACAGATACTAAATTTTAAGGGAGGAAGAAAGACACTCACATTCCAAGAGTGTCAAAAAGAGAAGCAAATGGAAACCTCACAACCGGGCCACTGTTGCCATTCCCCTCAATATCTACATGCCCAACTGCAAGCGAAAAATAATTTACAAATAAGCATATTGCATGTCATCAAAACAAGAAAAAATAAATAACAAAATTAATAACAAGCAAAGTGATGCTTTACCAAAACCACAAAAAATATCATTGCAATTAGGAAAGAACACACACACATTAAGAAGCTATAACTCACATTCAATATCCCTAGCATTTTCTAATGCCTTGCAGTAAGGGTTGTCAGAAAAAAGCGCATTCAATTTAGAAAGAGAATCAGAGGTGGCACTGTCATCGCTTCTATCCGTTATGGGTTCATCACCCACAGCACATTTACGATAATGAATGAGAACTAGTAGCACAAGCAGGCTGCCGTCTGCCAATGGATTTCTTGACCCTTCGCCACTGGAACTGACCAAATAATTGAATGGCAATAACACAAACGTTGCTGCAACTCAAAAATACAAAGTCAACTTAAGTTTCTTAGAAGTAAATCTGTTGACAATTATACACAAAAAGAAGGTTTGTAGTCCATTGTCAAGCAGACTTCCAGAAAAGACACATCAAGGCAAAATGAAGACAACTTGCATAATAAAAAACAAGGAATAAACTATAAAGATTACACCATACCAGCAGCAGAACCAACTCTCTGTAAAACACCAGGCTCATTCACCTCCGAAAATACAGAATAAGATGCAGCATTTGAGGAAATACGAGGTCTCGTTATGTAATTGAGTAGCAATTTGCGAACAACTGAACTGACCAAAGAACTTTCCTGCAAAATTATAGTTGAACTTTAAGTAATTATGATAAGTATGCAAGATTATAAAACATTGAACAAAGTCAAAGTTTTATCCAGTAACCTCAGCCATTGCTGCATCAATGAATGGGTGCACATCACTTGGTCCTGGAGATGACCCAGAGAGAAGCTGAGTTGACATTGCGATGAGCACGAAATTAAGCAACTCCTGGTGTAGGAGGTATGTGTCGGGACTAGCAACAAAAACAATTCTTCATTAACAGAACAATGGACACATATCATGATAACTAGTTAAAGTACAGCACCTATGATGTACCTTACATCCACTGAAGCAATGAAGTTAAGCACACTATGCATGACAAGATTTTCAATGTTTTGATCTGCACATGAGAAACAAAGGCTTGAGATCCATCATATTTTTTCATAAACACCATCAAACCTTAAATACAGTACCAGTGAACTCCCAGCTGCAAACTTAATTACCTATCATACACTCCTTCAGAATTATTTCACTTTCGTCAAGGGACAAATATAACTCTTCAGAGTTCTCACTTTGGGCATTTTCTATTAGATACTTCAGAAAAACTGACGAAATGTGCACTACATTAACAGCCTTCAGATAAGCCAAGGACAGGGTGCCAGACGATGAAATATACTCTTGCAAACACCAGGTCAGGTGAATCAAAATCTTCGCAAGATGCCTAGTATAACAATTATTTTGTGCTGCACGCACAAAAACAACCATAGAAACCACATTTAACAGAGTCAAAACACATCAAAATGGAAAATAAACAAAAAGATGTCAACAGCATCACGTGCAACAAAGGATTAAACGTTACAAACTTCAAAATTATGCTAAATCGGCACATTCATTTCTACTTAATTGTCTCTTCACAATAAATAAGCCACTCAATTCAAATACAAAGGATTAGGGCGATTACTTGCAACCTGATTCCATACTTTGTCTTTTTTCAATTTCTGGATATATAAGGTTTTAAAGCCTCCCTATTGTTGATTTTGTCTTCTATTTCTCACACTCTCTTGTATGCTTCCACTTCAATTTGTCTATATTCAAATAAACTTTTCAATTTATACATAACAACAAATAATATCCAAATATTTCGAGTGTTTTAGGGAGATCAAGATCATTGAAAGAATCAGAGAACTTGCATTTTAGTTTACCAACTGTAAAAACCTTGTAAGTCTACATTGATCCACAGAATTCCACAAAATTGATAAGATTATTCAACTAATGGTCAAATGAAGTATAAAGTAGCGAAACTCATGATCAACAACTACGTATGTGTATGTGAATATGAACATGGATTCGAGAGAGAAGCAACTGACCGAGAAGCTGACAAGCTTGGTGGACACGGTGAGAGGGCCAGCGGAGGCTGAGAGGGAGTTCGAGAAGCTTCTGCCAGAAATCTGAGGACAGAGGGAAGGATTTCTCGCCGACAAGAGTGGCGATTAGGTGCTCGGCCGAGTCCTGCGGCCGCGCGTCGTTGTAACTCGGCGTTGAAGGCACCGCACCCATAGATTATGGTCAGGCCACGTGGCGCTCTAGAGTCGTCGCTGAAACAAAACAAGCAAACACACGCACACAGACACAACAGAGAGTCAAGCGAGTCAAGTCCGATGCGAGGCCGTGTTGGAGATCAACGGCATTACGCGAACAAGCAGGCGGAGGAGGGATCTCCCTGAGAAATGACACTGAGAAACGGAGTTCGATTTCGTTTGACAGAGCGAGAGGAGGGAGGGAGCTTCGGAACGAAGATTTCGAAGTGTTCGGGAGAGAGAAATCGAGGAATTTTTTTTAAATCTTTTTTTTTTTCTTTGGAAATTAATTTGGTTTGAGATGACGATGGGGCCATTAGTTACTTGTTAACTTCATTTCACTTAAATGCTTTTGGACGAAATTGTCCCTCTTGTTTTTCTTTTTTATTTATCTTGTAAATTAATTTTGCTTATTATTTATTCTGTTTACAATTAAAATTAAGAGCATGAGTCGCAACTCGGAGAGTTTATGTTTCTACACTCTTTTATCTTATAGAGACAATCACATATTTTGGAATTTCATTAATTCCTAGTTTATACTTGTATGTGTTATATGTATTTTTGGACAACCCAAAAAGGGTTGGTAAAAGTCCAAAGAACTAATAGACTGATTCAATACGACGGCCCAACAGACAGGGGCTCAGCAGATATAAGCACAGCTGACCAACATTAAGCTTCTAGAAGCAAACCCTTGGTTGATGAGACGATTAGCTCATAGGAACAAGCCTTCACTATATCAAAGGCCTCACTCGCATAACTACGACTTCAGTTCGCATAAAGGAGTTATCTCTCAAGTTGTTGGCCACGATCAGAGCTGCCTAACGAGTTCCAGCTCGTCCAGAGCAGAATCAGCTCATGGCATGGTATGATGTGCATGTTGAATCTTATCCAGAATGATAACAGCATGATTTACGAAGATCTCAACTACAAAATCTGAAGATAATATTAAATCTCGAAAATCAAAGGTACAATCTAAGGAAATATAATCACTAAAATATTGTTTTCTATTTGTACACAAACATTAGCATCTCTCATTCTCTATAAATAGGTGATGAAATTCATTGTAAAGGGGGATGACTTCCAGACCAACACACAACACAAAATAAAAGAAATTGCTTCTCTAATCGAAGAAGGCATCGTAGACTGCTTCTCCTCTCTCTTTTTTGCTTTATCTTATTTCATTGCAGTATTGGGCTCAAAGAATCTTGTTGATCATATTCGAATGTCAACGGTATGGTATATGTATTTAATTATATGTAACTTTTATAGTATAAGATCTTATTTTGATACTTTAAAAAACAAAAAACATGATTTTGATAATCCAATGTATTTAAGAATTTTTATATACAAATATAATCTATTATTTTAACTTATATTAATAAAAGCCGGTGGATTGCATATTTATTCTGAGATTAAGTGATTTGGACTCCAAGATGACTAGGTAAAAAGTTAAAAATCATTATTTATATTTATTAGCTTTTTATAAAAAAAAATTACGTATATTGAACAATTTATATACATAATTTTCTTTTATGATATTATAAAATGCTATTTATGTCCCATTTACATACTAATGGATTTTAAAAAATTTGTGCAAACTAACACCACTGCTGTGATTTTATATCTCAAAATAAAATAAATAAACAAAAGATGCTGAGGTCCATAGGAATTTGTATACACAGTGGACACCCGAAATGACATGAAGTATAGTTAATGGGCATTATAGTCTTTTTAAAAAACGGAGGGTGAAATTTCTTTGTTAACTAGAATTGTTTTTAACTTCGTCGGCAAGACGCATGAACTCGTAGGTGGCTAGGTACAAAAACGCAACATATACACTTTATGCTAATTAATTCCTTAAACACTCAATTAACTTGACAAAAAAGAAAGACTCTTTTTCTAATTACAAAAGTAGTATCAGTTTCTGTCGAGCCACTTTCAGCTCAGCAAAGGATCACCATCGATGAAAACCTTCCCTCTGCACGTGTTTCGTCCTCATAGGCCTGAGGACGTAATTCACTAATCCTATTTTTTAATTCTAATTATGCTAATAATTAATAGTTAATTAATTGCCAAAAAAGGGTACCTCGATCCCCGTGTTGGACGTGCCACCAAATAAATGTGCACCGTCGATTTCCCCACCGTTGACTTGAAATCTTTAAATCTGATTTGCTAGACTACGTGTTCAACTGCAGCAACATGTCAATTAAAAAAATAAATAGAATTTTGTGATGACTTTTAAACCTTCGTATGCTAAATTTTAGTTTTGAGAAGTCGAATCCAAGAAATGGTCCTCCCAATACAATTTACGATCAAAAGTTAGTGAAGAGTTACAATTTTCCACAAATTTTATGCTTTCATTTTCATAACACAAGCATAATTTTTAAATATCAAGATGTCAGATATGATTGTTAACAAAATTTAACATAATAAATTAATAATCATATTTAATTGATGATATAAAATTGATTTAAGTAATAAAATTTTATATTCGTGGTTATGTCCCTTACATCTTCAAAGAAAATTTATATACTTAAAAATATATATTTAAACTGTTTATATTATATCATATGATATGGGTTACATGTATGATTAATTACTTATGTTAACATAACTCTTAGTGGTTTTGATATACAATTCTAATGCATTAAAAAATTTCATCACATCGAGATAGTAATCCAAGTCGGTTCGTCTTCTCAAAAATCTCCAACTTTAATGGTTAAAAAATAATATTTAATTTACAAGTAATTTATACGTTAAAAATCAAAATGTTAAAGTAATAACAAAGTATGGGAGGGGCCAGCCTCTTAATGGAAAGTTCATTTGTTTTCTTTGAATATCAATTAAACATTGCCTATAGGCTACATGCAAAATAAAAATTCGATGATGCTATCATTACAAACAAGGTGCCGCATAATAAAAACAGCAAATCAAATAGTGAGTTATAATTAACAAAGTACAAGTGTGATGTAGGTTCCCATGATCAAACAGTTGAGGCATCGGCATCTCGTAGAAAAATGATGGCTCGATGTGCGAAGATCAACGGCAGGAATTGGGATACGGACAAAACATGTGGCTGCTCCTTGATAAGTTTTGACTTGGTTGTAGAATGGATTGCGATGGAAGGTGCCGTTTGTGTCTTGTCGGTGGATAAACATGAAACACCATTTCCTGGCCCAGGCTCCTTTTTGGCACTTTTTATAGGCATCAATTGCAAATCCGTATTGTAAAACCATCAAAACGATCATTTTATTTACTCCTAGGATTGTCTATTCTTCATTCGAATCATATTATGTTTAAGGAAAAACTGTATAATGTGTTGGGGTGTATCGAATATTTTTCGTGGAATGAATTGTGATCATAATGTGATTATATATAATTTATAATATGGTCCTCCAGTAATTAACTTGGAATAGACTAATAGTGTGAAATGGACTAAGACATGACGCTATTAGATGAGACTTTAATATATTTTTTTTCTTGTTTTTTGATAAGATTCCCTGTAGAGTAATTTACAGGAAATAAGGTATCTAGAAGTGGCTATCAAACTGGTCAAGTCCAAGCCGAAAGGACGACTATGAAGTATGAGGACCCCCAATTTCTAATTGGAATTAAATTTATCCTTATAAAATTCAATGGACTGGCTGACATCAGTTAGTTTTGCACCTCTGATTGAGGTTGGACCATTTTTCTTGATTTTACAGGCAGAAATGGATTGAGTCAATGTTGGAAAATGAAAATTTCCTAAAAAAATTCCCACTGAGGAAAAGAGTTGATGCGAATCCTCATTAGTGGAGGTCTAAAACGATGTGCTATGGACTTGAATTGAGATTGGTGTTGACCCTTTCAGGAATGTAAAACAAATTTAACCAACCCATGAAAGTGACACTATTTGTCCCATGTCCAGTGTCAACAATTTTAATGAAGGCACAAATATTGCCTTGTAGATTATTGGGCTCATATTTGGGCCTAATGAATTCTCAATCAGGCTCAAGGGCCTTTCTTTATCGTTTTCCGTACCGGTTGTCCATTCCAAGGGCCCTAAAAATTGTTTGTTTTCAGGTCTTAATGTTTCGTCTTGAGCGTAGGTGTGGCCTGTGACATTTCACTGTCTCCTCAAGAGTAGAGATTTAAATATTATTAATATCTTGGAAATTTTGGTAATATTAGAATATCAAAATTCTAACTATATTTTAAAGATTTTTATAAATTTAAACGCCCAACATATCATTGGAAAACTACTATTTATATCCTTTCATGATAATGCCTTTGATATGAAGAGAAACCTTTTTTTTCTACTTTGTAATGATAATTGTTCAGAAATAGTAATAGATACATATATATTTAGTGCGTTCTAACTTATAAATTGTTGGGATGTTACATATTTATAAATCGAAATTTGACATGACAAGATAGGTAGAATCTGTTATTTCACACAAAAAATCTCTTTTATAACCTGAAGGCATGTAATATATTGCTGGGTCATAGTTCCTCACACATAGTACGAGGACAATTCATCCTAAAATTTTATATTCATTACTTATTTTACTTCATGTAAAGACCATCCTATCAAAACAAAAAGATATGTTCTTTCTAATATCTGAAAATTGTTTTTTTTTAAAAAAAAAAAAAAAATTAAAATTAAAACAATTTTCAGTATTATACTCAAAAACAATTTAGAACACAATTCAACCAATTGCATTTTTACAATTTTCTTATATTCTTTCTTTTTTTTTTTATATTCTTCCATTTCAAAACTCAAGTAATCTCATTTTCTCATTGCAAACCAAAACAAAAGGAGCCCGTACAGAGGAGTTTTGATTAGTGAGAGAACCGAAGGAGCAGTGTTGTTCGCATACTTTGGTGGCTAGGTCTTTTACAAAGATGCCAACTACGAAGCTCATGCATCGCACGTGCAACTCTATCTCATGAGCAGACAATAGCAAACGTTTAATGTGATCCAACTCAATACCACCATAAAAATTTCCAAAGTCTCTGAAGCTTCATGATCCATCTTTTCTACTTGTGCCCTTATAATAAAGAAATTCAACAGGGCTCACCAAACCTTCTTTAAGACCTGTACATGTATTACAGTATATGCTCCTCACTCACTCTTGTTGTTGGTTGCCCAACACAAAAACCATGGTCCATGATTACACCCTCATTGTTGCATGCCACGTGAAAAAAAAATCCCCACATTCGAATACAAGTTTTTGATACAATCATAATCATACCCAAATTTGGGAATTCTATTTCTATTATAGTATATGATATGAGGTTTTCAATAAATTTATAACCAAAGCAGGTTTTTAATATATATATATATTTATATTAAAATAACGCTCAAATTTGATGGTTTTAGAATATTTAAAATAAAAAGGTTTTCGACAAATTATAAAACCTTTAGATATAAGACAAGATTTAACAATTTTTAATTCATATTAATTTGGATGGTCAATCATAGTCCCGATTGAAATCCTAAAACCCTTTAAATCAATGCTAGTGGGGGGCAAAGATGGTGAACTGGTAAAGAGAACTAGATTTTCAATTTCAGTTGCTGGTGGATTCACCCTTTTACTAGAAAATGGTTTTGAACTTTTGTGTGTGTGCGCGTCTCTCTCTCTCTATATATATATATTAATACTGGAATGTGCTAGATTATAATGACATGAAATAATGTCTCAATTCAGAAAAAGAATAGTTGCATAATGCCTTCTGCAAAGTTCTACAAAATGCAAATAAGATTTCAAGCTTTTAATCATTTTGGTTGTTCCAAATCTAGCACTTTCCTGAAGAAGTGAGAAATATTATTAAAATGAGCCTATAGTGGAGGAGATTTATATTACCGACAAAGCAGTGAAGACAAAGAGCAGCTTGATCCTGAACTTGTCGTCTGCCAATGGCTTTTGGACATTGGAAGTTCATGACTCTCTTTTAACACCAGTTGCAGATGATGAAGAGATATATATGCATTTCAGTTCCCGTGCACATAGAACAATTATCATTTGTTTAATGGAATTAGACTTTAATAATTAATGACAAATTAAAATGAGGAGGAGATCAGACCATAGAACTTGAATATAAGAGGATAAAAAAGCACTTCTGACTCATTAAAATGTTCAAGAGACAAAAACCAAAATAAAATTCTGAACTACTTTCGAAAGGAAAAATGAGTTATTTTGGGAGTACATTTTGTCAGCGTTAATGTGTTGGCAATGTGGTATTTTCCTGCAAATAGAAACCAAGAAAATCCCCATATAGCATCAAAGAAATCAACAGCAATTTAAAAATGGGATTTGAGAGAATCAGATGACTAGGGAGGCATTGAAGGAAGCATGTTCATCAGCAGCAAACTACTCAGGTTCTCTACTTTGGAGTACTAGAACTCAAGAAACCAAGTTGCTCAGCCAGCACATGAACGTCTTCCACTTCTTCTCCATGAGTACCACCAAGTATATGTATATCTTCTCCATCAGTGTCCTCATTGAAGAACTTTTCCCAAAACACCTCATCAACTGAGTGTTTCTCTTTGCTTTCTGCATGTTCATCTCCTCTCTCTGTGCATTCCTCTTCTGGGTTCTCTTGTCTTTGGCCACTTGGTCCTTGGGTGTCCATAGCAAGTTTGTCCAGCTCAGACACTTCAAACTCGCCAACATCACCAAACTCTTCAGGTTCAATCTTCACAAAAGGCATTCCATCAGCCTCAGCTTGGCCTAATTGTTCTCCAACCTCAATAGAGTTACCAAGCCCTTGATCAATCTGCCTTCTTCTCTTCCTGGTAATTGCTTCCTCAAACTCTTTCCTTATATCTTTATATTGCACCAATTGTTGCACAAAGTTTGGATTCTTCACTGCTCTAGCCAAGAACCCCAGCATTTGTTGCTGTTTCATTTCTGTCTTCCTCAGCCTTTGTTCCATCACTTGTAGATACTCCCTAGTATTCTGCTGTTGCTGTCTAAGCTTCACCAACTCCATCATTAGTACTTGCTTGTCCCTCCTCAACCTATCAACCTCACCATCTAGTCCAAACCTCCCTACTTCAACACAAACATCTAGAGTTTGCTGTGAAGCTTGAGGTTGTGTTGTCTTTCTTCTCCTAATGTTGTTTAAAAGATGCTTTTGCCCTCTGAGAAACCCTTCATTTGCAAACTCCCATCTATCAGGATCAACCTTTCTAAATCCCTACATGATCCAGCTCTCATTTTTAACATTAAATACATACTCATATTAATGTACTTGTTAGACTCTAAACAATCTTCAAGAGCTACACTTATTAAAAAAAACAATCTATATATGCATATTAACCGTTTCCAATGCTTCATATAATACTATAAACATCTAAGCAACCCAATAACCTAATCTTGAATATTTTATACTGTGATCTCAGCAGTTTCCATTTTCAAATCATTAAAATAAACAAAATATCCCCAATCAGTAACCCAATAAAAAACCATAAACAATGGTAGGAAATGACCAATCAAATCCCTTTAAACAGAAAAAGCAAAAGAAAATTAAAAAAAAGCAGTATTTCATGAACATGAATATGTTAGATTCTAGATTGGTTTCAAAGATGTATGCATACTTACATATGTATTGAGCTGCCTGACAAAGCTAGAGAAATTGTTGTGCTTGAAGTATCTAGGGAGAAGACTCATAGAGAAGGTCTGTGGATCCCAAACAACAAAGCTGTTGTTGGCTCTGGTCCAGGAGATGATATCGTTGGTGTTGGAGTCTTCTACAATATCATAAGTTTTCGTGAGGAATGGAGGAGGACCCGCATCATGAAGTCCTTCCATTGGTCTGGGAGCAGCTGCCATCACAGTGTATGAAGATGAACTAGACCCTGCAAACCCATCCTTGACTCTCCTTTGTGGATTCATCATCACTAGACTATATATATGTACTTGACTTGAGAGAACCAAAAAGATGCGATCTTTGGATTGTTTGCTTGAGCTTGGAAGATACCCTTTTATCAAAAATGAAGAAAGAGTATGATTTTTGCTTCTTTAATGTAAAAGAGTGAGATTTGATTGTTGTGGAGATGTGCAGGCTTGTGATGAAAACAATGAAAATGTAGTTGAATATGAATATATATATTTCTACAAATGGCTTACCAAAAATGGCAGTTATACAGTTCAAAAACCAAATATAGATTGGAAGAAATAAGATTATATATAGACTGGAAGAAATAAGATTCAAGTCTTGAGAGAAAGAGGGGTTGATGAAGAGTCGGTGTGGGGACTGATGTTAAGGAGAAGGTGAAAAACCTACGCAAGAACTGAGGAGATAGAAAGAGAGGAAGGAGAACTGTGTTCATTTATTTGTAAATAGTTGGGAGAATTTTTTTTTTGTTTTTGAAATCATTAATTAATTTTCTTTTGGTTTTTGTGTCTTCGTATTTTTTTTTCATTTGATGATCCTTTTTGGCAAGGAATGATTAGTTAGGAGGTTAATGACTAAAATAGGAATGAGATATTTTTTTTCTCCTTCTTCAATTCTTTCTCCTTTGGGGAAGTCATTTCGCCAACATTGGCCAATGGTTTTCGTCTTTGTATTATCACATCCATGGTCAATGTGCTTGTGTGATGATATCGGGTAAGAATTTCAACTGAGAATGAGTTGCATCGAATTAGATTTTGTAATTACTGTTGTGGGATGTGGTTTTGGTGATAGGTTTGACAATATTTTATATTTTATTTGTTATTATATGAATGATGTTTTGAAAAAAGAAACAGATACATAACATGCAATAACTTTTGTAATAGAATGGAACAACTGGTTTTACTCTTTTTTTTTTTTTTTAATTTTTAATTTTTTGTCTTTCCAATTAATTTGAGAATAAAAATGAAGTTCAGAAAGTACTGCAATTTGCAATAAAACCACTGTTTATGAAGAGCTTGAGAGACAGTTAGGGTTGGGTTTTTCCTTGTTACTATTTTCATGTGGCAGACACCCACTTGTTTACAAGTTGACAAATATGTAATCAAGCTGCCAAATTCGAATTACAAGTTAATTTATACGACATGTTAAAGAAATTAAATCATAATTATTAATTTGAGCATTATTATTTTTCCGCTAATACGAATGGATTAAGTAAAATATTTAGAAATAATAATTATTAAGAAAATATAAATTGATTTTTTAATTTTATTATAATGTTTAACTATTCACGTGATTTTGATCCAATTATTGAGATAATTGCAGAGTTAGTATCCATTTTTAATTCTTAAATTAAATATAAGTATATTTCAAAAATATATATATATAAGTAGATAGTTGAGTATTAATTGAAAATTCTAAGCCATAAATTTAAGTTAGTTTAGCTTATATCCGTCAATTTCCTATGTAATTTAATTTAAAGAATCTGATCCAAAACTCATATAGAATGAATATATGTAACACAATTGAACAAAAAGATAAAAATTAGGTCTAAAAATGTTGTGTTTGATACAGTTTGAATCCTAAAATCAGAATTGGGGTGCTACAATATATTGGGCGTCAAGTTGTCTGGGTAGCTTAATTAGGAGTGTTTTTGTTTGTACCCCTGAGTTATTATAAATACACAAGCATATGAAGATTTGTGTGTGGAGAGAGAGACTGTGTTTGTAAACATCATCATATAGTCGAAAGAGTACCAGTGCACTCCATACATATAGAGATTTTTCAAACCACCTTAATATCTCATATGTCTTTTTATGTTTATGGTTGGTTTGCTTGATTTAGTGCTTTTCATCCTAGCAATGTTGTATGTGAACTATGTTGGTAACAATGTCAAAAGAACCATTAACCATTGTACATAAATTGCATTCAACAAAGCTAACAAGAACATAATTTAGGATGCTTGTAGAAATCTAGAAGAAGTAGCTTTGGTGGATGAGTGCAGCCAAACAAATATCTAGGCAATTAAATAATATTATAAGCACCAAACACTATTAAAAAAGCGTGCGGCCTGATGTCATTGGAGTAGGAAAAGTCCATATTTATTGGACCCTACAATCTTCAAGTGTCATTTGTAGGAAAAGTTCTTGATCAGTGAATCAAGTTTTTAGCTTTTGTTTTATGAGATGGAAATTTCAAGTAATTTGTTAAATTAAAAGTCTTAATCAGAATAATTAAGCATTGATTCTAATCAACTTTTGATTGATGTCGGTAAGGTGAACCGGATAGTGTGTCACTCTTTCATTGGTCGCCACTATTGCAGCCGGACAACACTGGTTAAAAGGCCTTTCTTTCTATTTGTAATTATTATTTTTTTTTGAAAGATCTTTGCATTTGTAATTTGTCATAACAGTTTTTCTTTTTATAAAAATATTTTTCAACCTAATCATCTGTCATAAATCCTTGGAAATCTTATAAAATGTGTTTTTAAGTAAAAGTGAAATATAAAAATTTGAATTTTTAAGTTTAGCAATTAGCATGCGGTATTAAAAGTATGGATCTCAAATCCGAGTTTTCTGTTTTTTTTTTTTTTTTTAATGAATAATCTCTTGTATAACTTAGCTGTAAAAAATATAGATAACAATCTCAAAATTATACATACTTGAAAAGTTTTTAATTTTTTTAAATTATTACAAATTTAGAAAGAATGACAAGATTCACAAACGAATTTATTATAGAAAAAATATATCAATAAATCAATAATATCATTTTATCTAATTATAATTTATAATAACTTAAAATTGGATAAGAGAAACTCATAAGTTGCTCGTCTGTGCGGTAAAATAAGCGTATGATGTTTTAAACAGCGTAATCAAGTTTCAAGTAAGCTAAGTAGCATCCACCAAATATGAATCATTTCAGTTTGACCTTACGTGTAGAGGATAAATTTGATTTGAGGTTTTTAAGTTGAAAGAAAAATTTTCTCATTAATATATTTTTATTTTTATCGATTATGTTGAAATAGAGTTTAATAATATGATCCGGATTGTAATTTGGAATCATTACTAATAGAGGTTCCAATAGATAAAATGTGTATTAGTAATTAAAAAAAAAAAAATTAGAGAAGTATGATTTGAATTTGTAAACTTCCATGTCCTATTCATTTATGTATTTTTATAGAGAATTAGAGGGGATTGGGGAAAGCCTAGTAGAAGAGGCTAATAAACATCAAAAGATACGCCCTTTTTAAACATTTTCTGAATATTAAAATGTTTGGCACGAGAGACCGACCTCGACAAAGGCTATTGTTTGTGCACGTGGCATATTTTATTTGATTTGTTTCTTTGTTATATTTTATTGGATATGTTGGATTTAAATACTTCAACTATGCCAAGATATTTATGCACTTTTTTGGATTATTTAATAAAAAATATTGTTTTAAAATAAAGATATTTATGTACTTAGGGTTCAAAGCTTTTTGACCCCTCATAGCCGAAAAGGTCCGTCCAAAGCGAAGTGGAGGGTGGGGTACGTGGCCCTCAGGCGTCGTAAGAAAGTTGATCATACCCCGGAATACCACCAGTCTCTTCCTACTTATAGCTGGTCTACACGTGTCATCTCAACACCACCTTAGGACACGTGGTGGGATCTCAACGAAGAAACATGTCGTGACACTACAGCCTGGGATTACTCATCAAACCAAGATTACAGTTCCTGTGCGTGATCTCAGGTTTGGATTAAACTAATTGTTTAAAGGTGTGGGGTGGGGGACTTGGCTTTCAATGGCTAACTTAGAACAGAATATTGTCCCCAGTCCCCACTACTTAGTGAGATGTCCATCATTGGTATAGTGAGATGTCCATCGATGGTGCCCTCACTGTGTTGAGATCCCTCCTCTACGAGGGATGCACAACTCCACTCAGATATACGAAAGTTAAAATTTATTTTTAAAAATATTAAAAATTATTTGATAGTTATTACGTTAAACAGTGAATATTAACGAGTTTTTTGTTAAAACTCTCTACAAAATTAATTGAGCATGAGTATCATAGAATTCTCTTTTTCCGTGCATAAGGAGAGTCTAAGACAGAGAGCACTTAAAAACAACAAAATAAGAGAAGCAGAATTCTGCTGAAGTACTACAATCTGCAACAGAATTTAAAAATTCGTTTGGAGAGTCAACACAGTATAGAATTTATTAATTTTTAGATATGTTATAATCCAAAATGTTTTCCATATCCAAATAAAATTTCATCCCATTTAGAGTTCGAAAAAATCAATTATTGTATTGATTTTCATCACTGATTCTGGTGAGTTTTTCTACTGTTATATTGTTATTTCCACATTTTGGCGAGATTCTGAGTATTTCAAAAGTTATATCTCTTGATGTTTGATTCTTTTAGTATATCTAGGAAGAATTTGTGCACCCATTATTGATATAGTGGAAGAATGATTGGAGTTTGACTCGTGAATATAAACAACATTTACCGAATCATGTAAAATATGTGATTTTTTTTATTTGCATTTATTATTACTCTTGCTACTATAAATATATTGCTTGCATTGGAATTTTTATGACTCTAATAGTAAATATTAGGGGTAGTGTAAATCCCCACACCCTAGACCCCTAATATTACATAACCTAACATGTAATATCAAATTTATAAATCGATGATCAATGGTTATACATATTATTAGTAAGGTTAACATGGGGCATGAGACTTGAAAATGAAGGTACAACCACATACATGAATCATATGGTGCAAGACTTAAAGATGAAAGTAAATCATATGCGTGAAATAGATGTAATACGTTATTGTTATAATCTATAATTCATAAGAGGACATATAGTATAAAGCTTATGATCTCATAATGATAATTTATCTCGATTAACAAAATATATAATTTTTTTTTATACAATTGATTGATACTAACTTATAACATGACATAATACTGAAAAATTCATGCACAATTGTTCATTTGTTTGGACTGATTATACCTATACCACTTGGCTAATACCAAAAGGAGGAGGCTATCGCAAGCAGCCGACAGAGCCAAATTCAAGGTGGAAGTGATTCAATTTTGAAAAAGCAAGTAAAAACTTTTAACCTTTTTGACTTTTAACCAAGACTAGTTGTACTTTTGTCTAATATGAACACTTCGGGGAGACTAATTATTGCTCTAAAGAGCACCAGAACTGCAAACTATAATTATATGTTTTTGTCAACTAACGAACAATCAGGAAGCTCAATAACAGTCAAAACTCACGGCTGCCAGAAGTGCCCAGAACTGTCTCTGAAGTACTGAGCTCATGTGATTGTAGCCACCTGTCATCATCCACGCTACAAGGAATTCCAGTCTCTCAACTGAAAACCAGTAATTTACTTGAGCTGCTAATCAAAATCAATTTTGGAATATTTTATGTCCAAAATTTTGAATTGCTGGGGACAGAACATTTAAGAATATACCACTACTTTGACGTCAATAATTTTTCTTCGAAATAATGTTGAGAAGCCACTCCAGTGCCATATCTCACAAAATCCCAAATTTGACACAACCAGCAACGTATACATATATATTTAACAGGAGCTTTATTAAGTTACAATGTAAGTAGCCATCCACATATGGCAAATGACCAGCAAAGATATATTTTGTATCGGATGCCAAGCAAGAGCATGGTACACAAGCATAACAAAGCATGCGGCAATAGGAGACATACAAACGTAGGTAACTTTATTAGCCAGTAATATTACTACCAATCCTATTTAGAAGTGATATGAAATCATGCAGCAGCATTGATAGGATGGTCACCACCTTCCTTCTGCAAGAATCCTTTAACATATTCCTTCCTGCAACACATAGTTCCCCAGGTAAGACTCGTGGAAAGATTTTAAGAATATGCACCTAGGTCACATTATGTCAGAACAATACCTTGCAGGTAAATGATCATGGGGACGATTGTATGGGGTCCAAACTGGGTCACCCACAAAAAGACGCATAGCCTGCACATACATTCATTTTGTAAGAAACATTGTTGCACACCGTGTTGATTTCAGAGGATTAATTAGACAGACACACACAATCAACAACCTGGCACTGACATGCCTTTCAAGAGCTCCCCCAAGAATACATGTTTGTTAAATTTTCAGATACATACAAGACATAAGGATAAGGTGCCAAGGTCCAGTAAAAATCACACACAAACATCAATGTTAAATCTCAGTACCACCTTCATGCACAAGTCTTAAAAAATTTCTTCAAAAACAAAATGATATAACAAGTTGTTGAGGATCCAACTATAAATCCAACAACAAGCCCTAGTCACCCCGACTTGTGCCACACACTAGCTTAGAATTAATCTTCACAAACCTAGGTTTAATCTTCTACTTATAGTAAAACTAGCCTCCTAGTTCCTTTAGGAAACAAGATTCCTTCTAGCAACAAACCTCTAACTTCCTAATCCAAAATAGAAAAGAAACCCGAGTAAGAAATAATGTCAAAACATAATGGAAATACTATCAAACAAATAAAAGAAAATTGTATTCCAAAACATAAAGAAAAAAGGAACCCAATCAATCCCTTAACACACTGCAACCATCAAAGTCAGTGTAATTCGCTGCCAGCCTGCGCCTGTTCAACCAGCACATCGAACCAGCGAACAACACTGCCCAATACTTCGCTGCCGGCCTGTGCTTGTTCAACCAGCGCAGTCAAGTTGCACCCGTCAGTTTCTACTCTCCTCTTCACTCTCTCAGACCTCCTCTTAGCACTCTCATCACAAGTAGAAGTACATATATTCCTCTATATTGTATGTAAAGCACTTAAGGAAATAGCAGAGCAAATCATCACTATCTACCTGCTGACAATAAAGTAACTTCTTCAAGACAGTGTGCATGCCATTTAATTCAGATGCCTCTGAGGCTCTGAACATGCAACTGATCCTAAGTGAAGGGCTAAACCTTCATTTACTATTCTTAAATAATGATAGCAATACAAGACTAGCTTTCAAGAATCTGTTCAACTTGATATAGATTTTGTCGAAACAAGTCATTGGCAGTACTAGTGGCTATTGTCAATCTCATGCTTGAAACTGTCTCATTTTAGTTAGCATGGTTCCTTTTATAACTGTCAGTAATACAATGCTTCCTAATATGAGTTCATTTATTAGAAAATTTGACTCACATAGAGTCATGCCTTGAACATGTAAACTATTAATTTGCAAAGCAAAATATAAAGCAAACAATGGCAGTGGTTCCAGCAAAGAAGACCATCACAATCAATAGAAGTGATTAAGGTTATAATCAAAGCGACGGTGGCACTGATTGCAACAATGATAATCATACAGTCAACACAACACTCCATCATTATGCAGGAATCAATACAAATTAAGACAAGTGACAAGCCTTCCTGAACATTACTAAGAAAAAAAGTCAAATCCATAAACAACATTATTAAGACAAAACTCTTATTCCTTGGGAGACAGAAATTAGCTTGTTTATTATCAATTTTTTTTTGACGTTATTGTTAGGGAAAATATTGTTGTTTAGTCTAGAGACACACAAGCTACGGACTAATTTTGCAGATGCATATACTATTACAGTACCTTAATGTAGTTGTCCGTATCCAATGTAAACCGATGATAGCATCCAGCAGGCAAAACAATCATTCCACCTTTCTTAATCCACATGCGAATCCATTTCTCATTTTGGTCCCTGACATCAAAGTAACCTTCACCAGCAAGTAAATGTTAACACCTTAAACTGTTATATGAGCAGTGATTGCAAATCAAAAACTGAAACTAAACCTACCACTTCCTGCCACAGCATAGCGGATCTCTTCATCAGTGTGAAGATGCTCTTCAAAAAAGTTTTTGATCTTCTCTTCATAATTTGGAAGCTTTTCTGGGCATACTTCACAGAAATCCTGAAAAAAAAAATTCATCTAGTTAATTTTACCGTACAATTTTATATTGTTGTCAAATTTGCACATATATGATCGAGCGCCTAAACAATTTTTTTTTTTTTTAACGTACAAATTTGGGATTTGGGGGAGGGAAAACGACTCAAACCCATGACCTACGACAACAATATATGAGTGTGAGGGGCTTATCATTGACCCACCCAAACTTTTTGTAAAGAGCTAAACCAATTCAACATTTAAATTTAAAAACTCTCTTCCTTTTATCTGATAACTTGATATGTTACATCACTGAATAATTTTATTCCTAGACAACTGAACAAAATTGTCATTTCAGTGTAGAAGAGATAATGAGGATAAAGCAAGGGGCACAATCAATAATAAATGCAAGTTAATGTGACAAACCATGAAAGAATATCCGCGATCTTCACGAATCTTCTTCAGTTCCTCATCTGTTTCATAGTTATCGGCATCTAAGCGCCAGCTAAGAACCCCAAGTTCTGCAAAGGTAGCAACAAGTCAGGCTTAATGTTCAGTAATATCATTTAATTCTAATGTTCATGAAGATGCTTACCAGCAAGTTGGTCCAGGGACACAAATTCCTTTGGTTCCTTGTGATGGGGAAGTCTTTGGTCTTCCTCACTATCATCCATATACCATGCCTGAATAACCTCCTCTCTACGATCCTGTAAAATTTGAAGTTTTCGGAAACAACCTATCACCACATACTACTTCTTTGTGCAGTGAAAACACAATATTCAACTGAGAAGAACTCGAGAGTCAATATGGTTAAAGGAATAGCATGTTCAAGCTAGTCAGGTAGAGATATCCAATGGACAAGAACGAAAGAAGACAAACTTTGTTCCAAACACAGATGTATTAACATCAATCCTCACACAGAACGTAACATAAAAGTGCAAGCCTTTATCACCCACCCTTCCACAAGTCCACAACTCAATTTAACATTTTTTATTTAAAAAAAAAAAAATGAAGAAACATACAGCATCATATCCCCAGAAGAAAAGATTTAAAAAAAATAAAAAAATGGACCTCGTACTCTCATCGCATCCTAAAACCCACAAATATTAATTTTCAGCAATCCTAAAAAATTCTCCATAATAAGTTCTGCAAATTACTGAACCTACCTTACATTTTCAAACACTCCAAATCATACACATGAGACAAGATGATATTGATCAGTTCACATTTCCGATAAGTTACACATCACTAGACACCAACTAAACACAAAGCCATAATAAAAAAAAAATGCTATAATAAGTACAATAGTTTTCTCTACTGATATATAAATTTTAGGCTTCATTCAGTCAATACATGCCATTCCAAAACCCATACTGTCTGTCTTTCTTCTCCTTATTAATACATTATAGAACTCAGCAAATTCCCTCATCTAAAATTCTAATAGACATTCAACTGCGAACCTTGAAAAGAATTAAACATCTTCCATATTGTCCAAAATTTTTCATATATAATTGGACAATAATAGTTTCCAGCAATGGTATAAGATTGTAGAACACCTTCCAAACTTATACATAAACCAATCATGTCCAAATTTTTATTTCTAATTTTAAAACAAAATAAAATTTGACAAACAACAGATTAGGAACTTTCCTTTTATATATATATATATATATATAAAAGAAGCTACTAATTTTAGATTATAACAGATAGAAAAAGACAATAAATAGGAAATTGAGGTCAAATATATAGTTCAAACACCACGAAAACGATGAAATACAACACGTGATTAAATGAATAAGCATCAAAACATCAACAGATTCATAAACAAGTTGTTCATAGAAGCAACCAGACTTGAACAAAAATCTTTAGAAATTAAACTATAATTATCATCTATTAACAAACAATTCAAAAATTGATTGAAAGAGATGGAGAGCTTAATGGAAATACCTTGTCAGAAGCGCCCATGTTTGTGAAATTCTTCAACGCTTTGCGGCAACGCTACAGATATGACGATTAAGAGCGTAGAAGGCGAGATGAGGTCGTGGGGTTTTAAATGTGTGAAATTTGTGATTATTGAAAAGACTATATTGCCCTTCACTTTGTTTGGTATTTTCCGGATGTGATTCGGGTATGGTTTCCAATACTCGTCCAGATTAAATGAATGTTTCGATTCGATGGATGAGGTATTATTGTCTTTAGGTTGAGGAGATGTTGGTTATCGTCACAGCTTAGCTCAATCATTGACTCTTGAGTCTTCAAATATTAATATTAATGACTAATGTAAAGAATAATGGATAATAAACAAGATTTTTATTAAAAAAAATTAAAAAAACGAGATTTGGGCTTTTTTCATGCCATAATTCTGAAAATGATGTATTGATTTTTTCTTTTTTTTAATATAATTAGATACGAATAGTGGTAACCAAAATTTGCTGAATTTATTGAGATTAGACAATATATATAATTAAAAAATTCACATTATTTACTCTCATAGTATAAAAAGTTATTAAACATTTTAATTATGAATAAATATATATTTAGTAGACATGAATATCAACATTAAAATGGAGTTTGAATAATCTACAGATGATAAATCAATAAAGATATAATTTTAAATGGTCTTTTAAAAGTAGTATGCTTTGAATACAACAAATAGCCTTAAATATTTGTAATAGTCTGCATCAAGACTAATCTGTGGGCATGGATGTGTAAAATTCCGATTGCAAATAAAAGATAGTCATTCATATCCCTTTCTTCTGTCTTCTATTTTTATATGTACGAGATTAGAAGATGTGGACACCCACTCCAATCCGTTAACTACCAATTACCTGCATTGATATCACAATACAAGCTGTTTGTTTGACCAAGGAAATTTTTGCTTCCATACATCATATTGACCTTTGAGCAGCACATGGCTGTGGCTAAACCATCATATGACAAATGTGGTTCAAAACTTTCGTTAGTAACTATTGACCATTAAGCAGCACGTAGTTGTGGCCAAACCATCAGATGACAAATGTGGCTCAAAACTTTTTGTAGTAAATATTCGACTTTTTGCTTGTTATCTGAAAATCGGTTGAATTATGTTCAGGGTGTGATTCTGAAGAATGCAATAATGATCGTACTTCACCAGAATTTCACTTACATGTCAAAAGTAGTTTTGAATTTTCATCATTTAGTTAGTTTTTGAATTTTCATCATTTAGCTAGTTTTTGAATTTCATTATCTTGACCGGCAGATTTCATTAAAATGTATTAGAATGGCAGTGTGATGACGTGTGAAATTGCGCGATTGTTTTGAGTAACACACTTGATCACATGTTATTTGGGTCAGGTAAAAAATAGCTAAAGCAAATTCATTGTGTGTGCAGGTTGCAGATCAAAATTTAGACAATATAACAAGATTAATGAAAGGTGTAGTATGAATGAGGATTACATTGCTATATTATTATATGGAAGTCCATGACAGTGCCAAGTACATATACATAAGGTTTAGACAAGTTTGGTGTATCAAAATATAGGTACACTGGGATACATAATATATGCTAACACCAAGGAGTATACCTATCAGCACTTGCAGATTCTAATGAGATTCGAGTGGCACTCCCGCCATTCCTGTCAAAACTTTGATGTACTCCTTTCTTGCAGGATGATTTTCCTGTGGTCGATTAAATGCTGTCCATACTGGTTCTCCAACGAACAACCTCATCAACTGCACATCAATCAACCACCGCATTATAAATTTGGTAATTCATCACTTGGTCTGGAAGAAATCTTTGGAGAATGGATAAACTTTATATCTTAAATATTCCTTACCTTGACATAGTTGCTTGCGTCAAGAGTGAACCGATGATAGATTCCAGCAGGCAAAATAATAAGATCACCTGCTTTGATCCAGATTCGAATCCATTGGTCATCCTTGTCTCTGACATCAAAGTAACCACTTCCTTCTAGGCAGTAGCGTATCTCTTCATCAGCATGTATGTGCTCCGTATAAAAGTTTTTCAGCTTCTCCTCATAATTGGCAACTTTCTCCGGGCATAAATCAAGCAAATCCTGCCAAAGTGAACAGATGAATGTTTAGAGAAGTGAAAATTCAGCACCAGAAATGAACACTTAATAGTTGATCTTAGCCTGGAATACACAGGATTATCCAAACACCTAATATATTCCATATCACTAAGAGTTAAAATGAAATTCATGCTTTGGATTTAACTAATAAAAAGTAGCTAACCCGTCATTCCTTAATAGTTAATACTATAGTTTCAAGACACGTATAACGTAGATCATTTGTTTCACAGATTACAAGCTGCATAAATTTTCCAGTTTTCCATTTCTTTTTTTGCTTTCACAGTGTAGTCCTCTTTAAGTTCTAACCAGCTTGCAAGGAATTTCATTTATCCAGTACTATATCAAAAGCAAAATTAGAAGCCAATTGTAAAATGTCAAGATGCCCCAAGTAATAGGAATATGGCTTGTCAAATTATATTATATGCTGTGATTGACAAACTTCTGCAAATCATTGGAAGGTAGGTTTCTGATGACAACTACCCAATTACTAATGTCGTTATTTCAATAAGATCATGTTTCATGTATTCCATAGAATAAATTTTATACATAAACAAGAAGATGTCATAAAATGCAACAAGATGAGCTGACAACACAGACTATCCACATTAGTATTGCCCCAGTAGAGGAACAAGCAGAGAAATAAGACCTTTAGTATTGATTCAGTACGTTAGCGTTCCACTAGATAGCTTTATTAAAGCTCTATTTATATATATACACACACACACACATACGTACACAATTATTACGTAACAATACCCTAACCATCCAGCATCAGAAAAGTTATGTAACCTTTTTTTGTTTTTTTCGATACTGCGTCTCTAGGTCAGATACCTACTGTTAGAATCTACTTAGTCAACGGTCCAAAACTGGGCTACAACAAATTTGAAAAATTGCCACATATGGTGGCAGGTGAGGGTCGAACCCAGATTTTAGAAAGCAGGTGGGGTGAACCTGTATCCACTAGGCCACCCACCATCCTGAAAGAAGTTAAGCAACGTTATGTCCTAGATATAATCGAGCCGGAAAAAGTTATATATCTGTATAACACAAACGAAAAATAAAGCTTATATTAAAGTAAAATGGAAGCAAAAAAGAGTTAGAATACCATGTAATTGTAGCCTCTGGCTTCTCTGATCCTTTGCAATTCCTCATCGTTCTCGTAGTTATTCGGGTTCAGGTGCCAGTACAGCACGCCCAGATCTGCAAATTCCTCAATTTATTAATAAAACAACATACAAACAAACTTTTAGTAAGAGCAATAGAGAGTGTGTGTGGAGTGGACCTGCCAAGTGGTCTAGTGGCACCAACTCTTTGGGGTTCCGGCGATGAGGGAGCCCCTGGTCTTCGTTACTTTCATCCATAAACCACGCCTGATTTATAAACAAATTACCAAATTGATGTTAGAAAATGCAATACGATTCAAAGAATCTGACACTGAAGAATGATTCACTCACCTCTAGAGCCATGGATGGACTCGCTGTTGGTGAAACCGTCCGTTTGTTGTTCAAGTCGTGAGTGAATGACGTCGTTTGCCAAACTCCAATGCCTTCTTAACATGTTTACTTATCGGCTACTGTTTGCCACGTGTACTGATTGATATCCTCTGGTTTTATTTGTGGTGTTTGCATTTGTAGCAGATTAAATATCAGTTTTGGCATCTAGCAGACTAGCACTATCTTTTAGTTTCTGTCATGATTTTTTTTTTCTGCCCTTTGTTGTTGAATTTATTTTCTTTTCTTGTCTTCTATAGAATTCTAATTTCTCTTTTGTTCTTTTTCTCCCCTAAAATTATAAGTAAAATTATAAGGTCTGGAGTCCATGGGACCTATTGAGATAAAATAAAATTACATGTGATATTTATAAATTTATGTAAATTAAACACCATCTGTAATCTAAACACAATATTTATTAACCTACTCTCAAAAAGTAGGGATAAAAACTCTTCCATTTAAACTTGATAAGTATCTAAATTATTAAATACTTAAATAAAATTCAAATACTTATAACGGATGTTAAAAGAAATACATTAATAATTAAGTTGTAACACCCTTACCCCAATATTCCCGTCCGTACGAGAATCGAGGCGTGAGATGTTACTCTTTTTCTTTTTTTCTGAAGATCCAAATTTAAACCTGTAGGAAAATACACTTCTAAATCAATTTATTTTCTCAACTTTCGATTTCGGACCTCTCGTCCGTTTCCAATTCACTCCAACACTCAAACATTTAACAATAAATATTTCTTTTAACATTTAAAGATTTTATAAAAATAATACCATATAAAATCTTTCTCAGTGGATAATTTACAGAAGTTATTACAAGTGATAAACGTTAAATCCACACAACATAATTGTGGCCAAAATAGGATATTCCTACAACACAACAATGATGATTACCAAAATGATGAGGGCGGATGTGACTTGAGGGAAACTGCAGCTATTTTGTCTTTGTCTTTGCTTCAAGCCCTACTCAACTATCTACGCGCGGTAAATCCAACGCGCTAAATCTTTCGACTTAGTGGGTGTACTCATATAATATTGAAATCATAATTATATTAAAACAATATGCACGATCATAATTTATTTATCAATAAAACACACGGTACCCAATTTCACAAAATAAATCATAATTCTGTGACTTTTCAATACATTTTTATTGCAAGCACAATCACAATCTAATTTTCACAAATGCCATTATCAAATAAAATCACAAGATTTTCTTTATTCAATTTATTTTAGCCCTTCGTAAAGTCTACACGATACCATGGATCGGTAACGGGTTTACTGGCATCAGCCAGACTAAACGGCAACCCCGGCAACGGCCGCTCGGTGTCTATCCACCGGGTCGTATATCACAATCTGTTTCCGTTTCAGGACCGGGTATTCGGTGCCTCTCACAGTCCGTCATACAACGTCTATAAGCAATCATAACGGTGCAGTACTGCTAATAATTACCCTATTGGCTAGCCAACTACCAATCCCCACCTACCGGTGATTAGTTTTACTTGGGCCCTTTAAATTTTTCAAAAATACAGAATTTAATAAGACTTTAATCACATAAACATTTTATTTCATATTTAAATCTGTTATTCCAGATTCTTCGGGGTACCACTCGTGATCATTTCAAATGACCATTTCGCCCCTAATCTCATTATCACATCTTAATAAAATTATTATCTCATTTCTCTTATTTTTGGGACGATCCCAAAATAGGATATTCTCAAAATTTTTCATTTCAAATATTAAATCCATCAAACATACCACCAATACATCACATAATTATCATCTTAAGGCAAACAAAATGACGAAAATACCCCTATAATAATTTATACATCAATTTCGACTATAGGGGATTTTAATTTCAAAAATTGTTTCGAAGTCATTTTTCTTCAAATAAATTCATCAAATAACATATAATTAACACCCAAAACTATTTAATATCTCAAACAAATAATTAAATCAACTATCACAATAATAAATATATATTAAAATTCGGAATTAATAAGCAAAATTTTTAAAAATATGAGTACACCAACCTTTGGGCTTTCTACTAGCCTCTAACAGCTCCCAATTGATCCCTAAAATCTTTAATTGAAATTTTTGGGATCAGAATCGCGTATTTCTCTACCTGGGGTTTGAAAAATTAAAGAAAATCATGCTTGAGAGGTGATTAAGCTATCATATAATGTTATTGATGCTTCCTAAATATTCTAGCATGCTTCTACATGAATTTCTACACGATTTGAGCTCTCAATGGGATAAAAAAAATTAACTTACCCGAATTTCACTTCACTGACAATTTTTCAAGTCTAGATTTAGATACCCAATAGCTTGAATAAGGTTAAATCTAGGTGTTTTGGCTAAGAAATGGGTTAAAAAGGGTTATTAAATTAAAAGAAATAAAGAAAATAGGAAATAAAATAAAAAAAAATCAAAAATTCGCACCAGAGACGCGGCCGGCTGAGGAGAGAAGAAAATGAATAATGCCGGTTACTATGGTTGTCTTTTTATATAATTTTTTTTATGTCAAATTACAATTTAGTCCCTCAAAAATTTAAAATGTTAAATCGACCCCTAAATTTTTTTTAAAATTCTCATTTAAACCCCTCGAATAATAAATATTCCTAACTTGATATTTTCTTTCATTTCTTATTCCATCTTAACCCCAAGACCAACTACTTTATTACCTTTATGCCACTCATTGAAGGTTTTATTTTAATCCCACTTGAAAATAAAATTCAATATATATATAAAAAAATTCCGAAAATTTTGGGACGTTACATAAGTAATTTTAAACGCTTGGTCCTCACTTGGATATGGCTTAACTTTACTATTTTTTTTTCTAAAGATACTAATTTGTTGGATTGGATTCTCTCTTGTGTAGAGGCTCAACAAGTTTCAACAAATTAATTGAGCCCATATAGGAATTCTAGTGTGATTAAGAATTATAACTATATTTAAGTTTGATTTTCTTAATTAGTTGGATGCAAGGGGTTTTGTGACCGTGAGAGTTAAAGAGTTTTTAAGGCAAAAAAATAAATAAATAAATAAACTTAATTAAGAAGAGAGAAATTCGTGTGGAAGAGAAGACGAAAAAAAAAATGAGTTTTTCTGCAAATAAATCCATCTCGCACTATTTTAGAGTTACTGCGTTATCTTTTTTGTTATTCGTTGGATCGTGCTGAAATTTTGACAGCACATTTACCTTTTCTATACCTTGATTCTGAAAGGTGGATGTGAAAAACGAATGAGTCATCCGTGAGATATACAGCCCATAATAGAGCTGTCAGGTTTTTCTATCATTGTCTGCGTAGTAGTTTTGTAAAAACAATATTTCTTTCGTTCATCGTTAGATCGAGCTCAAATTTGGACAATATTCTCAGCACCCGTAACTATAAAATATGGATGGTGGAAATCGGATTTGGAGCTCCCAGAGAGAAGAGCGAAACAATCCAAAACGTCCTGCTGAGTTTGTGTTTTCTCTTCACTTGTTATTTAAAACTTAAATTTGTGTTACTGGCGAACCTAAATAATTGTTGTTCGGTCTTGGTTCCTATTTAATGTTAAAAACAGTTTATTAGTCTCATATTTGATTATTAGTAAAGATTTTTGGATAAACTACGATTCCTTGGTTTTTACTCATCGTATTAGGAAAGTTTTTCACGTAAAAATTATCTTGTGTTATTTATACATGTGGTAATATATATATATATATATTATAGTGGATTTGTACATTACTTAATGATTTTTCATAGGATTCATTCAAGGGGAGAAAAAGTCCCACTATGTGATTTATTTGTGTTTATTTTTTCTCCCTTCATAATTCACCATAGTTTTAAACTAACAATTGCAAAATTCGAAGTCATGACACAAGACTGACTCGAAGCGGCCATTAATCCAGTTAAAAGTTTTTTTAATTTGTCATTTCTCTGAAATAAAAAACCATTCTCCAGTTTGATACTAGTATACGTAGACCAGGCAATTATATTCGAGTATTTGACTCATTTTAAGACATAACTAATTCAACTTGTACACGGAGCATTAGCACGGCTAATATTGCCAAAATTTACACATTATGATATTATCCATACAAAAGGACTAAATCTAGCTCCATAACTCACGTTGAGCAACCTTAAAACAGCGAAACAAGAAGTTTCCGCATATGGCGCTACACTTCTTAAATTACAAAATTGATAATCAGATGACTGCAGAAAAACCCAAACTAATTGAAGTAGATGAACCTACTCTCTTAAAAGGGATCTCCAGAAAAGCCGAAAAATCATCCGCGTCAAATTAGTCCAAATCATTGCATAAGGTAGGATTGTTAAAGGATGTTAATATAATTTTATTATTACTTCCCTTATCAACTTCAGCTTGGTGATTGTCGCATGGTGATAGTCCAGACAGAAGGGTTATGCATTCTACTCCTGATACCTTACGACCACTAAAGCCGCTTCAAATTGCACATTCTCAAACATCTGTAGAGCAGACAAAAGAAGTATAAGAAATATTCGAATGTAGATATCTTCTCAACAACTCACCACTCGGGAACTAGTTAATGATCAATATGCAGAATATCCGACTTATTTGATACCATGGCACTTTTAACAACCAAATAGGCAGTTAGATCTCCTCAACAAACAGTCATTCAAAGTCCTGAAACATACAAGAAAAAACTTTTCAGACTACCTTCAGTGTTGAGATCAACAGAAAGAGAGGCAACTTTTGCCTGGTTGTCAGCTGAGCTACAAGAGATATGTGGCAATCCAGGCTGGGTAGGGGAGCATCTATTACTAGGATTTGGTTGTCCATTTGCAGCATGTGTCTTCACTGGCTGGCTCAAATATATCTCCAAACTAGAAGTAGGTCCTGTATTCTTCTTTCCCTTAAACCTTCCCCTGATGGAATGTGAGCAAAAAGTGAAGGAAAGAACAACTTCTGAACATGAAACAAATTTGCTGCTATATAGTGAATGGCATGTTAGTTACTGCACGTACCTGTCTTTCCGCTTTTCAAGATACCTCTGCACTGAAACTTTTCTGTTCACCTGACCATCTGTATCTGGACAAACAACCAAGTGTTAAAATGAAAAGAATAATGGTTAATTGATTCTCAAACATTATTGGCAGGAGAGCTAATTGAATTGTAAGAGCTCTGATGCATAATATTCAGCATCCAATGCTTCACGCTGAGGTCATGTTATACTACTATTTGGTTATGCTTCTCAAAAAAGTATCGTTAATTTGAAAAAATAATCATGTTAACTATTAAGGCATGATTTTTTACTGCAAATATGGTAGTATGCCTTGAAATTGCAGCAATTAAAAAGACATTTTAGTCAAAACCAAGAAAGAAATTGACAACAGATCTGTCAAAACATGGTGACTGAACGTGAAGATTGTGTTGATGGAGGCTGGATAAGAGGAGGTGGTTTTGGACATGATGACTACTAAACTGGAGGTGGCAATGCCTGGAGGGCACAGGATCAAGGCATATACAGTTGTGTGTGATTTGAAATGATAAAGAAGTGCTATGGCAACCTATCAGTGCATGTAGCTATTTGCTAATGTGTTATTGTTGATAACTGTGGTTGTGTGATGACAGTTGTCAATGCAGTAGATCTCTCATTCTATGAAATGATATCGGTGATATAAATAGAATAGGAAACTGAAGGTTTGAGCACAATAATATTCAGCTTTTACTGATAGTCTTCTATTCGGAAGTATTTTAAATTTCGCGTAGGAAATGCAAAAGTGAATCACTAAAAAATATATTACTGTTTTTGTCGGCAGTATTGCTACCAAAAAGCAACAAAAGTATTTTCTAAATGCTATTTAAATGGACCAATCTGATTCAGTACTACAATCAGTTTCCTATCCTTTCCAGAAGTGAACTAGTTTCTCATTGGCACTGTAGTCTGGTGGCCATGGAGGTGCTCAAGCACACAGTGCGGAAGGAAATTGGTTTACGAGGAGGGTCCATTGCTTTTATGTGGTGGGTTGACTGGCATAGGATATCAGCAAGTCTCCCCCATCTTTGTTGGCAAAGTGTAGAGCAGAAATTCCATCAGATTTCTATGCACTTAGGTAATAGACGTAGCACACTTAGTAAAGAGGAACCATATAGCTGAGACAAGGCATTGAACGGTCATTGTAACTTAAGCTATAGATATAAACCATCACAACTTCTATTCTTAGCCACCTCACTGTCACTGTGATAGTAGTAATTTTCCTACTAACATATTCTACCACTCTACAAAGACAGCTGTTGAGAGCTTCAGCAACATTCTAAAAGAATAAATAACAAACAGAAGTCCTTACCAATGTCACGAGTAATATTTCCTTTCTCTCTATACTCATGAGAATATTCTGCCATCTTCTCTGTTAAAATTAAACACAATTACTACTGAGTTAAAAATTTATATGGAATGACACTACATTAAATTTAATGATGCATAGAAAAAAATCTTCTTGTAGGCAGCAACAAAAGCGCACATAATTAGCAAAATGATTATTACTTGTAAATATTTATATTCTCTGGTACTCAGAATAACAAAGATTAAGGTAAATAATACAAAAAACTCTCCATGCTCTCTTCTTTGCTTTCTTTCTTTTCTGTCTATTTTCATCTTTTTTTCTGTGTCTACATTTTATTAAGTTGGATGGAATCGATTCAATTAACTGATAAAAATATGATATAGAAGGTGTGCAACCAGCCCTTTCCTATGGGAAACCACTGAGAAAATATTGAGGATGCGTTGTCTTTCAATGTGGAAATTCACAGAATTTTTTCATCAAAAAGAGAAAAATGTCCTTGCTTCTTATAAGACGGAAAAGTTAGATCAGTTTCCCATACAATAGTTTTCATTCACCAAAATGCGGCTTCAGTATGGTCCTTAAGACAATTCAAGACAAGTAAATCAACAGATCAGTAAAATTACATTCGTTAAATAGAGTAAACAATTGATCCATCCATCCTAAACCTACCTGCTGGCAAAGTTGGACACATCATAGCAGCAGGAGCCAAAGGTCCATGTCTGTCATTCACCGCCTGTAAATGGCATGGAGGGGACTTAAATGTTGCAATTCCACTAAACGGACCATCCTGAGGAAAATCAATTGGAGTTGCTGCAAGGTGCATGATTGCCCGTGCCTGCAAACCCATATTCGGATGAATTGGAAGACCAACAAGTTATCATTGTTATATCCAGAATCCACAGAAAGGGAAAGACTTCATTACCTTATCAGGTGGCACTCCATCATACACATTCACCTTTCCACAGTAAAAAATCGTCATTTGCCCAACCGTCCCCTTAACTTCACCAGGATTTCTGTAATCACAATTTCAAAAACTTCCAAATTAATTCCACCACACAAATTGTACATTCAATTTAACACATTGTTTCCCATTACCTCACAAGACAATATATTTATACACTATTAAACGATATTAATATTTCAATTCTAACAATTAATAATTTGATTACGACCAAAAACGGCAAAACCAATAGCAACTCTTACATCCATCAACCAACTAATAAAATATAAAAATCACAGCTACATACACGCAATTAATCACCAATCAATCAGTTTAGCAAGTAAATTAACGGCATTTCCATGTTTGAAACATAGATCAAAGAAAACAAAAGTAGCAACACATTATACCCGTTTGAGATCGGCTTGTTGTCGGTATCAGCTGTGCATTTTGGAGGATCTTTTCGCCTATACACGCCACTATCGTCTGAAATGTTAGGTTCCTTAGCTGAATCACCTGAATTGGAAGTCGCCTACAAATATACAACATTTCAAGACGCAAACGATTTTTTTAAAAAAATAATAATAAAATAAAATAACTTTTATACGGTAGAGATTATGATCAGTGATTGAACTCACACGCGGCGCATTTTCTGGAGGCGAGACGAGGACTTTGCGGAGAGCGCCGGCGCCGGAGTCGTCGCTGGTTTCGAGGAGAGCTTTAAGCGAAATCACCTGCTGGATCGCCTGCGATTTGTTCCACGAAGGCCTGCGCATTCCTGTCATGCCACGTGTCAACACATTTCACGAAACTCCAATTGATTAAAAAAAAAAGTGGCTGTGTTGAGAGTTCTTTTTTTCCAGTTGCCGGAAAATACGAAGCAAGTGGAAGGGCAAAAACGGAAACCAAAAACAAAATAAAGAAAGGAGAAAAAATCGAACCTTTTTCTTTGAGAAATTTGCGGCAATCTTCGCGTGTAAGCTGAGAAATGTCATCTTCAGTGAGTTGACTGAGCGGTTTCTCAAGTATGGACCGGCATGACGTCACGCTGCCGCTGCCGCCGCCGCCGCCGTCCATCACCGCCGGACACTCTGAGTGGCACTGATTTCAAAGGTTGGTAATTATTTGAGTTGCGTGAGGTTAAAAAAGCGAAGAGAGAGAGAGAGAGAGTGTGAGTGAGTATGTGGTGCGAGTGAGAGGGGCTGGGGGGCTGGGAGTCTGCGGTTTCGGTTGTATAGAGGGGGCTTTTTAGGAGCAGCGTAGCACCCTAGAGTGCCACGTAATGCGCTGTCCGCTTGGTCTTAGACAGGTAATTATTATTATCGGACCATGGTGGACTTAATTATGTTGATAAATTGCTATCTTGCCATTTTTAAATGCGTTTTCAAGTGGTTGGGGTTTTCAAAATATCTGACCTTTCCTGGTCTGAGTCTTGACTCACATTAGACTAGAAAATTCGCCTAATGTCGTTTACCTGGAATTTAGTTTTCATTACATTCACGAGGAAGATCCAACCTTTTTTAATAATCTATTATGACTTAATCTTATTTACATTGTTATCATTTTAAGTTTAGGATAATTACAAAAAGCTCCCTTATATTGGTATTTTTTTTTATATATATATATAATAATAACATTTCAAAATCTTCCCACAAATTTCAACTATTTAATAAATGCAAGGTTTTTCTTCTGCCTGATATCTTCAATTTTATATGTTTATTGGAAGAAAGTTTGAATGAAGTCCAATTTTGAAGTCTTTTCATATTGATATTGTGGTCTGATTATCAATCCTATTGGGAATCTTATGAAGAAAGGGTTCGGTTTAAGTTTTAAATTTAACATATATTCCTTGGTTTACCAATTATGTAGCTCGTGAATTAGCAAAGTTAGGACTTCTTTATATAAATAACATAGTATGAAAAGATAAGCTCCAGCTTGTTTTCCTTATTTAGTTGAGGTGGATGCTTGGGATATTTGTAATTAGCTTTTAGTTTAATATATTCTGAATATTGTAAATAAAATATTGAATGAAACCGCTTTTAAATTAATTCCATTTACTTTATGGAAGTGAAATACAAGTTTAAATTGATCAAGAATGACAAAACAATATGTCGATTAGAAAATTGAATAAAATATTCTTTTAAATTAATTTGTTAGTGAACAACCTAATATAGCAATAGAACAAATTGTAAAACCAAGATTTTGAAATTTGTCTGTACATAAAGGTAAAGATAGTTAGAAGATTTAGCTTCTGATCATATTTGATATATTAAATGTGACATTGGAGCCACAATATTTAGCCTTACTGAATCAATGTTGTGAATGTCTTTTGACTTTACACGTTGCTATACTAAAAAAAGGAAAAAAACTTTACAAGTTGCATACTTGCATTTATGTATTAGTTATTCTGTTGATTTTTACATGTATTAGAATTTACAGTTTTTTTTTTTTTCAAAAAAAGGAATAAAAAAAGAACGTAATTAAGAGTTAACTTGTTGCAAGGTACATAAGCTAGAATCGGGATCCGTTCCAATCATTCAAAACAATAGCAGGTAAAAGGAAAGTTTTTGGTGGGCTCTGCAACAGTGAGCAGGCCCAAAATGACAGAGAAAAAACGAACCAAAATGCAGTAGAAAAAATAACCAAATAAAAATCTCTGCAGATTTTCTTATGATTTTAAGCGCAAGAAATAGGGTCCCTAAATGACCTGTCCCTTTCTAGTTCCCGAACCCGATGCATAATCTAACCCAAACCCTAGACCAGCGGTTTCTTCTTGTTGCTGCCCCCCAGGATGACCCACCTGTCCCTCTTGTAGGGACCTCCTTAGTCCGAACCATAGGGCCCTGTCTAGGTCATTAATAAGGGCTCACGCCTCGGCCTTTTGGGTTTGTTCCGGTCCATGACCAGGCCCACTTCCTGTAAACTGTGCACCATCCGTGTGACTTGGTCTATCAACATGTGTAATTATTTGGAGTTTCTATTTAACTACACTATAAATGGTCACATTCAAGTCTATGTGTACAAGTAAGCAAAAAGTCTTGACTATGGAACAAAAAAAGACTTGACTATGGAACAAAGAAAGACTTATGTACGTGTCTATGAATCTATTTATATAGAAAGTACTACTGCTGAATGGCACATTTTAACTGAAGAGACACGATAACAATTTAATGTAGCTCAATTTGTTCAAGTAATATGTTGGGATATAAAATCGGAAAAGCCATAATATTATTGATATAACAAAATTTAATGGTGTGTGTTCAGTGGCACGTAGAGGGACTCAATTTTCAAAGTTTGCCTGGTTTGATTTCTTGCATGCCGAAACACAGAACCCTGTTGGGTTGCTATATCGGAGTGAGATGAGGAGGGAGGGAAGGCTAGATCCAATCAGGCAACCCATTTATAAGTCCTGCACTGCACCTGAAGGTCCTGAACCCTGTGGGCTGGTCCTTGGTGCCGTATTAATGCCAACCACACCCCACACCATTAGGCCTAAGAAAAGTTCAGTTTCATTTAATGGAACTGCATGCCCTCGAATTTTACCTCAAGAAGAGCAACTATGATAATAATGTGTTTATTCTTGTAAAAAAAAAAAGGAAAATCTGGTGAAGGAGGTTTTAGTGGACCCTTTGTCTGGGGAGGTGGGTCCTACGTAGAATTTAATAGCCCATCGTATTGCATAATCCATATTGTTTAGAGACTGCAGAGAGAGGAAGAGAGAGAGAGAGTGAGAGAGAGGGGTTCAATAATGGCGTTGATTCGGGCGTTGGGGCTTGACTCAGATGTTCGTCCCCTACGAGACAGCACCAACATGCTCCATTGCTCCTACACGTACGCAACCACACGGGTGATGTTGCGGTCTACCTCAACACCCCTTTCTTTTCCTTTTATTACATCTCACCCACCCCCCATCTCTCCATTTTTCCTCTCTATTGTTGTTACCCTTCTTTAAACACTAGCATTGCTCGCTAGTAAGTAGTACCTAGTGCATGTTCAGGTTGAATGTTTAATTTTATACTCCATACAATTTACATTCAAATAAATTTGAGTAAAAAGTTATTATGCAAGGTAACACACATATTAGTATATCAATTTTGGGTCTTAATTGACGCTAGCTGTAGCTTCTTGATGGCATTAGCATAAAATCTCAACACTAATGAGCGCATATGCATCCTTGAACAATTCGTGGAGGTAAAGAACAATCAGAAACAATCACATCAATCACATTTTACTCTCTACGTTACTTCGTATTCCGAAACCAAAAACAAACATTCCAAGATTGAAAAAGTGCACAAAAAACAGAACATTCCAATACATATTCATCCACATATCCATGTTAACTTACATGTAAATCACAACGTGAAAGGAAATATATATATATCTGTATAAACCGTCAAAAGCATTGATTTTACGTTTCACCCTCCACAGTGGTGTATAGTATAGCAAACAAAATAATTCACCCCACCCGAGAAGTTAACAGGATGACATCGCAATCATTCAGGGCCATGATTGACCCCACACCACTTTTTTGCCAAACACTTGTCTCTCTTCCTATCTCTCTACTCTCTCTTCAATCTTTCGTACATGTCTCTTTGACTTAGACTCGCTCGCACGCTCACAAGTCACAAGCAATCCTTGCAATAATATCATCATACCTCTCTCTCTCTCTCTCTCTCTCGCTCTCGCTCCCCCTCTTTCAACCTTTTCAATCTTCTTCTTCTGCTTCTGTCTCGTGTGTGAACTCTTTTAATAAACCCTTCTCTACAACTACAAATCCTCATTTACACTACACTACACCTGTTTTGGTCAGGCGATGGGCGTCGTTTGCCTGCGCCGCCGCTTGATATCTTTTCTCACCGCCTTCACATTTCTCTTCTTCGTTCTAACTCAACTGGGTGAGCCCTCTTTTTTTCTGTTGAGTCAATTTTGATCTTTGTCAAGGTAGAACTGGTTCTTGACTTGGTGCAACTTCTGGGTTTTTACTTGTCTTCAGTTTTGTTGGGTGCAGGTATTGGGCTGCGAGAGAGAGAGGAGTGGTCGTTGGAGAGAGAGCTGAGCCAGAAGAGACAGGCCGGGCCCGGTTCTTCACCACCCACGTGTAGATCCAAGTGTGGAAAGTGTTCGCCTTGTAAGCCGGTTCATGTGCCGATCCAACCCGGTTTGAGCATGCCGTTAGAGTACTACCCTGAAGCTTGGCGATGTAAGTGTGGCAACAAGCTCTTCATGCCCTAAAATAACAAGAGAGACAAACACAGTTTTTTTTTTTTAACTTTTTTTAAAGTGTTTTTATTATTTTTATTATTTTTACATATGATATTGCTATTTTAACAACTTGATAACCACAATATCGGTGGCTGTTTGTTTCTATGTTTATAATGAGCAATATTATATGAAGATGATTTGCATTTACTGTGAGTGGACAGCAGGAAAACTTTCGAAATGCAGATCACTTGTAATTGAGATTACCAAGAGAGATCTTTCCATCTCCATATCTCTTCTCTCTCTTTTTATTTTATTTTATTTTTTCACTTGCATTAATTACTGCAAGTTTGATATTATCATGAGACAGATTGGAAGCAAAGGTTGTAATTAATTAAAATGAACCTGTTTTACAAGAACAGCAGTTGTAATACTCTCTCTTCTTCTTCTGCGTATGTCATCTCATTTTTTCTTTATCTTTTGGTATTAAATTGTACTATAAAGCAAAATATTAAATAATATGCTGTTTAATTATTAGAATACTTGAATTGAGTTGGTGAACTTTTGTAGGCATTGATTTCTCATTGACCAAGCTATATGGTACCCCTTAATTCAAAAGCTTAAACTCAAATTTTTTTATTAAAACTCAACAATGATATAAATTTGACATGACACCTGGCTGGGCAGAGACAATGTGCATGTGAATGTGAAGGGTGGTGGTTCCATTATTCTGAGGGAAGTAGTAGAATTGGAAGCTATGGAGGGACTGAGAGCATTAAAGAAAGAAAATATATTTTTTCTTTAAAAAAAAAAAAAAGAAAGAAAGGTACCCAAGGTGGACACTTACTTTTTTGTTTGTTTGTTTTCATGTCTGCAAGGTTGATTGTTGTTTTCAGAAATTTGATCACAATCCATCTTTTTTTAAAAAAAAAAAAAAGAAAAGAAAAGAAAAAATTCTCCATGGTACTGATAAGCGATGTCTCTTTCGACTGTTGAAGGATACGACAACAACAGTGTTCATTTATTCAATGCAATATATAATCACTCCATATATATATATATATATATATATATATATATTGCTTTTATTTCCGTATCGTGTACCCTGAAAACTTTCTTTATTTCTTATTTCCAACGACACCCTTCCTGGTTTCACGAAATGCCATTCAGCTTTTGGGAGATAGTGAGATATGATGGGGTATACAAATAGATGTTGGCATCCAGGAATCATTTTACTTTTTTATCTTTGAGTTTCGATTAAGCTATAGTACTTAATTCATGATAATGAAATGATGATTATTACTGAATATGACTCTTCTTTTGCATATATTATGACAAGTTCATGCGTTATCGGGTGTGATGCTGCTCATAAGCGATTGACTTATTGGATTGTGATGATAAGAACAGATGATAATAGGATTCGAATTTCATTTATTGTTCTAAGTTTAATTAATTTTTAAAAAATTAATCTAATTAGATTTCCTAATTAATCACAAATGCCTTATATATATATATATAAGAACACCTGTTACTTTAATAATTTAGATGATTGATCATTTCTCTTTTATCTTTTATATTTATGAAAGCACACAACCTTATATCCTTACGTGAGAGTGCATTTTTACATTAATGTGTATCTGTATATTACAATTTAGTATATCTATATCTTTTTTTAAAAAAAAAATAGTATATCTATATATTACAATTTAGAGGATAATCATTGACCCTATAAAACCGATAACGCTCCTCTATCGTTATTTATCTATATTACCATGATCCATGCATGGAAAAAGTATATATTAGCATGGCTCTCACGACAGTCCAAAAGTACAGTACAAAATGTAAATTATTTCTCTAAAAGTGCAGTACAAAGTGTAAATTAATGCTTATTTATTTGTACTTCAAACCCCTATGTTTAAACTATTCTCCTTCTTTACATGTACTGCTCGACACGCCCAATGAAATCCTAGAAAAATATGATATTATTCTTTGAAAAAAGTGATATTCCCTTAGCTTTTACTTTTTCCAAAAAAAAAAAAAAAAAAGAGTTGTAAAGATCTTCTGTAATCTTAAAAGCATCAATCATCCCACTAGATAATTGCTTAAAAAACCAAGCCCAAAATTTGTGCATTTAACTGGGTTTAGCCCAAAAGGGGAACTAGAAGAGTGATACCATGTTTTGCATGAGAAAAGAATCTTTGTTTCTCCTAATTCAATTTTTTTTTCAGGCGTCATATAATAGACATGTGGAATGTTCGTTTCCTAGCGCACGAATTGGTTTAAAGACAATTAAAATGTTTTAAATAAAAAATAATAGCAATGTGAATTAAATTTTTTGGTTTGTTTCTATATTATTGTATGCATATATATTTTGAATCAAGCACGGACAGAAGTGTGTATAAAAAAGACCCCACCCCACACCTAAATTATTGCAGTTTTGAAACACGAGAAGGTTAGGTTTTTTTTTTCTTTTTTTTTTTGCAGTTTTGCTACTTGCTAGATGCTAGTTGTGTGATTATTGAGATTCTTTTTCCCATGCGAACGAGGAAGCAAATTAAGTTTCTAGTTTTCATACCATATGACTTTTGATTTTGTGCTACTGCTACCTCCCTTATTTTCAACGGTAAGACTCTGATTTGTTGAAAGCATTACATTAAATGTTGATTTGATGCAACAACACAGCTGCCCCGTAGACTTCTTCTCGCTTCATCAGACATTCAAGATTGAAGTACACGTTTCCAATTCTCAACATCACTTTCTTTACACCTCCAACATCCATCATTGATACTACGTTAAAATAGTCTATCTCTGGCAATAACAGGTTGAAATTTTTATTTTCATATCACTAATTAATGAAACTTATTTTTAATGAGCCTTATCATTGTAATGGACTCATCTGGAAATAAATAACTGTAATTAAGAATTCTGAAACATGTACACATAGGATTTTTCTCCAGTAAGGACGTTTTCAAAATTTTATCTCAGAGTCATTAATTATAATCACTTTAATTAAAAAAAAGAAAAAAAGATGAAATGATGGCTGATGTTGGTTCTGACAATTGATGATGTTTTTTTTGTGAGATGATGGTCTGATGATGGATGAATGGAGTGACATGTTTGGTCTAATAATGAATGGAGTGAGATGTCGGTTGTGTCATAAACTGGACGTGGTAGATGAATTTAGTAGACATTTAACCCGAATTATCTAGAATTATCTAGATGGATGATAGAGATTTAATCTACGTTTGAATCTTCATATTTTTGTTTTTTTTTTTGTTTTTAGTTCTTTTGAGTAAGATGGATGGTAGATATATATTATTTTTATTTTTAAGAAAATTTTAAAAATTATTTTTTTACGAAATATTAAATTTTAATTTTTATTTTTAGATTAATCTCTATCGTTCATCTCTGATGGATTGTTTATCATGTGATGAATGATGAGAAACTCTTATTTTTTAAAATAAAAATAAAAATAAAGCATTATTTTTAATTCTTATTTTTATCTATTTTTTATTATTTTTGTTTTATTCATGGATAAAATAATCATTTAAACCAAAATCCTAATCAACTATTAAAGTTGACGGAAGTAGACTAATAACGTAAGAGTTCGATATAATAAAATGATAAATATATTTTTGCTTCTTTTTAGACATACCCTATCCTAAAAATATTGATACCAATGAAAATATAAAGACTATAATTTGTCGAAAATATCGATAGAAATTGCTGTTTTATGGAAAGTTTGAAAATTTAATTAAAAACATAATATTTTTTAATGAAAGTTTAAAAAAATGTTAAAATAATCATCTAGATAAGGAAACAAAAATGTTTAAAACACTATAATATCTAACAATTAAAAGGTATAAAAAATATTAAAAACGAATATAATACGCAAACAGACTATATAAAAAATTTAAAAGCTTTTATTAAAACTTTATGTTCAATTAATTTGTATCATATAAGTCACATATATTTTAATGCCAAAATAAAGTTCTAAATGGTTCATACACAGTATAGCTAACATCTTGATTTATACAATATTGATATCATGATATAAAATTTGAATAGTTTATAATCACAAACATCTCATGAATATGCTTATTGATTTCTTCACACCATCAATCCATATATAGGGAATTGTGAGGAAAGATGATTGAAGGTCTCAAAACCTCTGTACCATTATCACCAATACCTAAACTCATGGATTCAAAACTAGTTGAAAGGTTATCTTCATTAGATGATAACATCTCTAAGTGCGTTTTATGGGTTCTCCCTATGTAATCCTTACCGATGGCTCCTATGATTAGACTTGCAGCTTTACACACCCATGCTCCTCATCTTGTGTGTAGTGGACGTATTATCCTTCACAGGTAAATGGGTTTAATGACAAATCTATACCAATATCATTTCTTGAAAATTAGCTAAGTGATTAGAGAATATAATCCTCAAATTACTTTAAAAATCTAACGAAGAAATAATAACAATTGAAAATTAAAAAAGATGCACTTTGAAGTGAGGAAAGCAAAGTAAGAGTTGGGTTTTCAAATAACCAACTCAAGTGAAATAACACAGAGAAAACACATGCATGACATATTCAATGATGAGATTTTTGGATAATAAAAATACAAAATAATGATGATTATATTCTTCTTATAAAACAATTAAATTAAATCAAAGCTGGTAATTCAAAACAAAACGAATGCTGCCGCTTCAAAAGAAAATGAAGGATTGTCGAAATTCCTTCATATATAAATACAAAACGTAATAAGTAGATTCATATATAAAAATTGAATAATTTTATATTAATGTATAGTTTGTTCGACATCATATCATCAACACAACTTAAATGCAAACTGTGGGCACATAATTTATTCAATAAAAATAACAAATAGAAATGTAAATAAAAAACATGAAGAAATATCATCAAAATTTTCGCTTGTCATTGTTGAAAGTGTATATAATATTTCAAGGATATTTTACAAAAATAATCCACGGATATTTCTGAAAATTACTCCAATATTTTATAAAATTTATACTATACATTCACGAAAAGGATATTTAATGAAAACATAGTAGATATTTCCTAAAATTTCTAAGAATTTTTAGGGACAATATTGTATTTCCTGCCAACACAGGTAATCTTGATTTACGAAAATACCGTAGATATTACCAATATTTTAATCTATGTGCATCCCTTAGAACTTAGAAGGGTTCTGTACAATTTGCTCATATTATAATATATATAATAGAAGTTACTGTTAAGGTTGCTCTTTACTGCAGCTCCGTATTGAGAAGCAGTATAGGAAGAATTCCAGAACAACACGCACGAGTGGGCGTGAACTTTGCTATCTTTAAGAGTTGGGGTGGCACCCTAGGTGCCCTGTTTGTTTGCATGTGACATTGTTGTTTATATCGAGTTAGGCAAAAGAAGATCAGCCAAAATATATAAAAACACATAGAGAGACAGGAAAAAAATAAAGGAAGAAAACAACAACAACAGTGTAAAGAAATGAAAAAAGGCCCCACCCTGGGAGTAGTATAGAACTAGTACCCACTCGGCCACTCTTTACTTTTGAAAAGAGGGTCCCTCCACTTCCTGTTAAAAATCAATCAGCGCCACGATGCCTATAGGCTTGCTCAGACAATTCTTGCCCTTATTTTTCCATTTCTCCAACCATCCCATCACTTCTCACTCCTCACTCTTCTGTTTTTTCAATATATATATATATATATATATTTTTCAAATTATCACTGTTTTTGTCTTTTTATCTATGTACAATCCTATTCCTACCATGTTATTAGTACTACTCTCTGAATAATTTTGGATAAATGACTGCTAAATTGATCTGTCCCTTCACTTCCCATTTATGGGTACTTATGTTGTGACTAACATATTATTTTCAAACGTAAATGTGAATTTTTTATAGGTTAAATCCCATGTTGAAAAGCAGGGTATAAAATAAGAATAAATTTTATCACTGTACAATTTGATTGGATGGAATGAATGTTTATTTAGTCTTATAATATACCAAATTCGAATGGATGCATGTGACGTTCAAAAAAAAAAGAATAAATTTGAAAAAGAAATTGCTAGAGTAGGTGTAACAGGATGACAAGAAAATGAAGGGTGGCTTGTGTAAGGCAGGGAGTGATGGCCTCGTGGCCGGCTACAAGGAAACTCAGATCCCAGAAGGGGCAAAGGTGGGTTGAGGGCAGGTGTGGGTGTGATAGTGGTCTAGTCAGTTTGCCCATTACCGTCACCTCCTTCAGTAACTTTGGTCAGCATAAAGAAAGGGATTGGTGCTGGGAAGTAATGTTTGATTTGACAGTGTTGTCGCACGAGTTGGATTGGTTGGAGTTATTAGAAGATTGGTACACTCATCTTCCCATCTATCAAAGCTTTGGTACCTGCCCCCGTCTAATCTTCTGCACCACTATCTTACCTCCTGCCACTTCTCGTACCCCCTTTTTTTTTTCCTTTTTTCAGATAATCCTAAAAATTTTATTTTACTTCATAAAAATATCAATTTTTTCTCCGTAATTTTATTTTTATTTAAAATTCTCATCCATATTAAAATATTAAAAAATAACTATTTTACATATAATATCCTCATTTATATTAAAATTTTTTTAAAAATAATTATTTTATCCTTTACAGTTTCATCATCGACTTATAATCGTTAAAAATATTATTGTTTATAATCGTTAAAAGTATTATTGTTGTTTCACAATCATTTAAGGAATATTTGAAGTGTTTTTATCGATATCAGTAAAATTTTAAATAAAAATAAAATTATAAATAATAAAATAGATATTTTTATAAACTAAAATGAGATTTTTTGAGATTACCTTCTTTTTATTTTAAATATATTCTCACACCTATTTCTACTGTTGTCAATCGTACAAACTATCAGTGAAAACAATCAATAAAATGATAACATTACTATGGCAGCCTCATTTCAAATAAGACTTTCCAAGAATTCGTTCACACAATCTTAATGCTACCATACCTCAACACTACTGTTTACATAATATTCACATAAAAATGTTAATGTTGGTTTGTTTTGAAATAGAACTGTCCACTCATATATGGGCTCAACTATCATCCATGACTTCAGCATCTGCAGTTATGTCATTGTCCTCTTTGTTTTCTCCTTCTACAATTTCTTTTTTATCCTCAAAAACCGGCTTCCCATTTGCATTTCCCTCTTCATTTTTGCTATTCCCTTCTTCAGTAGTTGTTTGTTTTGAACGAGGTGGCAGCACATCTTTAACCAACTCTAATAACTCTTCAATTTGTTCTTCTTCAAAACGGGAGTCGGCTTCCTCTATAATCTACAAATAGTAAACAAACTGATAATCTGCTTGCACTAAGAGTATTGCTACATAACCTAAAATTTTACTCAAATTCATTATCCAAATAATATTACAAGCTTATTTGTAACCACCACATTATCAATACATCATCCTATATTTAGGATGGTTACTATAAATCATCTTACTACATTATTTAGGCAAAAACAGTGGGTAAAATTTATCCACTTCTTTGGCCAAAAAGGGGAAAAGAAAACTCCAGATGTGAAGAAAATTGTAAGTCAACTTTAGGATTATAATAGTCTTCCAAAATGTTGTCAACACCACATTGTCACCTATAGACTGAGATAAAGATTACCATAACCATACATGATATTTACGCCAAAGAATAGAATACAACATTCTCCGCAAGAGACAAGAATATAATTGGGAGATATAACATATACATGCATGACGGTAGCCTCTACAACAGACATTGTCAGCTTGCTTACAAGTGAAATTTGTCCTGCTATTATTCTTTTTATCTCTGCTATCTAAGAGGTTTGAGATATTAGGGGTTCCATAGCAGTCCTAAACTTGCAAATCCCAGTGTACCCAGAGCCATAAACCTACTGATGCATGCACTGCCACGAAACGATTATTTAGTGCAACTTGAATTCTTATGCCAAGCAAGGAAAATACAGTGACACTAAAAATCATCTTGCTCGCTACAACTTCTCGTAGTCTGATGGGGACTCTTAAAAGTTAAGTTATAGCAGATAGAAGAGATTCTATCCAACTAATGGGTATTTCAACCAAAGAAACATCATGGTCATACAAGCATATGAAAAAAACTATGAGGGGCAGATTCTGTATCCTTAAAGCTATATACCTATAACAGTGTAAAAATATATGACCATGAGAGAAAAGAACTCAGAAATAATTACTGAAATTTGTGTAAACTCTAGAATGATTCGATCAGCAAAATATTAAAACACCTAATAGGAATAAAAGGGCTTACCGGGTACATTTCAACATATAAGGATGGCCTAATATTGATGATATTGAGCACCTCTGCCTTTGCAAGTCTATACTTTTTACACTTCTCCACAAACTCTGTAACCTTCTCTCTTGTTTGACTGCAAGAAACGCTATCCACCAAATAATCATAAACCTGAAACGCAGTCAACAAAACAGGTGGCCAAGACTCAAATCAAATAAAAGTACGGACATGCAAATGATCAGTCAAATGAAATTGCAACCTTGTATTCGGATGGTTTTATGCAAATGATCAGTCAAATGAAATTGCAACCTTGTATTCGGATGGTTTTATTGGAGCAAGAACTCGTGTAGGGTCCTTTGAAGCCCCTCTCGATTGTAGAAAATCGAGTACTTCAAAATTGGTAAGTGCACCAGCATTGGCTTCCAATCTGCAAAACACTCATGTTGTTCAATCACAAGATAATTATGATAGATAAAGTAGGTTATTCTAGTTGTACAGCCTCTATTCATTTACAAAAATGGAGCCTGATCACCAAAACTAAAAGCAAACAAACACAAAATAATGAACTAAAGAAACTACATGTACATACATCTTCATATCCAAGTAAACGAATATGGCTCTGTAATTGAAAGTATAGTGCTCCTTCGATATGCACAAGCAGGTGCAGGTGTCCACCAGTTTCTACTTTCAACCACCTATAATGAACCCAAAGAAATGTAAATAATTGAAAATTTAAGGCTCAACTCATTTACAAAAGATAATCAGCTTCAGCTATCTGAAAATTTAAAATAAGAGAAAAAAAGTAGTTCAAATTGTGTCACTATATGCCAAACAGCATATCATTGAGGACATTTAACTGCATCAAACTAAATCAAATTTCTAAATAACGCAATGCTAAAATGGTTCCCTTCTTCACATTTAATGTTTTATGAGACCAGTGAATGAGGTTTACTAGGATTAGAGAGTGTCCACAATGCAAAAATGCTACAATCATTCAAGACACATGTATTATCCAAAATTAAGCAAATTACAAATAGCCATATCATTTTATTATACTCAACCGAAAACAAAAGCAAAATCGAGCATGCAAAAGGATCCTACCATCAAAACTGTACTGTGATGTTTTGAGTCTAAACATGATGATGACAACCAACGACTTAAAACCCTCAAAAAATTTTCATACCCTTAAAACACATAAAAATCCGATGTAATAAAACTAAAAACAATCTTAAACACAAAACTCTCTAAAACCCTAAAAATAAACTCTCAAAACTCTTTCAAATCCTGCAAAAGAAAGACAACAATCATAGTTTTTTTTTTTTTTTAAACGTGATTCTCTTGAACAAATTCACAACTCAAAACACAAATTTTTCATCCAAACGATAGTCAACTTGTCAGAGAGACAAAGACAGACAAACATTGAACACCAACATGTTAACTAAAAGGTGAATCATCATATAACAAAACTACAATAATAATTCACTGAGGCATTTATTCGAACACCTTGCATATAACACAAATCCATCCCTCAAAACACACAAATTAAACCAACAAACACATGCCCGAATAAAAGAACACACAACACGTTCAAGCATCAAAATCCAAACCTTTGATTAAAAAAGTGGAAAAAAAAAATACCCTTCAATATGTAGCTTTGGACAGTGTACTCGAAGCCGGTTCGAGCATGCTTGACCGTTGGAGCAAACGAACCCACCAGTATTTATTCGCCGACCCTAGACTGGGCCCATAAAAATTAACAGTGGGCCCATTTGAGGCCCTGAAAATAAACCAGATTATTTTGTTTGAGTTCCAGAGATATCAAATTTTTTTATTGTTTTTTTTTTAATTACTATTATCATAAGTATGTTACATACTGTTTTTTTATTATTGAAGCTAGATTTTTATTATTTTATTTGAATTTTCTATAGTTAGTAAAAAATTCAAAAAAGTAAGTAGTTAAAACCAATAATAATATATATTTTGAATTAAGTATCAACAATTTAATTTAAAAGTAGAGTCCAAATTTTCAAAAAATATATAAATAAGGGATGTACATACTGTTTTATTAGAGAGGTACAAATATCACAATTGCACTAGTAATTATATCAATATGGGATATGTTAAGTTGATCCAACACGACCCTTTATAAAAATAAATAGTTATAATGGTAAGTTCAAGTCCAGTTATTTATTTTAAGATTATATCGGATTATCATGCGGTAATCCAAATTATCAACTCTAATATTTATCACTAGGACAATGCTTGTTTAAAATAATTGGATAAATAATAACTATATTCTTTATAAAAAAAAGAAAAAAATAATAACCACACGGTCGCACATGATTTTTTTTTTTTAATTTTAACATAATTAAACATAAAAAGAGAATTGCAATGACAAAACGTAAAAGGAAATAATAATAATAATAATTGTCAATTTACACGAAAGGAGAAGTGGCATGTGTATGTTTTCTCTGTACTGGCAGTTGTAACTCAAAATGGACATGATATCTGTATCATGGAGAGTGTTCGGAGGAGAGAGCCGGAAACCACAGAGATAAAAGACCATGGAATGCGCACCATGTTTGCCCAGTAACTGACATAATAGGCATCTACATCCTCGCACACCTTCGAAAGATAGCTATTTCTACTGCTAGAAGTAGCGTTTTTGGCTAGTTCATTAAAAAACTGTCCAACAGTCCTATCATCATCCGAATCATTTGTGATGATTCCATCCGCGCAAAGGAATGCTTCATCTGCTGGTTTCCTGATGAGACACTTCATGAACCATGCGTAGTCCGAGACGTACTTGATTGTATAATTCTGATGACGTTCCCAAGCCACGCAGTTACAGAGCACCGCTGTCGTCAGTTCATTTATAGTGATAGGTGGTATGAGAAGCACGTTCTTTTCATATTTTATGTCCAAAAAGCTGTCCGCTGCTGCAGCTGCTTTGAACGTGATACCGGATTTTCTAAGTAGTGTTGCGCATGGCACTGAACTGATGGTTGTAATTTGACCATATTTGATATGTTCTTCGACCTTGAGTGATGAGAAAAGACTTTGGTGAAATAAGTCTAGTAGATGCATATATTTCATCTTCCTTTTATTACAATTATGTTTCAGTTTTGGCCCTGGCCAAGAAGATTCAAGAATTCGAAGATGAAATCGAAGAATAATGACGCCAGACGTGTCTCACCAAACAACGACCGAGTGATGAATAGAGGGATTTGGTTATCAATTTTGAGAAGGTCCCTCATAAAAACCGGGATTGTCCCACGTGTGGAAATGATAGGGTCCATGAAGTCTTTGTCACGGCCTATATGACGAAAAACCTCGACAAGAAAGCAACTATCAATCAACATCATTTGAATGAATTCTTCAGTCGTCATATCTAGCCGACACGGGTATCAGTTTCTGGCACGTACTTCTAGTTCCTCCAATTTCAACAAGCAAGAATTCAGATCAATATTGTTAGCGCGACAAATGTACCTGTAAAGAAAGAACCATTTGTGACTTTCGAGCTCAAAAGCCCGATGGTAAGGGCCTATTGCTACTGTTTCAGGTTTTGGTTTTTATTTTGACCAGCAACGAGTGTAGAAACCGGGAGGAGTGATATGGTTTGTGGTGACTAATGGCTGAGAACTCTTCATTTGTTCTTCATATGCTTTGAGAAGGCTTTAAGACAATGTCGGATTGGATGCAGATACTTTGAAGGGGCTTGAGTTACTGACCCCTGGAGTTCAGTGGTCAGTCCGGAACTTGCATTGCTAGATTCCCCTACTTCCTCAGCCGGGGCTGCTACTACCTCTTCCTTCAGCTTGGCCTTGTTACTCTCTCGTGTTTTCATTTGTTGTTCCTAATTGTCATCATTTTTTTCTCTGTCAACACAATGGTGATTCATTTCTATTGCTCTGTCTCTCGCTCTACTTTGTATGTGACTCAAGAGAGAGCCATTAAGTGTGTATAAATAGGCAAATCTTGTGTTCCAAATCTTGTCATGAACTTGCGCAGAATCTGCGTATGAAATTACCTAAAGTTTCAACATCATTAGATGTGCTTTTAGGATTTTTCCGTGTCATATACCTTGCTGTCTAGCTCTTCTTTGTATGTCACAAATCACAGTCTAATAGAGTAGTACTGTCGCGTCATGTGGCTAGAGCGTCTCACAGGTTTTTCGTATGCATGTGAATGTGTTCCTCTTCGGCTGGGTCCGGGGTGGCCCAAGGGCTGAAATTTGAAAAGTTAATAGAGATCTTCCGTACCAAAATGGATGGTGTTTTAAAAAACACGTGACATATCATTAATATTAAAAAAATATTTTGATATAAATATGATTTAATAGACAATAAAAAAAAAAATTCTTCAATGCTTCCATTTAAAATATATATTTTGATGAGTTATTATTATTAATTTTTTTTATTATTTTTAAAATCACAAAATTTTATTAATCACGAACCATAAAGTGAAACACTTTCATTTTTACTTTTCAATCCTCCAAAATTATCATAGCTTGTTGGAAAATCACTGACGTAAACAACCATGTTCTTTTTAGAATCAAGAGGTAGGGAGAAACCTCTCATAAGATAATCATAGTTTTGCAAGACTTTGTATTCAATGAAAACACTACTCTCATCTTCAATGAATTTTTCTTCTTCTTGTTTCTTCAAATCCTTCCCAATAGAATCCCCTGCTTTGTTTTCATCAAAAGATTCTCTAGGATTATTGGCAACCAAATACAATTATTGCATAGAGAATATCAAAGTTTTTGACTCTTCTATGAGTCCACTTATGTGTCTCTTAAATGACACTACACAAAACCTCATTTATTTATTTTCATCTACCTGTGTTTTTTTTTTTCTTTAGAGATAGCACAGAAGCAACAATGGGTGGTAACGGAAAGCATCACCACTGGAAAATTAGTTTCTATCATCAGTCTAGTTCAACTAGCAAATAACAGCCTAAAGAATTTCTATATTCGGTTTCCGGGTTTTTGATGTTTAACCCCTTACCTCTTGCAACCCAACCCGCCTGCTACTTTGTGTCCTTCTCATCGTGGTCTTCCTTTGTCGAAATCATTGATGCCCAAACGATGGCGTAGTAAATCCACATCTTCGATGCCATAGCGTCGTCGCTGGAGGAAGGACAACTTTTGCAAAATCTAAGAAGCAACGATATAATGGTGTATGTTTATGAGGTATTGTCATCGGCGACACTAAATAACTAAATGGAAACACAAACTGAGACTTTTACAAGATAGAGAGATGCAACGATTTTTTTTTTCTTCTTTTTTTTTTTTTTTTGAAAAGAAAGATACAAAGATTTTTTTTGTGTTGTTGATCAGAGCAGAGATTTTTTTTTCTTTTAACAGGAGCCATACAAAGATTTAATACGGCAACTTGAATGAAAACTTGTAAAGTCAGACAGTCCACTGGACTCTCTAAAATCAGATAGTGATGTTAATAGTCTCAATTTTTATTTTTATCATATTAGACAGTCAATAAAAATGACTGCATTAGAGGAGTCTGATTTTACAAGATATTCATTTATTTTATGTTTCACTCTATTTTTTTACAATTCATAGGAGCTTTGAAGATATTCTTAAAATTAATTACTTAGGCATTCCACTTACCTTTTGTGTATGATAAAAAGTGAATACGTTTGATTTATAAACCATGTGATGAACGGACCTATTTTACTCTAACATTTTTTTAGATGTGGGCTGGCTTTCGAAGAAATGCTTTTGACAATGGATTTTCTCACATATTTTTGGAACGTTATTACAAAGACTTTTAGCTTTTTTCTTCAGAATGTCTTAGTAGTTATTTTCACAAAAGTAACTTAGAAATGATAAAGAATCTTCCCGATCAATCCATCAGCCCAATCATATTATAGCGTATGACTTGACTTTGGGCTTGTCTTTATTTTTTCGTTGTTAACCATAAAATTTCTTTATTTAAAAAAGAATTAGTAGCGTTTTAAAGACAAACTAAGATTGTCCTTTTTTTATTTTTAAGTTTAAAGTGACAACAAGAAAAGGAATCAGATAATATATACACACATACACTGGTCAAATATCATATTGGAATATATTAAAATTTATTAAAATAGTGAAAATATTCAATCTCATTATTCAATAATCAAACTCGGATAGTGTTAGTAACTTAGTACATAGCACATGATTATTGTACTTATCTTGGAAACAAGAAAAATGTCCAGCCCTGAATGCTTAAACATAGAGAAAATAGAGCTTTGTTTTTTTTTTTTGGGCAAGCGAAAGGACAATAATCATGAATCTAGAAAAAGCATATATGTACTTGAACATTTGTACTGTGCGTCTGTACAAGGGCAAGTTACCAGCAGGTGAAAACAAAAGAAAATGCATTTCCAAAAAAACAAACAAAAGAAAATGAAAGAAATTTAAATGATATAGAAGAACTGATTGAGGTAAAAAGGAGGAAAAAATAATCAACGAAGATTTTTGGTCTGACTGAAAAGAAGCAACTATACCTTTATTTTTGTTTTATTATCTTTTAATGCATCAAATTTTTTGTTTTAAAGTGCTTTAATTTATTATTTATACAGTCAATAAATAGCTATTTTAGAACTGTTAGGTGCGATATATATATTTCAAAACATTACAGAAAATTAACTTGAACCGTTGCATTGGAGAAAAAGCTTCTATATACAGCTAATTATAACCACCCAAGATTTACTCTTTAAGATTTTTTTTTTTTTTTTTTTTTTTTTGTAACTAACACGATGAACTGAAATGAAATAATGGAACTTTGACTCTATAAGAATATGAGAAAAGAATTTAACTGTTTAAGTTAAAACAGTGAACAAAGAAGATCTAACCCTGATGTAATATGATTATAATTTTGTCAAAGTTTAGAGCCTCACGCTAGGCATGTTGGAGTAAATTTGAAAATAAAAGTGTCATGTTATGAAAAAAAAATAAAGAAAGTTTACCAGAGACAATGTCCACATTATTCGTAGAATTTATGAAAGTGCGAGCAACCTAAACTTTCCAACCACCTTAAGATTGTATGATTAATTAAATTATAATTATGTGTGTGAGGTTGTAAAAATAACTCCCCCCATAAGACAAATAATGCACTATTACGTCCTTTTTATTGAAAAGAGACATGTGTAAACTAATTTCAATTGATTTTCTTTATAAAAAAAAACAGGTGGTGATATTTGCACCCCAAAAATACTATGCGTGCACCCCTTCTTGCATGTTCACTCCATTAATTTTTTAAAAGATATTAAAATTTTTATTCACACACTACAAATTATTGATATATCATTTTATAATCTCCACTAATATCATTATTATGCTTTCCATTAAAATTTTCATTTAAAAAAAAAAATAGATCTCTCTTCAAAAGTTAATTAACAATACATATTCATAACAATACAAATCGCTTCACATTCTTCATAACGAACAAATAGTATAACTACTTTATATTCTTCATTAACAAATCAAACCCAAAACTTTAGTTGTAGAAAAAATCACTTGGTACTAGTCTTTAACAACATCTAGGAAAGAATCACGACAAGTCACATTACTACATATAAATTGTACCTATATCATATGTATAAATTTTTTTTAAACCCCTATAAAATAATCGAGGAAGGTCAAATGTTTTAAACTCCGCTTCAGGGCTCATCAACATCCTTCTCATGATCTTGCAACTTCCAAGACTCTTGTTTTGTTTGAACCCTCCCCTTATTTTTCAGACACCACCACTTAGCAGGCTTCAAATATTCATCATTGACAGCATCTAGAAATTTATTCATTAATACAATGTCCCTTTTGATTATTAATTTAAAGTCTCCATCTATGCCATGAGTTCCAGCAACCCCGTGAAGAGAACCCTCCATGGAATGCCATACATTCAAGTCTCCAGAATGTTTCAAGTACTCAGAATTGTATGTGTTGATCAGAAGCTCTTCTCCAATAGTTGAGTACCTCACCATAGGAACGTAGGGGATGATGTCTAGAGCAGTACATACAAGTAGAATGTGTAGAGCTTCCTCGTCGTTCACAAGCTCGTTGAAGTTTTTCAACCATGTGAGTAAGGATAATGTTGGAATTTTAAAAATAACTCTATTTTGGGGTGTACATACAGTTTTAGTTGGGTGGAAATATCACCACTCTCTGAAAAAAACGCTACGTCCATCTTTATGTCATAATCCAGATGTAATACTAAAAAACACACCTATGTCTTTACAATATCTGGTCCAATCATGCTTTTACGTTCGAGTAAACGAACCCACAATAGACATTAACAGTTACTGGACTAGGGCCATAAAAATGACAGAGCTGGGCCCACAATAAATATGAGGCCTGAAAACAAACCAGATCGAGTTTTGTTTGAATTCTGGAAACACCAAATTTTCATGATAAACGGTCAGGATTGGTGTTTGTGCAAGAGAGATCACCACTGTAACCTAGGGTTTGACACACTGGATAGTTTCCCAGACCAAACCCATTAATCCAATCCAGTCTGCGTCTCCAAGTCCAACTCATCAAAAACCTTGTAACCAGTAGTCTGTAGGCTGCACTTAGTACAAACTAGAAACCTCGTAGGAGTACCAACAGACAGAGAACCCCTATAAACCCTAGCAACAGAAAAAGCAAAGAAAAATAAGAAAAAACCCAGAAAATAAAGGTCACAGTTTTCTTGTTTGCTTGAAAAAATTCACAACTTTTGGGCATGACAGAGGCAGGATCAGGTGCAGGAGGAGCCACTGTGGAGGAGATTTCATTGAAAGATAAAGGCAATGAGTTCTTCAAGGCAGGAAATTACCTCAAAGCAGCCGCTCTTTATACTCAGGCCATCAAACAAGACCCTTCTAATCCAACTCTTTATAGGTACAATTTTTTTTTTCTTGAACAGGAGGGTTTTTAATGTATGTTTCTATACGTCAAAATGCAATATCGATTTGGTATTGGAATTGTTTGTTTGAGTGATGAGATGGGTTTTGGATTTATTTTAAAGTTGTGGTTGCATTGAATTAAATTTTGTTTATTTTTTGCTTTTGAAGTTTGATTTGAGGGGGTGGTTTGGCTTCACGTTTTGTTCACTTAAATGCTTGTTAGTATATGAGAATTTGCAGAATATTAATTGTCATGCTTAGTTCTTTGTGGAATGTGTATGCAATTTCATTTTACTATAACTTTAGTGTATTTATGATTGTAATTGCTGGATGCGTTTTTGTGATACTTGCATACTATGGCCATCACCTGAACAAGACTATGCGTTACAGATGTATATTCACTGTTTTCATGTTTTTATCATTGTCCAGTAACCGTGCTGCAGCGTTTCTGAATCTTGTTAAGCTTAGCAAAGCACTTGCTGATGCGGAGACAACAATTACATTAAATCCCCAGTGGGAAAAGGTGATTGTTTGTTTTGTATTTCTTTTTAATTATATTGTTTTCTTCATTTTATTGAGCTTTATTGTAACAAGTATTATTATGATGCCTCTAGGGGTATTTCAGAAAAGGATGCATACTGGAGGCAATGGAGCAATACGATGATGTATATTTCGAAATTCACTTTTTTTTTTTTTTTTCATATTGTTTGAGATCCTTCTGGGCAAGAGCACATGATTTTGTCAGTAATATCTTTGTTCACATGTTGTAGGCCTTAAGTGCGTTTCAGACTGCTTTGCAATATAATCCACAGAGTGCAGAAGTATCGAGAAAAATCAAGAGGATTTCCCAGTTGGCAAAAGACAAAAAGCGAGCTCAAGAAGTTGAGAACTTGAGATCCAATGTTGATATGGCAAAGCATTTGGATGCTTTGAAGTCTGAAATGGTGAGTATGGTTTCTAGAGACCAGTCTTTTAGCATACTTTAGATTGTGTGTACCATTGTGGTCTGCCTACGCATATAAAGGCTCAATCTCCTCTCTCTATGTGTGTGTGTGTGGGTAAAATTATATGCCGGGAGTGTTTATCATATTGAGTTATATTTTTCTTTTTTCTATATGTTCTATTTTGCCGTATTTTCACCTCTCATTGCAGGTCTGCTGATTTTCTGAACTGCATGATACAGTTTTACCCTCAAAAAGAATTTTTTCAGTATTTTCATTATGTAGGATTAAGTTGGTCTTCCACTTTGCAGTCTGAGAAGTATGGATCTGAAGAAAGTTCGAAGGATGTCTTTTCATTTCTTGTTCAGACAATGGAAGCAGCCGTGAAATCATGGCATGAAACTTCTAAAGTGGAAGCAAAAGTCTATTTCCTTCTAGATAATGAAAAGACGGACACAGAGAAATATGCTCCCGTTGTCAATATTGATAAGGTACTAAACGCTTATTGATGTTTCTTTTGCCTGATATCCTTCTGACTTTGATTTTTATATGACCTTGTTTCTCTAGGTGATTTAAAAACCTCCTTTTTTGGTTGTTGGTTTGAATGTCAACCTCAACTTTACTGAATTATCAGCTCTTTGAACGAAGGAATCCATATGTGTTTTGATCTAATCTCAGCTTGTATATAGATGTGTATGTTCTAATAACGATTACTTCTCTCTTGTGCCAGGCCTTTGAGTCGCCCCACACGCACAGCAGTTGCTTTTCATTTCTAAGGCAGTATGCTGAGGATTCTTTTTCTAGTGCAGCTTGCCTAGTGTCGCCCAAAAGTATCATATCTTACCCTCAGGTAATATATTATTTCTTCATATGTACTTTTGGTTTTGTACACCTCTTCAAAAGGATTAAGGTTGTTTATGTATCATACCTGTTCTCGATGGATAATTAGCATTTGCTTGCTTGCTAACGTGAATGCATCTCTGGACATATTGCATCAAATTGACAACATACAAATGCTTCTTTGATGCGCTAGCAGTTCCCATATCAATTTGTATGTTGGATTTAAAAATATAGTCGTTGTCATGTTATCTTTGAGCAATACTGCCCAGAGTACACGCATGTCTCAACAGATTGTTTAATCAAATTTGTTTGATGTCTTCCTAGAAGCTGTACTCTTACCCTGTCACGAACACCTCTAGCAGCTAGAAGAAAAATAGAAAATTGTTTTTCTGTGATGGATCGCATCTGAAAACTGAAGAAAGATAGATAAATGTAATCATGGCCAATGGTTTTTCATGAAAAGCCCGATGAAAGATTTGAAGGGTGGTACTTCTTGGGATTGACTTGCCTTTAGCTTAAATTAATTAATTATAAATGCTACAAATTTATCAATTTTTTTCTGAAAAGGATCTTGAGCTTTATAATATTCTTTAGTCCATCACTATCAATAGCAGCAGTATACGCTGATTGAGTGGGTTGGGTTCTTCATTGGCTAGCTCGGACCTTGGACTAATGTTTTCGTGATTGGGTTGAGAATCCAAGCCTTAAATCGTTCTGTAAATTCCAAGTGGTTACTGATGTGCTGACTGCTGACTGGTTGATTCTTGCATCTTGCCGGTCTTACAGTCTATGTTCTGAACTTCTTGTGATGCATGAATACATGCAGTCTAGAAAAGACAGTGACTATGACAAGGACTCACAGATCATTGGTTGTCTTTTCAGGTTTGGAAAGGTCAAGGATCAAGAAAGTGGAGACATGGGCAGCATGATGGATTCTTTGTTCAATTTGAGTCGCCTCTCCTGCGAAAACTGTGGTTTATATCTAGTTCCAATGAAAAGGGTCAAACATTGTGCAGGTATCTCTCTCTCTCCCTTATTAGATGCACAATATTAACCATAATCTAGTTTTCTGAAAGCTGAAATTAATCTAAGTTAAATATCTCCAGGTCAGTGCAACAAAAGTTCCTTTTGTCTAATTGAAATATGTTATTCTCCTTTCAACTATATTTGTTATCAATTCTATGGCAACTGAGAAACTTCTTTCAGTTGTCTAACTGCAATAATTGATAGGTTTAGATAGAATGGATTGTTTGGCCCTTTTGGCGCTGGGTGCTACTATTATAATGAATTTTTCTAATAAGGAACTAATTCATTATATTTAAAAATTTCACCATTTTTGTGAAGCTTTACTGTTCAAACTCTCTGATTGACAACCCCATTAGCTCATTGCTAGAAGAGAAGATTCATATTTTGGTAGTAGAAACATGCATTGTTTTGCTGCCACAATAGATTTCGACTTTGTTGATTTTAAAGTTTGGCAGAGATAGAGATAGGTTGCTTTCTTCTATGTACACGTTAGCTTGCTGCTTCAACAAAACACAGTCATAATGTTTGTTCCATCAACCTTCCTTCGACAAATAACTCATCAAGTGAAGTTTGGTGTCTCACTATTTAACAACAATAGCTCCTTTTTTGTGCAATTTATTTTCTATTGAAAACAATGAAATACAGTTGCCAATCCTTTTTCAGGGATCCAGAAGCTCTGGATATAAATGCCCATGAAGTGCTTCCACGTTTATTCAAAGAAAAGTTGTCCAATTCTTAATAGCCCTTTTTATACTATCTTGGTTTTCATTGGAGAAAATGGTTGCGCACACTTAAATGGGAATGTCATGTAATAGAAGACACAGGAGAACATTGAGCACCTGCTTTTGCCTTGAATTGTTATGCAAGTTCCAACTTGCACAAGAAAATCCTGTACCTTGGCCTTACGTTCGTGCACTTAATTTTGTACTCTCAAGAAGTTTGCTGTGCTTGATGAGTGATTGCTTTTGACGGACATTCTTATTGTAAAATGGCTTCCTGTATTTTTGTATGAAAGGGGGCTTTGGCCTTTAAATTTATTGAAATTATTCACTGGTCTTGATCTGTATTGCTAATATTGGTGCTGCAACAGTTTGGAACAAGTTGGCATAGTACTTCATTGTTCTGTCTTGAATGTCAATGCAGAGCGTGCTCTAGGTAGGTCATTTTTGACATACAGTCGTGCTATGTTTTATGCACAATGTATAACTTAGACTTGTTTCCTTGATTTTCATTTTAGTATGATGTCGCGCTTTTGGCATTCGAGTTTGTTGGCGATCTTATTAATGGTTAAAGGAGGCTGTTTAGGTTACGATTAGCAAATTAAACAAGTTTTTAGTTTATCAGTTTGGACTAAACCAGGCTGAAGAAAATTAAGAGTGCTTTAAAAACCCACGCGGTTAAAGATTGGTAATATTAACATAGAATGCTTGACATTTATATTTGTTGGAATTCATTAAACTAGGAAGAATTAAAATTTGAGGCTCGGTTATCTCCAACTCATATTTTGTGAACTTTGTATTGGTTGAGCTGAGCTGAACTTGAATATTTTTCTCAGGGTTCTAATAGTTTGATTCTGAGTGGCAAAAATATTTTGTTTGTTTAATTGCAATTTTCCTTTTAGTATTATACACAATGATGATTAAATGATGGTTTTATATTTAGTGTCCCTGTATTGAATAATATAAAATGAGCATGAATAGGAAGGTTAGTTGCAACAGCGAAGAACGTAGCTTCATCTGAGTTTAGTACTGGCTAAGGTTGAATTTCGAAGACTTTTGTGTTCTACATTTACTACTGAGAACCACCTTTGCAAGTCTTTTTTTTCTTCCATTTTATATTTTTAGTCAATGGTACATGATCATCAAGCCTTGACAATTTCTGTATTACAAATGATGAACTGAAGAAAATATGAGGTATATTCTCATTTCTTGAATGTTGACGTTACAGCAATAATGTATATATAGAGAAGAGTCTAACAAATTCTCTAACCAACTCTCTCTAGAATATACTATAGCTGGCCTCAATATAGCTGGCAAAAACAAAAAATAACTAACTAATAATAATAAACTGATTACCAACTAGAACAATTAGGAAATATTTAATATGTTAATACTCCCCCTCAAGATGGAGAATACAGATTAAGGATTCCCATCTTGCTGAGAAGAAGTTGAAAACGTGTTGGATGAAGCGCCTTGGTTAAGAGATCTGCAAGTTGATTTTGAGTTGAAACATGCATAGTCTTCAAAGCGCCAGCTTGAATTCTTTCACGCACAAAATGACAGTCGATTTCGATGTGCTTGGTGCGTTCATGATAAACTGGGTTGGCTGCAATGTGAAGAGCAGCTTGGTTATCACAGTAAAGGAGGGCTGGATCTTGATGAGCAACCTGCAAGTCTTTGAGCAAACCAAGCAGCCATACAATTTCACAGGTAGTATTAGCCATGGATCGGTACTCTGCTTCTGCTGAGGAGCGTGAGACCACTTGTTGCTTCTTGGATTTCCAAGAGATGAGTGAAGAACCTAGAAAAATGCAGAAACCAGTGAGAGAACGCCTTGTGTCAGGACAAGTACCCCAGTCTGCATCAGAGAAAGCCTTAAGTTGGAGTGTTGATTTTGAGGAAAAGAAGAGCCCTTGACCCGGAGTCTTCTTGACATATTGCAAGACACGCGTTGCCGCATTAAAATGAGAAGTACGAGGGGCTGCCACAAACTGACTGAGGCGATTCACAGAATAGCTGAGGTCGGGTTGTGTGATAGTGAGATAAATGAGCTTGCCGATTAATCTTCGGTAGCTGGTAGGATCAGTAAGAGGTTCACCATCAGTTTGAGAAATTTTCAAATTGGTCTCCATGGGAATAGAGGCTGGCTTGCATCCCAAATAACCTGCATCAGACAATAATTCTAAAGCATACTTCCTTTGGCAAATGGAAATACCAGCAGCTGATCTGGCAACTTCTAAGCCCAGAAAATACTTCAGAGGGCCTAGATCCTTCATTTTGAAACGCCTGCTTAGAGCAATTTTTAGTGTGTTCACAGCTTTTTGATCATTGCTTGCAATGATTATATCATCAACATACACTAAGAGAGCCAAGAAAACAGAACCATGAGACTTGGTAAATAAAGAGTGATCACAATTTGATTGTATGAACCCTTCTGAGATCAAAACACTTGAAAACTTGTGGAACCACTGCCGAGATGCTTGTTTTAAACCATAAATAGACTTGTGAAGTTTGCAAACAGCATTAGAAGGCAAGATCTCCCCCTTTCCACAAGTATATCCAGGAGGTAAAGTCATGTAGACCTCTTCGGATAAATCCCCGTAAAGAAAAGCATTTGTGACATCAAGTTGGCTTAAAGACCAGCCATATATAGCAGCTAAAGAGAGTAAAAGTTTAACAGTAACAAGCTTGGCAACAGGTGAGAAAGTGTCAAGAAAATCAATACCTTCTTGTTGTGTGTACCCTTTGGCCACAAGGCGGGCCTTATATCGTTCAACTAAGCCATCCGGTCGAAACTTGGTCTTATACACCCATTTACAACCCACCGGGTGCTTCCCTGTAGGAAGAGACACAATGGACCAAGTTTTGTTGCTTTCCAAAGCTTGCAACTCAACATTCATTGCATCACGCCATATTGGAGAAAGAATAGCTTGGGAAAAAGTTCGAGGTTCACTATGGGAAGAAATGGCTAAAATGAACTTTCGAAAGGGCAGAGACAATTTATGATAGCTAACGAAGCTGGATATGGGATGAGAGGTGGAAGAGGAGAAGTTGACATCAGAAGGTGGAGGGGAATGAGTAGCTAGGTAGCAATGGTAATCTGATAAATAAGAGGGGGGTTTGGTTAATCGTTGTGGGCGAGAAACAGGTATGGGAGAAGAGGGAGCAGAGGTAGGGGGTGATATATCAGAGGGAACGAAAATAGGTGTAGGGAGAACACGATCAGAGAAGAAATCATAATGAGTAGGTGTAGGCTGAAGATGAGCGAATGGAAAAATGGATTCATGGAACAGGACATGACGGGAAATGTAGATTTTGTTGCTTTCTAAATCAAGAAGTTTGTATCCTTTGTAACCAGAGAGATAACCTAGGAACACTGAAGCTCTTGCACGAGGAGAGAATTTTGTGCGATTGTGTGGTGAAGTTGAACCATAACACAAGCAACCGAAGACACGAAGATGATTATAAGTTGGTTCTTTATTGTGTAGAAGCTCAAATGGTGTCTTGTTTGAGAGTAATGGAGATGGGGTCCGGTTAATTAAGTATATGGCTGTTAAGACACAGTCCCCCTAATAACAAAGAGGGACTGAGGATTGAAAAAGGAGAGCTCGAGCCACATTAAGAATGTGTTGGTGTTTGCGTTCCACCACAAAGTTTTGCTCGGGTGTGTCAACACAAGAGTGATAAGAAAAAATCCCTTTAGAGTGAAAGAAATCAGTGAAGGGTAATTCTGGGGCATTGTCAAATCGTACAGATTTAATAGTGGTATTGTATTGGTTAAAGACAAAATTGTAAAAATTTGGAAAAATGGTAAGAACATCAGCTTTAGTACGCAGAAGATAAACCCATGAAGCTCGTGTACAATCATCGACTATGGTAAGAAAATATTTATGTCCAGAAAGAGTTGAAACATGAAAAGGACCCCAAATGTCTATATGAATCAAGTCAAAAGGTTTGGATGACATATTATTGTTAGAGACAAAAGGAAGTCGTTTTTGCTTGGCCATGTGACAGATTTTGCAGTGAGAAGATAAACAAGGTAAAGAAACTGGAATATGTAATTTATTATGTAGAGTTTGAAGTTTTACATGAGATGGGTGGCCTAGCCTATGATGCCAAATATCACTCTTAGACATTACAGAACATGAAAAAGAGAGAGTACAAAAGGAATTTCCCAACTCAAGAAAATAAAGGTTGCCTTGACGTCTACCCCTCCCAATCGTCGAGCCCTGAATCAGGTCCTGAATGACACATGAATTGGAAAGAAAATCAACATGACAATGATGACTTAAGGTAAGAGCACTGACACTGAGTAGATTGAAAGAAAACATTGGTGCGAATAAGACATTATGTAGGACCAAAGAATCAGACAACTTCACAGTACCAATCCGATTAATAGCTACTTTCTTCCCATTTGGTAAAGTGACGGAAGTTGGATCAGTAATTGTGGAATGTAAAAAAGAAGAAAAATCACAACAAACATGGTGTGTGGCTCCAGTGTCTATTATCTAGGCATTACGAGGAACAAAAGGATGGAAAAGGGAAAAAAACAAAAGGAAGGTTACCATAAACATGTGAGACAGAAGGTGCTGTAGCTGTAGGAATATGCTGTATCTCGGATGAGTCATGTGCATGAATATGAAGTTGCGAGCTGAGGTAGGCAATTAGCTGCTGCACTTGATCGGTGGAAAGTGATCCACATGGTGGCCCCATGGTTGTCGCTGCTGATGGAGAGAATTGTTGTCGCTTGATGGAGTCAATAGCTGCTTGAGGTGTGGATTGAAGGGAGGTCTGTTGCACTTGGGCTTGTGAACCTTTGGGCTTGGGCTTGTAACCTGGTGGGTAACCGTGTAACTTATAACACCTGTCCACTATATGTCCTGTAATGCCACAGTGTGAGCATATTGGGCGTTCTCGCTTTGGCTTCCCTGGAGGAAATGGCACGGCAGCGGTCACTGATGTTGGAAGAAGAGGCAGAGGCGAGGAGGTACTGAAAGCCAAAGAATCAGTTGGAGAGTGAGATGCAGGTCCGATTGAATGCTGTCGCTCTTCCTGTACGACGAGGTTGAACACCTTCGAGACAGGGGGCAGGGGATCGATCATCAAGATCTGACCACGTATTCCGGCATAAGATTCGTTCAAACCCATTAGAAATTGCATTACATACTCTTGTTGCTGGTATTCCATCCAAGCCTTCATACCACCACATCTACACACGGGGATTGACTGAAAATTTTTGAGCTCATCCCAAAGAATTTTCAGACGGGTATAATAGGTGTTGACATCAAGAGATCCTGGCGTGAGGCCATTGAGTTGTTGCCTGATTTGAAAAATCCTTGGAGCATTGCTTTGATGAAAGCGATCATGGAGATCCGTCCAGACAGCTTGAGCAGTGTCAAGATACAAAAGGCTGTCGGCAATCTCCTTGGATACTGCGTTAAGAAGCCAAGATGTTACCATGCTGTTGCATCGGGACCAAACGCTGGCTGTGGGATCGTTTGTAGGTGGTGACTGGAGAGTCCCATCAACGAAACCAAGCTTGTTCTTGGCATTAAGGGCCATGACCATGGCACGGCTCCAGGTGTTGTAATTAGGACCCGTCAGTACATGAGATACAAGGGCTAATCCAGGATGATCTCCATTGTGGAGGAAGAAAGGACTATGGATGTTGTCCATCGGAGGAGAAGGCGGATTAGTCTGGGAAAACGTAGTAGCAGAGGAGGAAGGAGGTGTGAGTGGCTGAAAACGGTTGTTGTTGTTATTTTGACCTCCACGGGCCATTTTTGAGAAAAGTTAGAGGAAAAATAATGACAGAGCAGCAGAAAATAAGCTTTGATACCATATTACAAATGATGAACTGAAGAAAATATGAGGTATATTCTCATTTCTTGAATGTTGACGTTACAGCAATAATGTATATATAGAGAAGAGTCTAACAAATTCTCTAACCAACTCTCTCTAGAATATACTATAGCTGGCCTCAATATAGCTGGCAAAAACAAAAAATAACTAACTAATAATAATAAACTGATTACCAACTAGAACAATTAGGAAATATTTAATATGTTAATATTCTGGTCAGTTTCTACTATCAGTGTCAAACCCCAAATCGTAAGAGAGAGAGAGAGAAAACCTCACATAAAATGCTCATTTTGTTATGACTACGAAATACAAGTATGATTCTGATTAGAAAAAGCACCTCAAACTACGTACTATATTGCTCATGTAGTATTACATAAATTGAAAACCTTACAGGCACTCTTGAAACAATCTTATAATTCTTCCAATATTGGATGAATCAGATAAGTTATGGTGCTTTCTCAGTGACGTACATTCTTATAAAGTAGGTCCAATCAGAGCCATTAGGCTCTACAAACCTGAGCTCTCTGACTAATCATAGATCAGACATTGTTATCTTGTGAGTTATTTTCAACTCCATTATTTGATTTGCATGTGTGTAGCATGAAATTGCATGTGGCTACAGCTTCTTGTACCGTAAGATAGATCCATTCCTGACCAATGTTTTCTATGAACTTGGACTTGTCTAGCTTCTTTATCACTTCGCTTCTTGGGTTTGCTAATACAAGCTGAAACAACAGTAATGCAGTTAAACGACAATAAGCTTATATGTTGACCATTATATTATGCAATTTCGTTTAAAACCTCTAACAAAATTCATGAATAGTTTCGGTTGTGGACTATATAAATGAAATGATGTAATTATACCTTGAGGTGTCTTCGGTCAACAGACTTTTTGACTTCTTCAAGCATGCTGATTCCACTTGTGTCAATGCTACCAACAGCTGCAATTCAATTGTGCTTTCAAACTTAGAGATGGATTATGGAAATGCTGATATTTTCATTACTATTAATGTTAAATTTAGTGTTCAAATTACTTACAGCTCATATCCAATATGACATAGTGTAAGCTGGCTTCTCCTGAAAGTTTCAATCTGTCTTCCTCATCGTATATCCATCTCAAGATCCTGATAATGAGATTAGCAGGAAAGATAGTTTAGTACTAAAAGCTTGTTCAGCGTCTAACATGAGTTGTTAATTTCAACTTCTGAAATTGGGTTGCGTACCTTTCTCTCAAGTAACTTGCATTGGCAAAGTAGATTGGTGCATCAATTTGAAGTATTAGAACTCCAGGAACCTTGTTAGCAACCGGGTACTGATCAATGCTCCTGTAGATTACAGAGTTTGGAATGTTGCCCAAAACAAATGTTCTAGGCCTTGCCACAAACAGGAGCACCCTTAACAAGGAAATTGTAACCTGCATTTGCAAATATACATCATATCAAAACACATATATATTAGGTGCTAATGATGTAAGGATTTCACTACTATAGAAGATTTGATAAATATTAACGATAACTTACCGCAATCGCCAAGCCAACCTCCACACTGCCAAAGACAACACCAAGATAAGCACTCATGCATACGACGAAGTCAAATTTGTCAAGTTTCCAGAGGTGCATGGCGGCTTCGTAGTCGATTAGACCAAGCATGGCTGCGATAATTATAGCAGAGAGTACTACAAGAGGAGTGTAATAAAACAAAGGCGTTAGGAACAACAATGTGATCATCACAGCCGTTGCCATCACTATATTTGACACTGCAGACTTGCATCCTGCGTTGAAATTCACGGCTGTTCGCGAGAATGGTCCTGAAACCGTAATTCATATTTAGAGTAGCCACTAAATAGTTATTCAAAAAATTTAATTAACTAATTTAACTGGAAAGACAAATGGACGGAATATTATTGTTGGGTTGGATTATAGATGAGCAAGCCAAACTGGATCCCAGGATTGGACATGTTTTCGAGCTCAGTCCAACTCAAGTTTGGGCTAAGTTGGGCCTGAAGTCGAAGCATGGTTGGTGATAAATACCTGCAGTTAAGTAGCAAGAAGTGCAAGAGCCAACGATGTTCATCGTCCCGAAGGCAATCATTTCTTTGTTCCCGTCTATGTGATAGTCCTTGAACATTGCAAAACTTCTCCCAACCGCTATTCCTTCCTTCATACCCCAATCACGCAGCCCATGTCAAGTTAAGAGAAAAAAACGATTCTACTGTTTATAACTTGTATTTGGATTATATCATATAATATTGACTGTATATTCTTCTGTCAGAGCATTGAATACATACATTTGGACTCACTCAAATTATGTCATATGATATTAACAATTAATTATATAAGAGACTTATACTACATAACACAATATAAGCGATTTGGATGTATCCATCACGATGCATTAAAGCTATTTTTCCTACCATTTAATTAAAACTCAAATGGGTTCCTTAGAGCTTACCGCAAGAGCTATAACACCAGTTATTATTCCAGTTTTAAAAGTTGTCATTAGATATGGAGACCCAAAAGCTAACTCTGACATTGATGGTGGATTCAACCCTTTCTTTAGGTGCCCAATCTGCATTTTATTGACAATACCATCAGTCTTTCTTTCAAAAAAAAAAAAACATGAATTTAATAACATAAGATAAAATTTGCTAACAGTAACATTTTGTGTTTAACCAGATCAAGATGAATTAAGGGTAGGTGCATAGAAGTGGACTTTTGACCTTCACTATCCAAGGCAGCTCATCTATTGTTGAACCTTGAATGTGTATGATTGTGGAAAGGAAAATTTGATCTAATAATTATAGTGTGATGGACAGCATAGATTAGTGAGGTAACATGATGTGATATAATATGGATTTCTCACCACTTGTACGCCGTGTTTCTCAGCATGGGTCAAGTAAACAAGGATGCTTCCCAGAATGACAGAGGTAAGAGGTGCCATTGCATTTACCCAGAAGAATACTGTCTTTTTCTTGCTCTGCACATGTCATTATCAACACTTTAGTTTTACCTACTACACCTCTCAGACTACAATTATTACTTTAACATGGTTTATATATATATATTCGAAAATTAGATTTTATATCGTGACGATATTAAATTGAGATCCAATATTTGAAAATTTTCACATGCATAGATAAAATTACTATAAATTTGAATGTGCAAGGAACTAACCGCCCAATCAACTTCACTTTCCTCAAAATATTGCTATTACTAATTTAAGAAAACGTATAGGAATATAATTCTTATAATAAAGGCTAAAAAATCATCAAAATCTTCTCAAATATGAATTTATGAGGAAAGTCTAGGAAGAGTAATATATTACTAAGTTCATATATTATGAGGTTTTTAACCAATTTAATATTTTGAAAAAGATTTTGATAAAGTTCATCAATACTATTAGGGAAGTCAAAAGAATTTGGTAGAATTGAGGTAGAATTAAGAAACCTATTTCAGTGGTTCAAAAAAAGAAAAAAAAAATGAAACCTATTTCAGAAGCGTTATGATTAATAATAATTATTATTATTGGCAATGTTGTTGATGTTTCATAAACTTTGACAGCAGCAAGCAGCTAGGTTGGTAAATGACAGGAAAGTTTTAACACAAATAAAAAGTAAAAAGTGATAAAATAGCTCCTTTTCCTTGAAATAGATATAATAGCTCTTTGACTTCTTTCAATACGTGGGACAAAATTAGCTTAAAAATAGAAATGAACAAGGTAGACTCTGGATATATACTTACAAAGTATCTCGTCAGGAGGAGGAAGAAAACAAAACAACAGCCCAGAATTCCACTCTCCCATCTCCACTGCAACAACAGTTTAGGTGCTTCAGAAAACACTTATAATTCAAATGAAAGTGTTTTTTTTTTGGGTAAAGAACTAAAACACTCTCAAAAGTCCCTATCACCATCAAAGATATATAAAAATGGTACTTTAATTAATTAACTGAAAGGTATATAAACCTGCTGTGTTTGGCTGAAAACGGAGCGCATGACCGATACAAAATCGGTAGCATGAGTGAAATGGACCAGTCCAAGAACCCCTTTGAGTTGTTGAAGACAGACAACCGTGGCAGCCCCACCCATGAAACCCACTATAGTAGCATGTGATAGAAACTCCACAATAAAACCAAGCCTGCAAAATTAAATTATTGCAAACATCATCATAATTTAGAACTCCATTGAAACCCCGACACACAAAAAAGAAAACAAAAAGGTAGGAAAACGTTTGACTTCATTAGACTTTATTGTACTTCATCATCCACTTCTAATTTTCTAAGTTCTATATATACTCTATTTTGTTATTTTTATGCATAGAAAATTGATTATTTTTATTTTTTTATTCTAATGTTCTTTTAAGCAACTATATATGCAACAAGACAATCCATTTGTTTCGGAGTTACTAAGGAAGAAAAGAAAAGTATAGTCAAAGAAATTCACCTTAACAAGCCCAAAGCAGCTTGGAATGCTCCGGCGAAGAAAGTAGCAGTTAAAGCCAACTGAACATAAAGCTTAGGGTTCTCACTAGGGCTTACTTCTTTCCCTAACATTGAAGATATCAAAAGTGATGCCACCGCCACTGTACCAACTGCCAAATCCCTTGAGCTCCCCATCATCGCATATACCAATGGTGGAACAAAGCTTGAATCTACATTTTTAAGCATATATACTTTTAATCTCCTCATTTCTTCGAAGTTTGAGTCAGAACAAAAATATTGACAATAGATCTTACCACCTAAACAAACTAGTATCTATAATGTTAAACGATGGCAAGAATAAAATTATAACATAGATATTGAAAGTACTTACACAATCCGATAATGGGAGGTAAGTTGGCCAAATTTGCATAACTGATGCCTTGAGGGACGGCTAGACTGGCAATAGTGATTCCTGAGACAACATCAGCCTTGAAGAACTCAAAAGTGTAGCGAGGAGCCCATTCCAGGATGGGAAAAAAGTACTGCAACCCCAACAACAACTTCCTGGACACCGTCTGGTTCCTGAATTGCCTGAAAGGGTCATCAGGGAAGAAAGTCTCCTTCAGACCTGACTTCAGTGACTTGACAAACGGTTTGGATGGAGGAATGGTGACACGGTGTGGGCATTCATAGTCCGAGTTACCCATTTCAATTCTAGACTACTAGATTAATTTGTGTCGTTCAGAGATATATAGTACAAAAAGGTTGCTATATATAGCTATGTATATGTATTGTCAATGGTATAGAAGTCGGTTTTCAAGACAAATGGTGATAGCTAACTAGTTGGCTACCTCTGTTGACATATGATGAAATGGTTATCTTAATTGTTAGTAATTTGTGAAGAGAAGACGGTTGATTATGGAAGAGCTATAGAGGCAGAGTTTGGAGGTATTGATGCTTGAACTTATGGTGTAAAGAAGAGTCGGCTGCTTCATGTGAATAATCTTTGTTGTGGTTGGTATATATATACACATAAGGTGACGCGGAGGAAAATGTCTAAAACAGGCATAAATGTTAACTCATTGTGTGTAATCGGTATGCTTGCTTAATGTGCAGGATAATTAGTCTTTTTAATTTTTTCCCCATCATTATATTGTAATATTTATTATGTTAATGATTACGAAAATTAGATTTGTATATCATCAATTTTATAACAATAATGCTATAAACCATATCAGGGGCCCCCCAATGAAATTTCATCAAGTTTTGAAGATGAGTAGTAGTTGGTTCAATCTTTACAGGTAACACAAGTTCTTGTGGTGCAGCCTTTGGACATAACAATTTCTTGTAGACCATGCACTAACTTCCATGGGATTATTGTAATGAAATGGATTAAATTAAAAAATTACTGTTTTATGTTTGATAAAATTTGAGATTAAATTAAAATTATATCATATTGTGTTTGAAATAAGTTGAGATTAGATTAGAATAAAATTAATTTAAATACTTTATTATATATTTAAAATTAATTTTAAAATTAAATTTATAAAACACCTAAAACAAGGAGAAAAAAGTATTTTATTAATTTAAATACAGAGATCAATTTTAAATATTTTAATATAGATTGAGATTATATTAGAATAAAATTAATTTAAATATTTTATTATATAATCTAACTTATATTATACACAAAATTAATAATATTTTAAATAAAATAAAACATATAAATTATTTTTCTAAAAATTTATATATATTTTTAGAATTATATTATTTTAAATTATGAGTAAATAAAAATCAATTTTAGAATAATTCTTATTTAAATAATAATAATGGGGTTGGCAGAAGAAAGAGAGAAAATTATTGTGAAATTAATGAGAGGAAAGAAAAGGAAAGCAATACAATTAATGAACCTTTAAATCTCATCTCATTGAATTTTATAATAGAGCTTGGGAATAGATATTCCCATGACAAGAGATTAGAATGAAAAAGAGATTAGGTTTGAATTCCCAAGTAGGCCTCTCTAGACATGGTTAACATAGGATGAGACATTTTTAATTCAATACCATCATCAAATTTCGTGTATCAAACATAGCCTTAGTGAACCCTACTTATTATTATTATTGTTTGCTAGTTACCTAATGCTAATGCAGTAACCTTCAATGGGCTCCGCTTATTTTTATATCATTTGAATTTTGCTAATCACTACATGATAATTATGATGACTAAAAATTCCTCTGATATTATATTTTATATTTTTACTTAAATTATTTTTAATATCATTTTAATAAAATATTTTTTTTAAAATGATTTACTCTTCATACCTACATTCCAATTGATCATAACGTGACAATAAGTGAATGGATATATTATACAAGTGAAAATAAATGATCATGGATGTGTAGTTTATATTTATGTTAATAATAACAAAATTCTCTTAAAAAATATATTAGTGGATACATACAATAGATTATAATAGCTCATTTACTACTTTTAAATTCTTTTAACTTCTTGTTTTTCTGGTTTTGATAATTGTTAACGGATATTTATACTAAAAAATTTATGTAGTGATACTATTTATAATAATGACAATGTGAGTGAAGAATGAACTAATCAACTAACTTAATTTTTTTCCTAATAATTTGTAAATATGATTTTTATTCTCTTATAATTAATCATTTATTTAAGTTATGTTAATAAAAATAAGTTTCCTAGATAAGTCCATAACGTATTGAACTGTGGCAAGGGACCCACTTAAACATGGACCGAAGCATGACATGTTGTCAACCTTTTTTGACCTCTGACCTCCCACCTTGTAATATGCTACCCTAATTCTCAACATTAAGATTTGTAAGGAGCACAATTTGCATATTCTAACCTATGATTCGTGGCTTTTTGGTACACATGACACGTTATTATTGGCCGAATGTTTCAAACGCTGCACGTGGTAGTTGACTGATTGGTGAAGCACGCACACTCTAAAAGTTGGGGGATTTTGGGAAGATACGCTGTAATATGTATTAAGCACTTTTTAGGACTTAATTAATTATTTATTTTTAGTTGTTATTATTAAGGATCATATGGCCTCAACTTGATCTAACAAGTGGGAAAATTAGCTATTTGCTACGGCTTTTAACTTTTAATTAATAATTTTTAATTATATAATTAATAATTATTATTTAATTCGTAAGATTATTACCAAACGACACTTGCTTAATGTAAATAAAGGAATGACTGATATCTTAATTGGTATTCACTGGATTACCCAAACAAAACTCATTTGGTTGGTTAACACGAGATACCAACTCATAATAAGATCACAATGTTGTATTTGTTTCATTAGAAGATAACAAAAAGTGTTTTGGAGGAGAGAACTTTTAGACTTTTTATTACTATAGTAATTGGAGGATGTTACCTGTTTTAGGCGGCTAGATTTTATGCTGATTTCAAAACATATTCTATATGAAATATTTTATAATATATATGATCCGATCTTTTGGATCCAACTCACTGATTTTCTATCTATATGACTTGGGTTCGAAATAGATGGATAAATAAATTCATTCGATCTCACGTATTTTATAATAATAATAGTATTTAGTTAATCATGTTAATGTATAAATATTTTGCATATTCTTCTTACGAGTTTGTTTCATGTGTAAACTTTCTGCCCATTACTTTTGTTGAAATATTATCTATCGAACGTCTTATTAATTATATTTTTCACTTGAGGAAGGAGGACTAAATTTAAAACATTTGTTTTGTAGAGAAATATGATTACTATCTACTAAATTTACGAGCATAATATTTTGATTCAACAGCTAAACTAATCGTGTTTCCCTCTCTCTTAGTATTGCACATATATATTCAAAATTCATCTAATCAAATAGTCTATACCTATATGTAATATTTTTTTGTTTGGTCACTAAATTTCTTGTTCTTAGAAAAAACAAATTGGATAGATCTTGTATTTCCACAACAACAATTATTATTCAATTTAATTTAAATGCAAATTTTGTATATATTAGATAAAAGCTATATAATCATCTAATGTGATAATACATTTTATTGATGAATGAGTTTTTACGGATAGAACATTATATAAATAATATTACCACAGTCATGAAAATTACAATTGAGATTGAGGCACATAATTATCTCCCCTGAAAAGATCAACAACAATTCCAATTTAAAAGGGAAGAAAACTAATTAAAAAACATTCATTATGTGGAGAATTGTCACCGCAAATGTGTAATGTTTTGGTCTCGGTTTCCCTATTTCTAGGAAGCACGAAGTTATGTGAGTCATGTGCTTCATATGGGCACTCACTATCATCGGAATAAATAAATAATTAAAGTTGGAACTTAGAAGAACTATTTTGTTATTCACTTATTCTAGACTCTTAAATAAAGGAAGGAGAGATATTACATGCTTTTGCTTTCTTTCTTTTTCCTTCTATTATCATTATTGGAATGGATGATCTAAAATGACCAGTTCATTCCTTCTAGAATCAATTATAATTATTTATTCCCTCGTTGACATCTCTCATGGGTGCCAACTGCCAAGTGCCCTTATCTTATAATTCAATGATGCTTAAAAATAATGACGAAAAATTAAAAGAAGCTAAAACTCTTACTTTGCGTATAAGGTTTAGAAAATTTTAGTAAATGTCACAGGCCAATGCAAAAGTTTGAAATGAATTAAATAACTATATTATATGACGGGCTGTTCGCCTGTTGTTGTTAATTAGTCACAACAACATTGAATTTCTGGTGTTATGCTTTTATTATTCGCCAAAATCTGAAACAACTTTATGATATTGTAATGGACAAGTCACCGCCAACTACTTAATATTATGAGTTGTTGCATGTATGCATAAATATAAAGTGGATTTGCTGGTTCTAATTGGAAACCCATTTTTATTGATAATCCTTATACATATATGTACTTAATTAAGAAGATTATCATTCACCGCTGTTAATTATGAAAATTACTCATTATTATGTTCATACAAAAAAATAGTAGCTCATATATATCCCATGTGTAAAACGACGAGCAAATGATCAGTCATAATGATGACAGCATCGATGACATGGATTCATGATAAATTCGATCTTCATATCATGACATTCTTTATTTAAATGGATGATATTATACTATTAAATTCGAAGTCAAGCATACTACAATATGGTTGGAAAACATTCTCATTAAACTATTGAAAGTGCAAAAAAGAAAAAAGTAGGAGGAATAATAGAAAGTAAATGCAGTGCTCCTTCCATGAAATTTGTCATTGGAAAAAGGTTTGAAATTTGTGGACCATAGTGTAGAAGTTCTGTAACCTAGTTAAAACTTCCCTAGATGAGCCTTCAACACATGATCAGTTTGTCGTTTTGTGATTCTGTCACCTTTCACCACTACTTAACTTGCTCTAAACTATTAAGATATTGAGAATCAATTGTTGTCACTGAGGATGATAAAATCAGGTTATCCTTCTCTCGTTGATGATTTCATATTGCCACTTGTCAGCCTCAAACTTTTAGACTAATTAAGAATGCATTATTATGATGCTAAAATCAGATTATACGTCCTGCTTCTTTGATGAATTAATTTGGCCACTTGTCAGCCCGAGAATACACCAAGGAAAATAGTAGTTATCTTAAACCGCAGTGAATATTTATTCTAATACAAGGGTTGCTAAGAGTCCAGTATCCTGGCCGCCAGTTGTAGGAATTCGTTCTACTACTAAACCCTAAAAACCCTCCTTTGATTTGTCCATTTGGAACTTTGGATGACAACAGAAATGACATATGATTTCTTCTACCATGTTGAAGATATAAATTACACATATATGCATCGTACGTTCACATGGATGTCTAAAGTGTGTGTGTGTGTGTGTGTCAACTTAGTTCATATTAATATTCTGCTTGTGTTGTCCTATGTGTGCATGTACATGTGCCTTCTCTTTAAAGTTTAAATGGTTTCCCTATAAACTATTGTTCGAAAGTAAGTTCTTTAATCAATCAGCATTATAAGCTTATGAAGCTGTTTAAAACCCTGAATGACGTGAAACGGATCGAATAATACAACAGAGAAGTGTGATGGACAACAATGGGGTTAGCAGGCCGTGTTGAACAACTTCTTCAATGGTGGGGGGCACTGTTATGGACATCACCATGACTCCATGAGATCTTTCGATCAACAAAGATGATCATATGAACTCGGGCCCCTAGAACATAATGAACCTTTGAAATTAAAATCTTAAGGAAACTAATATAAGAATCTATATTGGTATTTCGGTCAATGAAGGACTGTACGTATATGAAATGGAGCCACGCGAATTGAGAGGTGGTAAGTTGTTCTATATATATAACCACTTTGTTGAAATTTTCTCTATGCGTAATCGTATCAATAATTTGTGGTTGATATGATTATCTACTATAATTATTATATTTACTACCAATTACAGGCTTTAAATAAAAATTGAGATAAAACTAGAAGAATGCATGTTCCTCCATTAGACTTATGGAGCGATTACTCGTAGTTGTCTCTTTCTGGACCATCAATGGAGGTGGATATCAAACTTTTTGTCTGTAGTTCATGGGGCCATTGTCGTCTTGAGTCTTGACACCCACCACCACTACTCGTGAAAATTGCATACTTTGCATTTGGTTGGCTTACTTGGAAAATTGAACAATAGACGGAACAATATATACCATATATAAGACATTGGATACATTAGGAATCAATTGTTTTTTTCATTAGTTTCTTACTAGTAAAACAGTCCTCAAAAGGAAACTCTCAGTGAGGCATTGATTGTAGTAATTAACTTCTGTTAAAAATTTAATATGACAGTCAAATTAGTAGCTACTTCGACAAATAATTAGCATTTAATCACTAGTTGGAGATTAAATTAAGTGGTAATTGGAGAAATAATTAACATATAATCACTATAGTACCAAGTTGATGTGGGATAGTTTCCTGACAAGATAAATTTGTTCTAAAAATTATTATTATTGGGCTATATAGTTCTAGAAACTTTTTGAGGTTTAAACAAACTTCAAATTAAAGTTTACAAATGCTGAAATTTTTTATTGATAACTTGATTATTTCAAATTATAATTTACAACTCTATTTATAGAGTCCAGAAAGTATAAAAAAATGTAAGAAATATTATATAAAACAAACTCATAAATGCAGTATTTAATTGCTTCTAAAATTGGGTTTGAAAGTAATAATGGGAGTGATTAGTTACTTTGAAACTGGGCTTGAAATTGATGGGAATGTTGGTGGTTTGAAGTTTGCATGGTAGGGGTATGGGAGTGATATATACGTGTACAGCAACTCGCTCCAGCATCACAAGTACTGCCATTAATTGCCACCTAAATAGAATGCATCTCCTCATTCTGCTGGGTTCTTAGCATTATCATCGAGCAGCAGCAAAGAATAAATTGCCACTACTTTACATGGAGAATCTTTACAGATTTCATTTCATCTCTATTATTGATTAAAAAAATGCATCACTCTGGTATGGTTTTTGCTACATTAGCCCCCCACAGAAAACAACTATAAAAATTACTAGACTGAGTAGGAATTAATTATGAGAAGCAAAATACTAATTCTTGGTAAATTAACTAATGGGAGACATGAAAAAGATTTTGATGATGGACACCAACAAGGATGATGACAAATCCACATGCACCTGTAATATCACTTTCTCTCTTTGCGTTATTTTTGTCAACTGCCGGCCATATTATCTACTCATCAACTAAACTTTTCAAGTTCCCAGATTACAACACAATCACATATTCCTGTTATTTTTCTTCACAAAAATCACATCAACTATCAGCATCGATCTCAAAATTTGTTAGCATTTCAAGTGATACTGGTGAGGCCACTTTGAAGTTATTGGGATTTTGGGGTGTGGCCATCATTCTCCCTGACCACCTAGATATTGATTTTGATTTCCAATATTGTATATTTACATAGAGATGTTTCTTTTTAATATTTGATGTACATGCAATTGGAGTTTTTATTGTAGAAAACAAATGATGTCAATGTAATTGCAGGTTTTTGGATGTATATGGTCACCAAACTTGGATATATCTAATGAGATACATGAAATTTTCATCAAAGTAATTGGTTGTCATCATGAAATCAGTAGTTCAAAAATAGAAATTTATTCCTAAATCAGCAAGCTTTTTATGGGCTCTATCAAGTCAGATATAGCATCACCATGCCCCAAACATATATTCAACTGCTTTTGAAAACATGCATATCTTATGTTTTGTGTAAGGTACAGTTGCAAGTCGATGACTGAATAATTTTGATTTTTTTAAGTGAATAATAAATAAATTTTATAAACGCATCACTTCTTAATATATATGATTGTGTATCTCTCTGTCTTTTAAGAAGTTGAAATTCAATTCTCATCAAATATATATTACAATTTATATGAGTAGTTTTTTTTTTATTTATTATGAAAGTATATATATTCTCAAAGTATCGATATGACACTTGATGTCTTGGACCAACATAATGGGCTTCTTAGTCCTTTAGGAAGATCTGCATTCACATGTTGATTTTTTACTCTTGGAATGATATAAAATTGACAATTTTAAATTTGATATGTTGAGATTTTGAAATTTTATTTAAATCCAACCCAACAACTTAATTAATTATTAAATTAGAAACGTTACATAAACAATTTTTATTTCAAAATTATTCGTCAAGAAATAAATCATATAATGTAAAGAAAATTTAGACAACATTCAAACATAAGATAATTGACTTCTTTCAATTATTGAAGAGGAAGTGGACTTTGAAATGGACTAGTGCATGACTTTCTCAACTGCCCATCGTTTTTGTAAATTTAATTGGTTCACAAAAGAACATCAATCAAATGGAAAGGACAGTTTCAAACGTTTCTGATCAGATGGAAAATTCTGTTCTCCCGGACCCATGAATATGTCTTCAGATGTGTAGTTGAAAAATAGATTGTATGAAATGTTTCGTGGCCACAGATGCATGCAGTGATTTTCATTGAGCAAGTCCGCGAAAATGACAGGCCGAAAGTGGTTGGGTTCATAATTAGTTAGCATGAATTTTCCAAGATAAAAAAAAAAAAAAAAAAAAAGGAGAGAACTTTGATCATAAATGTCATGTGTTTTTTTATCAAGAAAAGGAACCCTAAATTAATAAAATCGTTGACTAGTATCACAACAGCCAGTTTTTATCACTAAAAGTTGCTGGTGATTTACAAATCGATAAATTTCCATTAAAATTAATAATGTAATTAATAATTACAATTCATTTGGAACTTCAATAATTAAATTTAATTCGATTCAATCTAAGTTTTTAGTCGATTGAAACATTATCTGTACTTGAATTGGATGGTTGATTCTGTTATTAACGAAATCAACAACCTAATGTGGCAACCGAGTACACACAATTTAAAGGTTAGTAAACAAGCTTGCAATGATAAAAAGAGACCATATGGTATCAACATTGTAAGTTCTTAAGCAAACTCGATAAGATAGATTTTGTATCAAATGGTTTATTTCTAAATATTAAAATAAATTTTCATAAATAGATATTTACAATACATTTCATTTTTTTTAATCTATCTTATACCACTTTGAATTTGTGAATGTTTATCGTTAAAGCACAACTGCACAAGTTAACTCATAAAGGGTCTCCTGACAAACTAAATTAAATAAAATTAAGATATTTATCCTTATTGAGTTTATGCAATTTTTTTTTCAGCCTAGGGACTGTTTAATATAATCAATACCAAATTTACATATTGTTTTAAATATCTACCAGGAGCAAGTTTCTTGTCAAAGAAAATTTTGCTGGCAACCGTAATTAGTCAATGGTGTCTCCTTATTACATTTAATAATTGATTTCTTATTGATGAAAATCAAAATATATGGATGTGATGTGACAAACAAATTAAAGAAACGTCACGCTCTTGATAATGTACGCACCTCACAAATTTCCTATCATATGTTTAAATCTCGAAGAATTATGCGATCTTAAATCAGTAAACTTAATATACGTACTAAATTAAATTCTATACAGGAATACTTCAAGAAGATAAAATTGCGTAAAATTATACTTCAGATTAAATCTACATGTACGTAGAATTAATTTTAAGGCCTGTCATACATTAAAAATGCCAAGTCTACTTCTTTTTAGATGTCTATAATGTGGGCAGTTAAGAGATCTCTGTGATTAACTATTTGAACTGAATTTCCCACCACATCAGATAGGTAGATAATTGAAAAAAAAAAAAAAAAAACACTCTCTGTGATGTAATTATCTAATCCAAATATGGGATTGATGTGATTAAAAAAAAAAAAAAAATTAGAGAATAATCTCCTAGAAATTCTGATTAACATTTCTCACTTTTTTTTCAACCAATTAAAAATATAGAGATTTGTCTCTTCTCTCTTATCTTAATTGTAAATTATTAAATTTTAAGAAGTGTGACATATATTTTATAATGATTGGTAAAAAATGGACATATATTTTGTTTTAAATAATTGTATTGGAAATAAAACTATGTATTTGCATATTTTTCTTACTAAAGTGGATCGATATTCAAAAAAGTTATTTATATGTTATTAATAGAAACTCAAAAAATGCATAATAGTATTAGAAATGGTCTACGAAAAGATGAGATTCATCCAGATATTCATCCTTTTACTTATGTTTTTAAAATTATGAATTCTAGAATTAATGTAATAATTAAAGAAAAATGGTAGGCAGCCCCCTACACAGGGGAAACGTCCAATTTAAAGCCCAAAGTAAGTAGCAGTTAACACTCTCCTAGCCCATTTTTCAGTGAAACCTCAACAAATCAGGCCCGACCCAAAAGTTATGCGTGAAAATTATTTTTTCACGCTATAAACCAAATGAGTTTTATCTGCTTTCGTTTGCCGTTGGACTGTAGCACGTTAACAATTATAAATCTATAACAGAGGTTGTGGTTGTGGTTTATACTTTTGCCAATATATTTTTTTTCAAAAGCAAATAAAAATTGGAGAAGCTTTTGAGGTTTTGACATCATTATGTTTTGTGCAATCAAATCCGGGAATAATTTCTCCTTAAAAAAAACAAAAAGACTCGCATTGAAATTCCTCGTATCTCCTTTCTCTATGTAATCTCTCTATGTACATAGGTTTCTGTTATATATTATTTGGGACCGCACAATTGGGCTGATAAAAGCCCAATGAGTTGGTCTAATAAGCTAATCCAATAAGCAAAAATCCAACTTGTCAGCATCCAACTCAAACACGACCTCAGCTCAGTAGATAAACCTTGGGATCAATTAATCATAATCAAAACTGCCTAACGAACTCTAGCTCGCCCAAAGCAGAACTAGCTCATAGCACGACGTGACGTGCATATTAAGTCTTTTCGAAATGGTAGCATCACAAATTAAGGAGAAGTCAACTATCAAATTTGAAGATAGAGACAAATCCTTGAATCATGCATATAACATTAGAAAGTGTAATCAATATTAAATGCTTTTCTATTTGTATTTTACTAAAATTGTAGCACCTCCTCTGCACTATAAATAGGGGGTTGATACTCATTTGTAAGGGCTGAACTCTCTCCCTTTCAGAAAACTATAAACACTCAATAACAGAGACTATCTCTCTCACTAGAGGAGGCACCGTGGACGTAAGTCATTTTAGCAGTCGAACCACGTAAAATCTTGTCTTATATTCTTCCTATCTGCATCTCCTTTTTCTTTTTTGTTTGGTTTTGTGATTGAATGCAGTTCTAAGTTTCAAGAACCTAGCTGACTGATTTTTAACGTCACCAGTATTTTTAACGTCAACAGTTTCACTCATTGAATCCCACATTTTATTTTTTTTTACTAGATCCAAACTATACAATGTTACAAAATGCTACATATGTTACTTGTGATACACATTTTTGTTACGGTACAAGTTATGACCCACCAAAAAAAGTTGTAGTGGCAGTTTTATATGTACTTAGGAAGCATTTTGTAGCAGAGTTACGTGAAACTCGTTTTGGCTCTGGGGAAATATTAATTTAGTTCCTAAAGTTAAATAAAATATTATTTTTTTACTAACGTTTGCATTTCAAATTTGCATCATCTCTAAAGTTTCGAAAATGCATCAATTTAATCATTCTGACAAAAAAAATAACGGTTAAATGTGACAAAACAAAACCAAAAGATGAATTTATTCTTGATATAACTTAAAATAGTTAAAATGACTTAATTATCTTTTTAAAAACTGATAATTGTAAAATAACTATCCTTATTATTACAAAATTGTCATTGATAACCTCCCAATCAAATTGTGACACATCATTGAATCAATTTTTTTTAATTCAATTTATAGTTAATAAATATTTTAATTAAAAAATAATATTTTTAATATAAAATAATAATAAAAAAATTATTCTTCATCTTCTACTTCTCATCATCTTCCTCGTCTTCAATTTCATCTTCTATATTTATCAAAATCATCATCTACATTATTTTCATAAAACCAACATGATTCAAACTAAACATCTAATATCAAACCAAATATCTTCCAAATCTAAAAAATATATATATATTTATGTAAATTAAAAAAAAAAAAAATTTGGAGCTGCCATCTCCAATCAATCTCTAGCATGAAGACCAGTTGGGTCTCCAACGAGCTGGAGAGCTGGAGAGAGGTGGTCTTTGACCTAGTTTTTTATTCGACAATGGAGCTGGTCTCCCATGGAGATATATATATGTTTTTTAACTTAAATTTTTTTATATATATTAAATTAAAAATATAAAAATATATATTATATTAAATATATATTAAAATTATATAAATATGTTCAAATTAAAATGATTAAATTAACCCTCTTTCTATTAAGATTGACTAATATTTGACTAATAGATAAATTAAATTGATATATTTTTGAAATATTAGGGATGACGAAAATTCGAAATATAAATATTAATAAAAAAATAATATTTTATCAAACATTAGAAATTAATTAAAATTTTCCCTTTGGCTCCCTGTTATTTGGTTGAATTAATTAGACCCGCACTTACGCTTTACAGGCATGTTAATGGGATTGCAGCGTCACAAATTTGTTTGATAATTATGCAACCATTTAATATATATATATATATATATATATATATATATATTTTTGAGGAAAAACCATTTAATATATTTGACATAACAAGAAACGAAAAAAAGGGTATTGCTGACATTTTATTTCCAAGTGACTGACCTTTCAAGACAAGGTAGTCAGCTGTCCGTGTGTACGTAGTATTAAGTTGCAGCATTGGAGAATTTAGTGAGCTCAGCAACCATGGAGGTACATACTAATGGATTATGGCTGCAGGTGACGTGTTAAAATAAGATAATAAGCGTATCATTTAAGATAAAAGGACATGTGCAAAGGGTGGTCTCCCTAGGTGCGAGGCCATTCTTAAGAATGGAATCGCTTGATATATAAATTAGTCTTTTTCATCTTATCCTTTGGGGGAACTTTGTTAGTGTTTCGTCAATATTTTTTGAATTTTTCTTAGTACTTTTGTTTTAAGAGAGCTTTTCGTAAGTGCAGGACTTATAAATAAAAAAATTAAAAAAAAGGAGTATGATTTAATAGAAGATAAGCATGATTAAAAACAATGATATATGGTTGATGTACACTTAGGTCTCATTTGATGCGTGAGATAAGATTGAATTATTTTTGTGAGATTGGATAGGATTGGATGAGATTGGATTAATTTAAAAGTTATCTCATATTTAATAAAATATATGATAGAATTATAAATAGTATCCATAAATTTAGATTTTATAGAAAACTTCCTGGGATTGTTCAGAAATTTTCCAACTCTCTCTCATTACTAGAAATTTAACTGAAAATGCCACTATCCTCCCTCTCTCATCACCCTCTGCTTCCACCACCATCACCTCTCTACCACCAACCTTCTTCTTTTAAAGAGCTTTAGCTCCGATGATGAAAATCCACTTGGGCAAGTGGAGGCGTGAAGACAAAAGGATGTTGTCTGTCGAAGAAGAGATGCTGTGATTTGGTTTGATCGATTAATTATTCTCGAGGAAAGTTGACGGTAGTAGAGCGCCTACATTCGTGCTTCTCCACTGCCTCTCCACTACCAACCTCTCGAAGTTAACTTCACCACAATCTTGATTCCATTTGCCACCCCAAGATCTTCACTGTCAACGTCGCTCTCCTCCACCAGCCAACTACTCCGATGATTAATGGAGCTGAGAAAAGAGATAAACTGGGTGAGAAAGAGGAGGTCTGAAAAGATTTAACTTATGAATTAGAGTGAGTTTGATTTATCCCAAACTAATGAAATAAATTACTGATGGGATAATTTAGTGAATGTTAGTTTGCCTGCAACAAATATGAGTTTAGATAAAAATTTATCCAAACTCAGTCCTAACCTGCGAAACAAACTAGGTCTTAATATTTACCTTTTGAGTGCATTTATAATCATATTGCTTCCTTTTAGGTTATTTTTTAACTTCACATAATTCCACAATTATTTTGTTGCTACGAGGTATCTTCCAATGGACTAGTGCAATTATTTGGAATATCAACTCGCTAATGTTACAAATTTCAGGATTTTTCGATGAACTCGGTCAGGTTTGCTTTTTGGGGTAAGTTAATGAGTACTCCACCAAGCTGAAGTGCCAGAGTTTTACTGACCGTGAATCATGGTAGACCATGTCACGAGTTTGGCATCATTGACACAGCAAATTGATGCCTTGTTTGGTTATTAAATTATTGCCCATCAGTCTCTACGTTAACTTTTAACCAAATGAAATTGGAGAAGAAAAGAATCTAATATATGGCCTGGTAGGTCTCATTCCTAAATTGCAAACGAAGAGAGCATAAGAAGAAAACACTTTTCTTTGTCATGCTAGTAATGACATACATTTTCATAATTTGGCTCATAGGACAACATCAATGAACGTGAAGTTAGAAACTAGAATGGTGGTGGTTGCATATTAAAGCAAATAGTTAGGATGCAACTGGATCTGTATAGCGAATAAGTTGGAATCTGATCACATATCCAAATAAATTTGTGATTGGAGAAAATTCACACTCATTAAATTTTCTATAGACAGATAACAAATCAGTCATTGTGTTCCTACATTTTGCACCACAATGCTTTCAGGTCATTTTGCCTTAAGCTTAGCCTAAGGAACACATTCAACCAAATCATGCAGAAACATCAAAAACCGAAAAAATTAAAAAAGGACTCTACATTGGGGTTGCATCAATACACCGCTCCCTTTGGAGTTTCTATCTGAATAATTAACTTTCTTGATCAACATTTCCTCTTGTAGCTTCAGTTATTTGTTTAATGTGGTGTCACATTTATCTTGTTGGACCAAACTTACTTTCCAGTTACAATAACAAGGAGACTTGCACTCTTAGTGCCTATTTTTCTGAGGCTGCAGTCACAAGAAAATTAATATTATAGTATGGTCAGATGTTGTGCAATACCAAGTAGGATTACCTTAATTATATAACGTAACACAAGCTATATATTTGTGAATTGTAACTAGCATTGTGAATTTAGATTAATTTATACTCACATCATATGAAACAAGTGATCTGCAGTAGTTAGTGTTTGTGAGCACTGTACTGGTGGATCCACACTCACTGTCTTTTAGTGAGACCGTTGATCGGTCAAGCTTGATTGACCATGGATATTGGTAATTTTGCGCGGTAGCTCCCACGTGTGAAGAGGAACGTTGCATCCGCATTGCCCTTGGAATATTTCTTCCTTCCATGGAAGTCCTCCTGCGGCTTGGTTGCCTCTCATATGATTCTGCTGGCCTTGACTTTGGTGCACTTTGTGACCTGACTTTGGCTTTTGAAGACTCAGTATTGGCCATATAATTAGGGAACAATTGGTAGTCATAGGACAAAGATTCTGCATATTCTGGCTTAGGAAATGCAAATGGAACGCTGGATGGATCTGGTTTGGACACAGCAGAGTAGTATTTTGGACTGCTCTGTGCTGTACCAAATGAGTAGTCCTCGAAATGACCGCTGCAGGCTCTGGGACTCATGTCAGTAAGAGCAGATGGCGCTGGAGAGACTTGGTAGTCATCTTGCTTTGAATATGCGCGATGTGATGCATAATTAGTTGAGAATCTATGATCAATTCTTTCACCGCCTTGTGATTGGTTAGAGTAGCTATTTCTGCTCTTCAAACTCCCTTTTGATTCTCCAAGATCCATCTCTACTATCTTAATATTCTCTTCCATGCCTCTATCAGTCTCCTATACATGAACAAGAACCACATTACAGATTACTAGTGTAAGGATTGTTGAAAAATCTCTGTCATTATCTGGGGATATCAAATTTTTCACCATTTTACATTTGTTTGCCATGTCAAACAACAAATAAGAACAAAAGAGAGAAAACACAATTCAAAATGTCATTTCTAATTAACGGCCAATGGTTCTATATATACTGCTGTTTTATCTAGTAACGAAATTCCAGACTAGTCATGTTAGTTTGTCTTATAGGGAACAAAAACTTACAGGATATGGATGCCTAAACCGATTTTCTTGGGCTGATTTTCTGTGGATTGATTGCCTGTGGTTACCTGGCTTTGTTTCTTCAGTCATCCGGAGTCTCTGAGCCCGAGCTCTGGCCTGAACAGCAACCAATGCCTGCATGCACCTGAGTGTAGCTGTGGCCTGTTTTCTTACCAGGTGTCCCCTCACTAATGCTTGCAACTTCACCAATCCTTTTAGTGCACACAATGCCTTTCTTGCCTGTAACAACACCACCGACATTACAATTTTCTCACTTCAATCTCTGCAAATTTTAGATCTTTAACATTGATACATCTTCGCCCCTATAACATATAAAAATGGGAATATTAATTTATAGTTATATACTAACCAAATAGCCTCGAAAAACGGATTGAATTCTTGTGGCAGCAGCCTCTTCAATGGCACTGGTCCTCCCAGTAGCAGCAGCAGTTAACCGGATTACAACAGCTGCAGCCTGTGCAGCTGCCACAGCTGCATCAGCAGCTGCAGCTGTAGCAGCAGCCACTGCCCTGGCATGCTTTTTCTGCTCATCCTCATTGTCAACTACCACTGCAGCCTGCATTTCCAGCTTTGCAGTAACACTTGGTTCTGTAGAATTCAAGTCCTTGGGAGCTGCTGTAGCTGACGACCTTCGAAAACTCCATCTTCTTTTCTCCTTAGGAGTTGTTGGCAGAACCAAAGTTGGGGTTGGAGTTGCAGGATTCTCAGTGCCAGCTGAAGAATTCTGATTATTAGTACATTTTTCCTTGTCTTTCTTCCCTGTCAGGAGACTTTTAAGCCATTTGCCTGTCTTCCCCATCCTTGTCAAGTCCTAATTTACCAGTCTATCAGCAGGAGAAAAATGAATACCGTAGAGAGAAGGTACCAGATAGTAACAACTGATAGTTTAGATCTCCCCTTGTCTAGCTTTGATATATTGCTTTCAACAACATAATTGTCTAACTTATTAGATCAGGAATTAATTGCTCTCTTCTTTGACAGCCTCATGTTGTTGTTAAAATTATTCCATCTTGTAACTACCATTTATCACATGATCATGGTTTTTTGTATTCTGTATAATATTTGATTAAGCAAATAATTAGACCAGATTGAGAGAAAAGAAACCAAGAGGAACCCTTCCAAATAAAGCCAACTAACGTGCTAGAAGGTAAATTGCAAAGATTCCTCGCTTTGTTGTAACATCTTTAGCTACCAAGTTTTTATATATCCTTTGCTTCCTGACATTGTCAACTAGGTTTTTTTCTTTCTTTCTTTTTTTTTTTTTTTCGGGGGGTAATGGTAACGTGTTGTATTTTTCTGTATCCTTTTTTTATCTTTCGTTGAGATATGTATTGGCAGACGTGGGATGGGGGGGTTCAGAGACCATGTGAAAATGGGTCGAGAACATGCAAAATCCGTGTAAAATACTCATTTTCCAGGATAGAAGAGCTGTCCGCAGTCCACTTGAGGTCGATTTTTGGGGTCAGGTTTTTAGAACTTGTTAAAACATGTAGTGGGGTTGTGGGCACCACGGAGAAATTGTACTACCATGGTCCTGTCACGTGTGGGATGTGCTTGTGCACATGCTTCTTTCTTCCTTGGCTGGTGGAGTCTCTTCCTTGTCTTCTCAGTCAAGTTTTTTCCATGTCCAAATTGGTCGGACTAAAATTCCCTCCTATCTAAAAAATTTGTGGCATCTAGCATTTGATAACGTGTCATGTTTTAACCGTCAATCAAAATATGTACATGTAAAGACTCGTATCAGGAAAGAGAGATCGATCATATTTATATAAATGATTGCTCTTTGTTTTATCTTCTTCTGATCCTGAGAAAGTTGGGGGGTCCAAATGCTTCCATATCCCTGCACTGGATTCACTGATAGGTGATGAAGATTGAAGAGAATTTGAAAGCAGTTGTTGGGGAAACAGGTTAAAAAAATTATTATCTGGCTTTGCTTATGATGAAAAGTTCTACGGGTCAGGAGCACTTGTTAAGGTACACATTGCATTTCATTAATAATGTAAATAAGGTAGATCTCATGAATTACAAGTAAAAATGAAAGTTTGAACTAAAAGGAGGGCATGTAATATGCTCTAGCTCCATCAAGTTTTCCATTATCAGAATTTAATTTTGAAGCTTTATTGGTGCCAGATTCCAAAAATTGATAGAACACAAATGATTTATATGTTTTTTTTAATACAATTGCTAGTAGACTAAATTCATGCTAAAACATGTAAAGGGACTGTATTGGAAAGTTTCAAAAAAAAAATGAAAAACTTTTCTACATTATATATAACATTTAATGTTTTACTATTTTTATACTTCATAAATAGCATGCAAAAGAATTAAAAGAAAAAAAATTCTAAACGAAGACAGAAGATTGAAGAAGGTTGCATTATACGCGTTGTCAATGGATTAATTAATAAAGCATAAGAGACGTGATGCTTGAGCCTGTGGAAGCAGTGGTTGACACTTGACAGTGCATGAACACTGGATTAATGGGATTTGCCCCATCTAACCCTTAAAAATATTATACTATCATTTATTTTAATGATAAAAATGAGATTAGTTGGCATTCACATGGCGTGTTTATATGGTACCCCATTTGACTAGGTGTTTGGTTCTGGGAAACAACAGGCCCAGTTGGGTTCAGTCTAATTTCCTTCTTCTAGTCCTCTTGATTTCCTTAATTAATCAGTAATTAGCAGGTTTTGTCAGCATGTCTAATGAGCAGCACATAATTACAAAATTTATAAAGAATATGAACTAATAATTTTTTTTTAAAAAAAAAAAAAAACATAAAATTAATTTTTAAATATTATTTGTGATTAATTCAGATTAAAACAATTAAAAATAAAGAAAATGAAATAATAAACAATTCAAAAATTTTGGATAAATGGGTTCCACTTTGGTGGTAGTATTGAGATTGGGCACATGATCCGATTCATGAACCAAGGTAAGAAACATCAAAACCTGTGAAATCCAGTTCATTTACTTGATGATTCAGAGTCAGCCTAGAAATCTATGTTTTTCCCTTTCAATTTAATGTTAATTATCTGAAAAAACAGTCCATATCCCTTCAAAAACATTCTGTGTACATTGCAGACTATATTAAACTAATAACATTATCATCATTTCTCAGTAATACAACTGAAACTGACATGTTTATTATATGATATTAATTAAATAACCAAAAATAAAAGAAGAAATATGTGGTTGTATAAAAGAGAATCTACTATTAAACTCTAATTAATTAAGTATGTTAATCACATGAACAAGAAAAGAGTTGTGCGTGCATGTGAAGAAAGATATACACATAAATTGAAGATCTGTTTTTGCTCTTTTTGTTCTTATGTGTTACATGTACTTGATTAATTTTAATTGTTTTGGAGGAGAATCTTTTGTGATTTGGATGGTTATACACATCTTGTTTTCTTGGTTGTCCTCTCATGTGCTTTTGGACAAAAAGAGTTGGAATTTTATATTTTATATCATTTCATTTTTTTCCGCACAAATGTACAATTAAATTTAAGCCTGAACAATACTATTCATTATTGGAAGTTGGCCTGAAGCTTCTATTTCTATGATGGTTCTGAAGGACGGACCACTGTGATAGATGATAACACAGGAACAGCTAGAAGACTTCAAAAACTTTCCACTCCTTAGAGTACACAATTGATGGATACAACAAAATATCATAATTACACAATGAGACGACATCACCAACAACCGTTTTTTAACCATAAGTTTCAGACAATTAATCTATACAGCATTCACTGTTCAAATGGCATATATAATTACTACATGCAAAAAGGAAAAAGGAAAAAAAAAAATTGCAATAAGATAGAGGTGAAAAGGGACAAATCTTCATATTTGTATTAGTAAGGTAATGAGTTCAAATCATTTTTTTTTTCACATAATAATTTAACCACTTAAAATATATATATATCCATGTATTTTTATATTAATTATTAACTACAAATAACGAGTGGAAAAAAATAATAATTTAATTAAATAATATGTAATCAATTTATTTAATCCTCAAATCTCTTGATATTAAATTTAAAAATCAGTTTAGACGATTGTCGATCAATCTGAAAATGCCAAAGTTGACGTTTCTAAGCAATGGGCTGCCTTGGACCTCCTAGACAGCCGATTAGGGCCGTCTAGGGCTGCCTAGGCAAACCTTAGTTTTTTTGAAATTTATTTTGTCCAAACTCAGCCACTTTGGTTTTCAATTTTTTTTTTCAAGCTCTTTAACAACACTTGTGGCACCAGTTTTATTTTATTTTATTTTTTTGGGTGTGTTTGTGCGTTTGAAAGAGATATAAAAGAGGATTGTGTTTTTAATACGTGCTTTTTGACTGTGGTTGTGTGTTTGGAGGGGGGATATGTGTTCCAGCTCTTTAAGTTTTATATAAAATATTAGGCGCTGGGCTGCCGACCGCATAGCACCAAGCGTTATTCAATACATTGGTTAATAGATAAGGGAAATTTTAGTTATGGAAAAAGGAGGAAGACCTCTAAACAAATTTCTATTACTATTGAAATTTCAATCCTTTCTGTTTTAACAATTCTGTAAATTTGAACCCAATGGTCAGTACCCAGCGCAACCAATATCCATGATTACTTAATTAATATATCCATATTATTGATTAATTTAAATAAGATTGATTTGTACATGTGCCCTCTCAATCTGCTTTGAGCGCCTCTTTATTTTATCATAATGAACACTTATGATGTAATTTTATTTACCTTAATTACGTTTTTTTATATACATTGTAGGAAAGTTAAAACATATATTTGGAAAATTTTTGATTTTTTTTTTTTGGATTTTTAAACTAATTTTTTCCCAATATATCTCTATTTATTGAAACATATTATCTTCCAAAAAGTGGGAAAAAGAAGTTTGTAAATCTGAAAAATTCTCAACTTCTTTTTTGAAGTTTATTTCGCTCTTTTTATTATTCATACAAAAACAATACATTAAAATTTATCAGATTTCATCAAATGTGCTTAAAGTGTACATTGTAAAAAGTCTTTCAAGTATGATGTTGACATAAATGTAAAATATAATGTAAATTGATCAACCATTGATGCATGGCTTAGAGAGCAATAACAAGTAAATTTGTTCAAGTTGGATCTATTAACCCATATAACCTAAAAATCGTACTGTTCATTGATCACGCCATGTCTCACTGGCACTAAATTGGACCATATCTCACTGGCAGTACGCCAGTTGGTTTAGGTTTGAGCGTCATTAAAGAAAATTCATCTACTGTACTAATATGTAAATATAATCCGTGAGTCATATTCATATCGCATCAGTGGTTCAAACAATTTATCAAGTTGGAATTGAACCAAATGATTGAAACTAACCAACCCAACATTAATGCATAAATTGACAGTCGGAACTCCTAGTTCCAAAACCAACAAAGCTGTTGTCATCAGTACATTTATTTTGTGAATAGACAGGTCTATTAGGGACGATCGTCGTGTTCAAAACGAGTACCATAATTCAATTGTCAATGTCAAGTGGCTCAACAGTCACCAAAACAAGGTTTTTTTAATGCACGGTGAAGGTTCACAAAATTGTGGTCCTATTACATAGATAACGACAGTGGGTCCACAACCTATTTAGCTTCCGTTTATTTTCCATGAAAATTAATGCCTTTGTCTGTTTTCAGAATACGAGTATATATTTATATCTTTATTAAGGGCAAACAAAATTAGTCTTAAAAAGAATAAAATTGAGTTTTTCGAATCACTAATCACTATAATCGGTCTTACTGTACTAGTAATAGTTATGCACGATACTAGAGGTGTAATCAAAATAAAATTTTTGCTAGTGAACTATAAATCAAATAAAGAGTAAGTTACTGTAATGTAAAGTCTAAGTGCACAAATTAAAATCAATTTTCGGTATAGATGACTGACATAAATTTTCTGTTAAAAATTACCAGTAACACAGTAACATAACATGTTTTAGAAGAAAATGATCAAAGTTGCTATGCATCGGGTAAAAGAGAAAAATTAGCTAGGCTACAGTGGATCCACAGATTGGACCTGGTTCATTGGATTAGATGGGCTTGAGTCCATTATTAAATCCAGTTAGATTACAACTCCAAGCTTTACATGATTTTTTTGGGCAAATGTCCTGATCTTGACAAGCGCACGTTTTTCCGCAGAAAACTGAGAATTCACGTCCCGTATGGAAAAATATGCAAAATTCTGGCACTTTAAATATGTCTTATCTATTAAGATTTTAGCGAAAGGGTGGCTGTATTCCAAAAATTTACTCCCTACGCCCATTTATTCATTTCATCTAATATTATGATTTAAAAGTTATTATTTTTTCGTCCACCCTTTAAAATATTCAAAATAAACTTAAACCAATTTATATATGTAAATTATTAAATTCATATTTATAAATATTCTTTCCTTTTTCTGCTTTCTTTCTTTCTCTTTTCTTTTCTATATATACATATATAGTTTTTTTTTTTTTCATTCTTGTCCATTCCATTATGTTCTATTATTATTATTTGGATAAATTGCACAAACCCCCTGAGATTTGACGAAATTACACAAAAATGACGAAGTTTAGATAACTCGCACTGACCTCTCTTAAGATTTCAAAAACTCAGCACCAACCTCTCATGTTGTTAGTCAAACTCAGTTAAATTTACACGGTCCATGGTTAAAGATACAAAAAGACTAAAACACCCTCAAAGTTATTTTTTTTTATAATAAAAAAAAAAATGGAGACCTTTGGTCTCCAGTTATCTCCATTGCTAGAGACGGGTCTCCAACGATGGAGACACCTCCGTCGTGCATCTCCATCGCTAGAGACGCGTCTGGAGACCAGTGGTTTTCGACGATAGAGACCAGTCGGAGACCACTAGTCTCCAGCAGACCAGATTTGGTCTCCGGCCACCGGAGACCAAATCTGGTTTTTAATTTTTTTAATTATTTTTAAAAATAATTAAAAATAAATATTTTTTAATTATTTATTTATTAATTTAATATACATCAAATTAAAATTTTTATAAGATGTGTATTGACCATTATGCCCCTGATAATTTTGACTTGATGAAGGTTGACTGACGGTTGACTAACAGCAGGGGAGGTTGGTGCTGAGTTTTTGAAATCTTAAGGAAGATCAGTACGAGTTACCCAAACTTCGTCATTTATGTGTAATTTCGTCAAACCTCAGGGGAGGTTTGTGCAATTTGCCCATATTATTTTTTTCTTTTTGTTTCAATCTCCTCTTTCTTTATTTTTCTTTCTTTCTCATAAATGGCTTCAAAATATGTTAGCAATATATATATATATATATATTTATTATTCTTCACATATGCTTATGATATGCATAGAAAATATTTTGTGTAAGAATCATTTATGAGATCTAGATCTGACTTTTTTCTTTTTATCAGATCAAAATGCGTTTATTTATGTATGGTCTAGATATAGTTCTTCCAAAAATCCAATTTTTTTTAACCAAATATCAAAGACAAAATAGAGTAAGGAAAAATAGATATAAAACTTTACTATCTAGATTTATTTAAACCACATATATTTAGGTTTTAGTAAATGCATCACAAATTTAGATTGATAGAAAAATATTTAATTGTCTATGAAGATCGCTAAACGACAAAATATGTTACTTCATGAATAACAAAATTTATAAAACTAAAATATAATTTTTATTTTCTTATATTTTCACTTTCTTATAAGTACTTTTAAGTATGAATACTTGTATAAGTAAAAACTTATTTAAAAATTAGGTGTGAGAAGCACTTTCTTGGGTGGCAACAGCCCACCCTTATCAAAATTAAATAATAGATGTATAATTTAAAATTTTATTCTCATAAATATCTTATTTTACAATTAAAAAATAAGACCCCTTCATACAAATGAGTAAGTACAACACGCCGAAACGCGAACTCCTATCAAAATTATGTGGACAAAACCGAACGAATCATTTCAACAACATGTCTACATCTCACCAGATCTTAATATTATGTTGTAGATGCCATTCGAAAAAGTATTGAAAGACAAAAATATGTAAATGTAACTAAATAAAACTAATAAATAAATCTTAAAAAAAAAATAGTATTATTAAAAATAAACTAATGAATTATCTTAAAAAAAATAAAATAAAATGCACTATAATGCATATGGAAAGGTTAGAAGGAAAACAGAAATTTATTCCTTAAATTTTAACAAAATATTATTTTTCACTCACAAATAGGTTTTTATTTTTCATCATCCCTAATGTTTAATAAATTAATTAAATTACTCATTATGTAAGTTGATTTTAATCCAATTTCACGGTACGAATGATACTTTGATCTTTTTATATTTAATGAAGGAATAATATTATTTTTCCTCTTGTAGTTTAATATAATGTCAAAATACCCCAGTATATTTTAAAATCATTAATATACTCCTTATCAATTTATAAATGAATTAAATACCTTCTATAGTTTATGAAAATATATTAAAAAAAATATTATTGTCAAAATTAACTTTAAAAATCAAAGTTTAATGGTTAATGTGGAAAGATAAAAGTGTAGAAACACTTTAGTTATATTAGTCATTTCAATAACTGTAACAATAGGAGCAAGTAAAATGAGATTTTTTAAAATTATAAATAGATAATTAAAAATTATGTCAAATTATAAAGAAAAAAATAAGATTATTTTTTTAATTAATGATGTAATTGACACGTGTTTGATGGACATTGAATGAAAAAATTAACTAAAAAATATTTAAAACTTTAGACCTTTACAATTCGTCAGAATTGTGATGGATGATGAAGATTTTACTCAATGAAAAAAAAAATAAACAAAAGTTAGGGATGGTAGGAATTAAAAACGCATTTGAAAGTAATAAAGTAATATTTTATCAGAAATTAGGTACTAAAGTGAAATTTTCCCGAAAAGGGAAAATTCCAAGGAAAATGGAGATGCAGCAGGCCCACTAGTCCCAGTTCGGCAAGCAAGCATTAGAGAACAGCTTCTCAGAAGCTTCGCACTTCAACCTTAGAACACGTTCTGTTGAACAGATTGTTGAAATATTGATTATATTTTTTTATAGATTTTGTGTCATTGTCTACGCCATTTTCAATGCAGCTTCCTTGTCCGAAAAATAAACAAACCAACTGGAAGCATTAAAGCATTAGAACCAACAAAGAGTGTGCGTGTGAGTTTGGTTTCTGGGGTGTTGAATTTGAGAGGGATCGAGAAATGGCAGGAATGTTGCCTGGTGTAGGGGTGCCTCACAGGAGGAGGCCTCAGCAGCAACATCAGTACCGTCAACCGATCAAAGCTCTTGGAAAATCCGAGCCGTCGTTCTTGGACATGGATGAAACTGCTCTTAAAGCTCGGCTTCGCTTGCAGCAGAGACTTGCCTACTTATATTCTTCTTCCAGGTATTGTGTCTATGAACATGAATCTTTTGTGAGCAGTATGTGTGGTTATATAAATCATTATTTGTATTGATTGGTGGCCACAAAACAACAGACCCACCAGGATCCATATCGATGGAAAAAAAATGATGGAATATTGAAGTTTTTCTTTCAATTCACATCTCAACTAATAAAAAAATTACCCATTTTCAGCTTCACGATTCAAAGATTTTTAATGCTCAAATAAAGTAATGGGATCTGCTTAGAATATGTGATCAGTAATCACTTATCAGTCAATTTGAAACAGATTCATTTTGAGTTTTGTTTAAATTTGATTGCATCAATGAACTTGGTTCTTAGGTGAGCTTTATATTGCCTAAGTACACTAGTGATGATATGTATGTATAACACTACTTAAAAATTCAAGCACTTGCAATTTCAATAAAAAATATATGGATGGATAACTCAATTTGTGTATCAATAGATAACCTAATAAGCTATAATAATGAATACTAAACATTCTAATTATGTTGCTTACGATCCGAGGCTTGACGATGCTGTTGGTTGAATGGAACCATTTCTTTTTCAATGATCATGAGCATAGTTTATGTGTTGGTTGTTTCATTACATTGATCAATATGTTATTGTTCAGAGTTGGTGATGTGTGCCTTACTGACTGATGTAATCTCGTGTGTGTAGTTCGAGTGACCAGCTTCAAGATAGAGGTCATGACTGCAGGCGGAGAGCGCGCATTAAGGACTCTCGATCAGGCACAAAATTTTTAGGGATGCCGTGCAACTTCCAACTAAATAAATGTAAATCTATAAAGACGTGTTCTGTTTGCTTGGAACCATTGCAGGATCAGAAACGGGTCATGAACCTTTCATGTTCTCACAAGTACCATTCGGATTGCCTTCTTCCTTGGCTAGTTGCTCATCCTAGTTGCCCCAATTGCCGTGCCCCTGTCCGTTAGAGGAAATTTGACATGTTTCGAAGTGGGATCCTAAGTTGAGATCAAATAGGTGTATTACCAATGGTATAACCAAAGGCTTTTAGTCTTGTTCTATAGCTTGTTAGATCTATATATGATACTTATAGTTTATCAAAGCTGCTCTTCATATGATCTTTGTATATGCCTATAATCAATGTGACAGAGAGCTATTTGCTTGCTTTTTTCTGTGATTGTTCATGTTAGATTGTCCAATCAACTACCTTACAGACAATTAAAATGCCTTTACAAGACATCACATTTCTCTTCATTCTTACATCATTTCTGATTTGGGTTGAAGGCATGTACATAATGGCTGCATATTCCTTGCATGTCCTAAATCTTGTGCATCCATTACATATCTCTAATTTCTCTTCCGGCTCCTTCAGGAAATTAGGTGGGTGAATATGACAATACTTTATGGACGGACGTGACAACAGTGAGTTAATCAATGTTAGGCTGATTTCCAGCCGTATACGGATAATATTAGCAGAATCAAATAATGTTGAATTAGTGTCGCTTTGTGTGATCTCATTTTAATATTGGGAATTGTCCTATACTAGCCACTGGAACACTTGGACATATTATCTTCTGCTCCATTGAGGCTAGAGACACCTTGGGTGCGGCCTCACACACCAAATGTGCATGCGAAACTACTTTATCATTTTTGAAATAGTTCAGTATTAGAGATATATTAAAACCTGTCAAAATCAATCACTATTTAAAGAATCTGAATTTTTACTTTTCTAATCAGGGCATAACTAGTTCTACGATAAAGAAAAATTGTTATCTGTATAAAGTTTGTAAAAGATGATTAGAATCGAATCCCCACCATTTTAGTGGCTTCGAATGTGGATAACTACCCATTTATATTAAAAGGTAATGTGTATCCTTTTGTGTCAAAAGGTAATGTGTATGGAGGTGATGGAGCAGATAATGTAGAGAAGCTTCTTGTTCTTCTCATAAAGTCAAAATGCAAGATTTGGTTGTTCAGATATCTGTTGGCTTTTTGACTTTTGTATCACCGTTAACAGCGTTTAAAGCACGGCAGCAAACACGGATCACGCCAGTTAGGCCACATTTTTCTTCAATGGGCCGCTATCAGGCCTGCATGTGGAATGAACAATTAATGCTCGCTGCTCACTGAAATTGAATTCGAAAACGTTAATTAATTCAGCATGTTTGGTCCTGAACTCAATTGTCTATGACAACATCCTCACAAAATAAAATTCATTGGCAACCAAAAAGTAGGAAAACTTATTAGAGCATCTCCCCCAAATATTAGCTAGATTTTAGCTAAATTAATAACTTTTGAGTGAATCATTCTAATCATCCTTAATATTTTGATTAAATATTAAATATTAATATTTTTTAAAAATTTGAAATATAATTAATTTTATTTTGTTTTAAAATCATATTTAAAAATCTTTATCTTAAATCAAATATTAAGATAATGAGAGAGAGAGTTTTATTAGAATTTGTTGTGGATATTTTTGAGCTGCATAAATGGTATGGTAAAAGCCCAAGATTGATCCAATGAATCAATCCAATAGATGAAGACCTAGCTTGCTAAAGGTCCAATGAACCAAACATCTAGTTCATCAAACGCGCAGCTCACAGATACGAACTCTTAGCTCTCAGGACATTCGACTTGCATAAACAAGCTTCTAGTTCGCTGACCTCGGGTCGTCCAGTTTGTAGCAACGAGCTCTCTGTTTGTCACTACAATTCTCAGATCGCTGATCGACCATGGTCAGATCTATTTAATATCTAACTCTAGGTTGTTCGAAGCAAGATCCAACCCATGACTTGACGTGCACGTAAAAGATATTTTTTCATAAAGGTAACAGTCTAATTTAAGGAAAAACTCAACTACTCGGTATGGAGATAAAATAAATATCCTACTTTTACGGGATTTGACCATACACTAATGGGCTCCAGTCTTGGGAATGTAATCATTGTAGATTCTTGTTTCAATTGTAATAATATTGTAGTCTCTCACTCTATAAATGGAAGTTCAAAGTTCATTGTGAAATAGGTAATTAATAATATACTGTCTTTCTGCCAAAATAACTAGAAAACAGTCGTGGACGTAGGCATTCTTTTGGATCGAATCATGTAAAAATCTCTTTGCAACAATGTTCTTCCTCTTGTCTCTCTTGTATTACTCTTGTTTTCTGTTTTTGTGTGTTTTAATTGTAGTATTGGGTGAATAATCTGGGTCGGTTGAATTTATATGTCGATATTTTTGATGCTAGGTAGGAGTCTTATACCTACGACTTATATACAGGTTACAAGTTTGACTCCGGACTCGATCCTCTGGGGTCAAAATGGGTTTAACGATTCTAAATTGATTTCACACAAATAATTCGGGTGTTGAAGCTCGCGCTTACCCGGCTCGCACATCAATAGAATTATTTTGGCTTGAATGATTTAAATTCTTTAAAATGGCTAATAATAATAAAAGTAATTAGAATAAATGATAAATAAACAAATGTCACGCGTAATGTACAGCTATCATGATTGGAGATGAATGGATAGTGTTAACGTGTTCCCGATTTATGAATTATCTTTATCTAGACAATAAATATTTTTAATCTGAATTTGCGGTTTTTATTAAGGTACAGGGTCTAAAAATTAGGTCGTCCTAAAATCATATGGTTTCATACAGGACCTTTGAATTTTATGTTTTCTGGCCAAAAAGTCCAGCTAGCCATGTTCGATTGCGTTCTTAGGCAGAGGTGGCTCACAGTTATGTTTGGGTTAGGCAAAAATTTTAAAATCAGATATTTTGTGTCTAATATTAATGTTTTTTTAAAATTATTTTTGAGATAAAAAAATTAATCCAATTTTATTAAAAATAATAGTAATAAGTATATAGTAAAACTAAATTTATATCACGATTTATTTGAGAATATTTATTCAAAAGAAAGCTAAAAATATTCTAAAGAGTGTGATAAATTAAAATAAAATAATAGTATAGTATTGAACATTAATAATATATTGTACTTAACTGTTATCAAAATTAATAATCTCTTTATCTTTAAATTCATAAATCTTGAATTACAGACTACAGTCTTGGAAATAAATGAAGATTTATGGTAATTGGGGCTGTTGAATTGAAAATGCGTAAAAGTGTTCGACTATCAGCAGTTAGAAAAAATTTGTTGAAAAAATAAAAGTTAATTAAAAAAAAAAAAAAAAAAAGGACTTCTAGAACCACCAATAAATTCTCAATGAAATTTCATACATCAATATCATGATCCACAATTTCACATTTGTGTTCGAATATGAGGTTTTTTTTTTTAACTAGCACCCTTTATCGGATCACTTTTGTGGTTATTTTTAAATTAATAGTTTGAGTTTTTGTAACATCTGTTCTAAATTGTGGACAAAATTGCTCCTACATATGTATAAAAGTGAGGAAAGAAGAAGAAAAAAAAATCATTGTCACCAAAGAAATGATGACAAACAGAGAGAGCAGACGTAATGGAACAAAATTGTCAGTGACTTCAATAAGAAGGAAATGAGAGTTCCACAGCTGGTGCATCAGCGGGTTCCATGAAGAGTTTGACAATATTGATTCATTATATATTTTGAGTTTGTTGAAACTTGGCTAAAGATTTTGAGATAGAAAAGGGGGAATGGATCTATGCTAAAGCACTGTAGGTGATTAAATCGAATATAAAAGATGTTTAAAAAAGTCATGGATAAGGAGTTGTAGCTAGTTTTCGTACTTTGAAAAAGATAAAATGTTTTTTTGTTGTAATTTATCTGTTTTTATGATTTATAACATATGATGTATGTTTATAGATATACTATCTTTATTCAAAATATGTGGGTTTTGTTCAAGATTAATGTTCTGAATATATAACATCTATGTCAGACATACGATATTCGTTCGAAACATTTATTAAAGATAAAATAAAAAAATTTCGTTTGTAGATGTGAGTAAAATTCAAATAATTAATTTATTAGCACATCATTGATGGCATAAGTGATTAATACACTTCTGCTTCACATCCCAGGTAGGGGTTCAAATCATGTCATGAGTTTTAATTATTATATGTTAAGAAGTTCAAGTCCCCGTATTTATATTCATTATTATGTTTATATTATTGTGAAAGTTCTGGATGATATTATAATAATAATATAAAAATATTTTGTGAGTCGGTTAAACCGACTTAAAACCTGTATATATATGAGAGGCCTCAATCAATAATGATATATTAATTTTCTGCTTTTCTTATTATCATTTCTCTCTCTCCACTTTATTGCTTTTATTAAATTATTATATGGTTTCTCTCGCATCTCTCTTCCTGCTGCTATCAATATTTTAATTTAAATTTTATATCAAGTCTCTGGTAAACTTCTCTTTAACCCCTTGATTTTATTTATTTATTTTAATTTTATAACACGTTATCAGCACGATCTTGAACCTGAAGTTCTTGATATTCTGACTTAATCAATGTACGGCTCTGCCGACTCAAACAATGTACGGCTCTGCCGACTCACTTATTATTATCATGCATTACAGATCTAACTATTTAATTTTATTTATTTACTGATTATTACATACTATATATGCAGTTCTGTTATTATTATTTACTATTTTTATTATATATTTCATGCACGGCTATGCCGGCTCAATATATTATTTATATTAATTAATTGATTTGTTATCTCTGTTATATCTTTATATTTTATATATTTTATTCTCTTAAATTTATAATGTACTAGAACCTGAAGTTCTGGATCTGAATCAATGGAATCTGAAGTTCTAAATATATATTACTAAAACCTGAAGTTATTATTTTTGACCTGAAGTTCTAAAAATATAAATGAAATATTTGGCAACCTGAAGTTTCAAATATATCATTTTGATTATGTCACTAATTGTGATATTTTATGTGTATAGTCATGTCAAATATCGCAAAACCAGAATTTGCTCTACTGGATATCTCAGGAAATAATTATCTTTCATGGATCCTTGATGTAGAGTTGTATCTGCAGTCCAAAGGCTTAGCTGATACAATTAGAGATAATAATGAAACATCTCTACAGGATAAAACAACTGCAATGATCTTTATCCGCCGTCATTTACATGAGAGCCTGAAGACTCAATACCTCACAATTAGAGATCCACTGACTCTGTGGACAAATCTAAAAGATAGGTATGACCATCAGAAAACCGTCGTCCTCCCCAGAGCCCGGCATGAGTGGAGTAATTTAAGACTCCAAGATTTCAAATCAGTCGCTGATTATAATTCTGCCCTGTTTAAGATAACCTCACAGCTGAACTTGTGTGGTGAAATACTGACTGATGCAGATCTGTTGGAAAAGACATATACTACTTTCCATGCATCTAATGTGCTCCTGCAGCAGCAATATAGAGAACGCAGGTTTACAAAATACTCTGAGTTAATCTCATGTCTTTTAGTGGCAGAACAAAATAATGAGCTTCTGATGAAAAATCATGAACTCCGCCCAGCTGGCACAGTTGCACTGCCAGAAGCAAATGCTAGTACAAGTAAAGGCCATGGACGTGGACGTGGACGCGGACGTAGTAATCATGGTCGTGGGGGGTATAAATTTTCAAGTAATCGAAACCAGAAAAACATCTCTCAAAAGTGGAATGTTTATAATGCTAAACATAACAAGGGCAAAAATGTAGAGAAACATACCCCTAAACATTATGAAGATGTTTGTTTCAGATGTGGTATGTCTGGACACTGGTCTCGTACCTGTCGTACGACTAAGCATTTGGTTGATCTATATCAAGCCTCTGTAAAGGGGAAAGAAAAGAAAATTGATACAAATTTTGCAGATCAAAGTGATGATCCTGAAGATATCACAAGCCTGGAATTATCGGATTTTCTTGATAATGCGGATGGAAAAGTGGATTACTCAATTGGTGATGGAGATATCCATACCAATTAGAAAGTTGCCTAGTTAATATAGTCATATTAACTTTTGTTATGTTAGTACATATTTTTGTAATCTTCCAGAAGTAAGATAACTTATTTTGCTTTATATTTTGTTGTCAATGACGTACTAACATATGGTTTATCTGATGAAAGACGGATATGGATGAATTATCTATTCTCAAAAAGGAAGGTGCAGATATATGTATTGTCGACAGTGCAACAACACATACTATTCTTCAGAATAAGAAATATTTCTCAAATTTGACAGTAGCCAAAGCCAAGGTAAATACTATATCAGGTCCTGCAGATCTGGTCGAAGGTTCTGGAAGAGCCATAATCTTATTAACAAATGGTACTAAATTATGTATAAATGATGCATTATACTCAAGTAGATCTAGAAGAAATCTACTCAGTTTCAAAGATATACGTAGTAACGGATATCATATTGAAACTATAAATGAGAAGAATGTTGAATATTTATGCATTACTAAAATTATCTCAGGCCAGAAGCACATTCTAGAAAAACTCAGAGCTTTTTCATCTGGGTTGTATTATACAATTATGAGATCAATTGAAACTTATGTAGTTTCAAGCCAGAAGCTGTTTAAACCAATAATATTTCGACTTTGGCACGACCGTCTTGGTCATCCAGGATCTACGATGATGCGTAGAATCATTGAAAATTCTCATGGGCACCCATTGAAGAACCTGAAGATTCTATTATCCAATGATAATATGTGCACTGTTTGTTCACAAGGAAAATTGGTAATTAAACCATCCATTTCTAAGGTTGGTTTTGAATCTCCATCTTTTCTACAAAGAATACAAGGAGATATATGTGGACCTATTCATCCGTCCAGCGGACCATTCCGTTATTTTATGGTATTAATTGATGCATCAGCAAGGTGGTCACATGTATGTTTATTATCCAGTCGTAACATTGCTTTTGCTAGATTGCTTGCTCAAATCATTAGACTCCGAGCACAATTTCCAGATTATCCAATCAAGAGTATACGACTAGATAATGCTGGTGAGTTTACATCAAAAACATTTGATGATTATTGCACATCAATCGGAATTGATGTTGAACATCTAGTCCCACATGTACATACCCAGAATGGTCTAGCAGAATCATTCATCAAACGTATCCAGGTGATTGCTAGAACTTTATTGTTACAAACCAAATTACCGGTTTCTGCTTGGGGACATGCTGTTTTACATGCAGCAACATTGATTCGACTTAGGCCTGCAGCTTATCACCAGTACTCTCAATTACAACTTGTACTTGGGCACCAACCTGACATTTCTCATTTACGCATTTTTGGTTGTGCTTTACAAGTCCCTATTGCTCCTCCTCAAAGAACCAAAATGGGACCCCAACGTCGTTTGGGAATATATGTTGGTTTTAATTCACCTTCAATTATCAGATATCTTGAACCATTGACAGGTGATCTTTTTACTGCTCGTTTTGCAGATTGTCATTTTGACGAAACAACTTTCCCACCATTAGGGGGAGGAAAAATTTCTCCTGAAGAGAAGCACAAGAAAAATGTAACTATTGGAGAGAAAAATGAGCTGTCATGGAATGTGACAACAATATCTCATTTGGATCCTCGTACTACCCAATGTGAAAGTGAGGTACGAAGAATAGTTAATCTTCAGATGATTGCGAATCAGTTGCCAGATGCATTTACTGATGCTGCTAAAGTGACAAAATCACACATACCAGCTGCCAATACACCAGCTAGAATAATTGTTCCTGTAGAACAATGTAATCAGAACGCAGCAAATGAATCAACTACTGCACGTCAAAAGCGTGGTAGACCAATAGGCTCAAAAGATAGTATTCCCCGAAAACGGAGAATAAAAAATTCTGATTCTTTTGAAAATAATACTCAAGCTACAAAATCCATTATCTCTGAAAGATCAACTCCAGAAGAGTTGTCAATCCCTGAAGAGACTAAAACCTCTAAAGAGGTACAAACAATTGATGAGTCACAAAATTCTGGAAATCAAGAAATTTCAATCAATTGTGCTGAAGGTATGTGGAATCGTAATGAAATAATCATCGATGATATATTTTCATATACAGTAGCTTTGAAAGTTATGAACGATGATTATGAACCACATACTGTTAATGAATGTAGACAAAGACACGATTGGCTTGAATGGAAAAATGCAATTCAAGCAGAATTAAGTTCCTTAGCCAAACGTAAAGTCTTTGGACCTGTAGTCCAAACGCCTGAAAATGTCAAACCTGTTGGATACAAATGGGTATTTGTACGGAAACGTAATGAAAAGAATGAAATTGTAAGACATAAAGCAAGGCTTGTTGCACAAGGTTTCTCGCAGAGACCAGGGATTGATTATGATGAGACGTATTCACCAGTGATGGATACAATTACTTTTAGATTCTTGATCAGTTTAGCAGTCTCAGAAGGACTCGAAATGCGGCTTATGGACGTAGTGACAGCATATTTATATGGGTCACTTGATACTGATATCTATATGAAAATTCCTGAAGGATTTAAAATGCCTGAAGCATATAAATCAAAAGCCAACAATGTTTATTCAATTAAATTGCAACGATCCTTGTATGGATTAAAACAATCTGGGCGAATGTGGTATAATCGTCTTAGCAAATACCTGACAAATGAAGGATATATTAATAATCCTATATGCCCATGTGTTTTCATAAAGAAAACAGAATCTGGATTTGCTATTGTTGCAGTTTATGTTGATGATATGAATTTAATCGGAACACCTGAAGAGCTCCGAAAAACTGCTGACTATTTAAAAAGAGAATTTGAGATGAAAGATTTGGGACAAACGAAATATTATCTCGGCTTGGAAATCGAGCATAAATCATACGGAGTACTTATCCATCAATCAGCATATATTGAAAAAATCCTAAAACGGTTCAATATGGATAAAGCTCACTCTTTGAGTACCCCTATGGTTGTTCGATCTCTTGATCCTAAAAAGGATCCATTTCGACCTAAAGAAGATGATGAACAAATACTTGGTCCAGAAGTACCATATCTAAGTGCAATTGGTGCTTTATTATATTTAGCACAATGTACTAGGCCTGATATTTCTTTTTCAGTGAATTTGTTGGCCAGGTTCAGTTCTGAACCAACACGGCGTCATTGGAATGGTATCAAACATATTTTTCGTTATCTTCGTGGAACAACAGATTTGGGGTTATTCTATTCAAAATCTAATAGTGGTGCAGGTTTGATTGGTTATGCTGATGCTGGATATCTTTCAGATCCTCATAAGGCTCGTTCACAAACCGAGTATGTTTTTACTTATAATGATACAGCAATTTCATGGCGCTCAACAAAACAGACTTTGGTTGCCACATCCTCCAACCATTCTGAAATTCTTGCACTTCATGAAACAAGCCGATAATATATATGGTTGAGATCTGTTATTCACCATATCCAGAGTACATGCAAACTATCTACTGCTTCAAGTTCTCCCACAATTATATATGAAGATAATGCTGCATGTATTGCTCAAATCAGAGGAGGATACATCAAAGGAGATAGAACCAAACATATCTCACCAAAGTTCTTTTATACTCATGAGCTTCAACAAACCCAGCAGATTGATGTTAAGCAAGTCCGCTCCCCAGATAATCTAGCAGATTTATTCACCAAAACATTACCAACATCAACATTCGAGAAATTGATTTATGGCATTGGGATGCGTCGAGTATGTAAATTACATAATTAATTTTGAAGCATTTTTCAGGGGGAGTATATTAAATCAATGTGGATATATGTGCACTGCACTCTTTTTCCCTTCGATCAGGTTTTATCCCACTGGGTTTTCCTGACAAGGTTTTTAATGAGGTAGTCATTTTAAGCACATCCAAATATTATTAAATCCAGAAGATCATAATATTTTAGATCCAGCAGATCATAAAATATCTTTTGTTTAGATTTTGAGTTTTTATTGGTAGAAACTTTTAATGTATTATAATAATATCATCCAAGGGGGAGTATTGTGAAAGTTCTGGATGATATTATAATAATAATATAAAAATATTTTGTGAGTCGGTTAAACCGACTTAAAACCTGTATATATATGAGAGGCCTCAATCAATAATGATATATTAATTTTCTACTTTTCTTATTATCATTTCTCTCTCTCCACTTTATTGCTTTTATTAAATTATTATATGGTTTCTCTCGCATCTCTCTTCCTGCTGCTATCAATATTTTAATTCAAATTTTATATCAAGTCCCTGGTAAACTTCTCTTTAACCCCTTGATTTTATTTATTTATTTTAATTTTATAACATATATGTATTTATTGGTATATATAAAGAATTTTCTTGTATTATGACTTTATGAGTTCGAGTGCAAATGAGTAAATATCTATGAAGTCATAAATTTAAATCAATATTTTAAATTCATATAATTTAACCCATATTAAAAAAAATAATAATAATTTTATGCATCATCTTTAAATATAAATGGCTGTACTTATTTTCATTCATATATTTTAATTGAGAAGTTCAATTTTTACATGATGCATTTGATAAGATGTCTTCCAATTGTAATTTGTACTAGTAATTTTCTAGGGCAGAATCACGATTAATCTCAACTTTTCACCATAATTCAATGTTCGTTTAAAAATAAAAAAATAACTTCTAAAATATAATTAAAATGTTTAATGAGGACGTGTTGAAATATAATTGGAGGATGGAACTTTACCCTCACCTTAACTGCCAACAACCTAAACATTAACATGGTCCATCGCTCCATGACTTAATGTATCACTTTTAAAGTCAGCCACGTTAACATCTAAACTTGCAGTCCAGCCTATAAAAACCTCCCATATTTATTAAACACATATCCTCCGATCTCCATTTTCAAACTCTACGATTGCAACTCATTATAATAACTCAGCCTTGCTGCTCATCACTCCTCACTCTATCTCTCTACATCTGTTGCATCTTCTGGAGTTATGGCTTCTGTTCATCTAATTGCCTCTTTAGCAATCCTTCTTTTTTTGCACCCCATGTCTGCTACAACCGATACCTTGTCACCCCTTTTATCTCCTATCTTCGGTTTGCTTATATCCATCCTTGTTGTGATTGATGTTTTATAGTTTTTGAGTTTTTTTTAAGTCTTTTTATTATCTGGGTCAATCTTGGTTTTTTGTGTTTGCAGATGATGTGTGCAAGAAAGTGGCGTGTGGAAAGGGAAAGTGTAAGGCATCTCAGAATAGTACCTTTTCCTATGAATGTGAATGTGATCCTGGTTGGATGCAGACTCGTTCTAAGCGTGATGATTTTCTCAAGTTCCTCCCCTGCGTAGTTCCCAACTGTGAGCTCTCTATGTTTATGTAGAATATTAAGTATGTTCCACTGCTATATTTGTGTTTTCGTTTTAGCAATTTCTTTGATTTGTGGATACTAATTACTTATGTGTTTGACTGTTTGATTATGATGATATGACAAGTTATTAACAAATTGGTTAAACTAGATGAAATTTTTTATTAGTCCAGCAGATGCAAGTGATGTCGACTTGTTCCCTTTTTTTTTTTTTTTTAACTGACTGTGACCAATATCTAATTGTTTAATGTTAGATTTTTGGCTCAAAGACGAAACTACTTCGGAAGTACAATGGAGTCAAAAATTATGCCAATTAACCAATAAAACAGTAGTCTTATTTTAATTTAATTTAAGTTGGTGTTGCATGTTAATCACAATTTGATGTGATGAAGGAGTTCTTGTGGTGAAATTTGATTGAAATTGATTGATTAAACGTAGAAACACTCGTGAAGGTTTTGACACTAATTACGTATTCAAGTCTAGATTTGAGGCTTGCAATATTTTTATTTTCCTGAATGCTACATTCTTGGCTTGATTTTATGATTCATTGCAATTGATATTTAACTTTACCGATTGTGAAGCAATTTCATACCATTTGGTGATGCTGATTGTTTGGCGTTATTAGGTAAGAAACAGTCTCATGGTTTTCGATGATGTTGATAGTTTCATGATTTTAGGTACACTCAGTTCTGATTGCACGTTAGCACCACCCCCTGTTCAAGATAAAGCAACTAGGACTAATGAGTCAATCTTTGATCGTAAGAACTCTTACACAATTACATTATTAATCTTTTGTGTCATTATCTGGTATCATGCTACTAATTGATCAAGTTGTTATTATCTAGCCTGTGGCTGGATTGATTGTGGGGGCGGCTCATGCAACAAGACATCACCGTTCACATACAATTGCATGTGTGCAGAGGGTTACTATAATCTTTTCAATGTTTCTGCTTTCTCTTGCTACAAAGAATGTAAGAGCACGTAATCAGTTATGTAACTGAAAAGTTAGTTTCAAATCTGATTTGCAGTGGATGATAACTTAGGTTGTTTATTCTGAGATGTTGGTTTTATTTTGGTTGTGGTGTAAAGGTTCAGTTGGAATGGATTGTAAGGGCCTCGGGATTTCAATAACGAACACAACCACACCTCCTGCGCCAGCAGTGTTTGCTGACAGGGGTCAAGGTAAGGTTTAGCAATTCCCACCAATTCAGCTATAAAATGAAATCATATAAAAATCTTATGACCATGTCAAGTTTCAATCTCGCAAATAATTCCTTAATGCTCAGATATATTCATCATCTGGTTTTTAAAAAAGACATTATGATAGATTTGATCATTTGAATTTTAAGCATTCAATATACACATAAGATGCATCAATTGATGTATAAAACTGATGCTCAAAACGTTTTAATATCTGTTCCACTTAATTTTTCTTTTGCAGCTGGCTTAAATCTCCCCGGAAATCATCATTGGTTGATTATTCTGGTGATGTCCCTGGCTATGGTGCAATAAATAATAGGGATGCTCAAGGTTTCTGGTAGCACAGTCCAGATAGCTTCTACGAGTTATTATGATTGCGGTAGTTTTCTAGATTTCGTTTGATGTATATGAGTTACATACTCCCATGCCTGCTTCAGTTGCTGTTATTTACAGCATGTAAATTTTCAGGCTATAGATAAATAAGGTAATCGCACACCCATTCGTGGAGGATTTTCATTCTTGTAGGTATTAATTTTCATGTATTGCTAGAGAAATTCTTACATATTCGTCTTTGTGATGTCGACTGTCTTACCTACATTTTGTATAGAAAACTCTTGTTGATTGTATTCGTTATCTATTTATGAGAGAGATTTTGTTTGTTATCTAAAAGCACTCTTTCATTAGACACTAACTTCCAGAATGACAGAAGCTGGTTGGTGTTTATTCTTACTTGTAAATTTTCCTACTTTCATTATTCACTTTGCGATCATGAGATCCTGTACTTGAAAAGGCCAACCTTGAGGTTGTACAATTGACTATTTGGAGCATAAATTTCAAGAATATAAATACTCTCAAAATCTGTGCTTTTTTGTTTACTTAGTCTAATATAATGATACAGAAGCATTATAATCAATTAATGGTTGATATATGATTGTTTTTCACATTTATTTTTTGACCATCAATCACATGTTTAAAAAAGGTTAGTAAAAAGCTCAGGACTGGATATCTGGAACCAAATTTAAAGTACTTTTGTATTGTAACTATTACTTATTTTAGATTTTTAGTCCAACCAAATCCAATGGACTCAAAACCAAATCCTTGGTATAAGTGGTTGGTAATGACATTCTTTAAGTTCAAATCCCTCTTCTCAAGTAAAAAAGGGAAAAAAGAAAAAGGAAATATGATAATATGAAATCACTACTAATATATATATATATATATTTTTATGCAACTTCTGATATTCTCAAAAGCATTCTCATTCAGGCCACTATGGATTACCAATTCCAGAACAGCCCTATTTTGGCAATGATGAATCTAATTTCCAAGCCCAGAGCACCAAGATGGACTTCACATTTAGGCCCTAAATGTTCTGGGCTGCATTTCTTTTGATCTAATTACAAGATTGATTGGGCTCTGACACTGCCTTAAATGTTCACTGGTTCCAATCTATAAATGACCAAAAGCAAACAACAATAAATTTTTACTTTTACACGGTCAAAACTCTGATAGGCCCTAGTCTGAGATGATCGATAATAGTCCAGCTGACAAAATATTTAATCACATCACGCCCACGTCCACCAATCAACCTCCCATCAAAAACTCACCCTCAAAAGCTGCTCCTCTGCCTAGCTAAACCCATTTTTGATTACCTTAACCTCGCCTAAGCTGGTCCTAAACTGTCCCATCTAATAAAAACTCAAATCTTCCATTGCGATTACATAACATAATAATCACTTGCAACTCTACACCGGCGGCGTACGGCCCACATCATTTATACATGTATATTTTTCAACCCATCAAATATATATAGACTGTGACAATAGACCCCCCAGAGAGCTCTCCTGCAGCAGCTCCTTTGGATTTTTTATTTGCGTGTGTGAATTATTGCTGGCTTTTTTTCCTCTACTTGTCTTTGCTTTTTTCCGTTTCTCGATTTTCGCTTCCAGCAAAAGCTTTCCTTTCTAGTTTTTAAGTTTCTACAAGGGTTCATTGGTGTGTCCCATTTAAAGCCTGTGTTACTTTGCTTTTTTATTTAGCAATAACAACACTTGAAATAAAAAAGTGCATTGCCCCCCCTTGGTCAATCCATCACCATTCGCCACCACCCTGTCTCTATCTTTTCTCTTTTACCCCCCTTATTTTTTTATACCTTTGTTGTGCTTTCACTAGGCTAGAGTGAATCCCAATTCACCATTGGTACCACCACCTGTATCCATCTATCTATCAATGTTCCAAATCTAATCTACATGTTCATTGGAAATTGAAGCTACATGTGCCTATGTTTTTTCTCTCATTTATTTGGCAATTGACAGTGAGAGATGTCTTTTAATCAACAGAGAGTTTTACTGCTCAACCAAATTTGTAAACTTTGTCAAATAAGCTACCTGTTTTCATTTAAACAATATTGGGTAAGTTCAATAATCAAATGTTGTTCGGTACCACATTTTGAATTTTTTTTTTTTAAATTTTTGTTGATATTTTAATTGCATGAATGCAATCCAATAGATGTTCAATTATTTATTGTACCAACCATTAAATAATCTCAATTACAAGGCAAATAGATATGTATGTGTGTTAGATATTTGTTTTCTTCTATATCAATCATTGTGGATTGCACAGGATACAGAGAAGACTTTCAAGATGTGAATTATTGGAAGAGGAAACATGCATGAAATATATATAATTTATTGAAATGTCCATTCAAAATATGTTTGATGGGATTTTTGGGAATGTGAAACTAGATGACTCGTTTCTTTAAAATTCAATGGATTCCTTTATGGGCTTGGCTTGGGGCAGTAATTACAGACTAGACAAAATTGCAATGTGGGCTCAAGTCTATTCTATTCAAGACATAAACAAATTGGAGCATGGAAATGATCTGTCATCTCACACACACACTCGGACACCTCTTTCTTACTGTAAATTTCAGCATTACCCTTATTGCTTGCTGACTTCCATTACCTTTAGTGTTTATAATCAAAGATTCCACTTATTCAAGACATGAAATTATGTTTATCCATGTATATGGATCCATATTTTCTTCAAGTGGATCTTAGAATAGCATGGTGGTTTCAATTTCATCATTAAATTTTATCATAAAGTTGTATTGGAGTCATATCAAGTGAAATATAAATCAGAAGGCTTAGTATATTGTGAAGCTAGTTATGTTTGATACAAAGACAACCCAGAGAACTAAATTGAATTATTACCAATTTGTAAGTCAAGGAAACATAGTATTATTTGAAGGATTTAGTTATTTTATTAGTTAGGTAATCTTATTCAATAATTACAATCATTAAATTAGTATTTGTGTCCAAAATTTGGTTGATGTAGGTACCATTGGGCCGTCTCAATTTTTGGTAATTCAACACTAACTAAGAGAACTGAGTTACGTTTTACCTATTGTAATATAGATTAAACTAATAGAAAGAAAAACATGTGTTTTATTATTTTAATTTATATTTTGAATCTTGAAGATCTCTCACTAGAATTCTAGGTCATATGTTGACATGCTTAGACAAAATTTAACAGTAAAAACTGTCAAAGATTCCAATTATATTGAGGTTGAAAATCATGGATGAAATATGAAAAAATATCCGGTGGATCTTAGAACAGGAGATGTTGGTTTCATTTCACTATCCTGAAAATGTGGGGACAGTTGATGTCATCCACAAAATAAAGTGTAGCCAAAAACATGGAACTGTGAAGCATATTCAATGGCTGCTTGAGCTTGGAAAAGAAGTTGAAGTTTGGTGGTGGGTTTTAATCTCCAATTAGATCTTCTCTCTTTGTTTACTCGGTTATAGTACTCTGTCCCATCTTCCCTTCATTTCTCTTCTCCATTCTTTTTCTCACATTTAACCTCATCTTGGCATCACATTAATTGCACCGTTGCCCCACGCTTGCATTCTCAATCCTATATTTTTCATAAGTCCATGGACATTATTTAATTATTATTCTTTTTATTTATCCAAATGATTGGAGTCAATAATTTATTGAGAATACTGTTACTATATATATGGATAGTATAGTTAAAAAAAAAAAAAATCGATGCTAAATAGATTATAAATTTGTTAAGACATATTAGATTAATCACTACTTATATAATCCTAATATCAACTCTTATAATCGAGATATGAATATATTTTTTTCCCTAAAATTAACATTAAACAAATAAAAGATTTGTTGAGATCAATTACTATTTATACGGTCCAAATATCTATTTTTATAATCAAAAGATGATTTTTGTTATAATAAAAAGAAAATATTACTCATATAAAATTTAAAAATTGTGTTGATAGAAATCGAAGCTTTACTATCTGGTAGATAAGAATGTGTACAACCACCTATATTAAAATATGATATATATATAGTTGTAATTATTCATGATAGAGAGTTTATACTACTAATGACTTTAATTATTATTATTATATTTTTTAAAAGGGTATTATGATAAATTTAATTTTTTTTTAAAAATATGAGTATAGACAAATCAATCTTTAACATTAATCACTAATTATCGAATGTAACTGCTGGGTCAATACGAGAGTAAAAACGAGAAGGCAAACAAAAGAACTGAAAAATAAGCCATGATATGAGGTGCGTTTATGATGATGGAACCCAGGTCTCCAATTCTCCACTCGCCAATAGAGGAGTGCACGGTGAGGATGTGATTATGTAAATTGGACATCGTGAATGCAATGTGAGAAACTAAGAAAAGAAAAGAAACATGGAGGGTGTTATAGGGTCTGAAAAAGTACACGTAGTGTCAGAGTTTAATGATGAAAAGGAGATTCTTCTGCCATACCAACCCACTTTAATCCTCTTCTTTATTTTCTTCTCTGTCCATGTCTCCTCCAATTTATATAAGATCAATAACTTGTAAAAAGGAAATTCTTATCCCCCAATTTCATGCCTTCATTTTGCAGGAAAGGAAAAATCGCCTCCCAATCAACATTCATTCTACCTTATATTTACTTATTTTGAGAATAGCAGAGAACATTAAGATGTATTCTAAAGTAGTTTTATTGCAATTATTTTGTAAAATATGCACATAATTTGATATTATTGCTGCAAAAAAAATTATGATATGGTGGTAAGCTATTGTCCATCCATGTAGTGGTCATGGGTTCGAACCGCATTAGTCTCACTTATGTGGGTATTTTCTCCACATATGTATGTTACTTCTTCTATCTTCTGGAAACTAATTATCAGATTGTATTTATCTTGTACTTTGAATTAGTCTCAATAATAATAAAAAAGATATTATTGTTTGACCCATCTATAACTAAAATCTGTTTTTTGATATAATTTTAAGCTATAGTACCAAGCCTACTAAAAAGATGGATTTTTTATTTTATTTTTTATTTTTTTTATGAGATTGTATATTGGGCATCATTGGAACGAAACTTCAAAATTATATCCGAAATTTTAAAATTGATGTTTAGATTACGAATCGAATAGGTTCTTTCCACTTTTAGAATAGTTTATTGTTTAAGTTTCTAGAAAAATATTAGCTTCCAATCATAAAACCCATCATATGTATTAGAAAAAAAAAAAGAACTTAGAAAGAACAATCAAGAACCTCTCTTTTATTCTTCCTTGATGATGTGGTACGGAGATAGAGCAAATTTTCTTTAAAATCATGGGGGCATGGTTGTTAATGATGAACTGCATTATGTATGGTTTCTTTGGTTAAAAGTTACCGATGGTACCTCCTGGATTCCTCAGCATGCCTTGGATCTCTCTTGCATTTTTAATTTTTCTTTAATTAATTTTTTGTTTCTGCAGATGCAATGATAATGATCCCATTTTTCTGCTTTTTCCTCTTCTTTTGTTACAAATGTATGGTCATGGCCAAAAGCGCACTACACTTGAGTAGTATAGTTGAGTCATCTATACACCAAGAACAGATGGGGTACTTTTTTCCTCGATACACACACACGATTGGTTTTTTTCCAATGAGAGAGATCTTCCATTAATGTTTATGATCGACATGATAAAATTCAATTAATCTGATTAATTTTAACATTGATTGAATTTTATTTAAATTTTCATAGATATTAATAAAAAAAATTCTCATTTAAAAAAATCACTTGCACATAAATAATCATCTACTTTATACACATTTAGTAAGCTTTGAATCTCTAATGATTTCCATGAAAACTTTGATCTAATTATGTTTGATAATGTTTTCAAATCCATTTTTTTTATAAAATCATAATTTAATCATAGGGTTTTGTTTAATAACAAAAATAAACTTTATATAAACTCTCATATCATAAAATAATATGCTTATTTTACTTTTATTAAATTATCAACATTGACTGTTAATAGTTATGAATTTTTCTTGATGTATGTCCTAATCTGAAGGCTAAAATGACAACAAATAAATGTACATTTATCTTACACAGATGATGTAATCAATAAATTTTTACAATTTTGAAGTTTTTTTTAATTAATTTTTTTTTATTTTATTTTACACGATTCGTTACATCATTTCTTTCGGTGTTCAATGATACGGATAAGGGAATGTCTATTAGACTTGTATCAACATTGAATAAGGATGGAAAATAATGGAAACAATTAATGTTAATAGCTATCAATTTCACATGCTCCGTTCTCGAAAATAATGCAAAATTTAGAGTGAAAAAAAAGATGTGGCCTGCTTGAATAGACGAAATCAAACGTTTCCCATAAATGAAGAAACACCTGACCTAAAGCAGAGTTTAAGATTAGCCTTACAAAGTCAACTACATCCCCATCTCTCATTTAATAGTTGTTCGTGTAACAATCTCTAGCTTTAATTCATATGACCCCCCATATTTTGATGGTGTGCTTTCTTTCTTTGTCCATGTTAACCTAATCTTCAACATTTTATATCTTCCTCTATCAATAACTGTGCGTTTGTACCCACAAATTGATGGTAGAATTAGCATCCAATCTTACCATTTCCTTTTGTATTTTCATTTTTGAGAAGGAAATTACTTGATCTTATTAATATAAGAAAAACATTAAAAGAACAGCATTGTACCTTTTTATCATTTTACTTTCGAAGTGATCGAAATTACAGTCTCTTTCATTTAAAAAACCAGTTAAGAAAACTAGTGGTGTATTTTTAGAATCATTATAGTACTCTTATCTTCTCTTGACATATTTGTTTCTTATAACTAATTCAGAAATTACGTTTTATATAGTATTATTATTTAATCAAATTGTTTGACAATTTAATACCTCAATTGAGAAAAAAAGAAACACCAAAAAATATACAAAGTGTTAGAAGAAAACAAGTAATTGTGACAATATTCCTAACTCTCCTGAGCATTTTTCTTGGTTAATGCATGCTTTTCAAATCTATTTTTATGTATTCCAAATAATATGATATTGATATTATTAAAATATCATTTATGTATTCCATTATATATATAATTATTAAAAATCAGCTGTATATTTAAATTCAGTGTTGATATGATTTTTGTGATGTTTTATAGTTCTTTTTACTATTTCTCTCGCCCACCTTTAAATACAATATTGTGTTATTTTTCTTTTCTTGCATTAAAATATCAGCATATATCACATCAACATTGAATTCAAATCTACCACAATATGAAATTTAATTTGGCAAAATGAGGCGCTTTCTTTTTGTTTAACCGATGTTATTCTAATTAGCATCCAACTACATCTAAGCATTACCACAAAACATAAGTCAAAGAAGGAATTATCTCTGTATGTCTGTCTCAGTACTTGCGCCGTATTGCGCACAAAGAATATTTTGAAAGACGAAGCACGTCAAGTTTCAAGAAATTCTTATTAAAAGTATAAGAATGTCAAGTGAAGACTAAAGAGTTCACGCCACTTGGCCTGAATTTCAGCTAATTGAATTCGATCGAGCACAACCACCTACTCTTCGTAATTTGTAGATTTGTCTTGTTACTTTCAAACTAGTTTTATTTATTTATTTATTTTGAAAGAAAATCATTTTTATTTATTATTACAAGCATAATAATATAATACATGCTTAGTATTGCATGATGATGATGTTGATCTTGGTTGACGCAACACTCCATGAACCGTCTTTCAAAAGAACAAAAACCTCCATGAACTTATTCAAGTACTTGGAAAATTAGCTTTTTTTATTGGTAACACTAACGAGTCACATCTGCAATGCGAACGTAGTCTTCAATTTTCTAGTGATTATTCAATGTACAGCCGCACATATTTGACAATTCTATTACACTTTCTGTGGTTTGTCCTCAGTAAATTATTTTAATATACCTATAACCACTGTTTCAAAATATATATATATGTAACCACGGTAAAGATTGTACTGCAACCCAAAATAAAAAGTAAGAATAGAAATAAATCGTGTCGCACCATTCTGAAGATATGCTTTTCGATTTCTTATTTTATCATACAATATAAAATTAAAAAAAAAAATTGTTTCCACTCAAGAGAAAAATCCTGCTGTGTTCAAGCTACTAAGTAACTTTTTTAGCTGCCTCCAGTTTCACCTAGAGGGAAATTGACCCACTGTGGTAGAAATTCACAATTTCAATATATTAAAATTTCAGTCTCGTCTTGGAAGAACTCAACAACTCTTTCATTAAAAACCAAAAAAGTAATTTATTTACGAGAGAATCAGAGTAATACATAATCTATTTGTATCATTATTTATTTATTTGATTATATTATATTACTGAGACCGATCGAATGAATAATCGGAACCAAACAAAATCTGACATTGATAGCATTGTTCAGAAAGTGACTCCTATACGAGAGGAATTGACCCACATATAAATAAGGGAGTAATTTACGTTTTGATGAGAGAAATCAACCTCTTGCTTTTATAAGAAGGAGGGTGTGAAACCAATGACCATATTTGCATCGTTATTTATATCTTAGATTTACAAAGTTCATTAATTACTTTATTAGATGACACCAGTTACAAGATTGTCTTGCTTAATAAATGCAGGTACAAATTAAGAAATGTATCCACAAATGAAACATACCAAATTTGACATATAATGGATTTTTGTTTAGGCCATTACAACAGCTCATGAACTCTACAACGATCAACACTTGCTCAGAAGTACAACTTCATTGTTCTTCTCATTGCCTTAAATTCATAAACTCCACAACTACCTGATGGAAGAATAATTTTTAGGTAAGAATGTCGTTAAATTTTTATTTCATGAACATTATTTATATTCATATATTTTCAATGGATCCAATCTCGATAATAGAATCCGTTGTAAATATATAATTATAATTAGTAATTCTGAAATAAAAATTTCAGGATATGGGAACCTTATGATACATACAAACAACCTAACTTTCCATAACAAATTATAAGCACTACAATTGCAGCGTACAAAACTTCACGTGTTATACATAATTTTATTCTGTCGGTTACAACTTACAATAACTCATGAACTCTACAAATACAACAAACAAAATTTACCTACAATGTAAGTTTGTAACTTTGTTTTGTCCCCGTGCAAATTAACCCTATAAAGTCCACAACCGCAACAGTACCATGTAAAAATTTCGATGCAGCATTCAAACAGAAACTCAACCATTTCAGGATCAGGATTCAGGACCCACAAAGTCAAAAAAGAGCGAGATAAAAGGCAAAAGAGGCAGATGATGACGTAGCCAGGCACGCCACCGGTGCCACTATATTTTAGAGGGGGGCCGTACCAGCCATTGATGGGGTGAGTCAGTGAGTCCTGGCTGAGGTCTAACCAGACCAGAGCCCGACCCATCTGTAAAAACCAGCAATAATATATCGAATCACCGCTGACGGGTAGCACAAAAAGGGGGTATCGGCTCCAAGTTTGTCAGTCCTCTCTGCTTGCACTTCGAGCGCTGTCTGGCTCAGACAAAGCCAACCCCAGAGGCCAGAGAGAACTTGCTTTGTTATGTCAACAGTAGGACACAATCACTACCCCTCACTGCTCCACTGCAGCCACTAGCTTGGTTCAATAATTCTACTATTATTTTCCATACATGCCTTCCCATTTTGGACTCTACTGCTTTCGGGACCCACTTGGTCAATTTTTATGATGCGAATTTTTAGACTGATAAAATTAAGGAATGTGGAGGATCAAGATTCGTCTTTCGAGATGGGTCCCTGATGGAAGACCACAGTAGAAACTGGAAGGTCGCTTTATGACAAAGTATGTATAATTGATTTCATAAACTCGATATCTTTTATTCAAATCATATTATTAAATAACAAAATATATAATATTCAATTTTTTTTGTTCAATAATATGATATCAAACATTGAAATTATTGAAGAAGTATAAAAAATTCCCAATTATAATTTAAATAGAAGTCTGGAGCACATGTTACTAAGCTTAAAATTGTGTCTAATTTATATGATATATAAATTGTTAATTCGATGAAACATAATTTTTTTCTTAAAAAAAATATTTTGACAATCACTCATCGCTGATTAACTAATTATATAATTGAATTTAAAATGATAGGCCTTTGAATTTTGTTATATGAGTGTTGTCTTCGCCATAGTGAACCCTATAGTCGTTTGGTAAAAAACCACTATAACATTCAAATTAGTTTCCCTCTCTCTCTTTTCCCTAAAAGTTAATGTAATTTATTGGTGAACTTCTTATATAATCATCAATGAAATTGAGAATTAAAGTCATATAATTTTTCCTCAACCTTAAATTTGTAATTGTTTAAAAATATATATATTTCTCAACTTCTATACCCATATAGACATATAGTTTATTGAGCTTTATTAAGATTAAACATTTTATATGATGATTTGAAAATTTACTTTCATAATATAAGAAATTTACTCTTATAATAAGAAAAAAAATACTTATACTTATTGATAACAATACGTAATGACATTTAAACTCTTATCGTTCGACAAAACATACTAATAACTTCATTTATGAATGAATATGAATTCTCATATATCATTAGTAGTAGTTGAATATTTCATACTACTTTGTTGATAAACATTAAACACTAGGCAATGATGAGGCATAAAATTTTAACCTCCACGAAATATGTTAGATCTCTAGAGAGACATCAAAGTATGATTTTCATTTGTGGCCACAAGCTTAATAGAACGTACTGTCTGCGTACAATGCCTAGCTGGCAACTTGCCGGTTGGCACCCTCAACTAATTGTTCATTTTGATTTTAGGACAATTGTGGTGGACAAATTTATGAGCCAAATTTGGTTACAGTGGTACCATTGTAATTTGTACCTCCCAATATTAATTCATTTCACCTTTTGTTATTGGCATACAATTTAATACAGTCCTGAGAGAAAGCATACAAAACAAATTCTAACAACTGATCTATTTAAGATATTGCCAGTTGTTAAGCCTATAATACGAATATGAGGAATGCTTCAATGAGTGATTGTCATACTTTGTTGCTTCACCATATTTGGACACTTCTATATATGACATTATTGTGATTTGTTGAAAAAAGCTTAATCAAAATATGATAAAAATTACCATAAATATACAAAGAGTAGTCTATCAATCGCGAGTATGTGTATTCTATCAATAGCGACTATGTATTGTTGTTAACATCTAGTCATAAATATAAAGCATAACAATATCAATCTTCTGATGGACATATCACTCGAAACTCTCCATCAAGTTGCTAATTTTATTACTGCATAATACATAGCATAAGAATTCTACATCCTCGTGAGTTTTGACAGTGAGAGAAGAGGGTGAAAAAACAGGAGAACATGGCCATAAATGTGGAGGTTAAGTGTCTCAATGATTGATGTCCACCAGTCATTAGTGTATTTAGTGGCATTACCCTTATGTGGAGGTTAATGGGGAGTGTGCATATATATCTTTATATCCAGATGTCCCATTTCATTTATTGTTCCGCATCCATACACTCCGCACAGCTGTTGCCTGTAGGCTCCATCTTCCTACCATTTCCCCTACTCTCCCTTTTGATTTCGTTCTTGTTTTGCTCTCTTTTCCTATTTATCCATTTTTTCCGTGTCCCATATCTTGATTCGGTCGATTTGCATATTTATCCATAAGTATAGAATGATCTCTCTTTTATCTTGTGAAAGTGATTATATTATATTATTGTAGCTTCTAAAGGCTTTTTCTTAAAAAAAAAAAATTATATATATACATGTATTTAAAATATAGGAAAAGGAGGATTACATTCATAAAAAATTAACTACACATTCGATAAAAATAAGACTTAAACTCTTGACCTCTTAGGATTAATAGAGATGCTCAACCATTCTTACTAAAAGGTGGTGTGCACAATTATAACTTCTAAAGATTGAAGACACATATTAATTACATTTCAAAAGACATGCAAGATCATTTATTTAGTCATATATATATTTTTTTCTTTAAAAAATTTCTGTAATTGTCTTCTCACAAAAAAGTTCAAATATTTTTATAAATAAATTATTACAGTGTCTTGCATATCATCTCTTAATAGAAATGATTGAGCACCTCTTAGTATGAATGATTAAACACCTCCTTTGAACCTAAGAGATCAATAATTCAAATCTCTCCCTTGTTGAAGGTTTAGGTCATTTTTTAATGAATTTATTTCCCCATCCCTCACCTTAAAAAAAAAAAAAAGATGAAGTTATAATAGTGCCTAATGTAGTGGGTTAAATTCTACCGTTGCTAATGTGAAGGTTTGACTTTACGATCAACTTTTTGAGACCTAGCAACCTGCAAAAACTTGAACGATGAGGATCGGTTCCCTTGACACCAGAGCAGTGTCTGTCAAAGACACTATGATGTTTTAGTTAGAATACAGAATAGAAATATATAATATGTGAGAGTGTATGACTAATTACCATATTGGTGGCGTACAACAAGCGTGGAAGATGATGGTTGAGACTTGAGTAGGATAAGAATTTGACAGTGGTTTACTGTCGTACAACGATATTGATAGAGTAGTCAATCATATTTGTCGAATGTCTGAAGAGGATTTGGCAGAATAACATTATAGTGAATAAGATGGATCTTGTCTCTTTGGTTGTTCCCCTTTTGTAAGTGGGAAAAGAATCGTTGCAGGATTGTAATGACAGTTGAGATTTATCTCGCCCCTACTTTATTAGAGAATTGCCAATTAATTTGGTTAAATATCTTGTTAATAAGGTTTAAGCTGTCCGAATATTACTGTTGGTTATGGATTTTTAAGATTTTGGGCTTTACTTGGACTAGATTAAAAATGGCCCCAACACTCGGGCTACTATATTGGGTCTTACCAACAATCCGATAATTGGGTCTATAAACGAGCTAATTTTGGCTATTACACCTAGAATGGTAAATCAAAATTATAACCTGTAAACATCAAAGGTATCAATGTATACCCACAATCACCTAAACAATTATGAGTGATTGTATAAACATATAATTATATACAAAACACATCAATTATTTGTAATAATTGATAATTGAATTTGATTCTATACAAAACCAACTTAGGATTCTTAAAACATACACAAATCGAATGACATCTAAAATTTAAACAAATTCAAATATACCTTCAATGAACAAACACAAACATGTCAACTCTCTTGTCTTATGTTTCAACAGCAAAAAAAAGAAAAAAGAAAAAAGAAACTCTCGTCTTATTACTTTTTAAGTTCCCAACCTTAATTATGGCATACTTTTTATTTGCTAAAACCAAACATGTGATAAATATTAAATAGCGATAAATCAAAACCTGTCAAATTTATTGCAGTAATAAACAAACATCAATGTGGGCGCTACCAGCCCCGTGCCTTCGTGGCATGGGTTCGACACCCATCGGGGATCCAAATAAATAATAATGATAATAATAATAATAATATAACAGTTATTTCATTATTACGCGTAAATTACTCTTTATTCTTACATAGGTCCCTCAACCTCCGTGTGTAAGATCCTTTATATATATATATATGAAAATAGTATCTTAAATAGTGTCATCAATATTTCTATTTTGATTGGATTCGATAATTTTTTAAATTTATTCTAATTCTTACAAAAAAAAAAAAAAACAAACAAACAAACCATCAAGATAAAACCATTTTGCTTCTCCTCTCATAAATCACTATCTTCATTAGCAGACCATCTGCTCTCAGTCACAGTCATTAAACATAATCAAAGCAGTTAATTAATGCCACTCCCACCGATAAATAAAACACATGATATTTAATCCAGATAAACCAATCATAAACCAACAAGTGGCATCCACACATACCCCACATCGCGCTGACAGTGTTTTTGTGTACTCTCCACTGATAAACCCGACCGTACGATTTGAATACCAGATTGTACCACACCTATATACAATGAACTGTATACAGAACATAAAACCTTTTTTCGGTTATACCCCCGCAAGAGCTCTCATTATAATATGATAAAATTATTTATTTCTGACTAATATTAAGTTTTCGATATTTTATTTAAATTTACGTTTGAAATATAATATATAAATTATCAAAATTTTATTAATTATTATATTATTTTATAATTTATTAGATTTAATAACTTACATACGACCGTATCATGTAGATACAAGTTTAGATAAAATATTTTAAAACCTCAACATTCCTTTTTAATTTTTTATCCAAACCTTGGTGTGACACTTTTTTATGTCCTCTATAAAGCGCCGATCCAACATGACTCTGTGAAAACTCACACTCTGTTCTGATTTTATTTTTTGTTCTCTCTCTCATTTTTGTTTTTTACAACATAACAGTCTTGAAATGGACAAGCCCATACCCCTGCCCGAGCCATGGAGGTCCGACCCGGTACTCTACCGGCCACCGGAGACACCACGGGAGCCGATGGAGTTCCTATCTCGGTCATGGAGCGTGTCAGCCCTGGAAGTGTCTAAAGCTCTGGCACCGCAACACCCACAAATGGTGCTCTCCAAGACGTCAAGTAGTGTTATCCTGGAAGACTTGGCTGGCGAACTTGAGGACCAGAATGTCGCCGTTTCCGGCAACCCTTTCTCGTTCGCTTCCTCCGAGACCTCTCAGATGATCATGGAGCGCATCATGTCTCAGTCGGTGAGTAGTGAAAACCAAAAACAAACAAATAAAAAAAAGCTTCAAAGCATGTCCTGACAAGTTTTGAAGATCGATTTTTTCGCCTTATTTTTTTTTCATGTTGTTTTACATCAAAGACTCGTTTTTTGTCTCACTTAATTTGTTTTTGTTTTTATACTCAGTATATACTTTTTTCTTGCATCTGGGTTCCATTTTGTTTTTTTTTTTTGGTCGACTCTACTTTTTTAACAAGATAAAAAAATTCTCTTCAACAGCAGGAGGTGTCTCCACGAACATCAGGCAGGCTCTCTCATAGCAGTGGACCTCTAAACGGAACACAGAGCTGCGGTTCATTGACAGACAGTCCTCCAGTTTCTCCATCAGAAATAGACGATATCAAGGTTGGTTACATTTTTTTTACACTTTTTCTCATCCAGCTAAAAACCTGACGCAAAAAACACAACCTTTAACAAAAACATGAAAATTATCCAAGTTTTGTGGGTTTGTGTCGTGTCTGTTTCTGTTGCGAGCTCTTTTTTTGGCCACCAGGCACGGATTCAGTCACACATATCTCAGATACACTGACCCAGAACGAGAAACATATATATCTCAGGCTTTCTCTGTATCCAAAGCCATCTTTAATTCACCACAGTGGATTGCAGCATATTTTTGTCTCGCATTCTTCAATGATGATAAAGTTACAATTTACAACACCCCACTAGCCTTTTGTTTCGATTTGATTTGATTCGTTTCTTTTTTTTCCTTTATTATTATTATTATTTTTTTTACTTTAATCGAAAGTAATCTATTTATAAATTTTCAACTTTCAAAATCAGCCTCGAGTTTTGGTCCTATTTACAATGCTACCATTGGAAGTTGTAACATGTTGAGTTAATGTTGGGAATTTGGATTCGTTTGTGTGTCGAGACCAACCGAACTAGTTCGATTTTATTTCTATTTTTTCAAGAAGGTATTATATTTGGAAGTTAAATTAGTTATGATAATTAATTAATAGTTATTTTATTTATGGGGTGATTTAAAAATTGTAATTAAGGACAACACTTGTTTAGATCACGCATTTATTTATAGATTTTGAGGGGAGAACGTGTTTATGATTTTTTAGTTTTTTTAATTAGTGAGTTAATTGCTCATAATAATCACACCCCAAAATTAACCAAAAAAATTAAAAAAAAAAAAAGGATTCCGATGGCCACCCACGCACGTGCTCTCTCTGTGCAGTATAGCCGTACAAACAATAACAATAACAACCACCACCACCCTCTCACCGGCAGCACCACCTTCCGTGGCGCATCCACCGCCACCTCCACCCCCGCTCCCACTACTACCACGGCCGGCGGCGGAGGCAAGACGGTCGGCCGCTGGCTTAAGGACAGGAGGGAGAAGAAAAAGGAGGAGACCCGCGTCCACAATGCCCAGCTCCACGCTGCCATCTCCGTTGCCGGCGTGGCAGCAGCGGTGGCTGCTATCGCCGCCGCCACCGCCGCTTCGTCTGGGGCCGGCAAGGATGAGCAGATGGCCAAGACTGACATGGCTGTGGCCTCCGCTGCCACCCTTGTTGCTGCCCAATGCGTGGAGGCAGCGGAGGCCATGGGCGCAGAGCGTGATCATCTGGCCTCCGTTGTCAGCTCCGCTGTCAATGTTCGATCTGCTGGCGATATCATGACGTTAACTGCTGGTGCAGCCACTGGTAATCACTTTTGTTTGCAGATGTGACATTTTTTATTGAATATTTGTTGTGTGATTGTATAATATGTATTGTATATATGTATTTTACGCCTATAGCATTGAGAGGGGCGGCTACATTGAAGGCGCGAGCGTTGAAGGAGGTGTGGAATATAGCGGCAGTGATACCGGTGGAGAAAGGAGTAGGAGGTGTTAATGGTGGTAATGGTGGTAACAATGGTGGTGGTAGTAACAATGGAAGTTCTAATGGTAGTTTCAGCGGCGAGCTCATCCCTGAAGACAATTTCTTAGGCATTTGCAGTAGAGAATTGCTTGCTAGAGGTTGTGAGCTCCTCAAGCGCACCCGCAAAGGTACAATTTTTTTCAAAATTTTGAATTGTTTTGATTTGTATATGTTTTTGTCAGATTGAATTATTTTCTGTGGGACTACAACATAGTATCAATATGATCATTGTTCATCAATTATTCAGTGTCAATGTTTCTAAATATGGCACTTGAAATGGGGAAATGTGATTCTTTTTAACAATCAAATCTAGTTACTGCATAAAGAATATGGCTGTGTGATCTGTATAGGCATTTTTTAATGGTGTGATTGTTTTGATGGTTGCAGGTGATCTCCATTGGAAAATAGTATCTGTTTATATTAACAGGCTAAACCAGGTACAGACATTTTAATTCAAGATCATGTCATGCAATTATTTGGTCATCAATGAACTTTCAAGTGTTGATTATGAGTGTGAACTTGACGAGATAAAAAAGAGTATCAGGAAAAAGTGAATTCCTGAGTATGATGAAATAAATGGTGGTGCTGTTGTGGTCTTTGCTTTAGTTGTTTCTTTGTAAACTTTAATTTTGATTGTTGAAGCTTCTTTTTGGTGCTAGGTTATGTTGAAGATGAAGAGTAGGCATGTTGCTGGGACCATCACAAAAAAGAAAAAGAGTAAGTCATTACTTTTGTCTTTCTCTAATAATGTGAAAACAGAATTGGAGGTGGGACTGCTTCCATTTGGGGATTTGAGAAAGTAAATTGGCACTAAAGTAGAAAAGATCAAAAGGGTCATCTTTAATTGATCTTTATTTAATCACAGGATCAAAAGGTGTTCACTCTAATGCCTGCTCCTAAATCTATTTATTTCTTTTGAATTTTACAGATGTTGTCTTGGAAGTAATTAAAGATGTGCCTGCCTGGCCCGGCCGCCACTTGCTTGAGGGTGGTGAGAACCGGCGATACTTCGCCTTGAAGACAGTCATGCGTGGAGTCGTAGAATTCGAGTGCAGGAGCCAAAGAGAGTATGACATATGGACTCAGGGCGTGTCGAGGCTCCTCACTATTGCTGCAGAAAAAAGCAATAGACATAGAATTTAACAATGTTATATAATTTACAGGAGGATGGGGGTATAATTAATTTGAGTAATGGTATATTGGGGTTTAGGATTATCAATGGCTCTTTAACAACATCATATTATCAGATGTTTTTAGTGAAATTCAAACTGTTGGGCTGTTTTTTTGGGTGTTCCTATTGTAAAAAGTTTGAAATATTAAAGATGAAGTTATCCAAATGGGTCACTTTACTTTAGTTTTGGGCACATACATTTATATTTTGTGTGCTTTTTTGTGGATTATTTTTGAACTGGAAAGAGTAAAGTGAATTTGAATGAAAGCAAGAAAACCATGTGATCCAAGGCTTTGTTGTTTCACTGTTGAGGAAAGAAAAAGGAGTATCTTGGACTGGGATGGTCAAAAAGAGAAGAAAGGAATCCCGTTTTGAGGAGGGAATAATTTTTATTTATTTGTTTTCCAGACAAAGACATACCCAGATTCTCTGTGCTGTGTTTTTATTTTTATGTGGGCTTGAGCTTTTGTCCTTTATTTGTTTTTGGCTCTTAGTTTTAGGTTTTCTACATGGTGGAACCATCAACCATGATTGCCTTGATCTTGTAATCTTCCACTTTATGTTATAGTTTTTGTTTTGGATTAGGTGATCAAGAATTTGTAAGATTTGTAACTATGGAGATGAAAAAAATAATAGACCAAGATGCTGATTGTCAGAGGATTGTGTGAAAATACCCAAGTATCAAACTCTGCTTTTCAAACAATTGATCTCAATGCTGGTGAGTGCAACTAGTCCATATGTGTATGTACCAATAAAATAGTCTGATATAGTCAAAAGTAGCATCATAAATTCACACTATTTTATATTATTATTGTTTCACAGAGTAATAAGTGACAAATATTATTTTTTGAATTCTGTTACATTCTTTAGAAAGATGAACTCACTTACCTACTAATGAGACAGCTTTCTGTTTGGCCTTATTAGGAGAAATTCTTACAAGTCCAAGTTACAAATTTCAACTATAATCTCTGTAAGCTACAATAGGCCCTTTACTTGTCCGATATTAGATTTTTTTTTTTTAATAAATAAATAAAATAGCAACAAAATTTTATTTATAATTAATGTAGTTTTACATATAATTGTTAGAATTTAATATTATAGAACCGGTGTTGTGATCTAATGGTAAGATCACTCAATTATCATAGGCGGTGGGTTCTATACTCAGATCCTAATATATATATATATAGAACCCAAAAATATTATGTCATTGGGTTATAAGTCTAGTTTTTATATTTCACCCTTATGTTTACACAAAACAGGAGTTTGTTGTGGCACATGATTTTCAGCAATGATAGAGTGTTGATAGCAGAATCTTATCATGTTTGATTGCACATTAAATAAATAAATATGTGTATATATATATATATATATGTTTGATGCCTGCCTCATGTTGCAGTTTATCAAAGATGTATCCCACCAAAGTAGGGTTGTTGATAATGAGGCAATTTTTGTGAGCTTGCGGACGGCTCATGTTTGCGGAAAATTCAACTGAGTGGCTAGGAGCCTAGGGATACATATAATAGCCAAGCAATTTTTAGGAATATTTATTCTACTTCTGGGGAGACCTTGCTCTTAATTAAGGGAAGAAATAAATTAATATAGAATCCACTACTTGATAATGGGCCATCCTTGTGATCATTGCATGCATTTAATTTTCATTAAGGACTCTTTTCTGCTAAGTTTATTATGCATAAAATCCCAGAATAGGTTGCATAAATAAATAAATGCATGCCAATAACCAATCATGTTTTTGCTATTTTGAAAAGTAGAATCGGAGAAATGATTCGAATCTCTTCATATGCAAGCCAGCGAGAACAAAACTTTAATTACGTGGAAAGTCTCAAATGGGCATTTGCTTGGAGCTGCAGTTGGTGATGGGCTACAAGGTTTAGGCTATGGCTAGCCTTTGGAGGTAGGGGTCCAATTTGCTACCGTGTTATATCTTCTTGTAAATATCTATTTAATTGAAAATACAAAATTCTAAATTTATGCGAAAAGGGGTCAGCTAAGCGGTAAGCAGCTGCATCCCTCCCATGACGTGCAAGCCATTGTGTTTGAGATTGCACACCCCACTTCTATATAAAATTGTGAGATTTTTCTCTACACATATGAATTGTCTTCCATTTAGGTGAGGGTGACTCTTAGTTGTATGAGAATCACTTATCCGAGAGTTATTTATCTTTACCGTACCATCAATATCCTATCAATGTGATTCTGATTGTTTTATGAGTTATTCTCAATAATTCAAAAAAGAAAATCTAAATTTATGAAAATATAGGAACATTAGATATATTCAAGGATATTTCCCGCACCCAAATTAATGCCGCGCGATAATAATGCTTCAAGAGGGACCAGTCACCACCAAAGCTGCTGCAAAGTGGTGCAAGGGCAAAGCTACTGAATGGAAAGCTTATCTGCCAGACATTTGCCTCCTCAATTATTGTTGGGAATCCATATTGGCTCTCTATAAAGGTAGTCCAGCTAAAACATTGAAATTGTAGAATTAATTTCTCTAGTGTGAACCATCATAAGATTTACATGCTTGAGTACACTTCAAATGCTAGCTAGTAAGAGACACAACTTAACATGAGAAAAGGTGCAATGAAGGCGGCCTCAATTATCACCCCCAAACACGGCAAGGAGTGCAACAAAGAGGTTGATAATGTCCAAGTAAATAGAGACAGCAGCGATGATGTAATCGTCGTAGGTGAATCGCTTGATCAGGTTGTCTGTGTCATATACAATGAAGGCACTGAATAGCAGTGCTGCCAAGCAGCCATATATCATATGTAGTAGCTTTCCCATAGGGAAAAATACCTGAACATTAATCAAGAGTAATAGTCTATGAATACTATTTTTCAAATTGGGGATAGCATAAGCGAAAAAACACAAGCAAATTGAGAAAGTAACTGACCATGATAAGGGAAAAAACAAGCAGCACCAGCATGGAAGCAAACAAGAAGGGTCCAAGAAAGCTGAAATCTTGCCCTCTTGTTGCAGCCCAGAATGTGTAGAGTGTGAGACCAACCACCACAACAGTTGTCAGGATTGCAGCTTCCAAAATGATCTTCCCTGGATAATGAATATCAGACCAAAAGTCAAAACAAGGAACTTGTATTTGATTTTCACCATGCATCTTGAATTCTTGATGTATACTGTCAACGATCCATATATTTACTATAATGTGAACCTCTTGCTCTGTACTTCAAGGCTCTATTTGATACGTGAGATTAGATTAGACTGGATGGGATAGAATAAGATTGGACAGAAATCAGGGGATCTTCAAATGAAATCAGAAGTAATGGGAATAACAAAACTTAAAGGCCACATTGGTCATCAATAGAGAAGAATCCAAGTTTCATTAATACAGTTTTTGCAATCAAAGCTTTTATGAAAAAATGAACAAAGAACATAATTCAACTACGAGACCACGAAAATATTTTACCAAACAAAACAAATAAACGTAATTCGGAAAAAACATAAAGTATATGAAGCAAATTAAGCGTCCACCCGGTGATTTGTAAACCAAAACTAATGTGAACAAGGAAGGAGCAGGTCCAATAATTTCAAAAAACCAACATAATCAAACGCACAAAATTAGAAGCAATAGCGAACCAAAATCGAAATGAATATGATTAGTGAATCATCTTACCTTTTGTAAATGCGCAAGTGACTCCCACTGTGAGGGATATTAGTAATGTGAACAGCAGGAGAAGGACGAAGTTCCATGGGTGACGGTTTTGGAAAATAACCAATAAAATCATTGCTACATATCAAATATATATAAAAACACATCAATTATCAACAACTGATATTTCAAATCACAACCCTCTCGAGATTCAATGCAGACGTCCACAAATAAAAATTCCAGGATTTCTAGTTTTGCATAGCCACAACCAAAACTAAAAAAAAATAAAAAAATAAATCCAGAAACTGACGTCTAATTTCGCATGCTACAAACAAAACTAAAACTTTCTCGTGGAACTCCGCATTAGAGAGTCGCATAAACCTGGAGGATTGAAAAAAAAAATGGTAACCCCTCCCTCCAATACCCTCCAGAAACCTGAAGAGAAAACAAAAACAAAAAAAAAAAAAAAAAAAAGAAAGAAAGAAAAAGAAATCGGTTTTGTAACGTTGCAAACAAAACAAGAAATTTTGAAACCCTTTTATTGATATGACATTAAAGAATTTTCAAAACCCTCACAAACCCTCCTGAGACGAAAAAGGGGGGAAAAAAAAAACTTACTTATGAACGTGAAAACGATGACAACGAGATATAAAATGTTGCCAGCGGTAGTAGTTGCTAGGAAGTGTGAAATGGGGTTGACAAAGACGACAGCAGCAGCAATGGCGGCTGTGAGGAGGAGCTGCATGCATATAATGGAATAAACCTTGCGTATAAAGGACCAGCGAAGCTCTGGGGATTCCATCATCCCCGGATAGAGTCGGTTACCACTCTCTATGTCTCCTCCTTTCATTTTTTTTTCTCTCTTTCTCTGTTGTGATCAAAGGAAGGAAAATGCGGTTACTTTCTTCCCAAGTTATGTGCCCTTCAATGTCAGAAGAGAGAAACCAGAATGATATATTGATGAGTTCATTGGAATGGAATTTAATGAGAGGTATAATTGTAACGAACTTGACATCTCATATGGTAGCAATGCCCCTGTTTTTAAGGATGGATGTTTTTATTTGTGTTTAGGATGTCAACGGATCACTTTGGGGATGAGCTTACGTTTCCATCTCATCCCTATTTTTCCACCCTTCCCCTAACCCCATATCTGTTTAATTTTTTTTCACCGAGTTTTGAGAGCAAATAACGAATTTATATGTATTATTTAATTCATATTCAACTATTGTTAATTTATGGAAAAAAAAAAATCAACCTTAGATGTGTTCGCACATACTCTGTCAACATAGTTGGTTGTGCCATTGATTTTGTTGGTAGGTGTTCAAGTTCCACTAGATACATTTTATAAATTATTGATGAATAATTTTTTTTTTTTTTTTTTATTATGAAAACAATGATCTTTATTATAAAAGTAAATATCTCAGTCATATAAATAATTTCGACCGATCGTAATAGATCTTTTATTATATGAATAATTATTTAAATCCCTTAATAATTAATCTCAATAGATCGTTATAGATTTTTGACTTACACGACTTCAGCTTTTAAACAACATGTACTCACACGCTAAAGAGACAATCCAATTCTTTGCACTATATTGCGTATGCATAGTTGGAAACTCTCAAAACTTGTTCCTCTTACAGTTGGACCAGTTATGAAACTATGACCCCGAATACTTTGAGCCCAAGAGAAACCAAGAAAAAGGCTTGGGCTCTAAACTTGGATAATAATAGAGTTTGGATCTTAGGTCAGGAGGAAATGCTCTAAAATATCCAATCGCTGTCCTACCAAAGAGAAAGATGTGAACACATTAGCCATATCAGACTTCTGGTGTTGTTGGTGAAGCCAATGGCCACACACTGCACATGAAGTTATCTTCTAAAACTTTACATACAAGTTTTTATTTATTTATCATCACACTAGAAAGAACCTTAAGAGGGTCACCAGGTCAATGTCTTCGTCTTCTACTTCTTCTCCTGCAACTACTAGTGTTTTTGAGACTGGAAGATACACAACCACGCTTCAAAGGGTGGAATCAGCTGTGACGACCACTACATGTAAAGCAAACTGTTCATCAGTGGATGTTCCGTTTCCACCACCAAAGCCACTTCTGATTGCCACCCCATGTGAAGCAGGAGAGTTCCCGCTTCTCTTATTCCTCCATGGTTACCTTCTTTACAACTCCTTCTACTCTCAGCTTGTCCAACATGTTGCTTCTCATGGCTTCATCGTCATTGCTCCTCAAGTAATTCACCTTCCCTTTTATGATATAGTTGTATCATCTTTTACTATTCTTTTTTACTATTGTAATATTATAAATCGTAGAAAGTGAGTGCATGGTGTAGTTTTAGTGAAGATTTCGTTTAATTATTTTAATTTAGGGAGAGTTTCTAATTACTGCCACTAGTTAATTGATTTTTGAATTAGGATTTATTTTGTGAATTTGATGCATAGGTAGTCTGTATTGTCCTTTTTTTTTTTTTTCATCTGTAATGCTTTGATTTTATGATTTTTTTTTTTTTTCTTTGGCTTGTGTGGAGAGACTAGCTAGAGCTGGAAATATCTTTAATCTAGATACTGTTTTGCGTACGTATTGCGAAGGTCCGTATTGCCATGAATCATGATTGTTATGCTTGTCACTTGACAAGGTAAAAGAGGCAACTTTGTTGAAAGTATTTAGCTGTTCACATTTTAATGCCAAGGGAGACATGATTGCTTTGCAACCATAATTCTTCTTGCTGTTATTTGTTTGTTAGCTTAGAGGGCCATTTAATATGAGTAATACACACACATACACGCACACACCCCAATGGATTTCCTTCTTCTAATTACATTAGTTTTTCTTAGTACTACATGAGTTTGTGTCTCTGTAGCATCGCGTTAAGCTCCGTTCATAACCGAAGAAATTGAGGTCTAGATGGCTGATTTCAGGAAGAATTAATCAATCTGAGATTGTCTGATTTGGGAAATGTTTAAAAAGAGGAGTAAAATAAGATTGAAATGTGACACACCTTCTTGTTTGGTTTATAATGGGACATGTCTTCTTATGCATTCTACAGTTATATGAGGTGGCTGGAGCAGACTCAACTGGTGAGATTAAATCTGCAGCTGCAACGACAAATTGGTTATCCAAAGGACTCCAAGACAGGCTTCCACCGAATGTTCACCCAAATTTAAGCAAGCTAGGCCTTGCTGGCCATAGTCGTGGAGGCAAGACCGCTTTTGCATTGGCTCTAACAAAAGCAGCCACTGCCTTGAAATTCTCAGCCTTAATAGGCATAGACCCGGTTGATGGTATGGATAAAGGGAAACAAACTCCACCACCGGTGCTGACTTACATTCCACATTCGTTTGATCTTGATATGGCCGTGATGGTGATCGGTTCAGGCTTAGGTGAGGTAAAAAGAAACCCTCTATTCCCTCCTTGTGCTCCAAAGGGAGTTAACCATGAAGACTTTTTCAACGAATGTCAAAAACCAGCCTGTCATTTTGTGGCTAAGGACTATGGTCATCTTGATATGTTGGATGACGATACAAAAGGGATCAGAGGGAAAACTACTTATTGTCTTTGTAAGAATGGCAAGTCCAGGGAACCCATGAGGAGGTTTGTTGGAGGCATTGTTGTTGCTTTTATGAAAGCTTATTTGGATGGTGATACAAGTGAGTTGATGTCTATAAGATATGGGCATGAAACTGCACCTGTGGAGCTTCAAACTATTGAATTTCTTGAGTGAAATTTAAAATAAATTGATATAGCAGATGTGTTACAGGACAAAACACAAAGTGACAGTGGAATTATTAGTTTGTGGAGATTGTAACCGAGCAGTTTAGGAGCAAATAGCGTTCATCAATAATCAGTACACTTTCTACACAGTTTCTATGTTGGGCCGGTCCAGTGAGATGTTTTGGGCCAAGATTATGGTCCATATCCTAGGCTAGGTCAACCGAACTACTAGGTCGGTCTACCAAATATGCATTAGGCCTGGTTTTGATCAGTTAAGTCACTGGGCTCATTGGTTGATAGGTACGTTGGCTCGAGAGTCTATGTCGACCGGCTCATTGGGCCTGCCTGTCACACTAAGCTCTGGGCTCACAGTTCTGGGTCTAGGTTTATCTGGCCACTACAGTACTTAAATGATTTATAATGAATACAGATACAGACTGTTGCATTCCGTAGCTGTGAAAAATGTAGGGATGTTGCCTTTTGAAATTTCAAAAACATATGTTTGTGTTATTATATAATTATTTTTTATTATGTTACATTTTGTTTAGCTAACATTTTATAAGTAGTGGTTTTGTCGGTGGGATTTTTTTTTTTTTTTATAAGTCATTTGGTTGTTAATTGCAGCGTGTTTCAAAATAAATTAGCATGGTTGGTTATAGTCAGTATAGTGGAATGTTTTGACCACTGTGTGCACGTGTGAATCGACTCCATTATTTCAGAGCTCTGGAACAAAATTTCTGGACATTGACAATTTCAAAAGGCTATCGCCATTCTATAAAGTAATATCGGAGAAAAAACACGGACAATAAATCCATTTTACATGTACCTACTCTATAAATTAACACAAATTGACCTTTGACATGAACAATATTAATATTCGACTAACATCATGATTTTCCCTGCCAACCACTCTCAACTTAGATGTATAGACAAATTAATTTGGCACTCATTAACATTTGAACCCACTTCTAACAAGGAAAGAGAACTATGTTGAGTAATAAATCTACGCGTTATTTAACCAGTAATGACTATACCTAATTGATAATGTGTTTGATAATATCGTCAAAAATATTCTTATATGTTTCATAGACTTTGTATTACTTTGTAACATTTGACTGAAATGATTACGTTTGGAGAAAAGCTTTAGAGCATTTTAGAAAGTGCTTTTCATATTTAATAGTACTAGTTGCTTATTATTTTCATTTAGAAAAACACTTCCAAAAAATATTATAAATAGTAGGGAATTTTTTAACGAACACCATTCAAATACTGAGGAAGTTTAGTGTCATTCGAAAGTGTTTTTTATGCCATTAAGTTATGCTAAAAACTGATTTATCATCTACTTATTCTCGTAAACTATTGATTTGTAACAATATTTTAGAAAGAGTTGACATGGTGTTGTTTTTTATTTTTATTTTGTTTCCGTCATTGGATGTTGATGTTGTGTCGATGATATAAGTATTTAAGTGAATCGGTCCATTGTGTTTGGTTTATTGACTTCCGGGACACTTCAATCTAGAAGGTTTTTTCCTAATTAAATTTCTAGCATTATTTTATTTTTTAAAATCCCTCCAACTTGCATTAATTATCCTTATTATTTGTTTATTAACAGTATATATTGTTATTGATTCATATGTTACCAAGCTCGCCCGACACGGCTGTCTAATCGTTCCTACATGCACGTAACGTCACTCATAACCCTATAATTGGCTTCTGCCTTTCTTTTTACCCCTTCCCTATCGAATTTAAATTAATATTATTGATTTTATTTATAATTTGAGTTAGATACAAACGGGTTTGAATAGTTTTATAATTCAACAGCAAACTCTTTCATAGAAAAATTTTATTAGAACTTCCTGAGAAATTAAGGATGAATACAAAAAATTGACTTTTTTTTATGAATTTAAATATCATCTCAATCCATTTAATTTTAGATCATAACATGGAAGATTAGATTACCCGTAATATACATAAACCCCTAAACTTCCTGTCTCCATAATGTTTTTTCGGTCTTTTGTTTTCCAATCAAACAATTTTGCTTTTTATGTTTTGAAATTTATACCGAATATTTCATAATTGGAAACAATTACTCTAACAATAAATAAAAAGACATACTCATTCAAAATTATAATACTTAATAGGAATTGAATACTTATGTTATACAATTATTGTTCCAAGCAACCATGATGCGCGTGCATTCCCCCCACAAACTTGTGTGATATTTGAGTGATAATTAAACTCTCTCTCTTAGGTTGGGGCTATCATGAACTTCAAGTGGAATTAAACAAAAACACGAATTTCACACAAATGGCTATTGGTGTAGTGGGATCCAGTCCATGGAAGTTTTTCATAATTTGATCTGCATTCCAGACACTTGAGAAATTTTTTCATACGTTGTGGGTCTTTTCTCCTGCTTTTAGAAGTTTCAGCTCCGGATCACATTTCAGAGACTCTGATTAAGAGTGTCCGACAAAGCTATATATTATGTAAAATAATGCGAAATGTATAATAAATAAATAAACACAAATTCCACATGGGCGAAGAAATTACAGCCCAGAGAGGAATTTTTCAATTTATACACGCTTTTATGGACCACGGAAACCAAGTCTTGGCAACCCTTTTAAGCCGACCTGCTCTATTGATTGACCACCCTTATATTCTGACCTCATTCCAGTGTTTTTGGACCAAGTCATAAGAGTATCAGCAAAACAATTTGATTTTAATTTGAATCATCTTCTTTTGGTGATTACTTGTAATAATAATACAACTGTGAGATCATACTAATTGAAATGGGATAAAGCCACTAATACCTTCTAATTATTTGAAATTCATAATTTACATTGGTAAAATGTTTTGAATATTTTGAAATTTTATTACCTTTTATGAGATGTATACCTATTCTATACGAGATATTAATTTCAGTGATGAAAAATATTAGGTTGGTGTTTACTTGTTTCCATAATCTTATCTAGCACATGCATATGAATAGCGATAAAATAATCTAATGTAGAGATAATTACTTGATATATTTAATAACAATTCATATTGTAAATGTAGGCAAAACGTTACGTCAATAATGATCACTCAACAACATACCATTGAGTGTTGACCAATGCCTCATAAATTTTATTTTTCTTTGGGGAATTTGCAACCACCAACAATTTATAGACATTAATATTCTTTTTTCTTGGATAGATTATAGACATTAATATTCTAAATTACAGGCTTTGTGGATAACTAAATTGAAAAACAGTTCAATCTTTGGAAGAAAATCCTTATAACAAACTAATTAAACCAGATCAAGACAAGCATAGCGGGACAAATATATGCTCCAGGTTTATTGTCTATTTGATAAGAAATGGTAAATGATAGAGTTACTTCTGATACAAGATGCCCCTATTTTATATGCATTTGTCCTTTATTATTTTTTTTCCACAACTTGGAGCTTGGTCCCATATATTTTCCATGGGTGCAAGAAATAAACCTACCAACCAATACTTTTGTCAAACATTTAGAACCACTGCATTTGCAATCAGAACAACAAATCTTAAAAACTAATACAATATTAAGTTTCAAAATGTATAAAATATTAACCATGAACTCATATTATTTCTAAAAACACTCGTAACCATACAAGTTGTTTTAAGATATATATATTTTATAGTGTACCTATTATTAGGAAAAAAATATTATATTTGCAAGTCAGATACGCTTTGATCAATTATTATCTCCAAGTTAGCAAGAATTATACATAAAAGCCGCTATTTGTTGAGATCGTTCACTGGTTTCTTTCCAGCTGCCCAACAAAAAAAACTTTTAAAGCCATAATATTTGTGGATACCCGCCCATCTCTACCATGCCAGTTCATTTTTTAATGTGTACTTGCACAAAAATATGAGACGAAACCAATTTATTGTCTACCAAAAAAGCCGAAGGCCACAGGAATGACGAAGAACATTCTTGTTATGTTCTTCATCCCAGAAGTCAAAATTGAAAGTTAAAACCGCTCTGTAATCCAACAATCTTACCTCAGTTTATTTGAAAAAATAGACACCACCCCACGTAAACAATTGTTTTGTATTTTATAGTCAAGGTTGTGGTCTTTTTAAATTCCACAAGTCTTGCATCATCCAATCTCCTTCAAAAACTTCTCAACACCCATATAAATATTTCTTCATTTCTCCATCTCTTTATATATGAACATGATTGAAGGCATGCTCTTCTGCAAAATGAAGATTTCCTGTATGAGTCTGGCCCGTTGGGGGCTTCTCACCATCATAATTCTACTCTCTAATTCTTCTCAATCTCACCAAACTTTTCTTCCTGGATCTGGACCTCCTTGGTTTCCTCCAATACAGAATCCTAGACTTGCCAAAGCATACATAGCCCTTACAGCTTTGAAACATGCCATCACCTCTGATCCAAAAAACTTTACCGCTAATTGGTATGGCCCTGATGTGTGCAAGTACAGAGGCGTATACTGCGCCCCGGCCCCTGATGACCCTCACACCACAACAGTAGCTGGACTGGACCTGAATAACGCTGACATAGCGGCCGTTTTTCCTAAAGAGATATGCCTCCTCTCAGACCTTGCTCTCCTCCACATAAACTCCAACAGGTTTTGTGGTCCAATTCCTGACAGCTTTCGCGACTTGAAGCTTCTCTACGAGCTTGACCTCAGTAACAACCAATTCAATGGTCCGTTCCCTCCTGTACTTGTTGGTATACCTTCCCTCAGGTTTCTTGACGTCAGATACAATGGATTCACTGGAGCAATCCCTTCACAACTGTTTGATCTGAAGCTCGACGCGTTGTTCATCAACAACAACAGGTTCCAATCATCTCTACCGGAAAACATTGGAAACTCACCTGTTTCTGCGTTAGTCCTGGCAAACAATGGCTTCCGAGGTTGCATACCTTCAAGTCTGTTCAGTATGTCAGGAACCCTGAACGAGGTCATCCTCACCAACTCAGGGTTGACAGGGTGTTTGCCATCAGAAATTGGTTCATTAAAGCAATTGACGGTGTTTGATGTCAGTTCTAACAATTTGGTTGGTTCACTGCCAGCATCCATATCAGAAATGAAGAACCTGGAGCAACTAAACGTGGCAAACAACAAGCTATCGGGTGACATCCCGGATGGTATATGCTCATTGCCTAAGCTGGAAAATTTCACATATTCGTCCAATTACTTCTGTCAAGTATCACATAAGTGCCTGGAATTGCCGGACAAAGATGATAAGAGGAATTGCATTCCTGGTAGGCCACTCCAGAGATCACCACAGGAGTGCAAGTCATTCTATTCCATTCCTGTCGATTGTGGTGCCTTTGGTTGCTCAGCAAGTAGGTCTCCACCACCCCCACCACCAAAGCAGCCGCCACCGCCATCTCAACCAATGCAGCCGCCAGAGCATGATTAGTTTTGACAATCAATGACAAGCACGGAGAAAGGGACAATAAAAAAAGGAGCAATAGTTCTTCATAAGTTTTCTTTTTTTTTTTCTTTTTTCTTTTTTTCCTTTTAATTATCTTTGAATTTGCATGACTGAATATTTTGTGATTGTGACTGTAATAAGTGAATTTGTACGTATAGCCTCTCGTGAATTTTCAATAAAAGGAGTTATGCGAGTTTGTTTAATTGTCTAATCAAATATGGAAAAAAGTCGCATCAAGAATTCATGTGTTTGCTTGTGGTCGTATGTATAGTAATTTGATTGGTAATATATTAATTTGTGTTTGTCAAACAAGAAAATGAAGCTATGGTCCTCTGTTTTACCAACCATTTGCTATAATAAATCGCTTATTATGTCTTGCCGGCAATCAAATACTATATGCAAAAATTTAAATGGGTGGTTGAATGATTAAACTTAAATTGCAGGCCATGATTTTCGTGTTAATTACTAATTACACTTATTTAACATTCATCTGTTTTTGTATGTTCGTTTCTAGTGCATCTCCCGTCCATCATCAGGAGCACACACACATGGGCACATTTTACAAGTTCTGCTCCTTTTATTGTAAAAATAAATACGTAAACTGTACAAATAGTTTTTTTCCTTTTTTATCTTGATAGATTTTTAATAAACTTCTATGATTTTCAATAAAGAAAAATGGAAAAACTTATCAAAGAATAAGTTGAAGATTTTTCAATTCATAATAAATGAACAAACAAGAGATTGGTGATCCATTTCGTTACGGTAGAGGAGATCCTTTCTCTGTTGACTGACCATTTCTAAGGTACATCTGACAAGAAGAATTAGTAAACTTTTCGATAAGTTAAATTTTTGTTTGATTCTCTTATTAAGAAGACGAAATAGTAGCAATAGAATATTTGATTTTTCTTTCATACATATTTATTCGATATTGGTGATTCGCAAAAGATGTGTTGTCCTTTTCCATATATTGTGACAGAGGTCTATTTTTTTAATAATTTTCAAAATCACCTATTGTACTCAGTTAGGTATCATGACTACATCAAGCTTTCCTTTTCCTTTACTCCCTTTTAAGGAAAAGTAATTGGTGAAATTTAGATTTTTCAAATGAGTGGGAACATAATCTTTTTATCTAGTAATTCCTCCAAAACTTTTATGGTGTGTTTACTTCATGGATTGAGGAATGAGAATGAGGAATGGAATTGATTGATAGTGTTTACTCGCTTAAAATTCATTCCGTAATGGAAATGAAAGTGTGAACCCCATATTAATTTGGGATTGTGAAATAGAAATCTCATTCCCCCAACTCACTTGGAAATCTCATTCTCATTCCTTTTATTAAAATAAAATGTCCCTTGTACCCATAATTAAAATAAAAACTTATTTTATTTGATATTAAAATAAAAATGCATATTGTAATAAAAAATTGCATATCATTGGTTTTTTATCACAAATTTTTTAATTATCATAATAGAATAATAAAATAATATGTAATTTTTTTATTATAATATGCAGTTTTTTATTTTGAGATTTTACCCTTCAATTAATAATAATAACAACTTTGTATTTGCTCCAATATCATACCATGCTTACACTGATCATATATAGTCGATTATATTATAAATGAAATCAATCACATTTTAATTACCTACTCTACTTCAACATTAAATAATCTCAACTGATCGATATATATTTTGAGATTTTGATTGTTCACGAAAAATAATTATAGTCATAGAATAAAAGTGCAAATTCGTGTATATAAAACTATGTTTCATCATAAATTTGTGATGATAGATATGTTTGACGTTTTCAAATAATAGGAAGCACATATATAGTTTCACAAAACAATTTAGGTTATTGTCATATATTCCGTCCAAGTCTTTAACAAATCGTTTTGCTTTTAGAAGTATATGCTTGTTTTTGTTGCATGACTTGTAAAAAGTTAATTTATTTGGATATAAAAATAAAATCATGAAATTAATTAAGCAATTGATAATTATTAAATAATATGTATAGATTATAGATTTCATTGGATTGACTTACCGTTTAAGTTAATTAGATTTGTATATACAGTGACATATTTATCACCACAAATTTCTAAGTTTCATGATGGTTTTTAATAAAATAAGATTCAATAGCTGACTAACTCCTGGATAATCAAAATTTTCTCAACCAATCTACTAAATTTCTTATACTTTGGGCTAATATATATATTCCTTAGAAAAGTAAATCTGGAAGAAGAAACAAAGAAAATCAAAGTAAAACAGGAAAAGAGAGATCAAGAAAATGATTGTTTCACTGACAGAGATTTCTTATGTTGCAAGATACATTAGGCAGGCAAGAACTTTGCTTTATGTATACAGTTTTAGACTACTAAAAACTAATCTCTGATTGGTCAATGGAGTGCTGACTGCGCAATTCTGTTAAGATTTTAGTTAGAGAGAATCTTGAACTGCAGAAGAGACAAGTCAGCTCAGTACATGAGCTTAGCTGAGTACCAGGCAGTGCAGGTTTGCAGCTCAAGTGTTAGCTTGCTAACTTGGCATTGGTTCAACAAGAAAAACACATTTTATTTCTCTTTACATTGGAAACCAGATTCGGTGGCACATGTAAAGCATGTGGTTGATTTGTGTGTGAATTGTGATATACCCTTTTGATAGTATTTTGTTGATAGTTTTTTTTTTTTGTTTTTTTGACAAATACCCTTTTGATAGTTTTATTGTATAATAGTGATATCCAATTGCATATGAACTTCGATTAAAACTAATTATTTCTTTTTTGACTAGGATTAGTTCAAAGTGTAATTGGGACCAACTGCTACGTGACGTTATGGCGACATCTGGGAATCAACTTCCAAAAAAGAGATGGCAACTAACATACAAGGGAAAATGTCCACGAATGTTGTGAGACTTGAATGTGGAGACTGCAACCTATGACTATGAGAGACAGTGCCGGGTTGACTAATTTCGCTACTGGACCACAGCCCGTTATCCTATTAAAGATAATTATTATGAATAGCAACCTACCGTAATTTTAAGTATTTTCAAAATCTTGTTGATCACTATATTTTGAGCAAGATAAAATCCATTCATTAACATGATTTCCCTGCAATTATCATTAAGTTGAAAACATTATAATTTCATGTTAAAAGTAAAAACAAAAATAAAACTTGTAAATCTTTTAAAAGGTTTTTGATTCACGAGTTAAAAACTATTTTAAAAGATTATCATAAATTTCTTAATTTCCAAATTTCTAATATTTAAAATGCTCCGACTATTTTGGGTCCAATTTGCAATTACAGAATTACTTCCATTAACGAGCTCTCCCATCAACACGTTATCCTTCTCATTTTATAGCTGTCAAGCTTTCCCATTCCATCTCTTATTTTTTAAGAATATTTGATCGGTTAAAACTTTAATTTCAAATAATGTAATAAATATAATTTCTCTTTAAATACTATATCTGTAGTGCTCAAACCTGAATATTGTTGAGACAAGGATTCTCTACTACCAAACTAGTGGATCATATAGTTTTTTTTTTTTAATCGAATATTGTATACAAAACATACATGTGTATACGAAGGAATATTATCTTTGCCCTCCTATTGAACTTATTCAATATTTAGAGTTAAAAGTGATGAAAACTTTGTAGTTGTTAATAAATTAAAGCTTCTAAATTCATAATAATTTTTAAAATATAAGATCAACAATTGGCATCAAAACAAAGTGAATAGTTGAAAAAACGATAACAACAACAAATTTCTCATCCAAAATTCATAGGAGCTCTAAACACAGAGTTAGAATTGCAGACGATACTCAAAAATTAGCGACGACACTCCATCGACTAAGAATCTAATGGAGGTCGAGGTTATTTGTTTGTTATAATTTTATGATTTATATTTCTTAATTTCAAAATATGTTTAGATAATAAAATGTTTCGAAAGTATAAACTTGAACTCCCATTCTTTATTGTTATATATATATATATATATATATTGTTAAACTCACAGTGATTTTACATAATACACAAGTTAGACTATCCCAACGGGCCCATTCCGATTTTAATTTGTTGATTTAAAGCAAACGAGCCCATTACATCGGGCCTCCAAACCAGCCCTCACCTGCTTCACTTGAGAGTTCTTTCCAAAATAAAAAGCTATTTTGGGAAGAGCAGCCAGACACTCCAAATAATGGCTTCTGGCTTCAAAAAGCCAAGAAAAGCACTCTCAAGAGAATCTCAAACAGGCACGTATCAAATCCTCATTCTTATGGTCATTCACTTCATCAGCCTTGGTTTACTCCAATATCCTACTATAGTTAGACATATATATTTGAGTCAATTGTAATATAAATGAAACTAATTATGTTTTAACTTCCACATATATTTCAACATAAAATATTTTGTGATTTTGATGGTACACAAAAAAAGTGATGCTATATGCATAAAATAGTAAAGCAATTAGGGAATAGAGATACAAATTCATGTCTATAAAATTACATGTTGTGTCATAAAAGTCATGCTATATATATATAAAGGGGAAAATTTTAATTTAGTTCATAAGATTTAGAAAAATATTACCTTTTTGCTAACAAATGTATTTCGAATTCCCGTCATCCCTAACGTTTTGGAAATGTATCAATTTAGTTATTTTGTTAATTAAATGTTAATCTACCTTAACAGAGAGAGAGTTAGTTTGGTCATTTTAACTTGAATATATTTATATATTTTTAATATATATATATTTAATAAAATATATATTTTTAATTTAACATATAAAAATATTTTTAAGTTAAAAAAAAAAAAAAAAAAAAACAGATCTCCATAAGAGACTAAAAAACTGGTCTCCCATGGTGACCATTCTCGTTCCGGCGAGGGAGACCAATTTTCTAGTCTCCCTTGCCGGAGTAAAGACCAAAACCTGGAGACCAGTTGGTCTTTATCACTGGAGACTTGGTCTCTAGCGTTTGGAGAGGTCTCCAGCTAGAGACTAGGTCTGAAGCGAGGAGATCAACATTAATCTCCATTGTCGGAGACCAGTCTCCGATGGTAGAGACCGATCGGAGATGGCTACCATCTTCAATTTTTTTTAAAAAAAATTTACATAAACATTTTTTTTTTTTAATTTGCATAAACATTTTTTTTTTTTTTTTAAGATTTGGGAGATGTTTGGTTTGATGTTGATAGTTAATTTGGATGATGTTGATTTGATGAAAATGATGGAGATGATGATTTTGATGAATATAGAAGATGAAATTAGAGATGAGGAAGATGATGAGAGGTAGAAGATGAAGAAGAATTTTTTTTTTTTATTATATTAAAAATTAAAATATTTATTAACAATAAATTGAATTAAAAAATTGATTAAATGATGTGTCACAATTTGATTGGAAGGTAGTCAATGACAATTTTATAATAATAGAAATGATTATTTTATAATTATCAATTTTTAAAATGGTAATTACATTATTTTATCTATTTTAAATTATATTTAGAGTAAATCCGTCTTTTTGCCACTTCTGTCATGTTTGACTGTTATTTTTTTGGTTGGAGGGACTAAATTAATATATTTTTAAAACGTCAGGGATGACGAGAATTCGAAATGTAAATACTAGTAAAAAAGTAATATTTTACTAAACGCTAGGGACTAAATTAAAATTTTTCCTATATAAAATAGTCATGCAATCAGGGAATAGAGATACAAGTTCATGTCTATAAAACTACATGTTTTGTCATAAAAGTCAAGTTATATGTATAAAATGGTCATGCAATTAGGGAATAGAGATACAAGTTCATGTCTATAAAACTACATGTTTTGTCATCAAGCATCATCATAAACTAATGACAAAGCATGTAGTATTATCGACATGAATTTGTATCTCTATTCCCTAATTGCATGATATTTTATACATATAACATGACTTTTTTTGTGTATTATTAAAAATCACAAAATATTTTCAAGTTATATATATGTGTATACATATAAAACTTGAAAGCTACCCTTCAAACATATTTATCATCACAAACTGATGACAAAACATGTAGTTTTATAGACATGAATTTTTATCTCTATTCCCTAATTGTATGACTATATTATACATATAACATTACTTTTTTTGTGTACCATCAAAATCACAAAATATTGTAATAGTATAAAAGAGTAACTTTGAATAGATCTAAGCTGAATGTTTAATTTCCAAATTGGCTTAGGGCCTCGCCAAAAACCGAAATTGTAATGGAATAAAAGAATAATAATGGGAGAAAACAAAAACGTTAAAAAGAAACGAGTTGTGTACACATCCAAGACATTTTTGACTATGCTACGAGCAAGGAGATATTAAGTTAATAAATCTCTTGAGCCTAAACTTATAATATTGTCCTCCTTTGTATTTTTAAAACTGGTAGTGGATAGAGAGTTGGTCAGTGGCTTAGATGGTAGGCCAACTGATTTTGGTGTCTTCATGACACAAACTTGAACTTTTATCAGTAATAAAGTAAGTTTTCTCTCATCATTTAAAATGTGTAAATTGTCCCCCATTTTGTGTGAATTGCTCTCTTTCGTTTGGTAGTTGTTTTCCCAATAACATTACAAAGTCAAATCTCGTTTGGTCTTGATTGATCGTTGAGTTTATCTCAATCTTCAAAAAAAATTAAAAAAAAAAACTACTGGTAGTGGATGGGTTGATATTTTGTTTCTAATTTCTACAATCGAGAAAAGAAATGCTTGTAAATTACTTGAACCCGCGTTACCTTATTTGAGGTCTTTTCTTTTACTCTGCTTTGTTTTCTATCTTATAGTCATTACGGGTGAAGTTCTTAAGAAGAGCAAAAGTTTCGAGAAATTAAATAGCAGTATCTTAAAATTTATTGAATAAAATGAAGGTATTTGTAATAATTTATATCCTTTAAAAATAGTTCAAAACAAGTTTATTAAAAACGTGAGGTCCTTTTAACAGACATAAAACAAAATTTCTAACATTAAAAAAGTCCAAGCCTTTTAAATACTATTTGAATTATACATTTCAGAAAAGCTTTTAGATTTAGAAAAACTATTAAGATTGTTTAATTGGAATATTACAGAAACATATTCTAATCATGATATGACTTTTATGTCTTCTAAAAAAGTTTTTGAATTTGTTTAGTTGAAATATTTTAAATCATCACATACGTAGTGTATATATATATATGTATGTATGTATATTCTTTTTAAACAATTTACTGTATTGGTTATTGATTCTCTAATTCATAAAATAATTGACTAAATGAGTTGTATGAAATTGACCCCACATTAAACTACTTGAATTCAAATAAACAAGCACAAAATGTAAATTTCAAACATCTGCATTAAGAAAAGGCAACTTTCTATTTCCATATCTCAGAACATGCAAATTAATCATGCGCTACGCAAGCCAAACTAAACAAATGTGAAAATATACAAAACAAATACATCACACCTCCCAATAACTTGATGTTCTACAGCACATATTGCTAGCAACAGGCGACATTGCTAAGGTTCATTCGAGAAGTGATCGGTACTACCATGTAAATGATGAGATTGGTCTAGCTAGAGTAAGTTTAAAGTTCAAATCACACAATACGGATATAAAGAACTATATATACACGTTAAACCAATACCTTACACCATAACTAGAATCTCTTGGCTATAAGCTTATTAGATCTCCAACAAAACAACCAATTTGTTCAAATTACTTAAAATTGTTTCTTACTAGCATTGTAACAAAAACATCACTGACAACAATCATAACATGAGGCATGAAAAGGACATGTCGGATATTTACCAGTAAGGCTCTCAGATACAGTAGCATCAAGAACATTTTCGCCAACAGCTTGAATAAATGCAGGGCCACCAGTGACAGCCCACTCCTTCTGACTAGTACCAAGCACAACAATCCCCTTGTTAACCTTCTCAACGGTCGGATACCACTTCCCTAATACTTGGTCAGCATACTCGAATGCATCAGCTTTGCTCTGCAACCATATTCCTAATCAATGTTCAGTATCCAAAATTACAAGAAGCACCATCCAGACAGGTTCCAAAACTCTACCAACATTAAGCTAAAGTCACATTTTTCTTTGTAAATGTGTATCTTTAGACTACACTCAAAAGCTCACAAGACCATAAAAATATATATTTTTTTTTCCTTCACATCCTCACATTTTCTCAGTAACCAAACTGAAAATCAATGACCTTCAATCAATTCTACTCTCAACAAATTCAGACAATAAACATTCCCATTTCTTCAAATCATCAAAAGGGTGTCCAAAAATAATCAGAACTCCCACTAAAGTACACCATCATGTCCCATAACTGATCATGTAATGCAATAATATATAGACAAAAATAGGAAACTTGTACAGAGTTGACATAGTTTATGAGAAAGTTACAACATAGTAATGCTGAAACAGCTTATTTGATTAGTTCAGGTTGTCTACCTCTTATACTTCTACGTTAAACCAGACTCATTTACTATTACAAATCCCATAACTGATCTCTTAAGCATGGTATCACAGGCAATGCAACAAGAACTTGTCGCCGATAATAACAATAGGCTTAGTCTCCGTTAGTTGAAGGTCTCATACACCCACATAACCAGCCCTTCTTCCGCCTTCCTCCACTACTTCTTCCACCATTGTAGATGAAGTCCCTCAGGAGGGCACCAGTTTTACTTTCCGAAAACCTGAACTTGCCTTTGGTGTTCTCTTCATCCTCAAGTTTCAGCAGAACATATTGAATGCTTTGCATCTCAAGCTGCAACCGTCCAATCTTTTCAGACCCTTTTCGTGCTTCTTCTGTCACCGTGTTCCTGGATGATATATCTCCAGCCTCTTCTAATCCTGCTGAGGACTTACTGTCGAAAGAAGAATTATGACTCTCTTCGGTATCTTTTGTCAACTGAAGATTGCTATTTACCAACTGAACAACAGCCTCTTCAACCTCGCATAGTTGTCCTTTGATTCTTTCGTATTCAGGATCATTGGTCTTCTTGCTTCTCTTGCTTGTCTCCATTCTCCTTTTCAAGTCCTGCACACTTGTCTGAAGACTTGTCAATTTCTGAGCATCAGAAGCAAGTCTCTCCAAGATTTTTTTCTTGTTTCCTTCTTTGTTTGGCTCTCTGTTGCTTCTGGATATCTCTAGCTTGTCAACACTCAACTCCTTCTCAACTTGTAATTCTGAAGGAGGATTCTTCAGCTTCATGTCTTTGGACTGATGACGTACACGAGTTGGCATTGGTGCAGCTGCCTGCTGCTTTTGTGTGCCATTCACCATCGGATCTGGATCACAGTCCCGCTCAGCAGATTCCCACAACCCAAGCATCTGGTCATTCGTCCTGTTATTCTCTCTTCTGCTTCTTCCATAGAAGGAACCATCTGAGACTTGATCAAGCGGAATATCTTTCAGCGACGTCCTATTCCCAACTTCCGAAATCTCATGTTTACTCTTCTGCAACCTGAGATGATTAGCGAATTCATCCTCAAGTTCAACCTCTTTGGTCTGCATGTCTTCTTCTGGCTGCGGTGTGCTTAATTTTAAATCTTCGGTCTCTCTTGTTGCATTCTCTACTTTGATGCTGGCGTTTAAACTTTTGTGCGTCGAGAACCTTCCCGTTTCTTCAACCACCGCCTTTTCAAGTGCTCTAATTCGAGTCTGTATCTCCTGCAGCTCCAAAATTCCATCTGCTGCTCCAATGCTTTGAACTTCTTTTTGTTCTTGACCAGCCTTCTCTGAATTCTGCTAAAGACACGACACTTCATTGTTATCCAGATTATCTAGACATATCAATTGAGTGGTCCAAGATTTTGTGAACAATTTCACAATTTATTTTTGTTTTTGAAACAGAACAATTTCACAAATTTGCTGGGCATGCTTGAGTCCAGGCAACAGCAAGGATATATTCCGCCCCCAGATAACATGCCAGCACGAGCGAAATTTTGTGTATATTTCTTAAAACTAATGTCTTCAGGATATTGAAAGCATGCGAAGTTAAGACGAGAAGACAGCAATTATTTTCAGAATGAAAGACATAATTCTAAAACCTTGCATTCACACTGACAATTTGATTTGATAGTTAATTAATGTTTTCCAGAAGAAGAAAGAGTATTACCAGTTCTTCTTTGTCTGTCAAACAATGCAATTTCTGATGAAGGACATTGCGCTCAAGAGATGCTATATTATCTCTCAAGGAAGCTATTACAGAAACATATGAAGACAACTGGGCCTTTAATTGTCCGATTTCACCTTCCATGTTCCCAACCTTTTCTTTCATATTATCTATCTCCACACTTTTTGATGCCTTTACATCTTCAAGACTCTCACAAACTCCAGTAAGCTCATGGACTTTATTTTCAAGCAGAACTTCACGGATGGAGGAGATTTGCAGATCAAAATAAAAAGACGCAGCCTCAGCATCCCAGAGTTCAAATTCATTGTTTCTCTCTTGCAGCTCAGAACTCAAGTACACTTCTCTAATCCTTTGTTCTTCAATTTCCTCACATAGCATACCTACTTCTGTCTCCAAACTCCTGTTCGCTTCATGAAGGCATTCAATTTCGCTTCTTTGTTTCGTGCAATCTTCAGACACTTCCAATAGGCGGTTCTCTACAATTTCTTTAATAAGTTCCATTTTCTCACATTCTTTCTTCAGATCCTCAACAGTTCTCCACAACTCTCCATTCAAGTTATGCGTAGCCTTTAGCTTCAGTTCTGCCTCTAAAAGCTCCGTGGCCTTCTGTCTAAGAGAATCCTGTCCTAAAAGCATCTTGGAATTCTCCTCTTGCAATGTTACATATGCCTCCTGCAAATTAACTAGTTTTACACCCTGACTATCCAATTCAGACTTCAATGCATCCTGACGTTGCTCTCCCTCGCTTACTTCCAACATTAACTGCCGGTTCATGTCAATGAGCTCAAGCTTATCTTTCTGTAACATTGCATGCTGCTCTGTCAGGATCTTTAATTCCTGCTTGATGATGTCCTTCTCTGACTCAAGTTCAGCTCCGTCTAATTTCAGTTGTCCAAGTAAAGTTAAAAGCACCGAGTTCTCCACTATCAGTTGCTGCTTCTCTTCCTCATTTCTAGAAAGCGAGCTTTTCAAATTCTCTACATTGTCCAAAATATGTGGAATATAAATCTGGCCTTGTTCCATCTTATTGTCATGCCAGTTAACCGGATCAAGTTGAACGGCCCTGAAGACTTGATAAATCCCCACCCTCAGCTTTTCAATTTCATCTAACAAGAATTCTGTTTCCACCTGCTGCTCAAGATTTTCTGTCTCCAACTCTGATATGAGTTTATTAGACAACTTGGAGGCCTCAACATATTTCTGACATTCCATGGTCAGAGACAAATTCTTTTCTTCAAGATCTTTCAAAAACTTCTGCAAAATAAATATCTCAACCTGCGCATTTACAGCTTTATCCAGTTCATCTTCAAATTCTTTCTTCCTCAATTTACTTTCTTCTTGCAGTAGATGGACATGGTTTTCTAGGTCTGCCATTCGAGACTCACTCGAGTGTACATACGATGCACGCTCTTGCTGCTCCACACTGAGGGAACCCCGTAATTCTTCTACCTGACAAAGTGTGGATTCTTTTTCCTTCTCAAGATCAGCATATTTTTCTTCTAATCTTGTAAACCTGTTTTCCAGGTTTCCAAGTCTTTTTTCGATAAATTCCAGCTTTGAGATTAGGGTGCCTCTTTCATTTTGAAGATTGGATTTCTCATTTTTGAGCAACTGGCAATATTCCTCTAAGCTCTTCGACTTCGCCCTCAAACCTTCAAGCTCAACATTTGCACCAGCAAAGGATTTCTCCAGCAAGACATTTTGCTCCAAGAGCTTCTGCATATTCTCAGTCATAATTTGTAACTGCGAAAGCAAGGCAGCTTTCTCAACCATGAGAGAGGATTTGTCTTCCCGGAGAAACTGGCAAGACTCCTGCAATTCCTTGACATTTTCTCTTGACCCTTCTAACTTGCCATTCACTTCTGACAGTGAAATTTGCAGAGCTGCATTCCTCTCTGAAAGATTATCCATGTCCTGTAACTTCTCACATAGAACTTCTCTCTCATCCGTGTGCTTCTTGCAGACTTCTTTCAGCCTTAGGTTCTCATCTTGCAATACCTTCACAGAAGATTCAAGGCTTTCAGGTTTCAAACCTGTTGAAAGCACTTGCTCCACTAAAGCCTGGTATCTCCTATTTAAGGCCATGATTTCCTCATTCAAATGAAGAACCTCTCGCTGGAGAGCAGTACTTTTTGCCACTTGCAGAGCAATCTCCTCTTCAAGTTTCTCTTTCATCTCCTTCAAGTTGACTATTTCATTTTGTAGGTCCTTTATTGAAATTGTGGAAGAATGGTTCAATTCATGCAGGTTCTCATTTTCCTTTCGAACCTGCCCGATGTCTTGCTCAAGACGGTTGTTGCAGATCTCCAAGTCCTTCAGCGTTTGAAGCTTATTTTGAAGTTCCGATGTGAGAGCTTTCTGTTCCTCTTGAGATTGAGAATGCAACTTCTGTAAAGTCTGAAGAGCAGCTTCAACTTGGACGAACCGTGAGTGTTCATCCTGCATTAAAGCTTGAACTTTCTCCAGCTCTTTCTGCTTCTCAGAAAGTTCTTGATCCTTTGTTGCTATCTTCTGTGCCAGATTGTCTGCCTCTACTTGCAGACATTGATTTGACCTCTCCAGGAGAACACACTGTTGTTCCACAGTCTTCAATTTTGCAGCCCCCACAAGAACTTCACTGCTTAGTCGTTTAGCTTCCTCTTGGGTATGAAATATTTCACTCTCCAATTTAGCTATCTTATCCATACACTGCTCGTACTTGAATGCCGCAGCTTCTTTTTCTTCATTCAGTCTAGCAAGAGCTTGCTTCAGAGTTTTAACTTCAGTTTCTGCTCTTTCAGTCTGTTCATTAAGCATTTTGGAATTTTCCTCAGCAAAAGAAATTTTGCTCTCCAGTGCAAATATCATCTCAAGACATTGCTTGTACTGAAGCAGACCAGCTTCCTTTTCAGCCTCCAACCTTGAAAGTTCATGCTTCAGATTTTGAGCTTCTATTTCTGCTTTAGAAGCTCGCTCATTAAGTCCTTTTGTGTCCTCGTGTGCTTGAGAGATCGCAGTTTCTAGACTAGATATTCTTTCCAAACAATTATTGTACTGAAGAAGACCAGCATCCCTCTCAACTTCTAATTTAACAAGTGCTTCTTTTAATACTTTAATTTCAATGTCTGCTTTGCTAGCTCGTTCGTCAAGGCCTCCGGCATCCATCTGTACATGTTTAAGTTCTTTCTCCAGGCTAGAAAACTTCTGGAAACTCTGCTGGTATTGAAGAAGAACAGCTTCCTTTTCGGCCTGAATCTCAGCAAGAGTTTTCTTCAAGGCTTCAACTTCACTTCCTGCTATACCTCCGTGCTCAAACTTGCTATGAGCCTGGCTCTCTTCTGCTTCATGAACATTCAGGCCTTTTTTCTTTTCTCTGGACCTAAACATCTCATTGAGCTGCTTTAAACCCCTTTTGCTTATTCCAGAGTCCGATTCTTCTGAATAGCCTTCATTCTTTTTAAAACCATGTAAGTTGGTTGAAGAGAGTCCCAATGCATCTTTCTGCAAGTCATCTGGGTCAATCAGTGCACGTACTGGATGCAGCATTTCTGGTGTATGAGGCTCAGCCCCAGAGCCTGATGAGCCAGAGGGTGAATCATCATGGATGACATATTGGTTGGGAAATGCTTCAGCCATGGTTCGATGGGCCTGGCGGAGCTCTACAGTTGCATGATCATACCTCTCTGCTAATGCACGGTAAGCTCGATAAAACTCCTCAACCAATTTCATGAGCTCTGGGCGTTTCTTATAGTACATTTCTGCCCTCCTTGCAAAAGAATCTGCATCTTCTTCTATAAGCTTGATCATTGCTTTGACTTTGGCATCCATATCTGTTTCAACAGAAGCAAAGTCAGCTGATAGAGACTAAAACACAGTTCTCAGACACATCCACTTATACTTTTTTATGGTGCATCAAAAGTAAAAAATATATATATATGATACAGCTCCACTTATGATCTTTTTCTGACAATCATCATAACTCTACTACCTTTTAATATTCATCACTTACATAAGAACTTATATATCTATGATTATTATCAAACACAGGACAAGGGTGACAAGCACTGGATTATTAAGGCCTATGTTAACATCACAAAGTCAACTAATGACAAAGAAGCCTGGTTGTTTAACGCTTGTGGTTTAAGAGATACCAACATTTAAACCAAACCAATATTCAAGACAAGCAATTTGCTTAAGGCAGTCACATAATTTAATTTCAACGTGAGACAAGGTAAGGAAAACCATACTTTCTCCTTCCAAGAAGAGATTAGTAAGGCCAGTTGAAGGAAACAGGTGCTAAGACAAGCAATTGTATGGGTACCAGAAAATAAAGGCCAATACTATGTGAATAACATCAGATGCAACAATGTATAGATATATAAATTCTATGTGACAATGTATAAACATTCACTCCCATATAGGAAATGTTATGTTATTGCCTCCTAACTATTATAGTAATAGTTTGAAAGGTATACACTTGATTTGAAAATAAATGGTATGTGTGAGAAGCTAACAATCTTTGAACCTATGTAACAGTTCCTACAACTTGAGACCATATTTTTTCCAATAAGTAGCTCATAAGACCTTATTTATATTCAATCTTCCTTTCCCAGAAAACATTTTTGCATATATTCCTCTGAGAGAGTTCATAATATATCATGTTTAGATTATTGATCACATTAGTGAGGTCCAACACATATTGGAATCACAGTGTATGTCAAGGGCGAGAATGATGAGTTGAAACCAAAACATTGATGACTGATCACAGTAATAAGGTCCCCTACATCTTGGAATCTCAGTGTGTCTCAAGAGTGAGAATGAATGATGAGTTAAGACTAAACAACATTGATTGAGACATAAATGGTAACATGCCATTTTCTGTAAGGGTATCTTAAATAAAAGTAATTTTCAAATTGCAATCATGTTGCAACAAAATGGATTGGGGAAACTACATGTCATTTTGACAAATCCTAATGTCGAAAAGATGTAACGCTCTTCACTAGTAAGGACAATTCAACATTCCAGATGAAAGATATGTTAAAAAGAACAAACTAAAGCTACAAGATGTGTATCTTACAACTTTAATTGATTGTTATAAAAACAAACAGATATTGCTCGAACATAGTTAGCCCACCAGAATTTAAGAACAAAATGAATACCTGTAAGATTCTCCTGAAGCCACTTTGAATTCTTTGGACTAATGTGGCTGTCCCACCACCAAGAATACAAGCGCCTGGACTCCTGAGGCAACAAGGTTGCCATGACTCCAGCAAAAAACCAAAGTGAAACAGGTTTTGACGTTGTGAAGGCCTGGTCCTTATACCGGTAATAAAAAGCCAAGTAATGTATCCAGGACAGAATAGCAATTTAACAGATCCTCACAGCCCCCACTACATCCTAGAAGAGCCTTTATTGATCACCATGCCTCACTCCTTGAACACTCACCAAGAGAATTGAGTAAGTGTAGAAATTAACAGATTTAAACCCAACCATTCACACCAGCTTCTTTACGATATAGGATCGATGGAATGATAACTCCTCAAGTATGATAACACTATATGACAAAACGATTACCAGTGTTACTAAACGTAGCAAATGCAATTCCTCAGATGTACACTGATCCAGAAAGAGATAAAGGAAATAAAATCAGATCTTAAATTCTAAATAATACAGTCAATGATACAACATCACTAATTCAATTTACAAATGTAATTGCTAGTAGTCGAACACATAAACAAAAACGTGCCTTATTATTACATTTCTAGAAATTTAGGATGTAAAATTCAAGTGATAGGAAGCAATGCATTTACTAGATCAAGAAAACCAACATAAAACATCCAACAAGTAATTAGACAAAAGGTAAGTGACCATCAGTGAACAGAAAAACAAGACAGACCCACAATTTACTAGTCAAAGAAGCAGAAAAGCATGATCTCCATGAAAAAAAGGTCCCAACAAACAACTTTAGAGAAAAGGTTTCAATAATTATATGATCAAGAACTTATCAAAAACAAAAAAAAAAACAGTGACAGGTCCTGATCAGCAAGCAAAACAACAGTTTCAGAGAAACACAAAACCAAAAAGAAATATAAGCAGAAAAGTCTTTTCAAAAACATAAAACAAAAGTGGTTCTTCATAAATGGCAAGGTCAAGAACTTACCAAATGAGTGAGAAATCCAGAGATGGCTTCTGTGGGCTAGAAAAATACTACCATTCAAAACAAACACAAAATCCTGAAACATAACCAAAAGGGTGTCAACAGAATCTGAAAAAAAAATCCAAGAAATAAAAACTTGATGAACCACCTAGATCATGATACATACCAAAACAAAAATACCGTTGATGGAGCTGTCCTGAGCAGCTGTGATGGTAAACCTCCAGCTGCAAATAGTCTCTGTCACCCCATTCTCTCTCTCTCTCTCCCTCTCTCTCATGCACACACAAACACACACACACTCTCTCAAATGGGGTTGTTCTGTTGTTCACTTCTTTGCATTATATTGTTGAAACTGGTACAGTGAACTGTAAAAACAGAGAGTGACGGATAAATCGTACAAACAAGGAAAGATACTTTGTTAAGATTATTTTGTGAAAAGAGTCTTTAAAGTGCTTGCAAAGTAAACAGGCTTGCTTCAGTTTACTGTTTTCTCTCTCTCAGAAATTAATATAAAAATGAATAATATAGGAAACGGTCACCTTCTATAAATTGTGCTGTCTTTTGTCGTTACTTTCTATGTGGATGGTTACTTGCTTGCTTTTGTCACCTTCTATGACTATTCTACCCGTGCTTCAAATCTCAAAAATGTTGTTTCTTGGGTTCTTAAATTAATTTTAAGTTAACTATTGATTGTTTTCGAATCTAAAATTTAATGAAACTTAAAAATTTTAAAAGTTAAAAGATACATTCATCCCAAATTTAAATAAATTTCATTAAAATTTAGATATATTTAATTTAGATTTGTATAAAATCTTAAAATTTAAGTATATTTAATTTAAATTTATATAAAATTTAATAAAATCTAGAGATATTAAAAAAATCAATAATTTTATAAATTTTATTTAAATGATGAATTTTAAAGTGATTTTTATTTTAAAAAAATTATAACAAACTTTATCATTCTCTTAGAGAATTCATTAGATTTTTTAAAGAATTATAATAAAATCAATATTAAATCTATAAAATCTAAAATTTATCATTAGAAGAAAAAAAAAATCACCAAACTTTATTGCTTAAGTAGCATCCAATTGATTTTTGAAACTATTCGTTTGTAAATTGAGTAATACTGCTTAAGTAGTGTCCAAGTGATTTCTGTAACTATATGATCATTTGTAAATTGAATAATAGTAAAAAGCAGTACTTATATATTTTTGCATGAATCGGATCCAATATATTTACATTTATAATTTGTTATATTGTTTCTTTTATTATAATTGAAAAACTTCAAGACGCTGACCATTGACTCATTGAGTAGCCCTTGAACAACTATGTCATATTTGACTCTTAGAAACTATATATATATATAGAGAGAGAGAGAGATAAATAAAGGGAATGTGCTCCATTTTTGCTACAGGCATTGATGATTTGATGACTTTTTAAGTTATATGATCGTATCTCTTCGTCGAATTATCAAAACCCCATTTCTTTTCAACTTCCAAACAATGTATTAAACTTATGACTTAATAAATTATTATAGTTGCTGTCATTTCAAAAAAAAAAAAAAATTATTATAGTTGTTGATTCAGTTAAGTTCACATGGGCCATCCAAAAAAAAAAAATAATTATCAAGGTTCTCATGCAATGCTATCCACGAAACAAAAGACATGATTCATGAGCGTATTTTATTTTGTTAACTTGTTGCAATAATGGGGCATCAAGAGCAGCCAAGAAAAAAATAAGGGAAAAAAAAAAAAGCATGGCCAAGAGGAAAGTTTAAATGCAACATTAAATTAAGAATCCAAATTTTGGCCAATTTGATCTTCTGCCAAATATATATTTGGGCACATTATTGGATTTGGATTTTGGAATTATATTTTTTTTTTCCAAGGGGCAGGATTTTGGATTATATTAGTCTATTTTTTAAGGTGGGTGGCTACATTTAAATGGTGGGCCTTTTTGGATGGTTGCACTATTTAACAACATATTTATGCTTCAAATCTTGGGCAGACCTTCATTGGTTAACGCCGACAACTCTCGTGTCTCCCATTTTAGAAGGCATGGGTTCGACACCCCAATTCGTAAAATCTAAATTTATATATATAATAATACTTATAATAATAATAATACGTCATCTACTATATATGTGTTGATCTCCTATCCTCGTATGGATCTTTTTCCCAACTTCCGTGTAGGTGAATCCCTCCCAATTGAAAGTAATTTCTTAGGCCATGCTACTAATATTTTATCTCGATTGGTCTCGGTAGTTCTCTAAATCCGTCTCAGGTATAGTTCTTGTACTAAAAAAAAAAAATCTTGGGCAGTTCATCAATTAAATTTGGAAAGAGACATACTTGCTTCATAAGAAATAAATTATGAAAAAGAAAAAAAAAGTTGAAAATCCATTATCGTAAAGTTATGATACTATGCAGAATTGTAATCAATTCAAAATTTAGGAAGAAATATAACTCAAACCCGTAACTTTAATGGTGTAATTAAATATGATAAGATTATTATTATGTCGACATCGCAGCATCTACATTCTAAATAAAACAAGAAAACCTTTGGCTCTATAGATATTCATAGGAAATTCGATATCCTACACTAACTTCATGTAGTTAAAGGTCAATATTTTAAATATTAAGATTTAAAATATTAATGAAAATGTAATACGTGTCTCGAATTTATCATGTAACCTTAGAGCATCCATTGAAAAAATATGGGTTTATAAGTGAAAAATTAAATGAAAATGACCTCAATGTTGATCTACTAAATTGTATTTTTCAAGGAATCTAATTTTCTAAAATGAAGATGTAAGTTAAAGAAAGTGTAATTGTCCTCGTGCAAGACCTGAGAAGATTGCAATTAAAGAGTGAGATAACATTGATAATGTCGGTCAGTTTACAAACGTTTGGTTGAGAATATTAATCAAACTGCCTCTAAAAATGTATTGAAACAATCAACTTTTCTTATGCCTTTTGTTAATTTTTCTAAAAGAAGCATAGAATAATAAAAAGAAGCTTATCTTTAATATTTGAAAAAAAAGTGGCTCATGATGGCAGTCGCTTACCAATCAAAAAAGTTACAAAATCCAATTCAACTTCTGACTTTTGATCCACGTTATTATTATTATTATTATTTTATGTTCGCCAATATTTCATCTAACTTATAGGCATGTATTCAAAATAGACATACACTTTTTTTATTTTTTTTAACAAATTTTAAGAATTTCTATTAAAGATTTATGACATATAGGTTTTCAATTTTTCTAGTACTTAGATTAAATTCTTGTCAGATTAAGTGTATCATTGTTTAATTCATTACTTATCATTTGATTGATTCCTAAAGCTGAAATAAGTAAAAAGATTATGTTTTGTCAGTGATAATTTTTAAGTAAGAGATATATATATATATTTTAAACGGACACTAAACCAGTTAAAGATAGACCAAAACCCTTTAAGATTAATGACTATCTATGTAGTCTAAATATCCATTTCGATGATCGGGTTTCAATTATTCCTATAATAAATAAAGAAAACTACTCATATAAAAGCAAGGATGAAGCTCTATGGTAGTTGATGTACTCTTTAATATGAAATAACGTGATAGTAATTATGAACTATAATTATTAAAATATAGATTATCTATATTTAAAGAAAATAAGATTATTGATATCATAGCATTATTATGTTATAATTCATATTTGATAAATTTTATTATTTGAATATCTTTAGATACAACTTGATTGATGTTTAATTTTACTTGCATTTCATGTTTCTTTCATATTTTATTCGGTCTTCTTATTTATATTTTTATTAATATATTTATTCATAATATGAATATTGAGAAATAAAACTTATTGTATCTCTTTAAACTAGATATACTCGTACTTTTTTAATTTATAAAATATTTTTAGACATCAAAATTCACTTAAAAAATCAATTAGTTCACTCTGATGTAGAATCTTGACTGCATATTTGTACAAAAGTTTATAAAATGTGTTTAGTAAACATAGAGCTTCGACCATCTAAAAGAATTAGAAACATACACATGTAACTAAGAGGTAGTATGCATTTTTAAGTAAAAATATTTATGATAAGTTCCAAAATTAATCTCCAACGTGAAATTATCTACAATAATGTATGATCAACTAAGAGGCATTGTTAGGCAACAGCGGTTTCAAACGGACAAGACATTAAGATTGTAGGTGGTCCTCTTAAACAGTGCAGTTAGGCAATAAGAGCAAAAGCTGGTCCCTGTTACAATTAGTAGAGCCTGTCCCTTTACCTTACAAGGCATTTTTTTTTTCCATGCTTAGAGTTAGAATCATCTGGCCATTTCACCTGAATATTTTTTTTGACATAAATATCCTTGATAAAACTAGTGAAAACGCTATATTTTTAAATAAAAAAAAAACTCAATTGTTATATTTATTGTAAAGATATTTTAATATTTTTACATATGATTTAATATTTAATTGTTACATTTTTTTAAAAATGACATAAATATTAAGTCATTATTAAAATATACTATTTTTATACTTTATCTCATGTGTCAATGTCTCCACGCTTCTTCACTTACTCATCTCTCTAGATGCATGTTAGTCATGGCCTGTACTTGGACCATCTCACTTAATGCACCCAATTCTATGCTTCAAGTATGAATATGAGCAATTTTTTCCACCCATCTTTCAACTGATATTTTAAAGGTTTGTTATGAGTAGTTGTTTGTGTGCAATAATCATTCAAAGCTCGACAGATTTCATATTAGTAGAAGCTCTGGATCCCAGGGATGAGGCAACTAACCTAAGAGAGCTTTTCACTTTTGTCCAATTTGTAAACTAAAATTATGTTTTAGTCCATTATTTTATAAAACTTTTATTTTAGTATCTCAAACAAACTAATTACTATCCATACCCAAGTTACCTAAATTACCCTTTATTAGTTTTCAGTTTAAATTACCCTTCATCTTCTTCCTCTTCCGCTTGTTATGTCACAATAGACCCTATATTCTTCTTCCATTTTCTCTACCATTTTGTGACCTCTCCATCCTCTACAAATTTTGTTGTCATCCATTGACGTCCATTTGTGCACCCATTAAACATTGTTGGACTCCTAAAAACACACATTCTCCACATTGAAGTTTTTGTTCAAATTTTGATGTACGTGATTGTTGTTGGTTATTTTCAATTTATTTTATTCACATTGCTTAGTTTTGGGCCATAAGAGTGACTTTTGCTTGTGATCTAACCTTACATGAGTGAGATCTACAATTTCTGGGAAGTTTGTGATTTTTTGCGTTTTCTGCAAGTCGTCGGGTTACGTGATATAACGTAACCCGAATCGGGTTACGTGGTATAACGTAACCCGATTACGTAACCCGAATCGGGTTACGTGGTATAACGTAACCCGAATCGGGTTACGTAGTATAACGTAACCCGAATCGCGTTTTCTGCAGTTCTGCGTTTTCCGTTTTCCCTTTTTTTTTTTGAAATTTGAAATTAGTGACAATTTCGTAATTTTATGTTAGGGGTAATTTTGGTATCTTGGATATATGATGTAATTTATTTGTTTGAGAGGTTGAAATGAAAATGTTTTTAAGTTTGGGGTTAAAAATATATTCTCTCTTATTAAAGTTGTTATTTTTGGTATTTTTCACCTAAAATAATTGAAAAACAAGAGTTCAAGTTTATAAGAGTTTATATTATTAGATCCTGATCTCAAAGATTATTAGAACAACTTCTGTTTATAATAAAATTATTTAATAAAACGTAATTAATTTTTAATTGATATAGATATAAATAACGACTAATTAGCTCGTTACCACGAGTAATTAGCCCCAATACCATCATAGATTTAGTGATGGCCACACATATTTGGTTATCGTTTTCGATGCTGTATCTCACTGAAAACCTTCATTTTCAAGTCAAATCCAACCAATTCTAATCAAATTCATCTAAATCTAAACAAATATAATCCTAAACACCAAAGATCTAATAATAATAATAATAATAAAAGAAAGACTTAAAAATTCATAATAAAACTCAAACAATCAACAAAGAAAGTTAAAGATCTCAAATTATAAGCAATGGAGAAGGAGAACAAGGTAAGTAGGAGCAATTTAGGTAAAGTGATTATATAGTATAATTAATTTGTTTGAGAGGTTGAAAACGAATATTATTTAAAAATGTGGTTAAAAACAAATTTTGACATTCTTATATTAATATTTTTTGTATTTTTCGGCTTAAATATTAATTTAAGTGATTTTAATGTGTTTTTTTTTTCACTTAGACCATGTTTATTACATGAGTTTGGATTGGAATTAGATAATTTCCTGTTTAAATCCATGCTTGGCAAGAGCCATTCGATTGTACAATTTCACTTTTTTTTTTGGTATAAACAAAAGAGCTTAAAACAAGCTAAACAACACCAACACGCCGAATCGTATCGAACCCGATTCTGTCTTGCCAAAGAACCTGCTCAATCTCATCAGGTGCGTCCTGAAGCCAGTGACAACCAAGAGGGAATAACCCAGCATAACTCGCAAGAGCATCCGCCACCCTATTGGCTTCCCTATAAATATGGCCAATCGACACCTCCCAATCCTTGGATAGTAGCTCTCTGATTCCCCTTACTAGCTGAAAGTGAGTGTTAACCTGCTTTAATGGCCTCGTAACCATCTGTAACACACACTTGCTATCAATCTCCACTTGAAGATGTCTAATCCCTTTATCCCAAGCAAATAAGAGCCCCTGATATAACCCCCAAAGTTCAGCTTCAGTTATTGTGCAACATCCTATATTAAAAACAAATCCCCCTCTCCAATCTGCATTGTTGTCCCGAATGACACCTCCTGCCTTAGCTCTTCCATTAGACGCGCTAACAGCCCCATCCGTGTTGAGTTTGTGGTGAGTCACAGGTGGAGGCATCCACCTAATCCACCTCTCTGCTTGCTCCTTTCTCTGATCCTTCGCCACAGTCTGCATTATTTCACTAGCCAAGCATTCACTTTCCTGAATCAAACTCTGAGCTGACACACTTTTTGCTTTAAACATAAATTCATTTCGCCACTTCCAGAGCTTCCAAACCGTGACACCAAACAAAATATTCCAACTCGGCTTCCCATGTATCCCCATATCTTCTGTCAGGTTTTTTTCCAGCCAAGTTCGCAACTCAAGCTCAAAAAAATTAGTATGGAAGCGTGTTTGAACCAGCTTCTTCCATACCTGTCGCGCCACTATACAATCCCTCAGAATATGGAGAATGCCCTCTATATCACAGCTGCATATATCACAGTTGTTATCATCCAGAATTTGTCTTCTGTAAAGCTCCTTCTTCGTACTCAACCGACCATTAAGAAGTAGCCAAATGAATACACGAATCCTTTGAGGTCCTTTCCACTTCCATGCCAGATTCCAGATCACATCCTCTTTGTGCCACTCATCTTTCATCAGGAAATTATAAGCTGATCCCACTGTAAACTCACCATGTTTAGAATGAGCCCAGAAAATTCTGTCCTCCCCATCCTCAAGATGAGGGCATTTAATGGATGCTATTCTAAGTTGTATTTCCAGAGGTAACACATTCGTGAACCTATCCCAGTTCCAGGTCCCTTCTGTATTCACATAATCTGACACTAATAAATCCTTCTCCTCAGCAGGTATCGGGTTAACAGCCAGACAACTCAGAGGTTTGTCTTCTAGAACCCAAATGTCTGACCAAAAACGTACCTTTTTCCCATTACCAACAGCCCATCGAACACCACCCAGCACATTCTGCCAAACTCTGCCCAATTGTCTCCACATATACGACCCTGTTGAAGTCTGCAGCGAAACAGGAATTCTCTTCATATCTATATTATACTTTGCAACCAGAACCTTCACCCACAGACTAGAAGGTTGAGTAATAATTCCCCATCCCAATTTCATTAGCATAACCTCATTCATGGGTTGCATCTTCCTTAATCCCAAACCCCCTCTCTTCTTCGGTTGACACACATTCTCCCAATTCACCAAGCTTATTTTTCGTTTCTCCTGACAGCCCCCCCAAATAAACCTTCGACAGATTCCATCCAGCTTGTTACAAATTGTGTGAGTTATGCTTGTTGTTTGCATCTGATATACCGGAATGGATGCCAAGACTGCCTTTGAAAGTGTCACTCTCCCAGCCATAGAAAGGAGCATCGCATTCCAACCCGTCATCCGTTTTTCTACTCGGTCTAGGATTTCCTTGTAGGTGTCCTTCGTCACCCGCTTATGTAATAGCGGTGCTCCCAAGTATTTTCCAAGATTATTTGTTGTAGTGAAGCCCAAACTCCTACTTATACTTCTCATCGCTCTCGTATCCACATTCTTAGAGAAAAACACCTGCGTTTTAGCTTTGTTAACAATCTCACCTGAACACAAACAGAACTCATCCAGGACCCTTCTTATCACATCTACTTGGTCTTGTGTAGCTTCAGCAAATAAGAGAAGATCATCCGCAAAGAACAAATGAGAAATAGGTACACCTTTTCTGCCCATCCGAATAGGTTTCCAATTACCCCCATTTACTGCATTCTGAATTCCATGCGCCAGTCTCTCAATGCACAGAACAAATATATACGGAGAGAGAGGGTCTCCTTGTCTCACCCCTCTACTAGGAGAAAAGCTCTCTGTCGGGTGACCATTCCAATTAATCTGCATAGTTGAGGACGAAATACATTCCATAATGATATTTCCCATTTTCAAAGGAATCCCAACTTCATGCAAAGTATTATGTATGAATTTCCAGTCAAGCTTATCGTAAGCTTTTTCCAAATCTACTTTGATGGCCATGCATCCTTTTTTTCCTTTCTTATTGCGCATATAATGAACAACTTCTTGCGCAATCACAATGTTATCAGTTATATGTCTACCCGGGACAAAGCTTGTTTGATGTGGGCCTATCAACTGCGGAAGGAAAGGCTTGAGGCGATTAACAATTACTTTGGTTATAGTTTTGTACATAACAGTACACAAACTAATTGGCCTAAATAATTTTAGATTGTCTGCATTCTCCTTTTTTGGTATAAGGACAATCAGTGTGCGATTAAGATCTGACGGAATTCCTTTGCCTTGAAAAACCTCCATCACTAACCTACATACCGACTTCCCCACAATTCCCCATTGACTCTGGTAAAACATTGCATGTAGTCCGTCAATCCCTGGAGCTTTCAACGGAGCCATACTAAACAAAGCAGTTCTGATTTCCTCCACTTGAGCACAAGAGTCTAATTTTGCTAACTCGTCACTGTTTAACGTCGGGAACCAATTCTTCAAAGTGTACTCCTCTTTCGGCTTATTATCACTCGCAAACAAGTTATAAAAAAACTGAATAACATGCCTTCTAATTTCTGCTGAGTCAAATAGCCATCTTCCATTCTCATCCCTAATCACCGAAAGCTTGTTTTTCTTTCTTCGTTGAATGGTTTTTCGGTGAAAGTACTTGGTATTTCGGTCACCCCCTTCTATCCAATCCATTCTAGATTTTTGATACCAGATTTCCTCTTCTTCTGTAAGAACTTTCTCAAGTTCCCTTTTCAGCTCCGCTTCTAATTTTTTGAGATTGTTAGAATGACACACCTCAAGCGCTTTTTGGATACCACCAATCCTTGCTAGCAGTATTCTTTTCTTCTTAAATATATTCCCAAAGACCTCTCTATTCCATATATCAGCATGGTATACAAAATTGCTTGCTGCCTGACAGTAGTCAACACCATTAAGCCAAGTTGTCTTAACCAGATCTTGAAACTTATCATGCCGCACCCATGAAGACAGAAACTTGAAAGGTTTAGCGTCTTTTCTAGCACTCCTAGAGCCTCTAAAACGTATGAGTAATGGCCTATGATCTTATTGTAACTTTGGGAGATGAACAAGCTCTGCATTAGCATATTTGACAAACCATTCATCGTTACATACTACCCTATCCAACCTTTCCACCACGGAACCTCTTTCCCACGTGAATCTAGGCCCTTTAAAATCAAGCTCTACCAGTTTATTATCATCTAAACATCTCCTAAAAAACGAACACCCCCCACTTTCACTTTAAATGACATTATATATAATAAATAAAAAACTACGGATTGTATTCAATTAAATAAGTAATAACTTTTTGATGTAATAAAGTTGATGGAGTGAGAGATTCTCTTTTATAATTGCACTCTAATCATTTGTAACTTAGAAATAATCTTTTGTTTGTTAAATCCTGAACATACGTAATATTTCAATAAAAAATGAAAAATTATTTTCTAGGTGAAAGAATTTATGACAAACAAACGTAACTATGTAAACCTTTTTCGTAAGATTATATGCCTGTTCAATATTTTCGCGTGCACTTTATGAAAATACTGTTGTACGAAAGGTTGATCCATTATTTATAATTATCTAGCTTAAATTGAAATCGAATGCAATAAATAATTATATTAAGTAAAAGTTGTTCAACCTCTAAAATAAATACTCTGCCACCACTGAAAGTTCTTAATGCTAACAAATTGAATTTCCAATCATGTTTTTGGATAAAATATCCATTCTAATTTCTTAAAAACATCAAGCAAGACCAAATTCAATGAATTTACATTAAAATAAAATTAGAACCATTTTTTTAAAAATTTTTTTGAACTTAAAATTAGAACCATCTTAATTAAACGTTCCTCTAGAACTAGCTAGAAACCATGCTGCAACAATTAAACCCATGTTTTTACTATATTGAAAGATACTAGTTATCATCTAACAACCCTTTTTCTTTTTTCTTTTTTTTGTTATGGGAGTTATCATCTGACAACCTATTAGAGTCACATCAAAGAATTCTTTAATTTGATTAAGTTTAATTTCCAATTCTACTCCTCCTTATTGATGTTACTCCCCACCAATTCTACTCTACCATCCTTTAAAGACACTAGAGCTCCAAATCACCGACAATGATGACATTGAAAACTCCATTTCCTCTCTATCTCTCTCTAAATTATTGGTGGGAGAAAATAAATAATAGAAGAGTTGAGTAGAGTTAGAAAACCTTTCGGTGAAACGGACGTGGCATACCACACTATATCATGTCTTACGTATACCATATTGTCCATATATCGTACTAGATGACTTGATATACGAATATTGTTGAATAATATTATAGATGACATTAGCGTAATTAGTCTCATTTTTTTTTTTCCCCTAAATCTACCATTCTTGGTTCACATTTCCAAAAACCAAAACCCAACACCACCCACCAACCATAATTACAACTCGCCCACAAAATCTGAAAAAGCAATGTGGAGAAAAAAGAGAGAGATTGAGGATTTGAAGATGTGATGGGGTCCATTAGAAAAGATAAATCCAGATTGCGTTTTCGTTTTTTAGTGTGATGGCCAGCTATGCAATTCAAACCCCATGTTTGGGCTCAGAGATCCTGAAAAGTTCATGAAAAAGTTGCACACATTTTGCTGGGGTTTGTGGAAGCAAGTGAAAAGAAACCAAGTCATGGGAGGAACAATTCCTCTCATCTACTGTCATAATGCAAGGGAAAAAATGGACCCCATGAATGTTGATGTCTACATCTCAACCATGTGTGCACGCATTTTACCTCTTAACTCTCACATGCCTAGCCAGCTAGTATCACCTTGAATGTGGTGGTACGAACTTTAATATTAAACACTCAAACAAAAAAATATCTATGATTAGTATATCACAAATTCTTCGACATGTTAATATCATTTTTCATATCATTCTATTACTCTCGCATGACTATTGGCGTGTTAGAATGAACTGACTTAAATTTTATCAAAAACGCTATACCTTACAACTTCTATCTCCACAATTTTATTTACGAATGTGATGGCTAAATTGGTATGTTATATCATTCAATAATATTTGTTAATTTTAATGTAATGATTTAATTATTTAACGTGGGTTAAATGAGAGAAGTCGGTATAAAATTGGGGATGTAAAGCTAGGATGTTTGACATTGTTGTTTATTTTTTTCAATTTATGATCAATTTAATTGAGTTTAAAAAAAAAAGGACAATGCCCAATTACTGTTAGGAATCTATGTCTAATACCAAGTATGAACAGAATTTAATTGAATAAATTACAGTCATATGATACAAGGCATGATTAAAGGATAGTTAATTGAAGTTTTTTAGGGTAGAATTTAATCTGTATACAAACTCAACTTCAAAAATGAAAATCATTCTTATTCAAGACCTGCTTTGAGAAGCCCGGCACAATCCAGGAACACAAACAGGTATGCCATATGGGAGCGGGCTGGTTTATTTTATTAAGCCCATTCAACTTCTGGGCCTGAAAATTTCAGTGATGATTTGTCTATTTTAGGGTTTTTTTTTTTAGTTGTTTTAGCCTAACACTATATGGGTTAGAAGTTTGATCGCATGTGTCAAGATGAATCACTACTTATATAATCAAAATATGTCAAAATAACTATTCTCATAATAAGATGAAAAAATCATTCACACAAACCTATAATATCCATTTGGTGGAACTTAAACCACTACTGCTAAGGTAGATATAATATGTACACAACCACATCGATTGAAAGATAAATAAGTCGTCTCATATTCCTATTAATTTTTAATTTTTAATTTTTGTGTTTCTTCTTTTATACATCTTTCCATGCTTCAAAAAATTTTAAATTACAAATAAATTGGATAAATTTTTCATGTAATAATGGGTTCAAATGACTATTCAACTGTTCAACCAATCTTCTTATGGAAAACCTAAAAATATGAAAAAACACTTGTTCATATTATTTTCCTGTAGTGAATTATTTATGGCCTCCATCAATTATTTCACAAAGATGAGATTTAAGTTGATATTGGTGCACGAATTATCCGTTGAAAGTTGCAACTCACCAATGTCTATGAACTTGTATCATAAAGGACTATTTAGCTAGAATTCTAAATAATTTTCATAATTATTTTTATTGATCCGTCTTATCATATCAATTGTAAGACAGTCTTATGAAATATTTTTTCTTTAATAACAAGGAACTCAAGCAGCAAATTAAGAAGCACAAATTTTCATCTAGCCATTACAGGGAGATAGAAGATGTTTTTTGTTTCATTATGATAATATTGGTATAACTTGTAATCAACCAAACAAATTGCTGTAATTTGAACCTAATCCAAGTTAAAATTTACCATGCACAAGTTTTTTGTTAACACAAATAAGGATAAGTAACCATGACTTCTTTTTAAAATGTGCTATTTTTTGGCTTCTCTTAATAATTTAATTATTAATATTTCTCCGGAGATATTAATGGAACAACATTCAACCTGATATTTACAATTTTGCTGCATTTTCTAATTGTTAATGTTAGTGCTTTGGTCCAGACATGTATATAGATGATATGCAAATACACTAAAACTGCTCTTATAGAGTTGCACAGACGATAATGTAAAAAAATTAAGATTCTAGCTTGGGGAAACAAAAAACATAACATATAATACAGAAGAGTTGCTAACATTAGCTAAACATTATGAGAGCTAGACATCGTATTATTATACAAATACAGTTGATAAAACTCATCCCATTAAACAACATTTTCTCAGACTCAACAAAGATTTAAAGAATTTCATCCAGACTCCCTTCATTGTCAGTGCTGTGGAGTCAGCGAAGGGAACGATGGTATAGACTGTAGTATCAATTTCCGCCCACTCCTACGAGTAGGAGATGACCCCAAGCCGGTGTTTGGTGGAGACACCCTCTTGCTGTTGGGAGAAACGGTCTTGACACCAGAACCAGGAGAGCCGTTGCCTTGTAAAATCTCAGGCATTTCGTCTTCTGGAGCAGCAGTTTGGAGACGCTTCTCAAACTTGGGTTGTGATCGGAGAATATTAGGCTTTCCATAATTCAGTCCAGTGTAAAATGCAGTGGAGGATCCGATAGAAAGGAAGGACCGTGGTGGCTTGAACTTGGATGAAAATGGTATCTGAACCAATGGTCTGCAAACACGAGTATTAGTCAAAAAGCAAACAACAATGACTGTAACTTTGTAACGTAATGAATGGTTCAGCTATCAGACCTGGAAAATTGTAGTGGTGTTGTAGGAAGAGCAGAACCAAGATTCTGCTCTTCATTATTTGGAATTTCAGTTCTCTGCAAAACTGGATCTACTCCACTCTTTTCACTTATCTCAGTTTCTTCTTCTTCTGGTTCACCTTCTGTTTCTATAATTGCAGACCCTGAATTCCAATATAACCAACAAAGTCCAATGAATTATTAGCCTATAAACACACCGGATATTAAGGTAGTTATAGAGAGTATATGTACTAAATAGACTAGGACACACTCACCATCCTTACGACCAAATGCATTCTTACACCCTTCACATCTGCAGTTAATGGAGCATCCAACACCACCCTATGGAGAAAAAGCAAAACAGTCATTAAACACTTCATATAAAACATGGAAAGCATTAAGAATGTATCGAGGAGTCAAAATCAAACCTGATAGCATTCACAGTATTTCTTAAGACAACTTGATTTCTTGCAGTTGCATCCTCTTTTATGTCTAGCTGAAGCAGGGGTTTTGCTCGATTCGTCCTGCAAGTGTAAATAATAATAAGGTTAACTAGCAGCTTGAATTTGCTGACTAGTCAGAAAGTACGGTCAGAGTTTATCTAACCCCATGTTCGGGCACTGAATCGGAGCTCCTAATCACTTTAGGAGCAAACGCAAGAGGGTTTCGAGATTCAATCTGTTTGCGAGTTGCAAGAACAGTATCTTCATGAATAGGCTTGTTGAAGCAATCCTGACAGGAACATGGTTCTATACAATAGACTCCAGCAGCAAAGCATTCACAGTAACTGCATACAAAAATACAAAAGGAAAGTGAGAAGCGTAATACAAGTACAGTCAATCAACTTCCTTCTCCCTTGTTTTTTTTTGGGGGGGGTTATCTAAACATTCATGACATGTAAGGGAAGGCAACAGATATAGAAGTAATACCATTAATCGGGAGGTGGGGGGTTAGTGCAAGAAGGGCTCATTTATTCAAAGAGGGCAGTAAATCTTGAGACATCAAGAAGCGATACGAATGTAATTTTCATTTTGTTCCGGTTACTATGACTTTCAATGCTGGTTCACAAATATTCTTTAAGGAGATAGTATTCAAAGTTGATGGATCTATGAAAATTTGTAACTTGATATAACTGCAATGGAAACTAACAACCTGCCGCAGGCACACTGGACCTAAAACTTTGGTTCCTAAGTCACACAGTTAAGAAATCAAAACTTACAGTTTCAAACACTTTGACTTTTTACAATTGCAACGCTTGCAAGAAGCCTCGGTTTCTCCTGCCTGTTCCAACCTACGCCTGGAGTCCAATTTTAAACCATAATGTAATGATAAGAAAAAAAATGAGACAAAGATTTAAAACATGGTGGCATGATACAAATTTAATATCATAGTCAAATGTAAATACCTTTTCTTCTTTGGGCTATTCTGATTAGATTCTTCACCGATTAAATATGCAGATGACTGAGAAGCATCTTCTGCCAAGACAACTCCGTCATCAACAGGAACCATGTCTCTTTCAGCAGAGGCTGAAGTCAAGATTTCTTGAACTGGTTCTTGACCAATTTTGGGAGAATGAAAGGAGGCAGTAGAGCTGGGCACACTTATCTGTCTTCCAGAAGAAGACACAATTTCATGTTTGAAATTTTTGTTGTCCTGTGAAGATAATGTTAAAGCATTCAAGTGCAAACCAATTCCAGGCAAAACACACCGAGGAGAGTCACTGGTAGGCTTAAGGGGCACCAGTTGCTTATCCTTAGAGGCTAATTCCTCATTGGACTGCAGCATCATAGAAGAACTACAATTTGAACCATCATTTAAGTTCTTCCTCCTAGCCACCCGTTCAAAATCTAGACAGCGCCTCAGCATACCACGATTCAAAGTAGGAACACGCTGCATACAAGAGAAAAATCATTTAAAATGCCGAAAAAAGAACATTACATTTCTGGACAGATAAGTGAACACAAATCTCAAATGTCAAAGATATGAATAACTCTTCTTAATGCAAAAGTTTAATGTCAGTTGCCAACAATGTTACGACCACTTGTCTATAAATATAACAGAGGGAAACCAAATCCAGGTCTAGCTACATGAGTGCAGCATTTGTAAGTACATTCTCTGTACAGATGTTCCTTTTACATATTAATTTCAATTATGGTAATTAGTATATTCATGTTTCCATGACAAGCAACGACTTCACATGCAATGAAATTAACGAAAAGTAAGTTAGCACATAATGAATTTGAAGTACCTAAAGTAAAAAATTGCAACTTTTACCTTAGAAGCATCTTGAACACACACTCTAACCTCATCACCCACTTTCTCATTTGGATTCCCACTTAAGCAATTATTTAGATCATCACTAGCAAGGTTGTCTTCTGCCTCATTTATTTCCTTCAGCTCACTGGTTTCTCCAGGCTGCACAGATCGACCTTCCGTTTCATGTTGTAGACAAGAACCAATTGAATCAACCATTTGTAATTTTGGCTCCCCGCTAAGGTCACTTTGCGAGAATTGCGCCAGGAGAGAAGTACAAAATCTTGCCCCAGGGTCCACTGATTTCTGAATAAGGTTAAAAGTCTCTGACTCATTGGGGTAATTGAAAATTAACAAGTCCTGAGAATCAGCAATCAAACTCTCCCAGTCACATCCCGCCTCTTCTTTTTTTCGCTCAATCGGGGATGCACCTTGTGGATGCACTTCATCATCAAATGAATTCTTTTCAGAGGCTTTTTCAACAAACGGCGCAACTAAAGCAGATGTTCTAGCCATTTCTGACACACAGTTTGTCTCAATTACGGAACCTGTTGGATCACAGTCAGGGCTACCACAATCATATTTCAAGGCTCGTGGCAGCTCAATCACAAACTTCGGATCACTTGCAGGCTCAACAGAATCTTCTTCAATAGCAACCCCAGGATCAAAGTTTTCCTGTAGTTGAGCAGAGTTGTCATAAAGCTGAGGTGCATCCATTGCAACCCCACCATCTCTAGAGACTTTATTCCCATTTTCCAAACCCGCTTTTGTTGGATCTGAACAGTTATTATTCCTACAAGGAAACAAGACATAAGCAACATATTAATAAAACAAGAAGCCAACATAGTCTAGAAATTAGCTGAACAATCAATAAACATGGTCAAGCACCTTTTCAGGAATCTAGTTTCCTTGTGAGCGCTGACATGAGGCGAAGTGAATATGGATGGAATGGATGCAAAATTCAGCGAGTTGAATGTCTGAGTATTGTGTATAGATTTAACAGGCTTGATAGGAGAAAGACTATTGATATAGTTAAAGACAGGAGAATCCTGCAAAGACACGAAAAAGATCCTTCAGGTGTTAATGTGTATACTCAATATAACAATTGAATCTTAAGACAAGAAGTAAATCGAAAAGAGATATCAAGCATCAACCACCGCTGCATGCAGGATGTCATCTACTCTAAATCAGATAATCACAACATATAATCATCAAAACTATCACATCAAAAATGAAAATTTAAGAGTGAATAAGACATCAGGACACTGTATAAATCTCATAATAGGTATGAATATGATAAACACTAAAGATGCTTCTTCCCAAAAAAAAAAAAAAAAGTGTAAAACCACTGTTTGATAATAGGTTCAAATACAAATTCTGGGGGGAAATTGGCTTTAACAAAACCCTGGTTAGCAAATGGCGGAAAACATAAAAAGGGTTTCCCTGAAATTAATTTTACGAATATATCAATTATCAGGCAGAGAGTAAGTGAATATAAAACAATTTCATGAAGGAGATTTGTAAAATGATTCACAAAAGTTTTAGACTTCTGCTCTGAAATGAACTCAAATATTGTGGTAAAAATAAATAAAAAGGGTCAAAAACCAACCTTTACATGGATAACCGAGTTGAGTTGGTAGGACAACTAGTTTCATAGAAGTATAAACTGAAAGGATCTCAACAAAAGGAAAAAAGAGTATCCAAACAAACACAAGCACTAGAAAGCAGAAAGCAGCAAATGACCATGAAAAAACTGATAAAATTGAAGTTAAACTGAAGATCTACATCAGCATGAACCACAATTCAGGAATTCACTCAAATGTAGCCACTTTCCAAAACTCATAACCACAAAACACAACAAATCCCTACAAAAACTAATAATAATAATAATAAATAACAAAAAATAAACCAATTCAACATACAAAAAACCCAAATCCAGCAAACACAGAAAAGTCAACACACCCCAGAAACTAAACCAAAGCACATGCAACAAAAAAACCACACACCTCGAATTTAGAGAGTGGAGTAACGATCTGGGTTGCCTTGTCTGGGGTGTCCATGTTTACCCAAGAAACACTTCCAGCGTATCTCACACCACACACATCTTTCTCTCACTCACACACACTCACTCACTCACTCTCACACACACGCAATCTATCCATCCATATCTACAACAGCCAACTAAAAACACGCTCTCTCAATGAGTGAAATGAGTTTGTCTTGTTGTCTGTGTGTACTATACTGCTATGGAGATATTCAAGAGGGAGCGGGAGGCGGGAATGCGTTTGCGTTTGTATGCGTGTATGTGAGTGTGTGGTGGGACTACTATTTTTCTCGTGTAGATAACCCACAAAAATTCATGAAGAGACCCTACCAATACAACCCCACCCTTGTGTAACAGCTGTCTCTCTCTTTCTCTCTCTCAGCATAAACAATTGCTCACTTTAAATAAAGTATCGCCCTCCCATTGTGGTTATTGTAGTTGATATTCGGATCTTCTTCACTTTACCTTTCCTTTTTCTCTTCGTTTAAAGACATTAAACTAAACTGTGTGGTCGTGTTCTTTGTACCGGTTGGTAAAAGCATATGTAAATTGCAAGTGTTGGTTCTGTTTTGGATTTTTATGCCTTTATAGTTACCGACGGTGTAGATTTTGTCTAAGTACAATTTTTTGAGGGGGTGATTTTACCTTTTTAGCCTCGCTTTTTTTTTTGTGAAAATTAACATCAAAATATGTTGGTCCATTCCTTTTAGGTTGTAAGGGTATGTTAGATTTTGACCATTTGCAAGTTTTTATTTATTTATTTTTTTAATTCTATTATTATAATTTCTTTTTGAGTAATGTTAGGTTTCTCAAATTTTTATCTAAATGATATGATATATGAATAGTCAACGTTATATTAATTATAATATTATTTTCTAATTTATAATATATTGATAATTTATATGTCACGTAATTTAAATACGAATTTAAGTAAAAATTTTGGAAAGGTCTTACGTCGCTTTTTTTTATTATTTACATAAATTTTGTTGACGTTACAGCTCGTAATTACGGGAGACTCAAATTCAAGTTTGATTTGATATGTATAATCGGTGACAGAGGTAAAGACGGGTTCTTATAGTACTCTAACTCCCTACTTGAAAAAGTTTTTGAGTTTTCACCAAAGGCAAAGGCAAAGGCAAAGAAAACGCCCACGATTCCCAACTCCATCCCTCGAAAAAAAAAAAAGTTAATATATAATTTAAAAATTTGTAAATGTTTAGTTCTTGGGTATTAATTTTTTTTTAATAGTATTATCTTTTCAACCAGATAGATGCTAATAAAACTCAACTCAATTTTTTTATGCTAGTTAAGCAAATGCTCAATTCTTTAGTGCTAATTTGTATGGTTTTCACAAATTATAATTAGCACTTGATTTTGTAATATATATTTTTTTATTTAGCTCAGTTGGACAAAATTTGCCCTTCTCTTAATTTTAACTTCATTTTCTTTTCATAACCTAACCCTAAAATTTGTTACTTTATTTATCTTCTATTTCAATCAAAGTCGCATGTGCTTTAAAAATAATGTATATAAAACTTAATATAGAACTAGATATACTTCCTATTACAAAACCCTAAAACGTTATCTTTGGGAACATATGTAACTAAATAAAATTATGGTTTAAGTTTATATATCAATCCTAATTTATAAGAGTAATGTTAAGCTTTCTAAAATTTTGATATAACATATGAGTTGTTAATATCTTATAAATCATAAGATGATATATCACATTACTTGGGTATAAATTTGGATAAAAATTTTGAAAAGTCTAATAATACTCAAATTATAATTATTACACTATTTGTGTTTTATAACTTTAAAATTATGTCCACCATCAATGTGGCTAGTAACAGAGAACATGACAATATTTCAGGTTGAGTTACTACACTATATATGGTAACAAAATCCTTGACTTGGATTTGAATTAATTATTATATAGTAGTTTACCTTGATGGAATTTATTTACTTTCTAGGAAGATTTTTAAGGGCTCGAATTCAAATTTATAATTTTATTTACATTAAATTCTCCACACCACACACAAACATTTATCATGTGAGGACCGTTTGATATGCTTTAATGTTGAGATATTAATTAAAATAAATAGATATTTTCAACCTGGAATTTCCACTGTCTTTTTTCCTAATTAAATTTTGTATGATTTTCAGTAGCAGCCGAGTTTTTCCTTTTTTTCTTTTGCTTTCCCACGTGAATTTCCATATTTTTTTTTCACTATTTTTGCAGTAATAAAATCTCTAAAACTGCCAAACGCTTTTAATGAATTCTTGAATAAGATCCGACATTGTTTAATTGCATTATAAACCTAAACGGCAAGAAAATGTTAATTATGATATTTATTAACAATTAGGGTCAGTAAAAATAATTAAACGAGACATAAATCACCTATCTTTACATTAATTATATAATACCAATAATATCTTGAAAATTGTGAAACTTTTATTTTCTGTTACCGTGATTTGTATTATATAATACGTTTAGATCTAATCAATAATATTAATTTAAAATCATATTTTATACATGCCGTGACAACATAAAACTGAGATATTATAATAAAAGCTCAATCGTTTTTCAAGAGAGCCGAAGACTTCCATGTTGATGGGGATTTGCTCTAATTATAATTAGTATCAAATTTGTTTGTTTGGGATAAATACAAGTCATAGTAGAGATATTTTTAACAAATTAAACCAAAATAGAAGTATAATTATGTAAACAATATTATGAGACAAGAAAACAAAAAATATAAATATAAAATTTTCATCCTTGTCCAGTCTAGGTCGTGTCTTGCTCCATGTATACATATTTTTTATTTAATTTTTACTAATATAGATGATCACATTAATAAATCTACATATACTCATAGCAACTTATAATAAAATACAATTATCCATTCCCTTTTCTTGATAAAATTTGAACGCAAGTTGTTTGCAACTGGACTAACACAATGATAGATCAATCATAAGCATGTTCAATAATCAAATTTGTCAACCATATAGTGTTGATTGGATACAAATTTTCTGTAATTAGCTAAAAAAAAAACCTTTTTGTATAAATGATTACTCAATTCCTGTAATATTATTTTTCAATTTCTGTTAAATCTTAAAACATTTTTTATTGTGATAAAGAAACCACATAAACTTATCTACCAAATACCAACTGCCCATTAATTTTTGGTCCAAAATCACATATGTAAAAGTTTATATAATTGCAATTACTGTTTTTAGGTCATATTTACCACCAACCCTAATTTTTTCCACAGCAGCGCCCATTTTGCTACCAACCATTTTTAACACTTTAGTCAACATAATGTTGAAAAGCGAGTGCAATGCAAGTTGAGATCTGTTCACTAGTCGTCTATAAATCTAGGACCACTCAAAAACATATAGATATATACAATTTCCATATTATAATATACGTTTTGTTGGTTGGCTCAGTCAATGCAATTTTAATGTCAGCGCAAGCAGTTATATACGGTATGACACGTAATTGTTATATACCATTAAACATTGACTTAGATCTACACAAAATTCCCGTGACCACCTGGATTTGGTTATTTTACTTTTGTAACCTTTGTTTGGTATGAAAATGATTTCTTAGTTTGTATAATGTAGGGGTAATACGGAGAATATTTGGTCGGGTCAGAATCAAGAAAAATTGGCGGGCAAAAATTTCAAAAGTTAGGTCCCGTCGGGTCCGTAGAATATGTTTGCTACTTGTGGATTAGTGACTTGTGTTCGGCTTGCGGACTAATTGTGTGGATGACCAATTGGAGATAAACAAAGTGGTATATGATATGATAAAAAAGGGACCCTCAAATCCATGTTTTTGTGTTTGGAATCACAAAAATTTATATAAAATTTGTGTTGATGAATTGGATTGGAGGAGAGGAAGGAAACATGGACAAAGAGACATGTGTGTTTATATTATATAGTTTGTTGACCCTTCACATCAAAGTTTTAAATCTGCCTTGATGGACCCACTTTTTGCTTCATACATCAAGATCGATCCCATTCCTCTCATCATGACACGTGTACGGTTTGAAAGGGCCTTCATCACCCAATCGCTCATTTATTTGCCGCTCCTTTTTATGGTGGGAACATTAAAATGCTTTTACGGGGCATGGTAGCAAAATTAAGATGACCAGAAATTTTTTATTTTGATTTTAAAAAATTTAAATGTTCTTATGCATTGGTTACAATTTAACTTTATATCTCAGATAAGTTGATTGAATATTTTCCACCATCAAACCAAATTGTTTGATATTATTTATTTTACAATTCATTTAATATCATGAAAGTAGATAATCAAATTTATATAGCATTCAATCTTAATAGATTTCAATTGATAATAACTTTACTGATAAGAAAATAATACCATCATATGTTATAATAAAACTCTTTTTTGTTGTACAAGTTTGACGAGACTGATCAATAATAAATTTTTCACTCACATCAACATCAACAAAATTACAAATTCGAGTCATAACTCGTTTTCTCAATTTATAACCGTGATTAGGTTGATTGCATTAGACATACATAATCAATACCTATTTATTCATCTAATATCAATCTCAATCCTCTTAAATACACCTTTTACTTTTAACCTATCAAATATGATAACTTTTCCAAAGTTTTCCACGCAAAAAAGAGTGGATTGTTCTTGATAGGAGCCAAGTGGTCCCGGAAAGTGTAAAGTTACAGTCACATGAAAAAACACCGAAAAAAACCCTAGCTAGTATGCTCTAAAACAAATAAAAACCCAAATAAATGATAGATTCGGTTATGTTCTTTTTCCACATTCTCTGCCCTCCAAACTCCATGCCTGAATCATAGTGTCCACTACATGCGTTACTTCTTCTGATCATCACGTGCCCCTTTATTCCAGGCCAAAAATTATAACAATACACCGATGAATCTTAAACATTAAATTGTCAATTAATAATAATAATAATAATAATAAAACTGATCATCTGATAATACTCTGATTTTACTTAATGTGCACTAAAGTCTTGGAACCCTTTTGTGTGGATGTCAGATTTTTAGATTAATAGAATAAACTTGGTTGACTAAACTCCAATTCTTTATTTATTTATTTATAATTATAAGGATTCTCTAGTTGCTTGCAAGTGACAAGAAAAAGTCAGAAATGAAGTAATGATGAGTAGCAGAGAGTGTTGACACTGCTTATGTGTGTAGACAGTGTCACATAGACTACATAGTACAACCACCATGGAATATTTATGTAAATTTGGGTTTGGCAAGTTACTCTTGGAAGAATATGATATCTATTTTATTTTATTTATTTTTTACTAGTAAAGTGAGCTGCTGTGGACTTTGAGTACTTTGTTTTTTTTCGGATTCTGGGGTTGTTTTGGGATTTTGGGGTGCTTTAATGGGGTCATGCAACTTTTGTGTGTGTTGGTGTCGGGATGATGAGTTTTGTTTTTCTTAATGTTATGTTGCCATACGAAGTTTCCTAATTGACACCCATGTAAGGTTGATGTGACGAGAGTACTATGTCTGGTTGTTTTGTGGATAGATTCTGGGGTTTTTTTTTAGTTCTTTAATTACGGTATAAATGGTGTCTGCTAGCTTTTGTGTTTTCAGGATTTTTGTTTTTAATCATGTTTTGATGCTATAAGAAGTTTCCTAACTGACACCCATATGAGGCCGTTGGTTTGTGTAAATTAATTTGCTCAATATAGATGGACACTCATGTTACATACAACATGGTGTTTGTGTCAATTGGATACAATTAATTAAATTTTGAATTGCTCTAATTAAATCGATTTAATTAGTTGAGCCCTAATATACAGTACCAATCTACTATTTTTTTTTTTTTTTTTTTGCGTTTGTATTTTTTTCAGGGATAACTTTAAAATTTACTGTATTATAAAAATGACAATTCGTATTATCATATCATATTGATGTCAATTTAAACACCTTGTATTTAATTTTTAATCTACTTAAAGACATTGACTATAAGTTTGGATGAATTCAAATATGATACATTTCTTTAACCGTGCCAAGACCCTTTTGCTCGATCCATGATCTTGTAGTGTTTGAGTTGGTGCGAAACCTGATAAGCCCTTATTCAACCAGCCTAGCAACTAGTCTAGTTGAGTTAGGGCATAGTGATGAAATGATAGGACTCCACATTGTATACACCAATAATTCACTTCAATAATATAACAGATTAGTTTAAAAAAGATCAATAGTTAATTTAAGTCATGGTCCACTAATTTAACTCATGGTCCACCTGGGGTTGTTGAATTTGACATTGTATGTCATGCATAAAATTAAGGACAATTATTCACTCTTAAATATGTACATTAGATTGTGATGGAAGTGAGTTTGTACAGGAATGTTGTCAAATTTCATGCAAGAGAGATTTTGGATGAACAATGATTAGCTTCGAAATATACATATATAGAAACATAAGTGAAAGTTTAGTAACCTTGTATTGGTGATTGTGTCTTGCATTTCAAATGAGCTTAGTCCCACCCATGAAGAACCCAAATCATCACAAAAAAGGACTGGCCCAAATCACATGAGTGATCTGTTTAAAGGCCAGATTTCTCAGGACCCGTCAGCATCAGGGTCCAACTGCTTTACCTGCCCCAGAGGCAATGTATCATCTATCAATGTATGTACTTAATTATAAATAGCATGGATTCTCATTTGTTATTTTGTCAACTTTTTTTAGCGCACAAGATTTATATACTTATAAAATAAGGTTTCTCAATTTAAATGTAACCTATACATATAAATATTTATATAAATGATGTAGGAATTGGTGGTCGATACCCTAGCTATACTTCTTTTTCATGACATGATCCCAAAGGCGGACAGGAAGAGAATCAAAATTCCAACAATTCAAATATAATAAACCCCATTAAAAAAAATAAATAAATAAAAGAAAGCCATAGAATGTACAATGATTGGTGGTTGATGAGCCACTTTGTGGGAAAATTATGCGTGCGAAATCATGCTCTTTTAGAAAAAAGGAAAAAAGAAATGTGGTCGTGAATGTGCTGGCAATACTTTAGAGTTTTGTGGAAGTGACTGTGTAAGCCATTAGCCTGGCCATTCCAAAGGTCAATGAGTTGGAGCTGACCATGCATGGAATTGGAATTGACCTCTGCCATTTCTGTACCTTGACTCCTTGATAACAAACATGTTTTGCTTTTCGTTTTTCCCTTTCCCCACTATCTTTGACTTGCTTTCCAATTATTTAACATGCAGTTATTGCTTTAGATACATATATATAGACTATAGTACAAATTGTCTGGTTCTATTAGAAGTTCGACACTTAGTGGCGTATATATTCTTTTATATATGACAATTTAAATAATCTGTTTTGATTAGTTCCACCTTACTTACTCATAGTAAGTACACCAATAGTGAAGCTACCATACTAGTTCAATTACATGACGTGGCAGTTGGTACAATTTGGTCTGAGGTTGGACCTTGTGGTTTTCGAGTGGGGTTTGACTTTTTAAATCCAAGTCAAACTACAAAATTTGAAAATATAAATAAATAAAATATTATTAAGCTAAAGTCCATTGAGTTGGGCAAATCAGTGCTACGTATATACACACCCGTCGAGCTTTTATTGTCAGTGCATACAAACTTTCAAATTGTAAGGACATCAATTACATATTTTTTTAAAAAACTCAAAATACACTGATAATAGAAGTGATAATAGAAGGTCTATATATAAATTTTTAATAATTTGCAATGGAATTTTGACCATGCACAATAGGATTGTAAAATATATTTTAAGAATTAAGTTAAGATTCATTACTGACAGTAATTACCGGTTAATGCTTCAATTGGATACATATATAAACTTAATTTGGCTTAGAGTGGCTACATTTACACCCCTAAAGAAACGTATGTACACCCCAAATTAACATTTATTTAAACATCCAAATTATCTTTGAGTATAATTACTGAAAGGATAATTATTTTTTTAGTACACTCATAAATTATTAATTAAAATATCATGTATATCATAAAATCCTTTTTTTTTTTTTTTTTCCAGATGCTAATCTTAAACGCCGAATCGTTATTAATTACTAATAGACATCATTCCTCGTTCCCTCAACCATAGTTCTGATCGCGAACTTGGCGGGCATCCTGGCTGGTGTTTCGTATGCCATAAACAGTGGTTACCAATCATGGGGTCCCCTCTTCGGCAAGTTGTTCTTTGTTGTATGGATGATTGTCCATGTGCAACGTTTCTTGAAGGGTCTATTAAGTCGCCAAAATCGTACACCTACTATTATCATTGTATGGTCTATTCTTCTTGCTTCATTCTTCCCGTTATCGTGGGTGTGGATTGACCCCTTTGCCTTGGACGCATAAAAGCTGCCGCCAATGAACAATGTGGCATCAACTGTTAGTGTATCATCTTCAGTTCATAATTTTCACGGCGAACGCCATCTCTCCTTGATAGCCTTGATCGGCGTATGTAAGAAGAAAATGAGGTGTTAAATATTACATTTTGGATGACCTAAGTTACGTGCCCTTCTTCAATCTTCAAAGTGTTTAATGGGTCATATTCATTTTTGTATTGGAGCTGTAGGACAGAGACATCAACTAGTATAATGCGCTGGTTCTATCTTGTTTTGTATCTCAGCTCATGTTTTGTCATTTCTACAGACATGTTTTGTGTTGGTCCCTGTTACTTGTCCTGGACCACTATATTGTGAAGCTCTATTTTATATATCTTAAGAACATGTAGAAACAATGTATTCAATCGTCACTCCTTGACGATAGAAAATTGTTATTGACGTATAAAACAGATACAGAGGTGAAGTACTTGTACAAATTATAAAAATATAGAATAATAAAATTGAAAAAAAAAAAAAAAAACCTTGTATTAAGTGAAGTCTAAAAATAAATTAAAAAATTTTTAGATTTTTTAAAGGGTGTACATACTATTTTTTGGGATGGAAATATTGCCACTCTTTGAGTTAACTAGTGTCTCTATTCAAGTTGATTTAGGGGTCATTTATTTTTTTTATCTGAAGACTGAACATTAATGTTAAATACTGAAAATTAAATAATTACTGAAACCTGAAATCTGAAAAAATATTTATTATTTTTTTCCTTACCTTTAAATATATTATGAACTTATTTGTTTTTAAAATAAAAATTGTCTAAAAACTCATGATTTGACATTTATATCTTTTTAATTATTTATTGTGATGTGATTTAATTAATTTAATACAAACATTTGAAAATAAATAATTTAATAAATTTTAAAATATTTTTATGTATATATTAATAATATTTTATTCATAATTAAAAAATGATTAAAACATATAGTAGTATTAAACACATTTATATATTTAAATATATTAATATATTTAAAAAAATCAAAAAATCAAAAAATAAATGTTTAAATTATAAATTAAAATATATTAGTTTTAATTCTAAGAGAATTTGAGATGAAATGTATTTAGACTTTTCTTTTTAAATATAATTTTTGTAAATATAAAAAAAAATGAATAATATAAAATTATGATAAATTTGAAATTATGTTATTTTGGGGAGGATGAATTTAGAATAAAAATTTTTAAATATCATTAAATGATTTATAATTAAGTGAAAAGTTAAAAATTCTTACTTAATATTTTCGGTTGTTTTTGAGTAGTTTTAAGTGATTTGATCATTTAGAAAAATAAACGAAAAATATTTAATAGGTACAATTCAGTACTATTAAATCCTAAGTGAAAAAAACAATCGATCCTTTAATGCTCTACCTAGTCCAATTTATTTTCATTTACCACATTTGGGGTGCGTTTTCTTCGTTATATTTATAGACTAATATTTTGACTACTGATGTTTGTCCACACCTGAGGCCGGGTTTTCAAAATGTAATTTTATACAAGACCACAAAGTATAAAAGTTGAATGAAAGTTGAAATTTTCAATATCCAATCTCCCAATCCATTAAAGTGGCTTTCCCTTCCTTCTAGATTATAGTGTGTCCGCTCAGCCAAGACTTTTTTGCCTGTACATGACCAAGTTCATGGAACTTCAATAATTTTCTCATCCCAATTCATTAACTTTTGAAAGATTCTATGATAACGTAACCATCAATAAAGTTAACACACAAGCACTGTCTTTTTTTTTTTTCCTCCTAAAATTTAAGGGATGTCTTAATTTTTGTTTTTATACTTTTAAAAAACTTCTCATTTTTAAATAAGAATTCATTTATAACATTCCTGATTCTTTATATTTTAAAAACTCATCAAATTAGTTCCTTTAATATGATATTTGACGGTCAATGTCAATAAAAAATGATAAAAAATTATTTTATCCTTAACTTTATATATATTTTTAATTATTATTTTTATTTAATTTTTAATTTTTTTATCTGATATGTATCCTTATGTCATTAATTAATATTAATATTTGACTGTCTGTTGATTAAGTAGGAGTTAATTTGATAAGTTTTTCAAAGGTAAGAGACCATGGATAATATAAATAAATTTACGTTTAAAAACGATAAGTCGTCCAAAAAATTATGGATGAAAATGAAATTCTCCCTTTATTTTAATAAAAAATTTATAACAAAATGAAATTAAATATAAGGTAATAAAGTAAAACAAAATGGTTGAATTAATTTGGACAGTTTTTATGGGACATATATAAATTTGTTGCAATCTTTAGGGCTTTCAAAAATGTAATACAATACAAGGTAAAAGTTGAATTGAAATTTTTTCAATATCTTATCTCCCAATCCACTTAATTAGCTTTTCATTCTTCTGGGTTGCAATGTGTCTGTTTTTGCCTCACTTTCTCGTTTATATATGACCAAGTTCTTAGAACTTTAATCATTCCCTGATTCGAATCCAATAATTTTTGAAAAATTCCGTGATGTGTAATCTCAAATAATGATTGATTTTTTTTTTTTTTTTTAAAAAAATCATTTTAATAAAAATTGACATGATGAAAGAATTTACATTTAAGTTGACAAGGATAAAAATAACGGTTGAATAAATTTGGACAGTTTTAATCTTGTGAACTTCTTGTAATATTCGACAACCTGTCGATTTCGTTGTTGAAACTTGGAATGTCCAGACTCTTCCTTGTAAGTTCCAAATTTTCGAATTAGAATGAAGAAGACATTTTTTTTTTTTTTTTAATATATATCAATTTAATGGGATTAAAGGCCCATGACAGTTGTCACATAGTGACAATCTTGCAATAGTTCAAAACTGTAATTTAGAGATGTTTGATTACAGAAAATCAACAATCTCTCTGTGATCTTGAAATTAGTCGTTTTGGTACAAAACATATGATAATTGAATGTCAAACAATCGAATCTTGTAGTAAATTTAAAGAAGGATTCTTCTTTATTCGGCTGCCAAATTTATTCTCTCTACCTAACTAGAAGACCATGACACCATTAAGGATCATTTTGGTGGGCAGACATTTTTTTAAAAAATAAAAAGTAAAATTTAACTTTTTTGAAAAAGGAAAAATATTAAGTTAAGTGTTCTCTTTTCATTGTAGAAATACTTGTCTTCCAATTATTAGAGTAAGCATCTAAACTCTGTAAATAATGATCGATTTTGATAGATCTGATAGATTTTTAACATATTCAACGTCGACTTAAAAGAAAAATATCTTCTTTTAAAAAATATGATGATTATTCTAACTAGAACTACAAAAGAAAAATGGAGGCAAATTTGTTTTTGATTAGTATTGTCATTGATTTAAAGTTTAAACATCCACTTTTATGAAAATATTTAAATTCCTAGAGTAACCCACCCTGAATGAAATTTCTATAAAGTACAATTAAGCTCAATCTTCTAACCCATACAGAAGCTGCATTTAATGTCCGTTTCTAGAATCAAAGCACAAAAGATTGCTCCTACCGTCCAATTTCGACGATGGACTCAAGAATTGGGTTCATTTGTCGGTTCATCACTTGGTTTTGTATTAGAATCTCTATTGTTTAATATTGAAATCTCTTCCCAAGTTCAAAGTGACCCAATGAGATTCAATCTTCCTTCACTGTATGTAGTATATGCATGGAGAGGCAGACATGGATGATTTTGTTAATGGGTAGAAGGAACTACATATTACTGTAGTTAGGCATTACAAATCTTTTCTTCTTTTGAGTTCACACTTCTTTTCTGGATTATTATTTTTTTAAAAATTTATAAACAAAAAGTAAACACCAAGTTACATGAACTAGTTGTGTGTTTATCATCTTTCATTTATTTAGATATGTTAAACGTGTTTTGTTTGTGTTTTTAAATAATTTTCTTGAATGTAATGATAAAAATGTTAGGGTAATGTGTCATAAGAGCTTATAATTTATAAATATTTAAATTAAATAATAAATAAAATATATTTATTTTATTCAATTAGACGTGCATTTATGAAATGATTGATTCATACAAATATCATATAACATCTATAATTACTTATGTAGTCTCAAACTAAGTATATGAGTATTATATATAAGAGGATTTAGTTTGAGATCAGTAATCTAAAGAGTCCGTAGAAAGCAAATAAAGCTGGGTACTTTACTTGTGGTAAATCTACAGTTACGGTCCATTTTCTATTTGATACGATGATCCTATCCGAGATCGTTCATGTGGTGAAGTGAAAATGAAGACACCTTATATAATAAAGATTATATATAGGACTGGACCATGATAAAATAAATTTCTTATTAATATCCGTTAAACAAAGAAATTCATATTTATCAACTAGATAATCATATATGGATCGATCTTAATCCTGAGTGTTTTATGGACTCTTATTTGTTGAGTCATATCTTTTGATTTACATGGGTGAGACTGTTATAGATTTACGGTTAATAAGTTTCGTACTTTGAAGATGTGATTTAATAAGTGGCTGAGAACATTCTATATAATAATGAAATCCACTATTTCTTGCGAGAAGTAGATGAGTAGTTTTTTTAAGTGTTGATTTGGGTCTTGAACAATAAGAGTGCTCGACTTTCTATTTGTAAATAAATGAAAAAATAAATTCATAAGTTGTTATAAATATATTGTTCATTAGAAAATTAATGGTATTTAACGGAATAAGAAATAATTAGAGAGGTATAACGGACTTTAATGACCTAACTCTAATTATGAACTACTCGTGGATGATCGAATTATATGAAATGATTAAATCAATGGACACTGAAAATTCAAATTGTGTAAAACATCTATAATTTTGAGAGTGCAATTTTAAGTTTTTAGTATAGTAACTTTAAGGTTAATAATAATGAATTAATTAATTAAAGAGTTTAATTAATAATTTCGATATTATTAGAGTTCAAATTATAGGTCTATTTGGTCTCCTTGCTAGCTCACAACCACATAAAGAAACAAATGGAATAATATAATTGGATTGTTCAATTATAAGTATACATACAATTTTATGAACAAGTTCACGAATAATTTAAATAATTTGATTATTTAATTATTTGTAGAGGCTAAAAGTTTAATTTTAAATGGTATCATTAAATTATATATGATTCTAAATCATATATAATTTAATGAAAAATCTTTTAATTACTGGAAATGATAATTTAATTTAATTGGAATTAGATTTCATATTAAATTAGATTAAAGAAGTTTTAATTTAATAGGAATTAGATTCCATATTAAATTAAAAGTAAAGAGTTTTAAACCAATAAGAAATTTGATTCCATATTGGATTTGAATTAAGTTTTTTAATTTAATTAGGAAATTGTATTCCTTATTAAATTAGAAAACTCTAACTCACCATTATAAAAAGGTGTTTTCTATTGCTAACAAGGTAGAGAAAAGGTGAGAGAATTTTTGGTTACATGAACCAAAAACTTCTATTAATAAAAAGATTTCGTGATATAATTATTCGAGCTTGTGCCTACACATAATTTCTTTTGTGAAGAGTCATAGCAATGAAGATCGGGTGGTATGCGAATCAAAAGAGATCAATTCAATCTTCATACAAGGTAAGATTCGATCTTATTAATTTAATTATTGAATTGTTATTACTAGTATCGATCGGGCGTGTTTTTATTTGGAAAATTTTTTTAAAATACACGTTTCCGCATTAAATTCAAAAATCAATTTTTCATTCAAAAAATACTATGGGGTTATCTATGGTACGTGGTTATTTATGGTATTACAAAGGATGCTTAAAGTGAAGTTCTGATTTTCAAATTACATGACTGGGTGTATTGAAAAGTTGGGTGCTTAAATAATTTGTCAGGGTGGCAATATTGGCACCCTAATAAGTTATTTTTGAACAGTGTAAAAACTTCTTAGAAGTATTTTTGTAGGATAATTTGGATTAAAAGAATCACATCAGTGCATAAATTAAAATTAATATTATTGGCTCTCACTTTAACATTAATGGCAATAGTCTAGAAGAAATGAATTCTTTTATATCTATGTCAATAAAGTTGCAGGCTTAAATAATATTTTTTATTTTTAATCTCAAATTATAATCGAACAAAAATTGTAACGTATAATATTTAGATTTCGGCCACCCATAATATATGAAGACCTAAAGAGTGAGAGGGGACTAACCTAATAATTTTATAAACTTATTTAAGTGTTATTATTATTATTATTTTTTTTTTTAAACCCTCATTTTATGGATTTCTGTGGATAATATTTAAAAATAAAAAAAAAATAGTGCTGATAGACCATATTATTGTGTTATGTGATAAATGGTCCAAGATCATATCGTATCAAGTGGAAAATGACCTTTCAAACAAATATTTAATATTTTTATGAGTTTTAGCTATTTTTCAAGGAATTGATGTTCAAAATGTATTAATTTATAATTGATGTATAAAACTATTTGTAATTGTCTTCTAGATAGAAAATATTACAATGTAATACATGATATTGTATGTCCCTTGTAATATTTATAAATTATTTATTATATTACTTGTGATAAATTATCTGATAAATAAATCAAATTAATATATAATGATTAAAAATGAATTCTTTTGCAAATGAACTTTCACTTAAATATATTTAACTTTTTTTATAGATTATAAAAGGAAATAAAACCTAATTATATGATGCATGTAGATGAATTAACTTGCTCAATTTACTCTTATCAGATGATAATTGTATAAATAGGCTTTATTAAATCACTATGGATTGATTAAAAAAAAAAAAAAAATCACCAGATTGCATCTCTTAAGATTTAAATTATATTAAATAAAGTTTTGGGGTTTGTATGCATAAATGTACATCTTATGACCTTATTTTATCCAAATACCAATTTCACGAATAAATTTTAAACGTCGCAATCCTCTTCTATCATTCTGTATAATGCGGGACAACATAAAACTGACATTTAAAATGATTTATAGAGAACAAAAACAAAAACTTTATAAATTTTAAATTCTCATAAACCCTAAATTGTATCAAAATTAACAAGAAAAGGACTTTGCTTACACTTTCACATGCCCCTAATTCCTAGGAATCTATGTCTCACACTAAGAACCAACAAGAAGAAGCTGGTGCGTCCCATTTTACGAAGACAGAGAATCACAATTATTCATTTATTATCTACATTGAATAAAAAATAATAAAATAGATCTTATAATTTTTAAATTTTTTCCATTATACATCAAAAAAAAAAAAAAATGTATAAAACACGTTACTTTTAACATATATGATTATATATCTCTTTGTTTATCAAGATGATGAAATTTCAAATTTCAACAAATGCATTTTAAAAATTTGTGTACATGAAATATAGTTTACTAAAGTGGTGGAGTTTCAAATCCAACTAAATATATTTTATAAATTTATATGCGTAGAACGTAGGTTTTGCTTGTTGTAAGTATAATTATTTTATGATTATGAGAGTAAATATTCAGACGTATTTTATAAGCTTCTATGAGTAGTTTTTTTTTTCATTGTGAGAATAATAGTCTCACGATTATGAAATAAATATTTGGACTGCATAAGTAGTGATATATCTTAATAAGTATTTATCAAAACTGTTTTCAGATTATAAAAGTAGATATTTGGATCGTATAAGTGATTATTCAACTGACTTTTAATTTAGTTGTAAAAGTTAAAAAAAAAAAAGAAGGTATCATGCCCATACTTTTTTTATTGGCCTTTTTACAAGTTTATTCCAATTACTAATGGAAATTAATTTTTATTAAATACTAGATGTGGGGAGAATTTTTTACATATATAAAATTGTATTGAAGTCAGTGGAGGAGAAAAAAGGCCCCATCGGGGACATGGCCTCCTAAATTAATGAGATTTTTTTTTTCTTAACTTTTTAATAATTTAGTTATATATTAATTTCATATGTTCTTATTAATTTTAGGATACATATATTATTTAGATTTTAATTTCAATAATTTAACTATATATACATTACATTTATTTTTACTAATTTTAGGAGACCTATGTTATCTAGATTTCAATTCTTATATTTTGATATACTATTTACAACTTACTATTAATTATCTAGTTATAAATTTGTATTTATTTTTACATATATTATTTTGAGTTTTTATTTTATGAAAATTACAAAATAGGGTGATTCTATTGCACTCAAAAATGTTCTCCCTACAATTTTTTTTTTTTAAAAATTACTAATTATTAAAAACCCATATATCAAATTACATAAAAGGACATAATTAAGCAAGTACAAAATACCCATACAAATATTAATACTCTTGCAAAACATTTTTATTCCACATTATTCTCATTGTTTGTACAACTTTTTTTTTTTTTTACTCTTTTATTATCAATAGCTTATTGAATCTTATTTTTTCTGGCCGACTTATTTTGGTTACCCTTTTTTTTTAAACTGATAATTTAATAAATATTTTACATAGAAATCTTTTAAGAAAAATAAATTCTATTTAATTTATAAAACCAGCTTTTAATTATGCATTAATTTTTAATATCATTATAGTTTATATTTAAGTTAGATTTTAATAATTGTTTTTTAAATATTATTGTATTTGATTTGGATTAATTTAAAATTAAATTTTCTTTTTGCCCCCTAAAATAAAAATCCTGACTCCACCCTTGATTGAAATTAAAATTACAATATTATTTAGCGGTACATCATCTCTATGTACATGTATCTTTTCATTTATTTTAATGGTAAAAATTTTAGCTTTACCAAGCATGGTAGATCCTATTATAAATTTAATTCGTTTGTTTTTTGTTTTTTAAGTTTTCAATAAACTCATTAAATAATATGTCAAGTTAAGCTTAACTAAATTACCTCATTTTCTTTAATCACATTAACTTGCATACTAAATTTTGTATGTCAAATTAGGAAACTCAGTTTAAGATATTCTTTACCAGATTTGTTATTTCCAATTAGATTATTTTTAAGATAGTAATTCAATTATTGTAATACGATAATTAATTATTATTCACACTTTTATAAAGTATTATTATATTATGACAATTAATTATTATTCACACTTCTATAGAGTATTATCACCAACCTAACATATACTTTGGTTGATATTCAATCAAATTCAAATAATTCAAAATTTCATTATTATTTTCCTAATTTAAACAATATAATCTTGACTTTAACCTAAGACACTGTCATAATCAATAAGACATTCCCCTTTACTAAATCATATATGGAATTATAAGACCATCTTAAGTTATGAGCACGAGATGGCTCATGTCTGACACTAATTCTAAAACCATCTTAATTTATCTCCATTCACCAGCCTAACATAATATCCATATAATCTCGCGTGGATTTATCAAAATCCACACATAATCGCATTACTACCATAGTTAATTAATTAACTAAATAAACAAGGCAAATTTATTGAGAATCCACCACCCGTTTTTTCCAATCCAAATAGGGTCCTATTCCTATCTACGCAACAGTACCACAAATTAAAACAAAATTTTACTCATATTCAATTATAACTTGTTAAACATAACTCAAACTACCCATATATATATATATATATATATATATATAGATATCCTAAAATCACCAAACCCCAAAAAAAAAAAAAAAATTGCAAGATGGAGTTACGGCAAGATAGAAGTTTTATTTTTGAAAATCCATTTATTTATTTATTTTTCAAAAAGAAAATTGAAAGAGTCACAACTCAAAGGGGGCTATAATAGGCAGGACCCGCGCTTTTTTCTGCAAAGGTCTCTCATTCTCCTTCAGACTACCAAATTCTGTTTGGTTGGTTTTTGCTTTCTTCTCTCAAACCCCATTCCCTCTAACCAAACCCGATTATGTTTTTCATTGTTTTGCGCCGCAAAAGACACATAAAAATTTCGACTTTTTCGCTTTTTGAATTTGGGTGTTTGTGGGGTGTGTGTTTGTAAGGTGGTGGATGATGAAGCTGATGTCATGAGCCAGTTTTGAATCTTCCAACAATACAAAAAGGAAGAAGAAGAAGTTTGAAACACCACCACCGATTCTTTGTTCTTCAAGCTTTTTTTCTTAATTCAAAGTCAACCTTTTCGTCTCTCTCTTTGTGTTTTCTTGGGCTCTCCTGTTTGTTTTGTGGTTTTGGTATTTGCATGCGTGCTTGTTCTAATATTCTTTGACTTTTCGTTGAATTTAATTGTCGTTGAAAGGGGTTTTATTTAAAAAAAAAATTCAGGGTATTGGTCAGATATGGTGGGAAAGAAGTCGTATTCTTTGAGTTTACTTTTGTTCTTTTGTGTTTTTATTTGTAATTCATATTCAACAACAATATAAATTAAAAAAGGACGAATTTTTATTGGTGGGGGGTTTATCAGATATTGGTTTTTTGGTTTTTGATTTTGGATTTAAAGGTCAAGCCTTGGAGGGAATTGGAACAGGAGTTGGGGGTTTGGTGAAATTGGGTTGTTTTTGTTTGATCAGATTTTTTCTTCGTTTTAATCATTACTAATGATCTGGGGTTGGTGGAATTATTATTTTCATTTAAGGTTTGCTGATAATTGTATTCATTCTTTGGTTGGTTTATTCCAAGTTAGGTTGACAATATTATGATGATGATAAAAATAAAACAATCTATGTTTGATCATGTCTATTTGATGCAATAAAGAGAGAAATTTTTATCTAGCGGGTTTTATCTTTTCTTGTTTCAAAGTTTTTTTGTTTGTTTCAATTTGTGTGTGTTTGTTTATGTTTATTTGAATATGGATTTGAAGAAAAGTGATGAACTTGGAGTTGTTAAGTCACCAATGATCTCTGATGGACAAGAGGCTAGTGGGAATTCGAATTCAAAGTTGAAGGGTGGTGGTGGTGGAGGAAATATCAGCAGCAAAGACATGATTTTTCGAGCTGATAAAATCGACCTGAAAAGCTTGGATATTCAGCTGGAGAAGCACTTGAGCAGGGTTTGGTCCAGAAATGTTGAAAGCCAAGGGCCTAAAGAGGAGTGGGAGATTGATTTGTCTAAATTGCATATAAGGCATGTGATAGCTCAAGGTACCTATGGGACTGTTTTTCGTGGTACTTATGATAGCCAAGATGTGGCAGGTAAATCTCTATTATCTTCTTATCCCATTAGCGTGTTAAATAAAGCTTAGATATATTGATTTAACTGGTTATGGATATCAATTTTTGCTTACTTGTTAGTAGTTGCATGAGTGTATAACAATATGTGAACTTGTTTGTGTATGTAGTTTTGGTGGCAAAATGGGTTGTCAACTTTCAATTAGTTTGTTTTCCTTTTGATAAACCAACTTACTTTGCAGTGCCAAACCCTGTCCGATACCTTTTGGTGTTTGATTGGTAGATATTTGATGGAAAATATATGTCTGTTGCTTTTGCTTCTTTTACAGGTAGTTGTCTGCTTGTGGTGCATTTAGTTTCTTTCATGAGTCTATCTGGTATTGCCTTGATTGAAGGGTGTCGTCATCTGATAAGATCTCGGCATTTCCAATACCAAAACAGCTGGATTGACTCTATTAATTCTAATATGGCATTTATCTGGCCTCTGGTTTTGAGATTATATACATTGATAAAAGGGACGCAATTGATTTGCTCTTACGTTTAAATGGACATGATGAGACTGACGTGAACTCCATCCTCGATCAAATTAACTTTTGCAACAACCACATAAGCTTTTTGCAAAGACATCTGGCAGCACTTTAATTTATTGTGGTCAATTTTGGTGTGCTCGGTTCTGTGCTATGTAATTCTTTTAATCTTCTTCCTTGCATCTTTCTAGTCAAATTAGACATACAAGCACATCATTGAAAGATCTTGTTTGAGAGGGAAGATTATATGCTAATATATCATTCATTTGTTCCTTAGTGCCTTTAATTACAGTATTTTTGCCACGCACGTAGCACTTATTTAAAGAGTACTTATTGCCCTTTTCTAGTTACGGTAGTTAGGCATTTTAAACTTTTATTGCTTCTTTGTAACAGCTTGGGAGTATTACTTGCTAGTTACTTTATTATTACCAAAGAAATTATAGCTTCACTTGAAGTAAAAATTAAGTAAACATTCTAGAGATTTTTTGGAAGTAAGATGTGTTAGATAAATATCTTAGGTTGTTGGTTAGGAAATAAAGGGATAAATATGATTTTGTGTTTTTAGGACTAGATTGGAATTAGCTCTTGTCAGATAGAGCCATAAAAGGAGCTTGTGTTGTAATCCCGGTAATGTATTGATTAAACTATGAATTCTATGCTATGATATTGGAATTTTCACTTGCCTTACAACTGAGCTTTGTTTGGTTTAGGAATGCATTTGAAGTTCATAAGCTGCTGTTATAGTGGCTTGCATGTGCTAGGCTGACGTTGAATGATACTTAGCTGACAACTTTGATAAGATTAGTAGAACATATGTTAGGTTATTTTTCCATATGGGAGGTTTATATCCTTCGTACTTGTTGTTTGTTTTGATGTTCAATTCTCACTGTGCCTTTGGTTGGATATTATAGTGAAGCTGTTGGACTGGGGGGAAGATGGTGTTGCCACAACTGCTGAAACTGCTGCTCTGCGGACATCATTTCGGCAGGAGGTTGCTGTGTGGCACAAGCTTAGCCATCCTAATGTTACACATGTAATAACTTATTCTTCAGCTTCTTATGATGTTCATTTATTGGACATTTTGTGATTATGAGCAACATTTTTATGTGCAAAGCGAGAGTTATTGATTTTGTGATTTTCCATTTCATATAACTGTTGAAGATTAACAATGAAGTTCTTACTTGGCAAGCTTGGTGTTTTTTGACACCCGACTTTGTTTAGATAATTATTTTATAGTTTCTTAATGTTGAACTTTAAAACTGTTGCTTATCATTCAAGGGCTTCTGTTATAGTAATCTTCTCTTTCAAATTTTGATATCAGTTTATTGGCGCTTCTATGGGAGCTTCAAATCTTAAGATTCCTGGCAAAAATCCTTCAGCTGATGGTGACATGAACCTTCCTTCTAGAGCATGTTGTGTTGTTGTGGAGTATCTTCCTGGCGGGACACTGAAGCAGTACTTGATTAAAAACGGGAGAAAGAAACTTGCTTTTAAAGTTGTAATCCAACTTGCTTTGGACCTTGCTAGAGGGTAAGCTCTGCCTTATATCCTTCTTGGCTTTGAAAACTCTGTATTTCTTTTATCTTTTCACTGATCATTGTTCATGCTGCTCTAATTTGCAGTCTTAGCTATCTGCACTCAAAGAAAATTGTACATCGTGATGTCAAATCAGAAAACATGCTGCTGGATACACAAAGAACTCTCAAAATTGCTGATTTTGGTGTTGCTCGTGTTGAAGCTCAGAATCCAAGAGATATGACTGGTGAAACTGGTACTCTTGGATACATGGCCCCAGAGGTACTCATTCATGGTTGCAACCTAGTTTTACTTTTGTGGAGCAGCAAAAGTTGAAAATTGAACTTTTAAGTTTACGAAATATATTCATCCATTGTCTTTCTAAAGGGGGTTAAAATATTTAATTTTAGATTATGTGTTTACATATTTTATTTTATATATGGCTATGGTGCTTAAGATATTCCTTCTTTGTGTTATAGAGTTGTCTCCTTCTTTGAGAGTTAATTACCATCATCATTTGCATGGTTGCATTTGGATATGCATAATTTTCCTGCAAATGAATAACAAATTATTAGAAATGGACAAAACATCTTTCCCTTGTAAGATGACTGTGGACCTAATATGTGTTTTTGTTTCCAACTAACAAAATACTTTTATGTAGGTTCTTGAGGGCAAACCTTATAACAGAAGATGTGATGTCTACAGTTTTGGCATATGCTTATGGGAAATATATTGCTGTGATATGCCTTACCTAGGTCTTAGCTTCGTTGATGTGTCGTGTGCTGTTGTCCAACAGGTTAGTTCGTATATAGTGTGAATATTGCTCGTTATTTGTTGCTGTTTCATTGTGTAATATTACGAGTTGAGTAAGTATCTGCTTTTTCATAGTGTTTGATTAGTTGGATTGGTCAGTAGTTGAGAATGATACTTACTCTGCTATTTACCATTGAATTTAGAAATGTCTCTTCACTTGGGGGGTGTGTTTTTGCATTTTCAGGATGGGATCATTTTTGGGATTCAAGTATGAGTTTTGCCCCAAATTTTTGTCATTATTCTTATCAAAATTTTGCTTTCCTTACACCATTCTAAAGTGCGGAAGTCATGTCTTTGTTGCCTGCTAATCTATATGGAAAATTCATTTCTTATCTTAATCTGGCTTAGCTGTTAGGCTGTCTTGTCTGGTTGACAGAAGTTTTGGGCTTAGATTTATGAAAGTATAGTTTTGAATGTTGACATCTTTTCTGGCTTTTTCGTGTGAGGGTAAAATAAATTGGTTGTGATTTGTGAGGTCTGACCGGCGACACAACTGGGAAAAATATTGCTACGCCCATAAAGAAAACTTCACTTGAATTGATATTTATACAATTGACTTAAAGTTGCATTTGGGATTGCTTCTGCTTATGAAATAATCGTTTATTTCGTTAGTTTTGAGCAATAAAGTGTTTGTAAACTTTCCATAATCCATTTATTCATAGTCTATGTAGACAATGGTGTGACCTAGTATTTAGATATCATTTTATGCATGTATAAGTGTAGATTTAGTTTGTTGTATGTTAAAGAAAGATTCCTCCAATCTATATGAAGGAATTCAATTCTGATCTATGTGAGTGTTCTCTTTTATAAGGTTTTTGTTCAAGTGGAAGCAGTAGTTCTGTATTGATAAGACTAATCTTTTAAATAGCTTCTGCTAAGGAAAAAAAAAAGAATGAAACTCTATGAGGTCTTGGTTTGTCCATATCATTAACTGCAGTAGCAATTGCATAATTGGAGATCTAGAAATTCACATGTAGTTCAAAAGGTTTGCCATTTTCAATAAGAGTTTCATACTGACTGTTTTCATCGACAGAATTTACGACCGGAGATCCCCAGATGTTGTCCAACTGCTTTAGCAAATATCATGAAGAGATGCTGGGATAAAAATGCAATGAAACGTCCAGAAATGGAAGAGGTGGTGAAAATGTTAGAAGCAATTGATACAAGCAAGGGAGGAGGGATGATACCTGACGGCCAGACCCTAGGTTGTTTCTGTTTCGCCCCTCGCGGTCCTTGAATTATACGCCACCATAATTTGTGCGAACAAAAATGTAGAGCCCTTGGATCAATTCATTTGCATATTTTTTCCTTCGGAGTACATCAAACATGTTTCGGTAGATTGCATGATAAGGAGATAAAGTTTTATGAATTTTACCCCTACTCTTTTTCCAACTGATTATGTTTGCCGTGCAAAATCATGTTATACATATCGTAATTTGCAAAGAAATCTTGCGAATCCAGTTATCGTTTTGAGCTCGGCAAGTTCCCTAAATGACACAGAACAGGGAATATGAGTATAATTCTGGAATCAACAGAATTGATATTGCCTTTCCTAGTGGAAGTGGTAGACACTAGCTGTGGATGGACATAATGTGCAACTGTACTAATCGTTTTTAGTGATGTCTTCATGATTTGGCATCAATTAGAGACACAAACAAGACCTTTCACTTTCTTTCCCTATCTTGATTAAAAGCTTGAAAAATGAACAGTATTAATGTTTGTCCTAATCCTAAGTATTCAAAAATGAAATAAATAATCAATATTTACTATTCCATTTTATCAACACACAATCAGTCAAATCATCCCCTCATATTTTCAATAAAGGTTGACATTTTCTTGATATAAATGTGCATATGCTCGGACACACTGCTCCCATCTCTGTTGCGCAGTGGCGGGGCCGTGGGCTGCTTATAGAGGCCATGGCACACCCAAGCCCCATCCCATTATTATTATTATTATTTTCTAATTTTAGTTTGTATTTTTTTAATATGAAATATATAAAATTAAAATTAAATTAATTCATCTAATCAATTATCATCCACATATATCAAATTAAATTTTGTTTTAAAACAAAATACTTCCCTTTTCACTGTTTGATAATAAATAATTTCATATTGTTGGCATATTATGCAATTTTATCTATATAATTACAACAACTTTTACTACATATTTTGAATATTCCTTTTGACTATTGAATCTAAACTTATCAAGTTTGGACTTATAAATAAATAAATATATTATATATTTTTTAAAAATTTCTTTTATTATAACAAAGTAGAATATGAACTTTTTTATAAACTTTTCGATCATTTGAAAGGAAAATTGTATAAAAAATGTAATTTAGTTTTAATTACATAAATGATTTTCGAGATTCAAAAGAGTGATGAGTTCTATATTTTATAATAAATCTAAGGGGGATGCATTCAATTATGACTTTAAAATACTTTCATAAATATTTTTTAAGTTAATGATTTTTGTAGAATTTCATAGATTTCTAATGACTTTACAGATTCATGAAAGACTCTCGTATACTTTTATAAACTCTTTTTTAAATAACTTTTTATAAACTTTCGTAGATTTTTATAAACTTCCACATACTTTTATAAACTAAACTTTCATTAACTTATAATATAATATATACTTTATAAGTTAATAATAACTATATTTATCATGTCAATAATGATGAAAAAATATGGCGTATAAAATAAAAGTAAAGTCACCTTAATTACATAAATTGATAACCAAAATACTAAATATTTTAAGTGTTTAATTATTCATTTTATGTTTTCTATGAAAAATAAAATCTCTAATATCTATTATTATCAATAATCCTAACATTGTTCCATATATCAGTAACTACAATGGCCCTCAATTTATTATCATGCTCTCTTTGATGTTCTTGAGTCTCAAGAAATGAGTTAAAATCATTGTTTCCATTAAGTAATAATGATGATCAAGATTATGAAGATTCATTAATATTGATAGACTTTTATATATTTTCGTTTACTTCTAAAATAAAAATATATTCTTTTAATAAATTCGTATAAATTACACTTTGTAAATTATATTTTTCATTTTAATAAATTTTTTTTTGACATAATGTAAATTAACAAGTGGAAAACAATTATCAAAATTAATGTTTTACAAAATTCAAGCTAGTTAATTTTATGATATTTTACAAATATCAAAATCAATTACTGTACCTAAATATTAATTAATCAAATGAAAAATTCAATAAATTTTTCAACAAGTATGTTTTATATATATATCATATGTATATATTAATTAAATAATCAAATTTAAAATTTTAATTTTATTTAATAAACCACTAGCTAAAAACTCACCAAATATATATATATTTTTCCTTTTTATTTGAAATAGAGGTTTTTCCTCTTATTTATTAATATAAAAAACAAAGATTTTATTGATTAATTTAATCAATTTTAAAGCAATGATATTTTTCATTTGTACATTTATGAGTTCTATTTTTATTATTTGTACACAAAAAATACTAAACTGTTAGATTATAATATAATCATTAATAATAGTTGTATTGTTTATCATAAGAACAATGAAATGATTTGGATCAATATCTATCTAGACTTTTTTTTTTCTTTGTATTTTATTTATATAAATATAAATTATAAGATGTTTTTTTTTTCTTAAATTTATTTTGCCGAGATTTAACTCCTCAATTTTGATTTAAACTTGAAATCTTTTATAAAATAATAAATTGATATACTTTGGAAAAGAATGAGTCTTATAAAATTTAAAAACTAAAAAGCTAACAATTTAAACATGGAAAAAAAAATATTGACTATTATAATTCACAATAAAATAGGAATGAAACATATATATATATATATGTGTGTGTGTACGCGCGCGTGTGCGCATGTGTTTGTATGTGTATTTATAAAATAAGTGAAATATTTTTATTTATGGGAGATTTAAATGTAAAAGTGATTGTGAGGTTTGTTTTTATAATCAATAACAAAAGTTTATAAAAGTTTTTAAAGGGAGTAGAAGAGAATTTGTAGAGCTTAATTATTATAAATTTAACATAAAAGTCTATAAAAATCATTAAAATTTTAAATTCTTTAAAAGTCACTGGCATTTTAAATATCTCATAACTTTTATAAACTCTTAAAAAATTTTAATTAAATACAGTGTAATTTTTATAGACATTTTAAAAATCATTAAAAGTTTATATTGAATACCATATGATATTTATAAAATATTTAAAATTCTATATTAAATACACCTGAACTTTTAAACTTTATAAAAGTAATTAAAAGTTTAGATTGAATACGCCATCCAAATTCTATTATCATTATATTTTCAATAACTTAATAATTTAAGGTAAATAATTGTCTCCTATCCATTTAATTTGACCCTAAAGCTAAAATCCTGGCAGCCCACTGGCGTCTGCCTTATGTCGAATCCATCCAAGTTAAATGAATCACTGTCCCCATTTTGCATGCTCTTTTTTGTCAGTTCAGCTGGTATGGACTCCACGCAAGGTTTCAACGCAACACCCTCTACTGTCTGTCGATTCTTTTGCACAGAAATATGCCATTCAAGTATTCCCATCCAGAAACATTTATCCTTCATTTAGAGCTTGTAAGATTTTCACTAAAACGATTGCCTTGTCATTCTCTCAGAATCAGTGGATTTCCACTTGTAAAATATTGATAGGAAGTGAGGCCTGAGTAGCCTTCCACTTGTTCTTGCCAGCCCTCTCTCCAACCTGTAAAACAATATCTATGATTTATGAATGTTGTAATCCATATTTCAATTTATTAGCAAAGGAAAGAGATAATGCTTATTTAAATACAAATTTGGTTGAACTAAACAACCTATAATAATTGTTCAAGTCAGAAAAAAATATAATCCAAACTTGAAAGATGTGAAACAAGACTTATTTACACGTACGTTCGGATAAAAATCGATTGGTTCTGGCTAGAGAACCACACATATATATATATATATGAAGTAGTCGTAGGATTTTCAACTTTATATATCAATTTGAATTACTATTTATGATTTATTAATTTATAGACGGTTATATATTTATAATATTAATACGTGAGAATTTGATTTTTATCCGAAAGAATTTGATTCTACTAATAAGAATAGACTGGGCCGAAAAGTTTTTTAAGATTATCCTAACCAAAGAAGAATCCTATATATATCAACTTCTAAGTGGGGACCATAAATATCACGAATTTATATTATTATTTGTGATTTGTTAATTTATAAAGATAAATATTTAGAATATTAATATTTTTTGGTACTAGTACCATGCTTAAGGTGCAACCGGATGAATCGTTGGAGGATCTGTTTTCAGAATAAAAGGGTGCAACTTACATCGAGTGAGAGGAGCAATCTATAACAGTTGAAGTAAAAATTATCCATAAATAGGGCGGTTGAGCGTGAAACATGTCATCTTGATCAAGATTGTGAGTGGATTCTGATTTACCACCCCGCTTGACATACCTTCCAAAAAAATTAATAATTTTGGCGTAAGTCATATAAATGAAATTATAAGTTAATAAATATACGTGGAAATTTGAATTTGAAACATTAATCATTATTAGTACGATTTTTGTTATTTTATTTATTATATCGCTGTTCTTTGAGTGCGTCACAGGATAAAAAGAGATGTACTACACGACGAATATGTAGTGGATGAATGTTCCATCAAAGGACATAGACTTATTTTGTCTTAAATGATAACAGTTAAATTATTGAAACAGGTCGCTGTCCAAAATGGTTTCATTTGTTTTCTGCACGAGCAATCTGGAATATTTGATTTCTCTCCCTGGTGGAGACTGGGCATTGGAGAACATCAAAGGGTGGTGTCAACACTACTCGCTAAAAATAAACCATGCTCCACTACTCACAAATCACAATAAACAAACCTTTATCACCTTATCCAAATCTACATGACATCATAAACAAATTTCAAAATAATAAGAAGAAGAAAATTTTCATTGCACCTCGGTGCATGTACTTGGCTTCAAAAATCATAAAGTATGGTGTATATATTCAATTGGTTATTTGTATTATACAGCCTGACTTTATCATATATGATTGGTGTGGTAAATAAAATATATTTGATTGGTTATTCATGTTATATAACCTGACTTTCTCATATATGATTGGTAAGAAAAAGAACGAGAAACAATAGAAGCTGAATCCGGACTAAATGAAGGCAAAATCCATAAATAACATAAATCAATAATTTATCATAGAGCTTCCTTTATTTTTTTTTTAAAGGAATGTGGACACAAAGCTGACTTGATACATCATTGCTAGAAGATAGTTTGTCCTTGTCAATTTCAGTAGCAATAAAACAGTTCAATATTAGCAATAACTCTAATTTTACTTATGTAATTTGGTATAATAGCAAAAAACAAAATCCTGATTTCAAAAATCATTAAGACCTATAATTTACAAAAATAGCGGCAGAGTTTTTTTGGCTATTTTTATAGGCGGTAGAAGTTTTTTGACTATTTTAATATTTTTATAAATTAAAGGAGGTTCTTAATGATTTTTGAAATCAGAAGGTTTTTTTGACTATTATGCCAAACTTTAAGGAAAAATTATAATTATCTCTTAATATTATAGTTTGTTATCTTATTTGTAATTCTATAAATTTTTGAGTTTAGTGGATATCGAACATGTTATTAAAATTTTGAAATTTGTTTGATTCTAACTCCAAGCTCATTAGTGGTAACAATGTTTTTTATTTGATTTACCTTATACTTTTTGGTCACTAAATGTGTCCAAATTTATACACTTTTAAGTGTCAATTAATAGAACATGAAATCTTGGAATTCTTTAGATGATCTCCAACCTTTATGAGTAATAGTGGGGAATCTTTAAAAAAAAAAAAAGAAGTCATATTCACAATTCCATGTATAGTTATATTAGTTTAGTGATTAATCACTAATTAAAAAATGTATGCTTTCTCATAAAGATTATTAGACAGGTATTTTTTTTTTTCATAATTTAAAAGTTATCCTTTCTCATAAAGAATATTAGACAAATACTTTTATTTTTTTCCTAATTTATGAGAATAAAGAATATTCTCATAAAGAATATTAAAAACTGTATGCTTTCTCATAAAGAATAGACAGGTATTTTTCATAATTTTGAAGTTTCAGAACAATTTTAATAAACAAATGCTTCTAGAAAACCTCCTATGATATGATTACTTATCCCAAGCAGAAACTTAAAACTGACTTCAATTATATCATGATAAGAACTTGCGTTTGAGTTAGAAACTAATTCACGACATTTGAGACACATATAAAAAGGTGGGTACATATGATAAGGCACAACAGTTGTGTATATATGTTGAAGAGCTCAAACTTCTAGCTGATAATGAATAAATGTCGATCATTTTCACTTGCCAAGATAAGATTGTTGTTGTCTATCATTTTCTTGTAGTAAATTCGTGGCGCTAATTAATTAAGCTGATGCTTGTTCCTATCTAGCTACATGCCAGTCCAAAGTGTACATCATGATAAATATATGGTTCTCACGGTTTGTTTGGGCAATTTACTTGACTAGTTACATTTTTAATTTCTTGATGTATGTGGAAAGTTTGAAGATAAATTTCTCGCTCACACAAATATATATATATATATACATATGTATATATACATAATTGAAGATTTTTATTTTATTTGTGAGATATTGGGATGAACATAGAAGATAACCAAGACCAAACTGATGGGACTTTAGTAGTATGGTCTGAATAAGTGACTATCACACTACTGGGAGCCACCTACACCTGAGTGGGAGATAACCCATATACATCGGAGGTGGGCGATATCGAACCATTATTTGAGATCATGGCTGGCCCGTATGCGTCCATCGCACTAATTGGCCATTGACAAAATGTATGGAGTTTTAATAAAAGTTTTGTAACATAAAATTACATGTTTAATGATGACCTTAATAGTAATATATCAACTTGAATAATGTAGTTGTGTTATTGTTGCACAATTTGTACAGTTTAATGTAGATTTTGTGGGTTTTTCAAAATATTTGAATTTCAACTCGTTTCACATTTAAGATCATCGTTGATGTTATTATGTGCTTTTTAGTTTCCATTAGTGATACATTAACAATTTTTTTTTTTGAATATAGATTCACTTTGGCAAGAAAAATATAGAAATGCATATTTTCATGTTCAATACAATTATCTAAAACAAAATATGCATCCACTTTTATTCAATTATTATAAAATATGTGTCACACATTTTTGTCTTTTATATTTTACAATTAAGAGTAGAGAAAATGAGACAAATCTTTACATTTTTAATTGGTTGAAAAATTTGAAAAATACTAATCAAAATTTCTAGAAAAGTTTCTCTATCGAGAAACTCGTATTCGTATCATTGGAGAGGATTTTTTTACCTTATTATTTATTTATCTTATGTGGCAAGAAATTCAACTCAAGTAAAATATTGCATTGGAGATGTTATAATTTTTAATATTAATTTGCCATTTCTATCATCATTTTTAGTTTATGATTTTGTATATTTTGTAAAAAAATAAAGAATAAGTGATCTATAATTATATTTCAAGTACTATCATATACATTTATTAATATACGTGAATGAGAATTTCCTTCTTCCGTATTGTGAAAGTATATATATATATATATTCCATTCTTGTAAAAATAATTTTTGATAAGCACGTAAAGTCTGATCTTAACAAATTTGGATAGAACCATAATAATAATAATATATATATTTTTGAAAATAGGTTCATAACTTTTGATGTAGTAAATTTGCAATCGACATATAATTAATTATATATATTAAAAATAATCCAATATCTTTTCTAATTTGTCTGTATTTACACCAAAAGTTGGGGCTATTGTTGGTATTTATTCATTCTATTATAACATTTTCCAAAAACGTATACATAACCTTCAAAGTGGACGCATTAACGACTGGATACATGCTACTTTCAACTGCAAAATTTTAGATGATTTGGCACCTTCATTAAACAGGTCACGAGTGTCTAAAGTAGCAATAACATGCATAAGATAACTTGTACCAAAAACCTGTAACAATGTGATCTGTCAATGCCCTGAAAAGAAGAAGAGAATATTATCAACAACATAATTTTTCATGGTAACTTGTCGTAAAAGAAATTCTTGTCAATTGTAGATGTTCGTCAACAATTGGAGGTGCTAGCTAGCTTCATATTTGGATTGGAAATTCTTGCACGGCATCTGAGAAAGAGAGCATAACTAGCTGGATTTATGCTCTATCAAAATATGGTGGCATATATACCAGTGAAAGCAATTATCTATATAAATATTGTGTGTCAAATTATCATCTAAATATTGTCAACAATTGGAGGTGCTAGCTAGCTTCATATTTGGATTGGAAATTCTTGCACGGCATCTGAGAAAGAGAGCATAACTAGCTGGATTTATGCTCTATCAAAATATGGTGGCATATATACCAGTGAAAGCAATTATCTATATAAATATTGTGTGTCAAATTATCATCTAAATATTGTCAACAATTGGAGGTGCTAGCTAGCTTCATATTTGGATTGGAAATTCTTGCACGGCATCTGAGAAAGAGAGCATAACTAGCTGGATTTATGCTCTATCAATTTATGGTGGCATATATACCAGTGAAAGCTATTATCTATATAAATATTGTGTGTCAAATTATCATATGATATGGTTCTTGTCACAAGGAAAACCAGCGTCAATCTGATTAAAAAGGTTGACATATTGTGGGAGAATAAGTCTCATTAACTTTAAATTTAAATAGGATTGGGATAAACTTAAGATACTAATCATCTGCAAACTATGTGTATTAAACTGATACAATTAGTAATTTAATATTGCTTCTTATACAAGTTATAACTTATGTATGAGATAGTTAAGTTTCTAACATGGTTTACATTCAATTTTACGTTTGGATTCTTATATTCTTGTTCAAATTTTGAACATGATGGAGTGACAAATTTAATATTAAAAATATTATACTAAGTACCCACAAGACATAAAATTGACCTTCTACTTAAAAAAAAAAATCATTAATCGCAATTACTAATCTTCATACATTACAAACGTTTAATTATTAACTTAATTGTATATATGCTATTGTTAAATGTGGTTTGATGGCGAAAAATGCTCATTTAACATGATAATAATTCAGATTTAAATTATCTTGATATAAGTAGTATCTAAAAAAAAATGAAAATAGTTGCGTACACTTTTGGTTGAGTGCCATGTGCTTCTCTATCACAAATGAGGAAGTTCAAATCCTACTTTGAATATTTACTCAAGCATGTATAAGAGAAAAAACTGCTGAATATTTTGTTACCGAAGGAATTTTTTTTTTTTTCGATTTCTAACACTAAGGCTGTGTTTCGAGCTATGTACACAGCGGGAGATTGGATGTAAAGCATGTTAGGTTTTCTTCTTTTTTTTATTTTTTGTCAAAAATTATAAAGATTGGTCCAGAAAAATATTAGGATTAATCGAAACTGATAACACGATACGAGGAACTGCTTCTATATAAAAGAGATTGGTCAACATAAAGATAGAGAAATAATTCATATAAGAATGAAGGATCTATCCACGCAAATTTATGAGCATATGGTCTAGAAGCATCCGAGGCATGTTAGTTTTGTCGTGTCCAATATTTGGCTAAACAATATCGTCAAACAATATCTTCAGAGCGGTGTACAAACCGTGACATTGGATTGCACGCAATGTTGCTGAACAATATTTTTATACACAATGAACGCTGGACACAAAACGCAAGAAACCCACTTCACCGGGAGTTCATTGCTGCCGTTTTTATGTGTTTGACTTTTTTTTTAATCATTTTTATATTTTATTAATGATTAACGTTATGCAATTTAATAATTTATCTAAATGGTATAATAAATTTTTATATAATTACTATATTATTAATATATCATCCCTAAATATAATAATTATAAATCAGTTTGATACATAATTTGAGTGTAAATTTTTAAAAAATATAGTATTATTTTTTATGAATAATACTATATTGTCTAAAAATTTGATAGAATTTCTTTCTCTTATTTTATAATTTCTCTCATATTTAAAGTCATCTTATTCTATTTATATTTTTCAACATTATAGTATATAAAAATAAATTAAAACAATTATAATACACTAAAAATTATTAATACTAAATTTATTATTATTTAAAAATATTTTTATTTTTAAAAAATATTAAAATAATTCTATTTTAACTAAAATATTTAATTTATTAAAATAATAAAATTCAATCCATAAATAAAGGATTGTACTAACAGTACCCAACTCAACTCCTCACTTGAATCCGAAAGAATTCCATGAAAACTGCGATCTTTCTTATTGAAATTTGGATTTATTGAAAATCCTTTAAAATAATCATCATAATTCTGAAAATCACTTTACTTATTAAAATATAAATTGAACGAATAAAAAATCTTTACATTTCTCGGGCTGGACCCATAAATTATATATATAAAATATTCATCGAATACTTAAAAAAGATATTTCATTTTCAATACTATTATAGAAATATATTTACAACTACTAGTAAATTAAAAATAATATACACTAATATAAAATATTCCTATTATTTATAATATTAATGTATTTGAGATCACCATGTAGTCTTTCTCACTGTATACAATCTGCATGATTATATGGTGGATATTTGAAAAAAAAAAGGGTTTTATAAAGGAATAAATATTAATGCCCAGTGAGTGGATATAACTTTTCATAAAATATTTTTAAATAATTTATAATATATTTTTAATAATAATAAATACTTCCCAGATTCATGTAAATTTATATCTGAAACAATAAAACTAAATTCAATAATTTATAACATAATAAAACCGTAACCATTTGTATGAATAATTTCTGATAACTTTATAAAATATATTTTGTAACTATTGTTTATAAATTGCTTCTAAAATATCATTCTGTAAAATTTATGTTCTGTAATCTCGATCTGTACTAATCAAACTCAACATATAATATCTGTAATTTAAAAATCTGTACTAATTAATACCCAAGAAAATTTGTCATACGTGATGGACAAGCTCAATACACACGCAGAATGAGAGATAATATCTGTCATACACCTGCTGGACGACTCTCTCGGACTTACACATGTGAAGCCTACTTGACCGTTAGAGGGAAGAGTACAATCTTAATATTATAAAAGTCTCATTTCAATCGTTTTCAAATCTTAAATAATTTTCATATATCAGTTATATAATTTTATTTCTGAATATAAATATAATTCTTAATAAATATTTTTTTCAAATACAAATAAATAATACTTAATTATTCTAAAACTTTTCATATAATAAACTCAAACTGAAAAATAATAAATTCTGATTGGAATTTCAATTATGTAAACATATATACGTATATAATTAAATTCTAATTTCAAACATATAATAAAATTAATAATTCAAAAAATTAATTAATTAACAAATAATTCATTTTTAATGATTCATAATTAATAAAATCAGGAATATAATAATAAATAATCAATTCAAAATAAATAAATTGATCTTCTCACATAACTCTTTTGCTCAAATCTAGTTATAAATAGGTTTTCATCTGATTTTTCATAATCTTGGATCCACTCTAAAAATCACATAAACTCAATTTAGAACTTATTATAAAATTTAATAATTTTCTAAACTTTAAATTTAATTAAAATAAAATTATTTATCTGAATAAATTGGACATTCAAATATTTATATTATACACGTAAAATTTCCTCCTATTTTTACTTCTCTTTTCTTCTTTCTTCTTTTCTTCTTGCCATTTTCTTTGTTTTCTTGTTGCCGTCTATGTGTTTGGTTTTACGAAAGTTTATATATATATATATATATATATGAGAAATTTATAGTTTTTATCCAAATAAAAAAAAAATTTATTATTATCCAAATTTTTAATAAAATTTATTTTTGACCTCTCCATATATATATATGTAAATTACTAATCACCCCACTAATTTTTATTTTTTAATTATTTATTATTATTATTATTTTTTAATAAACCAACCGACCTACCTGGTTCTTGTTCTGTCCGCCGTCACAATAAATTTTTTTTATATAATATTTATCTTGTAAAGTTTTATTTTACATCTCATATATTGCTATGATTTTTATTCTTTTCTATCCAATTTTATTGAGTTCTTTAAAAAATATCTATAACAAAAATATTTATTCATATTTTTTTATTTTTAAAATTTAAATAAAATAAAATTAATAATAATAAATTAAATTTCAATTATTATCTTAGCTCCACTTAAATTAAACGCTCACGTATGCTGAATGCAATATAATACATTTTAATATAATACGATACGGCCTACCGAATGGAATATAATGTCTAGGCTGGAGGGCAAATCAGAAACAGTACAATTTTTTCATTTTTCAGTTTTTATAATCATAAATGTTAAGGGCACATAATACATATTTGTGAGGTACTTACCCCTGTAAAATTCAATGCATAACACCCGGAAAAAAATCAGTGGAAGAGTTTAGAGCTCTGTATTTCGGTTTAAAAAGCAGCAGAGAGACCTACCAATAGGTGGCAGCTGAACAGCCACTGCACCATCGCCATCTACCTCTAACATCCTCAAAACCACCCTCTTCATTTCTCCAAAATGGTCTCGGGAAGTAGTGTCCAGCAATCCTCGTTCATGTCTGATTTCCTCCAAAACTGTGGTGGCTACGCCGTCGTCGATGGTGGCTTTGCCACCGAGCTCGAACGCCACGGTGCCAACCTCAATGATCCTCTTTGGAGCGCCAAGTGCCTTGTCACTTCTCCCCACCTTGTCAGAAGGGTACGCTCTGTCCATCTCTCTCTCTGGTTTTAGTCTCTGCACGCTTTTACATGTATACATGTCTTCTGTTTTGTGCTTGTGTTTACCGTTAAATAAATGAAGACTGGTTTTGCTTTTCTTTTTTTTTTCCTCTCTAAAGTCGGTTTCTATACTCACTAACCGACATGTAGTTCATTTCATTTATTCGATGTTAAAAGATAAAGCAGCAGACCGGCTCTGGTTCCTGCATTTTAATTGAATAAGTTCTTATTTTGTTACAAACACTATTTGTAACATTGGAGAAATTTAGCTAAAAACGGGTCACATAGAGCACTCATTTATACGGGTAATGATACATGGCACTCATTTAAACCGCAATTGCAAACGTGTCAAAGTGTTGTCTGAAAATAAACACTAGAGAAAAAGTTTCAGAATTCAGTCATTCTTCCGTTTTCGATAATATTCAAGAATATTCAGACTTTGCATGAAAAAACAAACAACAACAAACAACCGCTAGTTGCTATAAAACTACAAATCCTGAATAGCTCTGTTTGTATGTATATTGATGAGGGTGATATAAATATTTGAAAACTAGTACGAAATGGATCTTATCCATTCTTTTTGGAATATATCTAGTCAAATTAGTGAAAATGGTACAGAGAAAAAAGTTGCAGTGAAATCAGGATCTGGCAATCACAGAAACATGACATGTAACAGGTCTGATGGTAGCATGTTAGATGTGTCGAGTGAAGGGGTTTTTTTTTATTTATTTTTTTAAAAAATTAAATTCATTTGAGTTTACCTCATAATTATAATTAAATAATATACAGAAATATTTTATACAATATCATGTAAGGCAGTCAGAGGATCTAAGCATTGGTGGCTGTAACTTGTAATGTTTTTTGATGTAATTTGTATATAATAACATGATGGTTCTGGGTAGAAATCATATTTTTTCTACTCTCTCATTATTGTCCAAGTATAACTTATTATTGATCCTTAAATTACAGTTTAAGGATATGATAGTGGGGTTGATCTTTAAGATTCTCCTAGGTTTTTGTTTTAGTTGTGTTTTCTATTATTATATTGATTGTACAGTTTTGCTTAGTTAAGATGATTCCTTAAATTCTTTCCAAAAATAAAAAAAAGATGGTTCCTTAATTATTCTTTAATCCAAGTTGGTTTTTCCATGTACTTTTAGGAAGTGATGTACTTTTTGAAGTTAGATGTTGCAAATAAAACAGCTGTTGCTTTTCCTGGGCTTCTTAGAAGGATTAATGTATGTAAAAACTAAATATGCTGCCTTTTTACATGAATATAAAGATATAAAAAGGATCTCATGACCATCTAATTAAGGACCAAACATGCGAAAATTATCAGTTTGAATAAAGAATGGATTGACTAGTATTTGACAACAATGTATTCCTTGCTTGTGAAAGTGGAAGTTATGAAAAAGTGAAATCCCAGAAACAGAGGAGCAATAGGCTATATTTTTAAGGACAAATTTATTAGACTGGAATACGATGTGAAACATGTTGGGTTGAAAATATTGAGAATTTGACTAGTTGATTTGCGAAAACAATCCAGTCTTTGCTTTTGAGTTGGAATCGCTATTTTTGATGAATTTTTGATGTGAACAGGTAGAGCATGATTCTTTTTATACCGCATTATTACTGCTGAAGTTAGCTTCTTGAAATACTCATCCAAATATGTTAAATGTTTAGAAATTAGGATATAGTCAACGTATTTTGACAAACAATGCCTTTCTAGAGTGTTCTCTGTGATCTACTTTGAATCTAAACTCTAGGTAATTGATTTGACGAGGAATGCATCCTAGAAAAGAGTATGCTTTGTATAAGGAGGTGGTCTTGAAATTGCAATTATGTTAATGAAACAACAATGTTGTAATCCATGTGTTATTTGATGTTATTGTGGGGGCGGTAGCAAGTTTGTTCTTCAATAAAATGTGCTGAAGTGCAACTTTAGTTCTATGACAAGCCTTAATTGTATTGATGATGCTAGTATTTTCCTACAAGTTATGCATTTCTTGTCCTATTGATATTAACTTGCTTAATGTAACAGGTTCACCTAGATTACCTTGATGCTGGTGCAAATATCATATTAACGGCATCTTATCAGGTGACTATATTTCTTTTATGCATACAAGTCTCTTTTATATTTTGTTTTTTACTTCTAATGGAAAATAGCGAACAAACTCTTTAATTTGATTCAGGCCACCATTCAAGGTTTCGAGGCCAAAGGCTATTCTACAGAGGAAGCAGAACATTTGCTTAGGAGAAGTGTTGAAATTGCTCGTGAGGCACGTGATATCTATTATGACAGATGTACTAAAGATTCTTGGGACTTCAACAACAATGAAAGTACTTCAAGCCGTCCACTGTTAGTTGCTGCTTCTGTGGGCAGTTATGGAGCATATTTGGCCGATGGGTCTGAGTATAGGTGAGTGGACTTGGTGACGTAGACTTAAGCACTTATACAACAGTTACATTTTTTCAAGTATGACTGAGTGCATGCCTGCTGTAGTACGTAACTCATGTAATTGACAAATATATTTGTTTTTAGTTGGTAGGGGTTTATCTTGTAAGACTTAAATGTAACATTTGCAGCAGATAGACTTAAAAAGACTTGAGTGATCTCAGTGATATATGTGGGGATAACATCATTGTCTATCTGTTGTCTCTTTTTATAGTGGGAACTATGGCGATGCTGTTACTCTGGAAACTTTGAAGGATTTTCACAGGAGAAGGATACAGATTCTAGCAAATTCAGGAGCGGACTTAATTGCTTTTGAAACCATTCCAAATAAATTGGAAGCCAAGGTATTTGCTTTGTATGTGACAGCTATTATAGAACAAATACTTCTAAAATGTTATATCGTATGTTTAACTATGATCGGTAACAATGTAGATTTGTTATATGGCTATACGATTATGTGACATGTATTTGGAATCATTTTCATTCTAGTTCTGGTTGACTCTGAATTTTGCTTGTGTACGTACCTAATTCAGGCTTATGCTGAGCTTCTGGAAGAAGAAGAGATTAATATTCCTGCATGGTTTTCTTTCACTTCTAAGGATGGAATCAATGTGGTTAGTGGTGATTCTATATTAGAATGCGCCTCCATCGCAGATTCATGCAAACAAGTTGTCGCTGTTGGAATCAACTGTACTGCTCCTAGATTTATTCATGGACTGATACTCTCGGTTAGAAAGGTATGATCCTCGACTTGGACACCTTTTAGTGAATTAAATTTTCAAACATGACAATAGCTGTTGCAGAAATTGATTTTGTGGTCCTTGTGATTCAACAAATGATTTGCTGTTCTAATACTGGATTGTTTACTAAAATGTTTTCACCGAAATAATAACGTCACTTACTTTTTCAAATTGTATTGATTTGTCTTTTAAATTTTTTCTGGCTAATTAATCTGGCAGGCAACTAATAAACCAGTGATCATATATCCTAACAGTGGGGAGACATATGATGCTAACCGCAAGGAGTGGGTGGTGAGTTCCAACCTGCACATTTCCCTTCGAATCTTTACCTTTAGTTTCTAGGTGTCTTAGAAGCATCTTCACTTGTTCCTTTCTCTTTGCTACTGGACTCTGCAGTCACTGCATCACGGTTTAATGTTCAGTCACTTATTCACTTCACATTACAGCCTATTATGTAAATAGTCAGGTTTCAGAAATTTTGGCATACAGTCCTTGTCAGTGGAAATCTCTGCCCTTTAAAGGCTTTTGAAGGTTTTCCGTCGATTGTAGTTATTTTTCTCTTCATTATCTATTGTACGTTAGTGATCTAGGATTTTGATGATTTATATTGCAGGAATCAGCTGGTGTAAGAGATGAGGACTTTGTCTCCTACATTGGAAAGTGGCATGACGCCGGAGCTTCCCTTTTCGGAGGCTGCTGCAGGACTACTCCAAGTACTATCAGAGCCATAGCCAGAGTTCTATCTACCAAATCATCACCATCCTTAAACTAGATGACTATAAAATGCGCGAGAATGTGTCTGGGGATTTTGCTTTTCCAAAAGGGGCCTGTATTCCAACCCAATGTTGTGTCGTGTAATTTACCTTTTGTCTCCTGCGAGTCAGTGTAAGAAAAGATCCAACTTGCGTTCATGTGATGTAACGTTCTCCAATGCAAAGGACAAATGAAGTTTTCGTGCTTGCTTAACCATTTCATTCTTTCATGACAACATTTTTTTTTTTTAATTTATTTTTTTTATCCTGTGTTTATCATTTAGAAAAATGATGGCACAGCATGTCCTCCCTAGCTCAGTTATGTATATCTCCATTACCTCAGTGACGGGGTTAAGTATTTTATAAATATTTACTGTAAAAGTGAATAGAAGAGAGATTTGCTGGAATATATTTTTATTGATGTTATAGTCCAAATATATACAACCTGCTAACTTTTTCTACAAGTCTATTACTTCCTACAATTAAGTTATCACAGCTACAATACAACAAAGCTACATGAATACTAATTATAATTAAGGAATACATAAGGAAAACAAATATTTACTATTAATACAAAGGATATGACAGATTTGACTTTCCAACACTTCCCCTCAAGTTGGAGAGTGGATGTTTTGCACTCCCAACTTGCGAACCATAGGTATAAAAAACTCCTTTCCCAAAGCCTTGGTCAAAACATCAGCTAACTGATTTGCAGAACTCACAAATCTTGTTACCACATTACCATCTTGAATCTTGTCTCTTATAAAATGACAATCCATCTCTATGTGCCTTGTACGTTCATGAAAAATAAGATTTGCTGCTATGTGTATTATAGCCTTATTGTCACAATACAGCAATGCAGCCTCTTGATGCAAAACCCCTAATTCTCTGAGTAAATAACGAAGCCATGTCAATTCACAACAAGCTCATGTCATTGCACGATACTCTACTTCGGCTGAAGAAAGGGAGACTGTTTTCTGGCGCTTCGACCTCCATGAAATTAACGAGGGACCTAGAAATACACAGTACCCTGTAGTAGATCTTCTCGTAAGTGAGCATCCTGCCCAATCTGAGTCAGAGTAGGCTCGCAGCCGAAGATCACTGGTTGAGGAAAAGAAGAGGCCTTGGCCAGGCGCAGATTTCAAATAGCGTACCACCCGTAAAACTGCTTCCCAATGATCCTTTCGAGGTTGGTGCATAAACCTGCTCAATATATGGACAGAATACGTAATATCCGGCCTTGAAACTGTGAGATATATTAATCTCCCAACTAATCGTCGATATCGTCCTGGATCTTTGAGTGACTCACTCTTATCAGACAATTTTAAACCACGTTCCATAGGAGTATTGATAGGAGCTGCCCCTAATAACCCTGCATCCTTAATGATTTCCAATGCATACTTATGTTGAGAAATAAAAATACCATTCCTAAATGCAAAAATCTCAATACCGAGGAAATACTTCAATTCACCAAGATCTTTAAGGCGAAATTTATTATGCAAGAACTTCTTGATATGAGTTATACTCACAGGATCATTGCCAGTAATTAAAATGTCGTCAACATATATCAAAAGAGCAGTAAAGGACTTGCCTTGCTTCCTGATGAACAAAGAGTAGTCAGCTTTTGATTGTTCATACCCAGTTGAACGGATGGCCTCAGAGAATTTGGCAAACCATTAACGAGATGCCTGTTTCAACCTATATAATGACTTGTGGAGGCGACAAACCAAGTGTTCCTCCCCCTGTCGCTGAAGCCCTGGCGGTGGAGACATGCAAATTTCTTCGTGGAGGTCACCATGGAGAAAGACATTATTAACGTCGAGTTGATGAAGGGACCAACCACGGGCAGCAGCTAAAGCTAATAAACAATGAACAGAGATGATCTTGGCTGTCGGAGAAAAAGTATCCTGATAATCAACTCCCTCCAATTGAGTGAACCCTTTTGCCACAAGGCGCGCTTTGTACCGCTCAATGGATCCATCAGACTTAAGTTTAATCTTGTAAACCCAACGACAACCAATGGGAGTCTTGCCAGCCGGAAGAGGAGTGAGAGACCAAGTGCCATTTGCTTTAAGAGCTTGTAATTCAGAACGCATTACATCTTGCCACTTAGGGTGAGCAGCCGCCTCTGAATAAGACCTGGGTTCAGTGACAGTACCAAGTTGAGCAACAAAAGAGTGATATGCAAGCTTGTATCTATGATATGAAACATAATTTGTCAGTGGATAGCGTGTACCTTTGGTTAGACCTAGAACGAAGGAAGTCGATTGGTCGGAGTAAACGTTGGAGCAGACATAATCATTGAGCTTGACCGGCGGAGCAGTCTGACGACTGGAACGGCGGAGTGGTTCTGGTGGTGGAGCAAGATGCTTGGAGAGGGATGGTTCAGGTGAAAGAAGAGAGTGGTCGGGGAGATTAGATGATGCTCCCGGTGCCTGAGATGGTGGATCAGAGGTCGCCGGTTCGATGGTGGTCGAAAGTGATGGATTGGAGACTGTTTGTGGTGCAGGAGGTGAAATGGGAAGTATGTGGTCAAGAGGAGGCGGATGTGTTTTGGGATCAAAGACTGATTCAAAGGTATCATGGGTCAGTAATGGAATTGGCAGAGATGCATCAGAATTGGGCTTGATAGAAGCATATGGAAAAATATTTTCATGAAATTTCACATCCCAGCTAGTAAAAACATTTTTGGTTGATAAATCGAATAATTTGTATGCTTTTTGACCGATGGAATAGCCGATGAAGATGGAGGGCAAGGCTCGACGATCAAATTTGTGAGAAGTGTGAACGTTAGTGGCATAAGCAAGACAACAAAACACACGGAGATGAGAATAAGAGGGCGGTTTTGAATAAAGAAGTTTGAAAGGAGTTTTGAAAGAGAGAACTGGTGAAGGTAACCGATTGATGATGTGGACAGCGGTGAGAGCACATTCTCCCCAAAATTGTGAAGGGAGGTGAGCATGAAATTTTAAAACACGAGCCACCTGTAAGATGTGACGATGTTTGCGTTCCACAACCCCATTTTGTTGAGGAGTGTAAACACAAGTATGTTGAAAATGACGCCATTATCATGAAAAAAGGAACGAAGTGAGATAAATTCCCCATCATTATCACTTCGAAAAGTTTTAATGCGAGATTCGAATTGAGTGGAAACATAACTGAAAAAGCGTTTTAAAATTGATTGTGCTTCATTTTTGTGACGCATTAAAAAAATCCATGTGAAACGTGTATAATCATCAACAATTGTAAGAAAATAATTAGCACCAGAAAAAGAAGAGTGTCGATAACGACCCCAAATATCACAATGTATAATATCAAATGGCTTTGTAGAGGAAATAGTACTAGTACCAAAAGGTAAACGACTCTGCTTAGCCAAAGGACATGTATGACAAGCATTATTTGACTCAACAGAAAAATTTAAAAAATTCTTAGCAATGAAACTTAAGCGAGAGGGTGATAAATGGCCTAAGCGACTATGCCAGAGGTTGGTGGATGAAGTGGTGAGGTTGCAAGCTAGACGATTTGTAGATGAGGAAGGGTTGATTAAAGATTTCTCTGTCGCTAGTGCCACCAAATAATATAGTCCATCACGTTGTTTACCCAAACCAATCGTCCTCCTCGTAGCCAGATTCTGCAAAATACACCAATAAGGGAAAAACGTCACTGAACAATTTAGACCTCTTGTCAAACGACTAACTAACATCAAATCAACTTGGAATGTAGACACAGATAACACATCATGCAGATAATAGACGGAATTCAGGGGTAAAGACCCTTTTGCTACAATATTCGCTTTTTCTCCACTAGGCAACAATATGGGCGGTAGCAAGCAATTTTTTATCTTTATACAACAGTTTAGATGACGAAGTAATATGATCTGTTGCCTCGCTGTCAATAATCCAATTATGGGAATCGATTTTAGACAAACCTGGCTTTATTACTGCATTCGCTTTGGAACTAGAGCCTTCATCTTGATTGTTAAGGAGTGACAAAAGCTGCTTGAGTTGGGTTTCTGATAATGAAACTGTAGGCCTTACCTCATCATTGTGTGACAACTCAGATACTTGATTAGCAGCAGAAAACCCTTTATGTTGATTTGAATTTGAGCCTGAATTCATTCTTGCCTTGGGATGACCTGATGGGTACCCATGTAATTGAAAACACTTTTGGACCCAATGGCCCATCTCTCCACAGTAAGTGCACTGAGGTCGTCCCTTTCCTGATCCAAAACGACGTCGATCCTGCTTTGAGCGTCGTTCTCCTTGCGATCGGACATTCTGAGGTTGAGATGAACGATTCGCTGAGGACTGGTATGAGTGATCTGTTCCTACTAAAAGGTTTGATTTTCCCCGATTGTTGTTGTGACGCACCGCCATAGCAGCGCTCCCACCAAGCTCAGTTGCGGTCTGTGTGGTACTGATGAGTCTTTGCTTTTCTTCTTGAGAAACTGAAGAGTAGGCTTGGCGGATGGAAGGCAGATGATTCATCAGTAGGATTTGACCGAGAATTGCAGAGTAAGTCTCATTCAAACCCATTAAGAATTGCATCAATCTTTGTTGATCTGCATGTGCTCCATGTGTTGCATCTGAATATGAAGCCAATTCATCCCATAAGCCCTTCAATTTAGTATAGTAGGCAGAGACAGAGAGCTGTTCTTGTCGAAGATAAGCAATATCTCGCTGAATCTAAAAGATGCGAGGTGCATTATTTTGAGAGAATCGCTCACGGAGATCTTCCCAAACTTCATGAGCAGTAGAATAATATATCACACTATCTGTAATTTTTGCATTGAGAGTATTGATGATCCAGGAATGAACCATGTCGTTACATTGCGACCAAGTTGCATAGCCTTCAGGATCAGCTTCTTCTGAAGGAGCTTTGATAGAACCATTGACAAATCCGAGTTTGTTCTTGGAGTTTAAAGCCAGAGTCATAGCCCTTTTCCAACCAGCATAATTGTCTCCATGCAAAGATTTGGAGACTAGAACCAATCCTGGATGATCTGAGTGATGAGAGAAATAAGGATTTGAGATGTCAGATTTTGAAGAATTCGATAAAAACTCCTGCTTAAATGAAGTGGAAGAGGCAATAGTCTTCCTAGAATTTAATGGAGATGTTGGTGGAACTTCATCGTTAGCCATGATAGTTGAAAAGCTGAGAAGATGTCTACACGAGAGAATAGAGTGCAGAGATGAGTTGGGATCTTAACCCCGCTCTGATACCATGTAAAAGTGAATAGAAGAGAGAATTTGCTGGAATATAATTTTATTGATGTTATAGTCCAAATATATACAACCTGCTAACTTTCTCTACAAGTCTGTTACTTCCTACAATTAAGCTATCACAGCTACAATACAGCAAAGCTACATGAATACTAACTATAATCAAGGAATACATAAGGAAAACAAATATTTACTATTAATACAAAGGATATGACAGATTTGACTTTCCAACATTTACAAGGAATTGTTTCTCAGGTGTAGGAAAACATATTTCCTTATTATGAGAGTACATATTCGTTCCTTTCAGTAGTAATAATTTTTTATATAATTTAGATTCATTTGGTGTAGGCTATTAAGAAAAATGATTATTCAATGGTAGCTGGGTCTAAATTGTTTGCTATAGGATCATGTGGTTCATGTTCATCCACACTATTTCAAATCTATCGAATTGATGAAAAACTGCGGACTATGTTAGAGTTGTCACTTGGTCTCCAAATCTTTATCCCCATTAGGAGGGAGATTTTGGGGATTAAAGATAGGGATGGATGTCCTTTCCCAAATCCAACCAGGGATGGGGAGACTCCATCTTTATTTCCAATATGAAAATATTTAAATTAATTATAATAATTTCCCCATTTATGATTGTATCATATGTAATAATTTTATATTATTCTAATTTTTGTCATATGTAATGATTTACGTAAGAAACTTGTTAATTATAATATGATAGTTTATATAAGAGGTTATAATTATAATTTAAGATTATAATTATAATATAATGTTGTAGGAACCCTACCGTAATTAGTGAGAATTCTTATTTAATTCTCATCCAAGGGGATTCTCTTAGGATTCGGCCAGATTATAATTTCTTTAATCTAATTAAATAGAAAATACAATGGATTCGATCCACCGCCAGACCTACTCTAGAAATCATTGCACACCCAAATTAGGAAATACGCTTGAGACTATTACGGAAATTACATAACCAAAAGGAAATCCTGTGAAGACCAGGAAATTTCCTGTAGCCGTAGGATAAAGGATACATGACTTGATCTCAAACGTCCATCGTGCATGACAACTCCTATATAAAGGTTTGCTTCTCAATGCATATAACACCACTTCAGGAAGATATATACTCAGAAATTTGTATTGTAATTGAGTTGTTTCACTTTCAGTTGATTTTCTTGTAAATTATTAAAAAGATGGTGGCTAGCTTACTAGCGAGACCAGAATTCTTTCTGTCTGGTAATGGAGATCATATGTTACATGAATTTCCTGTCAACATTGATCACCAGAATCAAAACAATAACTATCAGGGAATTCTTCTGTCAGAGTCTTCTTCTACTATCTGGTCTGTTGTCTACGAAGAAGAAGAAGACAATGATGGTGTTGGTGATTATTCGAAAGTATTATATCTGACCAAGCTTGAATTTCCTCTGGATGTCAAGCCTAGTCTTGGTGCTACCTGCAGGCTTTCAAATTCCTGCAACGGCCTCGTGTGTGTAGTCATTTTAGGGGATTCTGTTGTTATATGGAATCCATCTCTTCAGGATTATAAGAGAATTCCCACCAGCCCTCTTTCTGATGGTAATGGTGGTGATATATTTGGGATTGGATATGATTCCATCGCTGATGTTTACAAGGTAGTGAGATTTCCTTCAATTCTTTGTGACAGTGAACATTCTCCCAGGAACAGGATTGAAGTTTTCTCCCTGAAAGCTAACTCTTGGAAAACCATTCAGGACAGCAGCCGGGAATTCCCGTATTTTGTTTTACAAGACAGTCGTGCAATTACTGTGAATGGACGTCCACACTGGAATGCAGAAGGGCACATTCTTTATTTTGATGCAGGTAAGGAATGTCTCGGTGAGCTGCCTCGGCCAGAAACAAGTTTAGCAATAGAATCCTTACAGGAGTTCAGAGGGTGTCTAGCAGTGCATATTAGTGAGCTGTTGAGTCACCACGAGTTATGAGTGATGAAGGAATATGGAGTGAAAGAATCCTGGACTAGATTGTTAAGGATTCCAACTATGCCTCTACCAGGTTCACCTAATGCTTTTCTTCCATTGGAACCTTTCGGTTTCACCAAGGATGGCCAAGTTCTATTGAAGATGGATCACTATGGCTTCTTTTTGTACAATCCAGGAAATGGCGTGTACAAGAAATTCGACATCCCACAGGAAATAACGTACTATTTTGGAGACATTCCATATGTTGATAGTCTAGTTTCACCCAACCGTGGATGCGTATTCTATTTGAAATAGCAGGCACAACATGGCAGGACAAGTGACTTGCAAGAGTTTTATCTTTTTATTTGATTCTTTTTTTTCTTTTCGTTTGGAAAAGAAAACGAGATTACAGCTTTTGCTATTTAATAAGTCATAACCTAGTTTCTAGCTTGAATGATTTGTAATAACTTCTAGATTATGAGAGAACCAATGATCCTTAGTTTGTTTTGAGATCATAATAGTCAAGAATATGTTTGTTAAGTACACAATTTCACCATTAATACATATTAGTGTTGTTTCAACTTGAAGAAACTTATATGCATAATTTATTCATTCATCTATTATGTTATTAGTTTACTTCACAAATTTTGTAAGTTTTTTTTTCTCGTAAAGATAGAAGTTCAAGGTCTTCTTAAATATCGACTAGACAACAAAAATTATATTTTATTTTAAATTTAAGGGCCTATAAATTTGTTTTTAATTAGTATAATATCGGTAACTTGAAGTTTATTTTATTTCTCTAAGAATTTATCTAAGGGGAAATTTTAATTTAATCCTTAACGTTTGACAAAATATTACTTTTTTACTAATATTTGTATTTTGAATTTCTGCCATCCCTAACGTTTCAAAAATACATCAATTTAGTCAAATGTTAGTCAACGAGGGTTAATTTGGTCATTTTAATTTGAATATATTTATATAATTTTAATATATATTTAATATAATATATATTTTTATACTTTTAATTTAATATATATAAAAAAAATTAAGTTAAAAAAACAAAAAAACAAAAAAGAGGAGGTCATGGAGACCTTCTCCTCCCGACGATGGAGACCAGTACTGGTCTCCATCGCCGGACCGGAGACCGGGTCTCCGGCCTGGTCTCGCTGGAGACCTGGTGCTGGTCTTCAGCTCGCTGGAGACTGGAGACCAACTGGTCTCTAGCGAGACCAGTTGCTGGTGACTCCAGCAACTGGGCTGGAGACCTCCAGCAAGTTGCTGGTGACTCCAGCAACTGACCAGAAACTGATCTTCAGCCTCGCTGAAGACCAGACCAGCCTCGCTAAAGACCAGTTTCTGGTCTCCAACGGTGCTGGAAACCAGTTGCTGGAGACACCAGCAACTGGACTTTTTCTGATCTCCAGCGGGGCTGGAGACCAGTTGCTGGAGACACCAGCAACTGGGCTGGAGACCAGAAACTAGTCTTCAGCCTTGCTAGAGACCAATTTCTGGTCTCCAGTAGTCTGGAGACCAGCGAGTTGCTGGTGACTCCAGCAATTGACCAGAAACTGATCTCCAGCCTCGCTGAAGACCAGACCAGCCTCGCTAGAGACCAGTTTCTGGTCTCCAGCGGGGCTGGAAACCAGTTGCTGGAGACACTAGCAACTGGACTTTTTCTGATCTCCAGCGGGGCTGGAGACCAGTTGCTGGAGACACCAGCAACTGGGCTGGAGACCAGAAACTGGTCTTCAGCCTCGCTAGAGACCGGTTTCTGGTCTCCAGCCGTTGGAGACCAGTTTTCTGGCTCCAGCCGATGGTTGGTTGGATCTGGTCTCCGGCGATGGAGACCAGAAGGTCTCTTTTTTTGTTTTTTTTTTTTCATTTTTTTTTATTTTACATTAACTTTTTTTTTTTTTATTTGGATAAATATTTTTTTTTTTTAGATTTGGAAGATGTTTGGTTTGATATTATATCTTTAATTTGGATGATGTTGATTTGATGAAAATAATGAAGTGATGATTTTGATGAATGTAGAAGATGAAATTGTAGACGAGGAAAATGATGAAAGGTAGAAGATGAAGATGAAGAAGAATTTTTTTTTATTATTTTATATTAAAATTATTATTTTTTAATTAAAATATTTGTTAACAATAAATTATATTAAAATTTTTGATTTAATAATGTGTCACAATTTTATTGAAAGGTGATCAATGACAATTTTGTAATAATAGAAATGCCTATTTTGTAATTATCAGGTTTTGAATTGGTAATTACGTCATTTTAACTATTTTAAGTTATATTATGGGTAAATTTGTTGTAACACCCTTACCCCAAATTCCCGTCTGTACGAGGATCGAGGCGTGGGATGTTACTCTTTTTCTTATTTCAAAATTTCTTTTATCATTTTCAAAAACTCTTATTATACTTTAACGAAATTTCGACAGAGTTTTCTCTATTTTTTCTGAAAATCCAAATTTAAACCTGTAGAGAAAACACACTTCTAAATCAATTCATTTTTCAACTTCCTGGTTTCGGACCTCTCGTCCGTTTCCAATCCACTCCAACACACAATCATTTGATAATAAATATTTCGATCAACATTCAAATATTTTACAAAGATAATACCATATAAAATCTTTTTCAACGGATAATTTACAGAAGTTATTACTAGTGATAAACGTTAAATCCACACAACATGATTGTGGCCAAAATAGGATATTCCTACAACACAACAATGATGATTACCAAAATGATGAGGGCGGATGTGACTTGAGGGAAACTGCAGCTATTTTTGTCTTTGTCTTTGCTTCAAGCCCTATTCAACTACCTGCGCGCGGTAAATCCAACGCGCTAAGTCTTTCGACTTAGTGGGTGTACTCACATAATATTGAAATCATAATTATTTTCAAAATACAAGCATAAATTAAAACAATATGCACGATCATAATTTATTTATCAATAAAACACACGGTACCTAATTTCACAAAATAAATCATAATTCTGTGACTTTCCAATACATTTTTATTGCAAGCACAATCACAATCTAATTTTCACAAATGCCATTATCAAATAAAATCACAAGATTTTCTTTATTCAATTTATTTTAGCCCTTCGTAAAGTCTATCACGATACCATGGATCGGTAATGGGTTTACTGGCATCAGCCAGACTCAACGGCAACCCCGGCAACGGCCGCTCGGTGTCTATCCACCGGGTCGCATATCACAATCTGTTTCCGTTTCAGGACCGGGCATTCGGTGCCTCTCACAGTCCGTCATACAACGTCTATAAGCAATCATAACGGTGCAGTACTGCTAAAAATCACCCTATTGGCTAGCCAACTACCAATCCCCACCTACCGGTGATTAGTTTTACTTGGGCCCTTTAAATTTTTCAACAATACAAAATATTTAAATTTGTAACAAAACTTTAATCACATAAACATTTTATTTCATATTTAAATCTGTTATTCCAGATTCTTCGGGGTACCACTCGTGATCATTTCAAATGACCATTTCGCCCCTAATCTCATTATCACATCTTAATAAAATTATTATCTCATTTCTCTTATTTTTGGGACGATCCCAAAATAGGATATTCTCAAAATTTTCATTCCAAATCTTAAATCCATCAAACATACCACCAATACATCACATAATTAACATCTCAAGGCAAACAAAATGACGAAAATACCCCTATAATAATTTATACATCAATTTCGACTATAGGGGATTTTAATTGCGAAAATTGTTTCGAAATCATTTTTCTTCAAATATTTTCATCAAATAACATATAATTAATACCCAAAACAATTTAATATCTCAAACAAACAATTAAATCAACTATTACGATAATAAATATATATTAAAATTCGGAATTAATAAGCAAAATTTTTAAAAATATGAGTACACCAACCTTTGGGCTTTCTACTAGCCTCTAACAGCTCTCAATTGATCCCTAAAATCTTTAATTGAAATTTCTGGGATCAGAATCGCGTATTTCTCTACCTGGGGTTTGAAAAATTAAAGAAAATCATGCTTGAGAGGTGATTAAGCTATCATATAATGTTATTGATGCTTCCTAAATATTCTAGTATGCTTCTACATGAATTTCTACACGATTTGAGCTCTCAATGGGATAAAAAAATTAACTTACCCGAATTTCACTTCACTGACAATTTTTCAAGTCTAGATTGAGACACCCAATAGCTTGAATGAGGTTAGATCTAGGTGTTTTGGTTAGGAAATGGGTTGAAATGGGTGATTAAACTAAAAGAAATAAAGAAATTAGAAAATAAAATAAAAAAAATCAAAAATTCGCACCAGAGACGCAGCCGGCTGAAGGAAAGAGAAAAAGGAATAGTGCCGGTCACTATGCTTGTCTTTTTATATAATTTTTTTATGTCAAATTACAATTTAGTCCCTCAAAAATTTAAAATGTTAAATCGACCCCTAAACTTTTTAAAATTCTCATTTAAACCCCTCGAATAATAAATATTCCTAACTTGATATTTTTTTTCATTTCTTATTCCATCTTAACCCCAAGACCAACTACTTTATTACCTTTATGTCACTCATTGAAGTTTTATTTTAATCCCCCTTGAAAATAAAATTCAATATATATATAAAAAAATTCAGAAAATTTTGGGACGTTACATTTGTCTTTTTATCTCGTCTAGTTAGTTTGACTGTTATCTTTTTGGTCAGATGGACTAAATTGATGCATTTTCGAAACGTTAGGGATGACGGGAATTCGAAATGCAAACGTTAGTAAAAAAGTAATATTTTACCAAACGTTAGGGATTAAATTAAAATTTTCCCTTTATCTAATTTTTTCACTTAACACTAAATGATAGTTAATGAGTCTCACCCACAAAAATAATTGAATTATAAAATTAAAAACTTTTCATCATTCACTTATTTAAAATGTATCAAATCAAATTAATAATTTTCAGTTTGTAAATTATCCTTTTTAATTTTGTGTACATTATATTTCAACTTTTCTTACAACTTTAAGCTAAGGTTTAAAATGAAATAGCAGTCATAAAACTTTTAAATTATATTATGACTTTTAAATGACCTAGCAATCATAAAACTTGTAAAGTAATCACTTCCAATTTAAAATATCTTCACTATAATTTATTGGAGATTTTATTTATCTGCAACTTAATTTTGATTTTTATTGAAATTTTAATGTAAATTCTCTTTTCAATACTTTTTATAATTAAAAAGATACAAACATTACTATTCAATCTTAAGAAAAAACAACCACAAAGTAATTACATGCTGATTTGCATGAGTATAGGATTTTTTATTTATAGTAGATTTATGCGTGTGTTTTTTTAATTTTTTTACTTTTTTATGATGAAAAAGATAATTAAATTTAATTAAAATTATTCACGTGCATCACAGTCTAACTTTTAGGACAAATGTGAAACTTGAATCATTGATTATTTAGAATTTCAATTGTGATATTATAATTTTGTAATTTTATGAATAACATGTTAAACCTTGATATTTTTTGCCAATATTTTTCTCCTAAATTATCTTTTAAATGTTGGTGATAATTTTTTTTTTTTTTAAATGAAAAACAAAATCGGTTAAGACAGTTACTTTATATAGTTGGAGGAACAAGAGAGGATTTGTTAAACTGTTGCATTGCAGTAAGTGCAAACACAAGCTCACAACAATGGCTGCCACTCTAACTCAGTCTCCACTAGTGTTGGCAACCCCAACATCCACCAATCTACCCAACCAACACAACCCCAGAGCCAAACCCATCTCCAAACACTCCTCTATACCTCTCAACAACTGCAAAACCTTAGACCAGCTCAAGCAGCTACATTGTCACATAATAAAGCAAGGGAAAAACCAAAGCATTGCCTATGCTACCAAGGTTATTGCAACATGTGTTGAAATGGGCACTTTCGAAAGCTTGAAATTTGCCCACAAAGCTTTTGATGTGTTCAAGAGTGATAGTGAGAGTAATGGTACTTTGTTCATGTACAATTCTTTGATTAGAGGGTCCTCTAGTTTAGGACTTGGTGTGGAAGCTATATTGCTTTATCTTGAATTGGTGGGGTTTGGTTTTTTGCCTGATAAGTTCACGTTCCCGTTTGTGTTGAGTGCATGTGCCAAGTGTATGGCTCATAGCGAAGGGGTTCAGGTTCATGGAGTGATTGTGAAGATGGATTTGGGAGGAGATGCGTTTATAGCGAATTCTTTGATTCATTTTTATGGTGAATGTGGGATGGTTGATCTTGGGAGAAAAGTGTTTGATCAAATGTCTGAGAGAAATGTTGTGTCTTGGACTAGTTTGATTTGTGGGTGTGCTAGGAGAGATAAGGCTAAAGAGGCTGTTGATCTGTTTTTTGAGATGGTGGAGGAAGGTGTGAGGCCCAATTCGGTCACGGTGGTTTGTGTTGTTTCTGCTTGTGCCAAGTTGCAAGATGTTGGATTGAGTGAGAGAGTGTGTGCTTATATTGATGAGTCAGGAATAAAGGTGAATGCTCTTATGGTGAATGCACTTGTTGATATGTATATGAGATGTGGTTCTGTTGATAGTGCGAAGCAGCTTTTTGATGAATGTGAGGATAGGAATTTGGTTTTGTGTAATACGATTATGTCAAATTATGTGCGGTTAGGGCAGGCAAGAGAAGCGGTTGGTGTATTGGAGGGGATGTTGTTGCATGGACCACGGCCTGATAGAGTCAGTATGTTGTCTGCAATCTCAGCAAGTGCACAATTGGGTGATCTTTTATGTGGGAGTTGGTGCCATGGTTATGTTTTAAGAAATGGGTTAGAAGGTTGGGATAGCATTTGTAATGCTATGATTGATATGTACATGAAGTGTGGCAAACAAGAAATGGCGTGTAGACTTTTTGATGTCATGTCGAACAGGACTGTGGTATCATGGAACACACTGATTGCGGGATTTGTAAGGAATGGTGATGTGGAATCAGCTTGGGAAATGTTTGAAGAGATGCCAGAGCGTGATCTTGTGTCGTGGAACACTATTCTTGGTGCTTTGATGCAAGAGAGCATGTTTGAGGAAGCAATCGAACTATTTAGACTGATGCAGAGAGAGGGAATTAACGCAGATAGAGTGACAATGGTGAATGTTGCATCTGCATGTGCGTACTTAGGAGCTCTTGATGTTGCAAAGTGGATCTATACTTACATCAAGAAAAGTGAAATCCACTGTGATATGCGACTTGAAACAGCCTTAGTTGATATGTTTGCCAGGTGTGGTGATCCTAAAAGTGCAATGCAAGTGTTCAATACCATGGAGAAAAAAGACGTGTCTGCCTGGACTGCAGCCATTGGAGCCATGGCCATGAAAGGAAATGGTGAACAAGCGGTGGAACTTTTCAACAAGATGCTCAAACAAGGAGTGAAACCAGATGCTGTAGTATTTGTGGGAGTTTTGACTGCATGCAGTCATGGAGGATTAGTAGAACAAGGCTGGCAGTTTTTCAGGTCTATGAAGGAAATTCACAGGATCTCCCCACAAATTGTTCATTACGGTTGCATGGTTGATTTGCTTGGCCGAGCTGGGTTGCTAGTAGAAGCTTTAGATCTCATAAAGAGCATGCCAATGGAGCCTAATGATGTGATCTGGGGGTCTTTCTTAGCTGCTTGTCGAACCAACAAAAATGTCGATATGGCCACATATGCAGCTGAAAGGATAGCAGAATTGGCTCCCGACAAGACAGGGGTTCATGTTCTTCTATCGAACATATATGCGTCAGCTGGAGAATGGACCAGTGTTGCGAGAGTGAGGTTGAACATGAAGGAGAGAGGTGTTCGCAAAGTGCCAGGGTCAAGCTTGATAGAGGTCAATGGAAAAGTTCATGAGTTCACTTCTGGTGATGAATCTCATCCCGAAATGGCTAGCATTTCATTGATGTTGCACGAAATGAACTGCAGACTCAGAGATGCCGGCCATGTTCCTGATCTTACTAATGTTCTACTTGATGTTGATGAGCCGGAGAAACACTACTTGCTAAGTCATCATAGTGAGAAACTGGCCATGGCTTTTGGTCTAATCAGTACAAGGCTAAAGATGCCTATCCGTGTTGTTAAGAATCTGCGGATATGCTCTGATTGCCACTCATTTGCCAAATTAGTTTCAAAAATATACGACAGAGACATTGTCATTCGGGACAATAACAGATTCCACTTTTTCCATCAGGGGTTCTGTTCTTGCAGAGATTTTTGGTAAATACAGAGTTGTGTTGTTCGGATAACTTCCTAGAAGAAAATAAACCTCGCTGATTTTGTCAATTTAATTGCAATCAGTTATTTGTACAAAGAACAAACCCTGCAATTCTTGCCATTAAATCCATAAAGGAACAGTTGACATATAGAATCAAGATCTCAACATTCCAGGCAAGAGCAAATGCCAATCACAGCATTTTACAGAATTTTTTTTTAGAGATAAAAAAAAAAAAAAAAAAAAAAAAAACCCATAATCAATGAATGAGTTGCACTGAAAATGCATACAATGCAGATGCAATCAACATTCATAATATTATCAACACCAAGGCAAGGTGAAACACGAGCTTTCTTCACTCACTTGGTGATTGCGGGACTATCAAATCAATAAAGGCATCATGCATCGGATCTGAACTCCAGAGTTTGGCTATTTGATGATGAGATGAGGTATGCCGGTGGATTTCCTCAATGAGCCAGATAGTTGCTTCAGCTTTTAGAGGATGCATAATTGTGTCCAGGTCCCTATGGTCATTCATCATGCCAAACCTCAATTGGTCCCACTGCTTTAAGCGAATATTAGTGAGGTAATGCAAGGGTTGATCATATAACTGCTTAATGGATCTGCCTAATCCCACCCACGAGGTAAACGGAATGACAGAGCCTCGCTTTGTGGGAATTGGAAGCTGTTGCATGTAGTCCTGATACATTTCCGCCCTTTTTAACAGTAGATCTACAACTCAGCATATCAACAAAAATGAATTCTGTTAGCATGCATAACATATAATAAGAATAACACTGATGGTGATTCTATTCTAAAGCAAAAACTTCACCAATAGAACCTAAAGTTTGAACCTCAAAGAATGAGAAACTAATACAAATAAACCCTTAAAAACTGTTAACAACTTCAATGATAGGAAAAAATTAGCTTAGTAGCCAACAAACTACATATGACATGTAGCTATCGACCTGTGACACAACAAATATGTTCAACCAAATAGCACACAAGAATTGGAACAAAAATGAACCTTTATAATGAGGAGGCTAGAAACTTTATTCAATAATGCACACACACTGTTTATGTTATGAATGGGACAGGTACAAGCAGCCTAGCATCCCCAGAAAAATTCCTATATTTAAGATATAATGGGGAAGCAAATAGAATCAATTAGCTTGTAGACCAATTATGAGCACAACATGGTATGGCAAAACTGCACAAAAAGGAGATATTACAGTTACTACCATGGAAAGACCCCAAAAGAAATCCTATGAAATCTGAAAAAACTTGGCAGCCATTAGATGAGGAATACATAAGTTAATCTTAATCATTCATCATATCTGACAGCTGCAATACAAAAATTTGGTGTTCAATTATTACATTGATTCAGATAGATAGAGATTCAGTGAGTTTCTCATCCTCCCACTATTTGTCTCTTAATAGATTGGTTAAGTTTCACCTATGGTTCGTTTTGTAGCTCCTTCAGTTCAATATTTGGTTTCCTAAAATTTGTGGTGTTACACTGACCTGCTTGTTCACGCGAAGCATCACGGGAATCAGCATCTGCAAGCCCATCACAATCAGTATTAAAAATAAACGAAAATTTTTTATTACAAAAACCATATCATAAGTAGCTTTTCATGTATCTAAATCAAAAAGCACTCATCAGAGAAGATACAAAAACTGAATACCTTCAGGTGTCACTTCTATAATAGGTTGATCAGTGGTAACATTATCGTTTGATTGCTGACCACCGCTCACATTATCATCACCCATCTCTGTATCCGAAGATGAAGATGAAGTCGAGGAAGACAATTCATCTGATGATATAAGATCAACCTGCTCGCCCCATGGCATTGGCCTCTTCATCGTATGTCCACCCACTTCAGTACACAACTGAAAATCCTTGTTAACAAAACTCTGGTCAGCTAAAAACAACAAGAATCATCAACAAACATAACTCCACCAATAAACAACAATGGGTCCTTTCTATGACCATTTACGACTTATTTACAGTAGGAACAAAATCCCAAAACATAATCAACAACCCAGAAAGCCAATTAAAAGAAGCAGCCATGAAGCGACCTAAATTCGATAAAAAAAATCGAACTTTAGTATTTCAATTCAAAGTCCTCTGCTTTGCTAGTTTGCATGAAAGTTTAAGGAACACAGAAGACAAAATAAAAGGTGATAAAATGGAAAAATTGACAGCACCCAGAACTCGTCAAAGCTTCTACATTTCATGATAGATATTGAAATTCTACTACAAATTGATAAACAGCACATGCAAATAAGTAGAGTTAATTAACCTTTGAAAAACCAAAACCCCAGAAAAGAAACAACGAGAAATCTGCAAGTGGGTACCTCTCTTGAAGACTGAATTGAGCAGAGAAGAGAAATGAAAGAGAAGACCACTTGCCTCTCAAGAGACAGAGTGGGCAAGAGAAAGACTTGTAGCTGCTTATTATATTATAATAATTATTTTGGTGGTGAATTAATAGAGTTTTTATGTTTTTCAAGAGAGGAATTCAAGCGACGAGGCCCCTAGGGTTTATGGTGGTTACCGGCGAATTAAATGTCCCTTTAGATTATATACAATGTTATAAAATTATTAATTTATTTTTTAATAATATTGAAAAGATTTAAAGATATTTACGATGTAAATGATTTTGAAAAAAATGACAAATATCATACCATGTAAAAAACCAAACACTTATTTTCAGTGCGAAGTTATCGCAATTTTTATCCGAATTTGTAGTTTAACCCAGTTGAGTTGATGGCTACATGGACCCAATTTGTTTGTTTGTTTGTTTTTTTAATTAATTTTATTTTTATAATTATTTACGTTTTAGATGTTTTAATTTGAAATTTCTTGGGAATTTTTTTTTTTTTGAAAGTTATTAAAATATATGTTAATAGACTAATAGATAGTTACACATGGTCCAAAAAGTAACAACTACTAAAACGAGGGATACCTATTATTTACTGATTTTATAGACAAAAATTTAGTAATTTTATAGATAAATGTGAGACTTACAATGTAAAAGGTAAATACAGGACATTTTTTAGATTATGATTATTTTTCTATAAAGTTCTATTATTTTCAAATTTGTTAATTTAATAATGAAAAAGTATTTTTTCTTCAAAAATATAATGAAAAAGTAATTTAGTCAATTTGTATATAATCTTACACAAGATTAAATCTTAAAGTAACATTACACAAGATTTAATCTTATTCAAATATGATTGGTAAGAACAATTCATAAATTAATAAATTTGTAGATTACAATATGCTAAAGCTTGGAAGGGGAGAGACTATGCTAAGATGTAGATTACAGCACATCTTAGCTGATGCTTTATCAATCCAATCCCATTTGCCTGAAACGTACTCAATGATGTTAGATTCTGCATTTTCTGGCCACCAACAGGCACTAACTGGTAGAAGATGATGCGGTGATAAAGGCAGGATTCTTCTGCCCGTTGAATGTGGTCATTCAAATAGATGAAAATGCGGTGAATCAGGGTATAACTAGATTGGATGTCCTAACCTGCATGTGTTACAAACAGCCTATTATATTGGCTCCGACGACAGCCTCGATATAGTGCATGCCACTAACTTGGACATGATCATTGATGATCGTTTCTGCAAGTTGACAACTGACAAACAAGAAGTGGGACTAGCATTGACTGAGTAGCAGCAAAACACGATTGATTATATTTTCCTGTGTTTTTCATGTATTACTTATGCTGTTGGTGCCTGTATTGTTTACACTTTTTTTTTTTTATTTGACCACGCTATACTATGTTGATAGATTGTATGTTATGCACTACTGAGTTTACTATTTTCAGTTTTTTTCTTTTTTTGGTTAATTAATAATTAATTAGGCAGTAATTTACACAATCTAAATTTTAGAAAATGATATGAAGTCTATGGAGTCTAGATTACAATACAAAAAATGGACACGACACTTTAAAGCGAAAAACTATGGTCATGTTAGTGTTAAGTAATTACTATGAATAAGATGGTATAAGATTTAAAATGGACGGTGATTGAGTGTGTTTGATGATTTTGGGATGACTGGGTTTCAGGTTGATCTTAGTATGTTTGATGATGTTCTGGGTGTATTTGATGTTCTTGATGATTTTCACAATTTTTTTTTTTTTTTAAATTTTTGTTTGAATTTTTTTATTTTAATTCTTATAAAAATCTAGTTATCAATTTTTAAGAATTATTTTTTATAAAAAATAAAATATATTTTTTTATTTTTAAATTAATTCCCATAGTCCTTCACACAATAGACAGTGAAGATCATTTTTCTTTAAATTAATTTTTTCAATTCTATTTTTGTTTAATTCAAGTATATTATAATGTTTTTCTTTAATTTTTTATTTGGTCAAACGGTCAACTGGGTTAATTAAGGACATTCTGATCTTTCATCAGAATTATATTGTTGACTCCAAATGAAACGGTCATGAACAAAAAGTGGGGGTTAATTGTAATAAAACCTACAAGTTTGCTCCATCTATAAATAATTTTAAATTGAATTGTTGAATCGTAGTTTGCTCATTTCATAATTAACCTCTAATTTTGTTAAAAGAAAAAATCATTAGTTTTTCTCTAATAAGAATATTATAATTTTTGTTAATAAGAATATGACATAATTCTATCGAGTGGATCAGTAACCTCTCCTAATTTCATTTCAAAGAATAAAAATTAATTGAAAAACAAAACTAATGCTGATTACCTAAATTAATACTCTTAAATTTATGTAAGACAAATGACAAATGCCATTGTTTACGGGGATAACTTTATTTTTGATCCATATGTTTTTAGAAAACTTCTCATTTTTAAAATGAATCCGTAAAGTTTACTGTACTCATAATCATTTACTATAAAAACTTATCAAATTAGTTCTTATTTTTTATCTAAACATTCACAGAAAATAACAAAAAAAGTTTTACCCTTAACTTTATATACACTTTTAATTATTATTTTTATTTAATTTTAAAAAAATTCATTTGATACATTTTTTTGTGTCACTAGTTATTATTAAAAGACGAAACTATCTTCATATATGTAACATTTAACCACTAATTGACTGATAGTAAAGACTGATTTGATGAGTTTTTAAAAGTAAGAGACGATGAATTCTATAAATGAATTCATATTTAAAATTAAAAAGTTTTATAAAAAATAGAGAACAATACGAAGTTATGTCCTTTGGTTGCTGGCACCCCATGCCTCATTTGTAAGTGGCACCCCATGCCTCGTTTGTAAGAGGCATTGGTTCGACACCCATTCCCGAATATCCAAAATTATATATAATATAATAATATTTATACTAAATATTCAATCTTTCACTATTATGTGTGGATTGATCTCTTACCTTTATGTGGGTTTCCTCCCTCTGGATGAGTGAATCTCTCATAATTAGGAGTCGTCATCCGGGTTGTGCCCCAATGCACTATCTCGATTGATTCCGATCATCCTCTAATTGAGAGTTATCATCTGGGTTGTGTCCCAATATACTATCTCGATTGGTTCCGATCATTCTCTAAGTCCGTCTCAGTTACGGTACATGTATTTAAAACAATAAAAATAAAAATAAAAAATAAAAAAAAGTTCTCCTCTGTCAAAAAAAACAAATTGCCAATCTCGTCTATGTAGCTTCTCACATCAGCTCCAAGGCTCCCATCCTCATTCCTTTCAATCGGTAAAAACAAAAATGTTGGCAAAGCACAAAACTTTGAAGCTATTTACACATTACTATTCTCATAAGAACCCAACAATCAAACCTTCAATGATATGCAATCCTTTTTGCACCGCCGCCGAGTCACCGGAGCTACCCAGTTGGATCAAATCCTCCAATACCCAGAACCCAGATGAGGATTTTGTGATCCCTTCACTTGCGAGTTGGGTTGAGAGTCACGACAATCAAACCAGATTTCCTAGTGAGGTTGTTTTGAGTGAAAAAACTGATACTGACATTGATAGAATCAGTAAAATCCTGAAGAACAAGTTCCCATCACCTGACGAAGTTGCTCAGGCGCTTAATGTGTCCTGTTTAAGTGCATCGAACGCCTTGGTTGGGCAGGTTTTGCGGAGATTTAGCAATGACTGGGTCCCGGCTTTTGGGGTTTTCACTTGGGCAAAAACACAAACAGGTTATAGACATACGCCAGAAGTGTATGATAGCATGGTTGACATAGTGGGGAAGTTTAAAAAGTTTGATATTATGTGGGATTTGGTTAGAGAAATGGATGGCTTTAATGATGGGTATGTTACATTGGCTACTATGAGTAAAGTTATGAGGAGGTTAGCTAGAGGTGGCAAGTATGATGAAGCTGTGGAGGCATTTAGAGGGTTAGATAAGTTTGGTCTTAAAAAAGATGCGAGGGCTTTGAACTTGATAATGGATGCACTGGCCAAAGAGAAGAGTGTAGAACATGCGTATGAGGTGTTTCGCGAGTTCGAGGATTGTATTACACCTTTCAATGTAGGGATTTTCAATGTTCTTATATGTGGATGGTGCAAAGCTAGGAAACTAGAGGAAGCTAAGAGAACTATGGATGAGATGAGGAAGAATGGGTTTGTCCCTGATGTGGTTTCGTATACTTGCTTCGTTGAGTATTATTGTAACGAAAAGGATTTTCGCAAAGTTGATGAAGTCTTGGAGGAGATGCAAGAAAAGGGTTGTAAGCCTAATGTTGTGACTTATACTATTGTTATGCATGCTTTAGGGAAAGCAAAGCAGATTAATGAAGCTTTGGAGGTTTATGCGAAGATGAAGAGTGATGGTTGCTTACCTGATGCCTCATTTTATAGCTCATTGATTTATATTTTGAGTAAGGCTGGTAGGATGAACGATGCTGATGACATATTTGAGGATATGAAGAAGCAAGGAGTTATGCCAAATGTTTTGACTTACAATACTATGATTTCTTCTGCTTGTACACATTCACAAGAGGAGAAAGCATTGAAGTTGCTTCAGAAAATGGAGGAGGATTCGTGCAAACCTGATCTAAAGACTTATATGCCTCTATTGATGATGTGCTGCAAGAAGAAGAGATTGAAGGTGCTTAATTTTTTGTTGAGTCATATGTTCAAAAATGATGTCAGTATCGATGTTGCAACCTACACTGCTTTGGTGCGCGGACTGTGTATGAGTGGGAAACTTGAACTGGCGTGCTCATTCTTTGAAGAAATGGTGTCAAAGGGAATGGTTCCTTTAAATGACACCTATAGGCTTTTGGTGGACAAACTTGATCAGAATAGCATGGGTAAAGCAAAGGAACAAATCAAGAAGTTAATGACTCAGGCAAAAGCGCAGGAGAATGTTTAGCAACTCTTTCAGAATCCCTGTTGAGATTCAAGTTGAATTAATTGATCACTCTCTTTTAAGTGTTTTGTCCTTCAATTTGCATGAATTTGTTATATCCAGTGGTTGATCATAGACTAATGCTAGAATGCAGTCTCCCGATCTTGGCTTGAATATTGGTGAATTTATAACATGAAATATGTCTACATGTATGTAAATTTTATGATTTTCCTCGAGGCATACAGCAATGATGGAATAGTTTAATGTTGTCTTTATGGAGTGGCAAGCCAGTGGCCGCAGGTGTCGTGTGTGCTTATGAAGAGAGATTCCAGATGAGGATCTTTTTACCATCATTATAGGTTTGATTAGGATAAAAAAAATCAGTTTCCATTACGTAAAAACTGTTTCTTTGATACACCAATGCTGCGAGTATAATAATGTCAAGGATTACATATAAATACAAGTGACAGAATCGGAGGGGTTGGCCATTCCTGAAACAAATAAAACAAATGGAGCCTAGTGCTCTAAAACTACTAATAAAGAGCGAAGATAAATGAAAACCTATAACTTATACCAGTTTAGTAGTTTACTATGGGAGTGACTTCCTACTTTTATTATTCCACAGTTTCTCAGAGGTAGCTTGCAGCACAAATGAGCGAGTAGAGTTATTATGGTATAAGACGATCAGTGTCTCATAGATATTGTCTAACTTCTTTGGACAGTGGAGAAGTTGAGCTACGGCGTGGTGTTACTATTTTCCCCCCTGGCTTCTGCCACCCAAATCTTTCCAGGAACTCCTCGATTAACCTACAGATTGAGAGTAGTGTAAGATTTTTCAGTCAACTACCAAAAAAATAAAAAGAAAAAAAGGGAGCTGAGAGCCCTAAATGCACTTACAGGCTGCAAATAGCCTTCTGTGAAGAAGCCAGCTCACGATCTGGGAATGACTCCTCTAATCGGAAACTCAACCATACATATAGATCCAAGACCTTCAATTGTAGCACCAAAAACAAAATGTATTTTTTAGCAGCTAGTACTCTTAACGAGATGAGACTTAAACAAATAATGAGTGTTTTTGATTATAGAGTTAGAATTAGAAGTGAATCAACTAAAACACTAGGTAAATAGCTAGATTTGTTGTCAAGAATAATGACGACAAAAAAAAACAATCCTGATACAATTTTTTTAGGAGCCTGAAACATATTATTGTTATATTAGTAGTTGATAGTAGGAGGATTACACAACTGGGACAAGATTTTACTAGACACACTAGTCCGCCAATAATAAGAAAATCATGATCAGTTCTTACTACAAGCAAGCCAACCAATGTTCTTAAGTTACTGTTTAAACTAAACCACAAAAGTTCTTATATTCTTTTCCAACTTCTTGAGTAGAAGACATTTTCCTCAGATTCCCTAGTGACATAAAATATTCAATACAATAGTTCAGACATTGCTTTTAAACTAGTATGGGGTGATCATAAGAGTACAGATAATATAAACAAAAGCCTGACCTTGTGAATGGATTCAAGCTCCTTGAGTTTACCCTGTGTTTTTGGAACCTGAAGTGTACCAGGTGTAAAAATTTCTCGAAGCCGAACAATTCCTTTTTCCGCATAATTTTGTGCAAACTGATCAATAACAACATATAGATACAATTGATTATTTCCCAGTCAAAACAAACATCTTAATATATTTGGGAACTACATGTACCTGTGTGAGACCCTGAGATGAAATGTCGTCGTTCATGTCAACTGGACTGCACATCACAGATATTAATTAATCTGAGTCAGACCAAGTGAAATGATGATGGTAATAAGAGAACAAGAAACTAAAGCAATTCATAATCGTAATGATAGCCCAGTTTTTAGACAGTAGAAAATGTCCAGCAAGCTAAAGTGATAGCATGTCCTGAAGCATGCTCCGTTTGCTTCTGAATACCTAGATGTTTGACCACAATAGCAAAATTGCCTAAACATCATTACTCTCCACTTCTGTCATTAAATGCATTAAAAGATTTTGACACATTATTCATAGTTTAGAACTTCATATATCGGAGAAATAATAATGAAATCCCTTTTGACCAATTACAAAACAAGTACTACAAATGCTAGTCATTATATGAAAATGCAACCAACCCAACTAAAGGTACTTGATTTTTCAAAATTTATCCGTCCACTAAAAAATTACCAGATTTTCTGGCAAGACTGAAATTAACTGTTCAAATAAAAGATGATCATAAATTCCTTTCTTCAATTACTTTTATGCCGAAAAAATTTCAAGGAACTGTAAGTTTAGAATGAACTTGGAAAATCTTATGCCCTGGATGATAATTGTGTCCAGCATACCCAGTACAAATGTTACTTTAAACAAGTTTCCTTACATTTGGGTGATGCAGTGCATTACCTGATACAGAAAAGGTACTTGTCATGCAATCCAAGGGGCAACTCATCAATAACAGCAGCAACTTTCTGATGTCCCCAAACCATAGTAAGTAGTCATAGTAATGCAGACATAAAATAATAAAACCCACAAGTGATAGTTGTGATAAGCAAATCTTTCTCATACATGAAAATGTACATAGCATAACAAAAGCACATCTTTCCAATAAATGAAAAATGTGCATAGCAGAGCAATAACATACCAAGATGTCTTCACAATTGGTAATAAAATAGTTTTCAGACAATTTGGCATTATCAACAAAGTGCTCCTGGAACCACACACAGACAAAAAAATAAGTTAGACAAATTTACATTGAGGAGCAAAGGACAGTCAATAACATAATTGTTAGATTGACCAATAAAGCAAGAAATGTCAACAAAGTATGAAAATTCATCATTCAGATTATATCAGATTACTCTTGGTATCAGTTCATTCAAGATGGATCTTTTAAGCTCGACCATTCATTGGAAACGGTGAATACTAGTCATTAAAATTTTCTGAAAAAAGTGTAAGCCAGTGTATTTTCATCAAGAACTGTTAATATTTCCTTCAGGAAAACAATTATGATAGATCTTTAACTGGAACAGTTAATTAACAATTTAACATAACTTCTGTCAAAAAAAATTAATTGAATAACTAATGCAATAAAAGATGAAATTATTCTTTATATCTTTGTCTCAAGAACACATGCAATCATGCAGACATCAAAATTAATTATTTAAATGCATAATCACATAATTGTAAAACGCAGATGATTGTAGCTTACATATTTTATGTAGAGACAAAAAATAATAAACTATAAAACAAATGGAAATAGCCATATAATAACCAACTCACCAATATTTTATGAAGACCACTTTTTGGGTGCAAACGTGAATACATGAAAATAAGATCAAAGTTAGGAAATAGTCCAGCACACTGCATTGTACAATATACTGCGGTTTAGTAACAAACAATATGAAAGTAAGATGTTAACCAAGAAGAGATCTTTCATCTGACAAGCTCCACTTAAATTCTGAACTTCTATATATTTTTTAATGAAAACGATGTTTTGTGGTTGCTTCAGTGACAACTCATTTACCTCCAGAGTTGGAGATGGAAATTCCAGTGATGAATGAAGCAAGGACAAATCTTCTGAATCTAAACAAGTCACTTCACCAACAGGAAATTTAGATCCATACCTGCCAGCTCTCCCTACAAAAGCAAAAAGTGAGGTACAAGAAGAAAAATAAATCGAGAACCTCAGATAAGATAGAATCCTTAAACGCACAGCTTTTTACAGATGGTAAGTTTACACAGGAGAATGGGTACATGAAAGTATGACTACGAGTTGCAATATCACCACATTTGAGTAGTAAATAACCTTAAATCCTTTTCAAAACACATAATTTATTTAATCCCATAATTTAAACCAATTTGAGCATCGAACAGAATAAAAGAAATATAAACCCAGCTCTAATAGCAATTTTAACTTAATTTGAAAATTCACCGAAACAGATAAATAGGTACCTGCTATTTGTTTGATCTCCGGTACTGTTAGGTAACGCATCTCAGAACCGTCAAATTTTTGCATTGTTGAAAATATAATTCTAGAAATGTTCAGATTAAGACCCATCCCAATGGCATCACTAGCCACAAGCACATCAAATTCACTGGCTGCATCATTGAACATTGTAGCCTGCAATCCTAAGGAACATATTAACTCAGCCAATTCTTACTTTCAAGATACAGTTATCATAACTATTAACTAAATAGCAAAAAATTATTCAAAAATTTAAAGAGCATAGCAATGCTTCATACATCTCACTAGGATTCTCTCTATTTTTGTTCCAAAGAGAGAGAGGGAGAGGAAAATCAATTAATAAACACATAAGTATAAGCAATATAATCACATAAAAAAAAAAAAAGTTTAAATAAGAATCAAAACACTTCAGATACCCAAACTCCGATTCTAGTTCATGAAGGGGGGAAAAAAAGGAAAGATAACACATCAACATATATGTCACCAAAATGTTTTGAAGTTCTCTGTACTTTTCTTTCTTAGAAGCTCACAGTCATATGCAAAACAAGACAAAGTAAGGTCTCAAAAGCATTAAAGAATCTGTACTTGTACCTGTCTTGTTCGAGTCTCTGGCGGCAACGAACCATAAACCACAGAACAAAGATGCTTTCCCCCAGTTTCGATCTTTTTCTATCAATGATTATAAACATAAGCATTTAGACAAATTAGTCCACCAACCAAAAACGTGTTGCATCACATGTATTATTAGCAGAATTAGAAAAGGAGGTAACCAAGTTCATTCTATGATCAGCCCCACCCAAAAGACAAATCCTCAAATTGTCTATACAGGAACCTCATTATAATATAAACAGCAAAACTTGAAAAGGAAAGAGGTCCTTTTCTCCTGAATGGTTCAGAAGGTTATCAAGTTCATTAGACAAATCTTCTGGCTGCTTAATACCACCAAGCTATCAGCGACAGCCTGAGGTCCTAGACCAACAGTTTGAAAACTAGAGAGGCACCATATGTCATGTTCTTCTTTCTCTCCCTCATGTGAACATTTTTTAGGCACTTATGAGACACTTGACATCACCAGGAAAGTGCTATCATAGAAAGTCTTGGCAATCAAAATTCCTGCAAAATACTCATCCTTATGTACAGGTGCTCTCATAGTAACTTCATGTCTTCATCTTTATAATGAAAAATCAATCAATACCTTTTTTCCCTAAAAAACCCAAATGAAATTAATCATGGAAGTTGAAACACCATCAAATTGCTCCTCTTGAGGTTTAAGTTTAAAATTCCTGCTTAAATCAGGTCTACATACACTTAGAGTTTGCCCCAAAATTTTACCTAAGATTCTAAATAAATAGTTTCCAATAGCATAATCAACAAATAATGGGACAAATATAGTCTGACAGTACAAAATCCAATTCACATATTTTACATATGTTGGAAGAGAGGGTGAGACAGCTAAGCAGTCCCATCAGGCCATCACCTTTACAATCTTGAGAAGAGCATCAGATAGATTTAAGATTCACCATCAATTGATCAAGCTTTTAGTTTATTAACTAAAGATAATAACAATAGGGATATATCATCAAGATTTATTTGATTTGTTAATCTTTTGATAATTCTCTCTCTTCCTTTTCATCTATGCTTTCTCTCTTGCCTTTCACTTTCTCCCTCTCTTTTCTTTTCTCCCCCTCTGCTTATCTTATAGTCTGCATCCGAAGGATCATCGCCTTCAATGCTAGAAAATATCAGAACTGCTCAAGACAGTTCAATAAAAGTTAACTTGGAGAGAAACCATTGCAACTATTTGACCAATTTCTAATAGCTACATTTCCTTTGCAAAGACAACCCGTGGATTGTGAAACAAAATTCAACAAACTGACAACAGATCCAAACAGAAACCAACAATGAAACTATTTACTTACCTTTAATTTGTAAATCTCACGACGTGAAAAGGTTACAATGCAGTCACCTTTTCGTATGTCGGAAAAGGATCCAAGAGGAAACTTCAATGGAACTAGGGGTGAAAGTCTCTCATAGGATTGTACCTAGGATTCAAATGAAAAAAATGGTAATTATAGGAACCAAAAGAGCCAAATTATGACACAAAGATGCCCATAATAGAGGATAATGTAGCTACTATAATCTACCAAAAGTCAACTGTCAGACTTCAAGAGACAATTAATTATCTACAATTTTTAATTAAATCAGTACACACAATCTAGGATATAGCAACTTATATGCCACCAGAAAAAATCATTCAAAATTCAACTAACAGGACTTGTTTCGGGGAATAAAATTTAAGGAAAAAATATATTGCAGTGGCAGATTCCAACTAAGAGACCTGGCTCAGAAAGAAAAGGGAAATTGTGTTTAATCCCACTTCCTTTTACCTGATGCAATTGGTTTTTGCTAAACAGTATATATATGCCAAAAAAAAAGAAAAAGAAAAACAGTACCCATGATCAAATTTATGACAAAAGAGATCAACATGAGCCATGAAAAAATAAAGGGTTGAATATCAGAACATTTGCACGAAACCCTAAAAGTACTGAAAATGTAACTTATTTCATTACCTGGACATCATCACCAGTTACTTTAAGTATTTCCCGAATAAGAGGAACCGAAGCTGGATCTCCACAAAGATGAAGTTCATCAGCAGAGATCCCCAATAGAGCACGTGTAAATGAAAACCCCCTGGTCTGACACCCTAACATCTGATTACAAAAGATATATAAAGCACGAGAGGCACCAAAAAGAATGATAACAAGAAGTACTTGATAAGTTTTAAGGCCTTGATTGACCTTACACAATGCAATAATGCAAGGTAAATTAGACCAGATAAATCCACTGAGCATGCAAAAGCCAACAAAAGAATGCTATAAAGTAACTCTCAACATGCCTGAATTTCATCAATAACAGCACAATCATAATCAGAAGTGACATCAGCCATCTCTACTGTCACAGCCTTGTGCTTTGCACCATCAACTTCTTCTCTTTCTTGTCCTGTAATCAAATCACACGGAACCTTTGCTTTATTCAACCGCTTGGCCACCTCCCACGCCAACAATCTCAATGGTCCACAATAAACACCTGCAAAAAGGCAGAACACCGATGCAACTACTTGAACAATTGTAACAGCTACACTATCTGTCTTAGAGTCAACCTAGGATTATATAAAAATAATAATAACAACAAATGTGTGATAGCAATAAGTATTGGAACCATACCAGAAGAACTTGACTCAAGCTGCTTCAAAGCATGGTATGTTTTACCACTGTTTGTAGGTCCCACATGCAGTATCACCTTGCGAATCTTTTTACGAGCAAGTGGGTACCATGTATGTGGATGGCTAGCATTACATGAAAATGCTCTTATGAGTATTATATATTATCGAATACATTTGCAACCAGCAGAAGCTACCAAAGGCAACTAAGATGTGATTATGAGGACCGGATAAGATATTACTATGTTCGATAATTCTCCTCACAATTTTAAAAACATTCAAAATTCATAAATAATACTACAAATGATTTAGCATAAAGAATTCAAAACTATAGGTTAGAGATGTTGCATAGTGTAAACTATCAAAGCTGTACACATTTATGCTAACTCACATGTTTCGCATAGACTACTCTAAATATACCCATAAAGCAGAAAACGAAGACATATCGAAATTCTTACGTGAGGTCGGTAAGATCAAACTTGTTGATACAGCTATCCGTAAAGTCAAACTTGTTCTTACTGCTGTACTTCCTTATGGTACAAACAAGACGTCCCAACTTCATCAGCCTAAACGACTCCACATTATCTGCCAAACATTCACATTAAATCAAATTATATAACTGAAATATGTTAAACAAAATTCAATCAATCTCAATCAAAATTTCAATAACAAAACAATTCAGTTATGCTAAAAGTATCAAACTTTAGGCAATCTGAACAAAATTATCAAAAACAGTTGGTAGAGTGTAAAAATAAAAATCGAACCTGGAAGAAGGCGAGAAATTCCCAAAGTCGAAGCCTTTCGATATCGAAATAGTGAAGGAGACATTTTATTTATTTATTTAGCGTGTTTATTTTTGTTAAAAGTGAGGAACGAACAAGTAAATAAAAGAATTAAAGAATAAAAGGAAAACGTTGAAACGATAGGAGGACGAAGATGCGGTGAATGGAAGGACCGCGAGTTTCTGCTGCGAAACTCATTCCCAGAGTCGATGTCGACGCCAACTTCGGGTCCTGACCTTGACACCCCAGCACATTGCTTCCATTTCAAGTCCGACCAGCCGGGAAGGGATATTATAGTAATATTCCTGCGGTTTAATTTACATATTTAATTGTTATCATAATAAATTCATGTAGTTATCACCTTATAATGATTTTAATTGGTGAGACAAGCATCAAGCATGGTCCATGATCATGTAGCATGTGGATCGAGCCATTTAGGCCTGTATGACCTGCTGGAGTGGGCTTTAATATCTTTCTGTTTAAATCATTTGGGCCATTTTGTGTTATCATGAAAGATTAGCTAAATGGGAAAGCATGCGGTTTGCTCCCATAACACCAACATTGTACTTAACTATTGTAGGGTTCAGAGTCTAGCGAAAGGGTTTGCTTCCACGAGATTTCTTTTATAGGCGTCTAAATGACAAGGTACATAGTTTACTATTTTTCGATGATTGTAAGGTTAGGTGGGCCTGCGGCGCCAAATTTGGATTCGGGGATTTCTCGATCATAAAACTAGTGTGGGCTTGTTCAATGTGGCCTTCACAGGCTGGCCCAATTTGGCTTCAAGACCTGTTCTCCAATGTGTGCCGATATTTAATTATTTATACCACTCTAAAATTGTTTGTACACCTCTTTAGTAACTTCACTCCATTAAATGAATCATAATTACAATTTAAATTTTTGTAAAACAATCCTTAATGAGGTGTATATGCAAAAGGGGTGTACATACAACCTTAGTGGGTGCAAATATTGATACTCTTCTCCTATTTAGTTGTATGGGTGACGGGTCATTGGGCTGCGAACATCACAAAGGACGAGTTTATTTTAATTAAACATGTATCAATAAATTTTCCTACTTATTGATTTTTAATGCAACGATCTAAAATGATAAAGAAAATTGTCGATGTAAGTTGAAGAGTATGGAGGTGTTTACAGAATTGTCAAAACTATCCAAGTAGATTCAAAGATTTATCTGAGATTAAACAAATTATAGGAAATGAAGTACTTACCAAAAGCAGTTGATTATCAAGTGTTACTATTTACTAAATGCTTTTTTGAGAAGTTTTATGGGTTAAATTGTCTTGTATGAAAACATTCCCCAACACGTAAAATTACTATAAATTAACTCTATTTGTGAGTATATTTTCTAAGAATAGTACTGATCAAATTAATTTAAATAAAGTAGTGTTCGATTTGACGTATAAAATTTTATGTTCAACTATGCAAACTTAACACTTGAATAGTTGGCTGACATGACTTTAAACAAGAACACTGTGTTTCATCAATGGGAGAATCAAACCACATATGGTCTCCATAAATCAAGAAACTATTACAGATTCATAATCGTAGGAAGGATAGTAGTAATGAAACCGACATCTTGGAAGCATTAAAAGATCAATAACTACCAGGAGGGCCAGATAGATTGGATATGGGTACACAAGTTGGGTGTGTGCATGTAATGAGATGGAGACATCATGACAGGATTGGAGCCTCTCCCTACACAAATCAAATCTGTTGTAATAAATGCCAGGACTGGCTACAGAACTTGTTTTATGGATGGAAAGGAGTTTAAAGCACATAGGAGAGAATGTGAGACAGGAGAGAGAGAGCGGGTTCGATCAGAAACCTAGTGATTTGATGGGCAATATGGAGGGCGGTGACTACATATTATCTGCTAAGAAATTTTGAAAATGAGTGACCACCAGATGTGCAAATACTGCAAGTCAGTGAGTGGTGATGAGTGGGTGGTGGCTTCTTCTCACTCATCTTCTTCGTTTTTAAGCCTCTCGAGTATTCATATCCACACCCCTGTTTTCACTTAATAAGTCAATCATTTAAAGTTTGATCAAATATGTAATCATTAATCAAGAATTTATTTTGCTAATATTTCTTGTTATATAGATTACACATACATACAAACAATTTTTTATTCAACTTCAATAAGTGATTATCATCCTATTACAAACTAATTAATTTTTGCCATTATTTCGAGAAATAAAATTATGCTTCACTTTTTCAAACTGATCATTATGGAATAATCTATCATGCAATAGTCTTTAATTAAACACAAATGTTTACAACCAAATATTTATATGTATGTATTTGAATTTTTTTAAATATACGTTATAGAAATTCAAGTCTCCTATTTATATGTTGAAATAAAAAAAATTGAAGTTGGATCTAGATATACCTTAGGTTGCAACAGTTGATCGCGTCTGATTTTATAGGCTTATGACTTTATCCGGACCAGATTTCAAGGGGAAAATAATCTACTTGGAACTGTTAGTAGAATCACAGTTCAATGGGCTGCTGTGGCCTCTTATAATTGATTCACAATCCACTATTTTTTTTTCCTTTTAAAGAGCAGAATTTCATAAATGGAGGTAATTCAAAGAAATAAATATTAGACTTTCTGTTATTGTCAAAAATATTGCAATCAGAGGAGAGTTGATAAAATCAAAATTCTCCCCAACACATTAAAACCAGTGGTCCATAGCACAGACATTCTCGCAAGTCTTAACCACTAAAATGAAAGGAATAGTTATCGACCTCCTCCTGGTAGAGGAAAGAAAAATCAAAACAGTTCTTACCATATGCAGTAATCAGAAATTGACATCAAATAGCCCAGCATGAAAAATGATCACGCATCATCATTATCATCCAACTTTTTCACAACACAATTACAAGAATTTTACATGAATAAGAAACAACAAGTGCATGCATATCGAAAATAACATAATGTTTTTTACTAATTATTACAAACTTTTTTCCACAATGTGAATCTCTAAAGTGGGCTTGCGACATTTTTAATAATTTGCATGCAGAGCCACTTGCGTAAGAATTTTCATGCACCGTTAAAGCTTCTTTTTGTGACAACTGTTTATATTTCTTTTGCTGGTCGTTTCGATGAAATTTCCAGAGAATTTCAAATTCAGAACACGTACAGGTATTAGCTTTGGTTTTATTTTTTTATATTTTTCTTTTTTTCATTTTTGAGTGAAATAAAATCTTTTAATTAGGAGATTTATTTTGATATATCAAAATCAAATATTAATTAGGTAGTTAATTTGAATGTTTAATTTTGTAATTGGGAGACATCGATTGCTAAATAAAGAATAATAAAGAAAACTTCTCATACATGGTTATAAAATGCCTAAAGCGAGATTTGAATCCAATCAATATAACATATATATTGATTAAAAATTGTTTTTAAAAGATGTTTTTTATAATACTACATTGAAAAAGTGAATACTAACAACACATCTAATAATATATTGAAGTGGCAAAACAATAAATATTTTTATTCTATATTTTGAGAATCTGTTTTGAAAAACTTAAAAAAAAAAAAATAAGTCTTCTAAATATATGAAATATCCGAACTTATATTAAAAAGCAAGAGTAATGTTACATATATCATAAAATTTATATTTCATAGATAACTTGAAGATAAATTTTGTAATTGTTTTATAGATTGCAAAATATGTATACTATATCATACCATAGATTACACAATGATGTCAAATCATAAACACAATACATAATAAAACTAGAAGAGTTATTTTCTGTTCAAAAAAGGCCAGTAAACAAAGGTTGATACCCCTGTGAGACATGTCTATTTGAAAGGTATGTTACTCCATAATGTTACAGTAAAAGAGGTTTGAACATACTTGTACAACCATGGTAGGTTCTAAAGAAAGTGACATGTGAAGAAAAGCCTCATCAGAACATTTTGAAAATCAAAGGACCCCAAACAAAACAGAAAACATGCCTTAAAACGGATATATATTGTAAAAGGAAAGAAAAGAAAAGAAATAAAGAAGAAAAATGGGGTCTGAGTGAAGAAAAATCATCTGCTGCTGGCTGGCTGGCTGGCTGCTGATAACCTTTGACTGCCTCGTAAATCTTGATTTAATGTCTACGACTTGGATGGATTCACAAGGTCCGGGGAACAAAAGGAAAAAGCAACAAAAGCAGATCTTATTGGACTTATTTTATTGGGTTTTTTGACACTTTAGTTTGATGGTATCTTTGGAGGGAGATTGGGAGATTTTACTGGTCCAAGATTGTGTTACTGATGACATAATCTTAGACTTTGGTCGTACTCACGTCCAGTTGTGAACATGGCTTCTTTTTTTTTTTTTTTTAATAACTAGAAGGTATGATTCTTGAATAATTAATGGTTAGTTTGCTATCATTGAAAAAATCCTTCTGATTATGAAATCAAAATTCAAATCTCGAATTCTGCAACGTTATCGGTATTAATACGTCATTAATTATTGAATATAACTAAATGATGAAATTAAAATTTAAGAGATCATTTTTTTTTTTAATCTGAAAACTTAACGATATAATTTAATATAAACATTGGAGAATAAATAATTTAATAAATTTTAAAAAAAATTTATGTACATATTAATAATTTTTTATTCGTAATTAAAATATTATTAAAAAATATAATAGTATTAATCATATTAAAAATATTATTAAAAAATATAGTAGTATTAAAATATTATTATGTAATTTTAATTAATTTAATACAAACATTTGAGAATAAATAATTTAATAAATTTTAAAACATTTTTGTGTACATATTAATAATTTGTTATTCATAATTAAAATATTATTAAAAAAATATAGTAGTATTAACCGTATATATATATATATAAATATCTTAATATATTTAAGAAATAAACTAAAAAAATAAAATGTTTAAATTGTCAATTAAAATATCTTAGTTCAATTTCAAGATAATTGAGATGAAATGTATTTAGATTTTATTTTTAAAATATATTTTTTGTAAGTATAAAAAAAAATTGATTAATATAAAATTAGGATAAATTTAAAATTATATTATTTGAGGGAAAATAGATTTAGAATAAAAATTTTTAAATGTCATTAAGTGATTGATAATTAAGTAAAATGTTAAAACTTATTTAATTTTTTCAGTTTTTTTTTTAAAAAATTTTAAGTGGTTTGATCACTTAAAAAAAAAAAAAATTTAATAGGTACAATTCAATACTATTAAATTAAACGGAAAAAACAAACCATCTCTAACTTTAATATCTACATGAGCCAACAAACTAAATAGTAGTATAGGAGACACTATACAGACAGAAAAGATAAAGAAGTATTAGGTGTATAATTGTTCAAAAGTTTAACGGGGGTAATTTTGAGGAACAAAGGGAGATTTTGTACCGGTATGCTCGGCATGAAATCAAAGCCGCCTTCATTTTTCAATTAACGAAACTTGGTCAAACTAAATTATACCCTTTATGGTAGAGGGAATTCTCATTCCAAGACTACCACAAAGCGTCCAAACCCACCCTTGTATCATTCTCACTTCCTCTATTCTTGAAATAAATACTATATTGTGTGAATTAAATAACAACTCTTATAGTACAATGAAAAATCTCTCTAATAAATTAATACGTCCTATAAAATTTAAATTTCTTACTACAAACATAAGACGGAAGATTCATGTTGTTATTACCACAACGTAGAATGGGAGGTACACCCACTTCAGATAAGGGTAAGAAAATTTACAATTTTTCTTTTTGATATACCAGTATATTTATATATATATTTTTATCTAACAATAAGCTAATAAAAGAATCAATCGGTATCAATGGTTAAGGTTTAACCAAGGATGAAAATTTATTGAGTTTTAAAATTTGATATTCTATTATATTTATTGTTTATTTATTGACGTGATTACATTGGGGCAGGGTCTAGCGAGGAAAAAAGTAATAATATATAGTTTTTATATTCTAATATATTTATTAATTGATATTAGTACAAGATAATTAGAAAATTACAGATACAAATTGTCAGGAGTTTGTTGTGTGACTTTGTCTCGTGTGGCTTGACAAGCTACTCTTGCAAGGTTGGAAAATAGTCCTCCCATGTGTTTATAAATATGTATAGTAAGACTTTAACTTCTCTCATATATAAAGAAAGTCTATTAGTATTAACCACATATGAGTGGATTTACATTACCTTTATTTATTTAATGAATAATGTTAGGTTTCTCAAAAATTTTATCAAAATTCATGCTCAAATAATGTGATATGTGAATTGTTAAAATTTTATAAATCATGGAATAATATGATAATTAATAAGATTTTAGCAATTCATATACTATATAATTTAAGCATGAATTTGAACAAATATCTTTTAACTTCAATTTTTTTTTTTTCAACAAGACATACCCTATGTATTATACGTACATAATAACAAAATCTACATGAAAGGGAAACCATAAGAGGTATAAAAAAAATGTAATTATTCTCTTATAATATATTGACTTTGATTGAAAGGGGTTGCCGTCCTACTAAATCTATCAAATTGGAAGAATCATATGATATGTCCAAAGTTTAATAATAGTCAACATATAAAAGACTAAAATGATGGCTGGACTTTGATACCATTTTATATTCTTCTTTCAATAAGACAATTATGGGAATCGAAAATGAATAATGTCTTCGTTGAATCCATAAACACGATGTCTCCTTAGATACCACTGAACATGGACTACTAGAGTTCCTTAGAGAATGGACGATTATTTGATGTTGCTTTCTTTCAATCATTTCATTTATCAATTCAATTGGACCCATTACTATTCCTCTATATTCTTATTTTTTTCTAAAATAAATCTACTGTAGAAAACTTTACTGGTAAAAAAATATACATTGACGTGGGTGTAAGTCACTTTTATTATTAAGAGGTCAGAATTTTAGACAGAAATTTTATTGTTTTAAAGAAAAAATTTCTTCATTTTGTAAAAAAAAAATTAAAAATTGAAGGACTTGAGCAATAATAGATATACAAGTAGTGCATGATATGATAAAACATCCTTATGTATTTCAAGAAACAAATCTTTTATGGGATTCATTTCTATTGCAAGATGCAACCAATACAAACCCGTAATAATGAATAAGAAACACACCAAACTAATGCCCTTTAATTATTTTTCCTCTTTAAAGAGGACAAGAAATAATGCGCATTTAAAACTTACTTTTTCATCATTTCTTCATTGAAAGCAAACTATTGGCTTCACTTCACAACACTACACATAACCCATTTCTAAATATTTGCATCATCAATGTTGCAAAAGAATAAACTATAAAGAGAGAGAGATGGGAGAGGGAGAGTACATATGATTGTAGGGTCTCTTGTTTTCTTCTTTAGATATCAAAATTTACCAAGGGTGGCCCCATTTGTTCATTTCTCTGTTATCTTTGATACAATTCTTCACTTTTTCTCGAGTTGTCTTTATGTTATTCAATGTTCACTTTTTCATCCCAAGAGAGAGAGAGAGAGAGTGTGTGTGAGAGACCCACAAGGGCCACAATGGAAGAAGCAAAATGAGAGCATGTTGTGTTATGAAATTGATACAATAGGAAAAGCATATCGCCTACCATTTAATTTTTCATGAGGTAATTGAGTTTTTGCTGATTAGATAACCTTGATTTTATTAAATGGAAATCCACTCATTGTACATGTTTAGAAAATAGACAAAGGCATTGGCATTCTAAGTGGCCCTCCGCAACTTGGTTTTAATGTTGGTATACTAATTAATTTGATGAATCTAGACAGGTGGATTGTGGGTGCTTACACATTTATTCATCCATATTTTCTCAATATATGGTTCATATACTCTTTATATACGGTCCAGGATCTCCAAAATTTTTAACTCGAAATGTGTCTTTTTTACATCAATTTTAAATTAAATTTTCACATGAAAATTATTTTTGGACTTTTTAAATTTTTTTATTGAATTTTCAAATTTATTAAAATAATCTCTTAAGATTTGTCACAAATTTTTATGAAAAATTTAAAATTTATTTGGATTTTTTTAATAGATTTACCTGATAAAATGAAAGAGAATTAAATAAACTAGTCGATGTATTGTATATAAAAATAGGTTATATTTCAAGACAGGTATTAAAAATTAGATTTTATTATTAATTAATTGAGAATCTCCTTTTATTGATAGGATCCAAATATATAAATATATATATCCAAAAATTTGAGGTCAAAACTTTATAGTTAATTTGAATTATCAATCCATCCACTCTAATCCAAAATTAAGATTTTATTAAATGACTAATGTCATTTGTATGTATAAAATAAAAAATCTCAAAATTAGATCTTTGTCATATCACATCACAACCACTTCTTGATGTACATAAGATATGTAAGTATATCCAATACCGTTTTGTCATTACAGCCATTTGATGATATATATAATATATACAAATATGACACTATTGTTAATAGGTCACTTTGGGAATAAGGATAGGTTCCCTTATTCCCATCCTCATTTTTCCAACCTTTCATTATTCCCCATCCAATGCGATTTGTTAGAAATGGGATGTGGATATTATTGGGAGTGGATTCTTCCATCCCATCCACGTTTATTCATTTTTTTAGAATCTTATCCCAGTCGATCCCACTATAGTGAAAAAAAAAATGAATAATTTTGGATAAGTAAAGTAAAGCCGTAGAGTAGAGTATTTTTTGACTTTTAAAAGTAAAAATGAAAAACACAAGTGGTCGCAGACATAATCTGATGATAATCATACTTTTTCATAAAATAGAGGTTCCAAGTTTAAGTCTTCTTCTCTCCTAAAAGTTTTTAAAAAATATAAAAAATGTAATTATTTAGAATATATATTTAAATATTTTTATATTTATGTACAAATGAACGAGGAAAATAAAATGGAAGTAGCTTCCTCTATCCATATTCCCATTTGCATTTGGGTTTAATTTTCATCTCCATTCTCCAAATCTTTTTCTTAATGGGGATTTGGATGTTGGGGAACCCATTAACATTTCTAGTCACAATCATCTATATATAGAACCACGCCACATAATTTAAGATCCTATAACATTACTCTTTCATGAGCAATACAAGGGAAAAAGAGAACAAGACACCATATTAGAGGACACTTGGAGACTTTTAATTTTGGGCGCTATAGGATAGGGACAGCAAGACAACTTTGAACAAAACCTTAATCATCTCTAATTGGGACCCCAAAACTAGTGATAATACATGCCAGTGAAAGTTACATTCGCGGGGGTGGGGTGGTGGAGGGTTTTGTTGGCAGTGTAGCGGTTTATAATTGAAGCTGTAAAGGATATCCAATTGGGTTCGTTTGTGGATGCTTTCATTTGTGACCACTTTTTTGAGTGGTGCCCTCAACTTGGGACGTTGCGCCGTCAGCCTCATCAAACTAATTGACCATTAAATCATATAAAAACTTGCCCTAATCAGTGTTCAAACCTCAGCTTAATCATTAGCATTAACAACAAGGCGAACAAAAGTGACACCCCCCCAAAAAAAATGGTGCATGTTTGTTTATATATTATATATATCTATGTCTATGTAGACTGGTCATTCAAGATTTCAACGATGAGAAGCTTAAACTAGAAAGCTCTTTTATGTGTTTGAATATTAGGGTTGGAGCCAATGGAAGAGTGATGCCCGAGGAGGGGCCAAACTCTAGGTGTGGGCGGCAGGGGACATTGAATTATAACTTGGGAATTTGATTAGGACACATTTGATTTGTGATGTATATTTTTTATTTAATTAATGTTAATCTTAATAGATTTTGTAATAATAAAAAATTTAGTATAATGATTGTAATAGCATTAATAATAATAAAAACAATAATGATAATATTATTTTTGTTATTATTGGATGAGTTGTATTATCTAATTTATCCAAATTGAAGCACTACTCCACTTTTGGTCTTGCATGATGTATTAGACGATTATTATAGCTAACTTAGTCTATTATGAAAAAGGGTACTACACATAATTAGTTTTACATTATTTAATATACTTAATTGTCTTCTACTTGTAGCCAGAATAAGGACCTCAATTTCATGATATACAAAAATTTTGTTAAACTATACATATTTTATAATTAAAATTATAGATATAGCCAATTTCAAAATATAGTATTAATTTTTCATAAATGACTTATCAGAGTATAACTTTACATGTTAAAAAAATTAAGATCGGAACTTTGTACATCTTATTATTAATAATATTGAGTTTTATTCGATGGATTTTGTTGTATCTATATTTGGGACTGGTTAAATAGGCTAGTAAAAACTCAAGGTTGATCCGGTGTGTTGACCCAATAGATGAAAGCTCAGTTCGTTAAAGGTTCAGCACGCCAGCTATCTAGCTCATCAAATGTAAAGCTCATAGAAACGAACTCCCACTTTACTACTACAGCTTTCAGGTCGATGATCAACCATTGTCAGTGTTACCTTACACTCAGCTCTAGATCATCCAGAACGAGGTCTAACCTGTAGTTCGAAATACGCATTCAATGAATCTTGTCAAAAAGGAAACATCCTAATTTAAGAGAGAATCTACTGTCAGAATTGGAAACAAACTCAACTTCCTATTTCGGTGGATTCGATCTCCAAAATTGATGGATACTAGTTTTGGAAGTACTATTAATATGAAATTCTTTCCTGTTTTATATGTACTCAAATTGTAACACACCCCCACACTATAAATAGGGGTAGAAAATCATCGTAAACAGACACAAGCAATCAATAAAATACTGTTTCTCTGTTAAAATAACCAGAAAACAGTTATGAATGGAAGTATCTTTTTGAACCGAATAATGTAAAAACTTTTTGCATTCTGTTATATCTCTTGTCTCTTTTTTATTGTTTTTGTTTTCTGCTTTTGTGTGTTTTAATTACAGTATTGAGTGAAAAATATGGATCTACCAAATCCAGATGTTGACGGATTTAATTTAGATATCAATTTTTGTGAGTATTATAGAAAAGTTTAAATACGGTAGAAAACACCAAAATTCTCATTTAGATAATAAAAGCCAGACAAAGCCGGCCCAAACAAGATCTTTCCATCAATGAATTCAATACATTTGGACCTCAGCCTCAGGCATGAGAATCAGACTCATCAACCATAGACAGCAATGCAATATGGTACCACAAATTTGGTAGGTTTGTAAGAGGAAAAGCTGTAAAGAAGAGAGAACAACACCAACACCCAAAATTTAGGATAAGTGCCCTAGTTTCCAAAGACACTGAGCCTACATTGAGCCCAAAAGAAGCTTCAAATCGGTTCACGACATTCCCTACAAGACCATGTCACTCTGTATCCATCATCACTCTATATAAACAAACATACACATTGCTCCACATCCCAAAAGTAGATTTGATAGGTAATAAATGATTAAAAAAGAAGACTGACAAATCCAAGTTCTTAAAAAGGTCTACGATCAACACGAATTTTAGAGACTGCTTCTGTTTTTATAATATAATCAAAGAAACATAAGATTTTAAATGATACAATTTTATTTTTAAAATTATAATTAGTATTAATTATAGTATATTCTCTAAGAAATGCTAGTAACATCGAATCAACTGACTTTTAATTTATACATTTTTATCTTTTCATAAAAATGATGTTAACAATTCTACTTAATTTAAAAAAATTACTAATCTAGTTAATCAATTAAGAATCATTTTAGATAATCTAACTACCATAATCGAATAAAAGTGGCACATTTTTAAATAACAAAAACATCAAATTTCTCATGTTGTAAAATTATCTTTTCAAGACAATAAATTATGCCAACAAACTCCTTGTATATATTGTAAATAAGGAGGAGAAGTGGAAATATTTTTTTGCTTGAAAAGTTGATAAAAAATCAGTAAGATGTCTATCAAAATTTGTTATGATTAATCATTATCTATACAGTCTTAATATCCATTTTAATAATTGAAAGATAACTATTCTTAACTATAAAAAGAGAAAATTAACTCTTATTATCTAGGCGAATGGAAAGGAACATAATCATACACGTTAAAAATCGATTTTGTGCTAAGCAGAGTGTTTCATTGTCAACCAAACAATACATTCCTCACCATTTTCCAAACATGCAAACCAAGAAAAGAATAAAATCAATTTTTTTTTTTTAAAAAAAGAAAATAATAAAAAAGAAAGAAGAGAGAGAAGGAGGAAGCAGTAGCATAGTAGCAGCCATAGACACAAACTACATCCCCTTTAACTTTATGTAGCTTTAACTTTGATTGGAAGACCAAAATGACAACAATCTGTACACCTACACGCCACACTAGATCTCTCCCCCTGACCGCGGGCAGGATTTGCGCAACCATCACTTCGGTCGTTTTATCCCCAACAATCCTCTAAACGACCGGATCTCTGCCCGTTGCATTTTTATTATAAATTAAATTAAAACAAAAAAATATATATTAAAAAAAAAAAAAGACAAGACCAATTCTATGACCATGCCTCTCTCACTCTCTCACTCTCTCTCTGCACTTTATTCTGTTCAAATTCGACACTTTGCTGTTTACTAAGAACGAGGCTTGAGAGAAGGCTTTGGTGGTCTTTGTTGCTTATAAGCTTTCTCTCTCTAAAGTCTTTCTCTTTATCTCTCTCTCTCTATCTAGCTAGTTCTGTGTCTGCCGCATTGTCTTGTTCTACTTCAAGAATCTTTGGTCTCATTTTCACGCATTCAAAGTCTCTGTCTTTCTTGCTTTCTTTCTCTTTCAAGTCTCCCTGTTGAGAGCTCTTGTTTTCTGGGTTCTTGGCTTGCCTCCTCTCTCTGTTGTTTTCATTGTTACTACTTACATAGAAGAAACTAAAACAAACATACCCAGTTGCTTGCTTGTCTTCTGTTTGAGTTTTGAGCTTCACTTGGTCTAAAGAATGAGTGCCCTCTTGATATTTAGTTACTTTTGCTGATTCGAAGTGGGAAAAACTGGAAATTGAGAGACTGTATATGAAGTAGAAGTGAAACCATGAGAGATGACAACTCTAAGAAAAGCAAGGTTTTTTTTTTTTTTTCTCCTTTCAATGTGCTGCGTGTATGTGTGTCCTGTTTTTGTTTGTGAAATTTATGTGACGAAGTCATGGAAGTTGGTTGGTTGACTGATTCTTTTGGTGTGTTTTTTTTTTGTCTTTTATCTGGTTGAAGCTCTCATGGTCCAAAAAAATGGTCAGGAAGTGGTTTAACATCAAGAGCAAAACTGAGGACTTCCAGGCAGATGATCCTGTGTATACAGGTGCTTATTTCTCCTCCTGGGGTTTTCCAACTGATTTTGTTTGCCTTTTTGTTTGGTCATGAAATCTATTTGATTTCCGAGAAATGTACTACTTCTGTACCTCTAAATTTAATGTTTTTTTGGCTTTTCATGAAATTTATTATCCAATTAAATCATGCCAGATTTTTTACTTGGAATCCATCAAAGATTCAAAATTTATTCTTTTTTCCTCACTTTTCCCACTATTTTCTCTGCAACCAAACAAAGCAATAGTGTATATTCTTTAATTCTCAATCAACCATTTCAGGACATTCCCTTCTGGCTATTGTATCAAGCATCAATTCAAGACATTTTTTTATTGTTGTTGAATTGCTGCATATGAGTATTTGTTAATATTATTTGTTTAGGAGGTGAAGTGGAATACAGGACCAGCTTCTCAGAGAGGGAGCCTTGCACAATCAAAAAGAGTAAAACAGGTATTGGACCACCTGTTTTTTCATGAGCAACACCATTTTCAAACCCCATAAAAATGTTGATGGACTTGGTGTTTTTTTTTTTTTTTTGACTACTTTGAATGTCATTTTTACTGACTTTCTTCTTCAACTTTGATGCACAGAAAAATTTAGCAAAAATGGGGAGCAGGTTCGGCGAGGGAGAATGAATCTGGACCACCCTCGAATCATCGATGTGCAGAACTATAGGTTGCCTTTTCTGCAATTCTATTTTTGTTATAAGTGGTTGCTTTCGTGATCGTAGTTTGTGTGTTGTGATGTGCAAGTACTAATTTGTTATCTCGTTTATGTTTGGAGCAGTGTTTTTGTAGCTACCTGGAATGTAGCTGGAAGATCTCCGCCAAGTAATTTGAGTCTTGAAGATTGGCTTCATGCCTCACCCCCTGCAGACATTTATGTCTTAGGGTATGATTTGGTTGTCTCTATGTTCACATTTTTCGTACTAAACTTAAACTCAGTGAATTAGTGTGACTGATAGAAGCAATTTCATTACCCTTTTTTTTTTTTTTCCAGATTTCAAGAGATAGTTCCTCTCAATGCTGGTAATGTTTTGGGGGCAGAAGACAATGGCCCAGCCAAAAAATGGTTGTCTCTCATTCGAAGGACTCTTAACAATCTCCCAGGAACTAGTGGAAGTAGTGGTTGTTATACTCCGTCTCCCATTCCCGAGCCAATTGTGGAAATGGATGCAGATTTCGAGGGATCAGCTAGGCGGAAGAACTCGTCCTTCTTCCATCGTCGGTCATTTCAGACTACTCATAGTTGGAAAATGGACAGTGATCCTTCGATATCACAACCAAGACTTGATCGACGATTCAGTGTTTGTGATAGGGTGATATTTGGTCATAGGCCAAGTGACTATGATCCCAATTTTAGATGGGGTCACAGGCCTAGTGACTACTCTAGACCTAGCGATTACTCCAGGCCTAGTGATTACTCAAGATGGGGTTCTTCTGATGATGATAATGGCCCCGGGGATTCACCAAGTACTGTATTATACTCACCAATGTCCTATAGTGGATGCAATGGATCTGCATCCATGGACCATGGTTATAGGATGCCAGGGAATTCTAGGTACTGCTTAGTTGCTAGTAAGCAAATGGTTGGTATTTTCCTCACAATATGGGTGCGGAGTGAATTGAGAGATTATGTTAAAAACATGAAAGTTTCTTGTGTTGGCAGAGGACTGATGGGCTACCTCGGAAATAAGGTATTCTTTGAGTAAATCACTGTAACTTCTTGTTATATTACAGCTTTTTAAAATTATTAGAACCACTTACAATTACCTCACGCTGCTTGGTTTGGCAGGGATCAATTGCAGTCAGCATGTTATTGCACCAAACAAGCTTTTGCTTTGTCTGTACTCACTTGACCTCAGGACAGAAAGAGGGTGATCAGTTAAGAAGGAATGCTGATGTCATGGAGATCCTGAGGAAGACGAGGTTTCCTCGAGTCCATGGTGCGGGAGATGAGAAGTCCCCGGAAACTATCCTTCAGCATGAGTAAGTCCCTAATTTATCAGCCATCAATAAGCATTACACTTCTACTTGCAAAGTGAGATTGTGGATTCAGGAAACATCATGGACATTATCGATTTATCATTAACTATACTGGACTTAAACTGAGTGGTATGAACTTAATTCAAATGAACCAAGTTATATGTGCACTACTGCACCATAACAATGAAGATTCTATCTCAGGTCGTTCACAGCTCCTAGAACGATTGCATTTATTGAATGCATTACTATTCTAAATTCTGATTATATATGATTTCTTCCAGTCGAGTAATTTGGCTCGGGGACTTGAATTATCGTATTGCTCTCTCGTACCGATCTGCTAAGGCACTTGTTGAGATGCAAAACTGGAGGGCATTGTTGGAAAATGACCAGGTATGTTTACAATCCTATTCTTGAACACTATCTGTCTCCTTTTCTTGTTGCAAATTGCTAATGTTCAATTTTTCCACTTATGCTAAGAAATCTTAAATAGTTTCAATCTAAATCTTGCTGATGATGGTTTTCTTGGCAGTTACGGATAGAGCAGAGGCAGGGTCGTGTTTTTGTGGGATGGAATGAAGGAAAGATTTATTTCCCACCAACGTACAAGTATTCAACTAATTCCGACAGATATGCAGGGGATGATATGCACCCAAAGGAGAAACGTCGAACACCTGCATGGTAAGAACATGTTTATCACCAGAATGTGTGAGAACATACTGGAAAGGATTACCTGAAAACAAAACATAATATTATATATTTTAAAGATTTGAAATGCTGATGTAACTAATTTGTGTTTAAAGGTGTGATCGAATTTTGTGGTATGGAGAAGGCCTCCAGCAGTTATCTTATGTCCGTGGAGAATCTAGGTTCTCTGATCATAGACCAGTTTATGGTATATTTTGGGCTGAAGTGGAGTCAACTAACAACCGTTTAAAGAAGAGCATGAGCTATTCTAGTTCCAGGATTGAGGTAGAGGAGCTACTGCCATACTCACAAGGCTACACTGAACTAAACTTTTTTTGAAGGATGAGGAGACTTTCGTGGCCCACATACAAGTAAGTTCACTCTCTCTCTTTCTCTCTCACACACGCTCAGAAGTTTACTGAGAGGACTAGACGGTTAGGCTTGTGACCATGGAAGCTATCAGAACGATTAGTTTGATTGTCTGTTCATACTTGCAATTACTAACCCATTTTAATTATTTATTGATTTTGATGGGATGTAACAAGGCTGTTATTTTTCTGTGGCAGAATTTCTTTTCTTTCATGTCGAGATGGCTTGTACTCTCTATCATCAGGTGAGACCTCCATCAAGCTTTATATTCGTTTAATTTAATTTTCCAGCCGCTGCATTATGAATGACTTGAAGTACAAAGGGAGCTGCCATGGAGGGTCCACAGTGATAGTGGTCCTCTGGCTCATTACCTATATATTATAAGTCATGAACATTGAAGCAATACCCTTACAATTTCTCGCAAGAAACTGAATCTTATCATTTTCGGATATTTTGCACGTGGTTTATGTGAATCTATAGGAAAACTTAGACCCAAAAAAGGATATACATTTATATATCTACTTGGCATATTATCAAAGCGTTTGATTTTTACATTTTCTTTCCATTTGCAAGTTTTGTTGCTTGTTCCCATCCTCATGTAGAATTTTGGTCCCCATTTGCAGGTGGGAATCACTTAAAAGAAATCCATCCTTGAAGGGTGATGGAGACATTCCATTGCCCACTAACCAAAAAAGGTTGGTCCTCCTCCTCTCTTTTACTTTTCTTTCATTCTGCTACAGGTTTTGGCTTCTTTGGCTAATCTTTTTTTTCCATCTTTGACCAGGTGTAAATTTTGTAATATGACTGGATCGCTAATTCCACACATACCCAACTCACAGTACCTAAACATCATCATCATCATCATCATTATATTTTGTTACCTAAAATAACTTACCAGCACAAACCGCAATTCGGTTGCCTGATTAACAAACACCCACTTTTACTTTGGCTCGTCCAAAGTACATTATCAGCTTTCCAGTCCCAGTACAATGATGAGGTATTACGTCTTTCAAACTTAGTGATCATGCTTCTACTTAACTTCTAATGATAACTTATCAACCCTCTAATGATCAAGCCCTTTACGTTTTTGCAGGACGAACTCACCCTATCAGAAACCGCCAAGTGGGTAGATGAGGATTATTATTTTGTTAATTATTCTTTTGTTAGTTTAGGACATAGATTTGATTTCTGAGAGAAAGTGAAAGATGGTCCAGTAATTAATCATTCCTGTACTTAAAAAACTTTTTGTCTTAAATGCAAAGTGAAGTAAAAGAAATTATATATAAAAAAAAAAAAGAATATTCAAGTTTATGATTGAAATCAGAATGTCTCTCTCTCTCTCTCTCTCAAGTGTGTGTTGGTGTTAATGATTTTACTGAAAAAGTTAAATTTTCTTGATAATCTCACATGTTCACTGCTGCTATCCACGCTTTTCCTTTCATTGTGCTGTAAACTGTGAATAACAAACTAGAAAAGAAGACAGATTCACAGATTTTGCACGTCTATTGGAAGCCATGATTTGGAGTTCACATTTGTCCTTTGCTGTTTGCCAGACTTGGATTATTGAATATTTTTTTCTTTTGCTGCTTTTCTTTACATATGGATATACATATATGGGCCACATTTACAAAGAAAACTGTGAAAGCAGAAACAAGAGTGAAAATAAGACTGATCTATACCTTTCAGGAACTATAATAAGCAAATGGTATTTGCACGATTATTGATGCATGCGCTTTTCCCTCGCATGCATTTATAAAAAATTCCACAGCAGTACAGGAGCAGAGAAAGCATGATTTTCTTGGCTCTGCATATGGTTTTTTTTATTATTTGTTTAATTGTGGGGCTGGGGAAATCATCATAACATTATATAAAGACATAGCATGGCATCAGACCAGTTTATTCATGCCTTTGTCAACAGCTTTTATCTTCATTCACTATATGGAAGCTAAAAATGATGGGCATATATGATTATGCCAAGTTATTCTCTCATTTCATTAGTCTTATCCTTCACGGGCTCACGGCTCCTTCAGTTCGAGTTTTAAAAGATTTTGTGATACATGATCGTTATAAAGAAAATGTACGGTTAAAATTTGCTTTTTCCTATTGTATTCTATATCTTGAAAGAACACGGAAGAAACAAAGAAAATTGTAATATTCAAATAGATAACTGTTTTTGGAGGTATTAATATGGCCATATCTACTTTTGATGGGCAAGACAGCATAAAATGAGGGCATTAACTCTCTTTTTTGCTTTAAGTTCGGAAGGTTATGGGTCCAAATGGGACAATATTGTTTTCACCAAACTAAAAGAAAGTAAAATAACAAAACAAAGACCAAAATAAAGGAGAGAAAAACTAAATAAATTCTAAAATATAAAACTAAGAAAACAATTAAAGCACAAACAACAATGATTTGATGAAGTCTAGGCATAACAACTAAGCAAATTGTGCAATGAAAATGGTCCATCAAAATTTTCACCATATTGGAAACAAAAAACTGTTTTTGGAACCCCACAAAGCATGGATAAGTTCCTGAAAAACTGGGGAAATGTCACAACAAAGTCATCCTGTTCATTTTCTAGATTCAAGTTCAAGAGGGCATATACTTTGCTTCTTCCAAACTGATATTTCTAATTGGTCCCCCACCTACAAGAGGGAATCCTTTCAAAGGCCTGTTCTTTTCTTGGTTTTGCAGTAATACTTTGGACAATGTCATTTTCCTTGATCTAGAATTCAGATTTGTTCAGTTATATGTCCAATATGATCCTTTAATTTCTGCACTCTAGATATGATTCCTTGGCAGCCAAAGTTTGTTACATGTCACCAGAATCCTGAAGAACATCATCATGTAAATCAATAATGATGAACTATACTGTACCTATCCAAAAAATGTCAACTAAAGAAAAACTGAAAGAGAATGGCAAATATAATCATTCCAAGTTCTTGTGATGACATAATTGATATGAAGAAGGAGATATTTGGTGGGTACTCATTAAAAAATACAGAGAGTTTATAATAGAGATCTGATGCTTTCTTTCTCTCTACTAATGCTTTACTGAATAAAGTTGTCTCCTGACCCTTGCTTTGTCTAGAGGTGAACAACAAACTTGAAAAAAAACACAGGTTGGTTTACCTATCTGACACTTCTGTATTAAAGTTATAATTTTTCTTTCGGCGATACTACACATCATGTGATTTGTAATATCTATTTGGATAACCGATTGATATAGAGGCAAGTGAATTCGTAATTTTCTATACAGAATATTGATTGGTTGATGGAGAAAGTTATAGATCAATTGTTACATGATTTGAAATGAAAATTTTAATTGTTGGGAGTGAATTCCACATAGGGTCGTTTAGCTTTTTTGTATTGTTTCTTTTAATGGACAGGTGAAAGGAACATAACCCTGATAAACAGCAAGGAAAGACAAAAGATGGATGTAGCTTTTGTCGCTGCAATGCAGAGCAGAGCATAGTAGTGGTGTGTGGTCTTATTCTCTCTGTTTTACCAATTTTGTAAATATTTACTCTGTTAAAAAAAAAGCTGGTGCACTTGGACTGGCAAAAAGACATCTCCGCCTGTCTAGTTTCTTCAAACACAAAGAGAGCATTTTATTTATTAAAGCAAATTCCATTAACCATCTTGGTAGGAGGAGAGCCAAATTGTTTCAAAAATCATCACAAATATCTGTTGAGTTTCTTCACTTTAAGGGGGCTTGATTTCAATATAGAGCTCATAAAAATGGTCATAATTTTTTTTAAAAAAATAAAATAAAAGGTGCATGCTGCAATATTAGTTAATAAAACCATTTGTATCTAAGCTTTACACATCATAGACAAAACATGAAAAACCAAAAAACCAAAAGAATCCTCAAATTGGAATAGTTCGAAACCACTGAATAAACAAAGAATTGGAACCTCCTAAAAAGACAGAGTAAATTGACATGTCAACTCATGAAAACATCAGATTGACATGCATAGCCAACCCTACGCTGCTAATAACATGATGCTACACAAAAAGAGAGCAAAGCTGAATGCAAAAACCGTACAGCTCCACGCCTCATCTTTTAGCAAATCAACTTCCTAAGTCAGCTAGCTAGCTACTTACTCATACCTAATCATCATCTATTCGTGCCAAACCCTTGTGTCATCATTGCTGCACTGATTGTCTCTTTAGCAATCTCTTCTCCAAATCCATCCAAAGCCATTTGATCTTCTCGGCAATCAGGAGAGCAAAAGGTGCGCAGATTACTGCAAAATCATACATTTTAATCCCATCAATATAAACAGAACAACCAAAGCAATACAAACAACATCAAATTTCAACATGTCCAAAACACAGACAATATTATCATTATGTGACAATAAACTGTATTTCAGTTTTCATATTAATGTTAAAATATTTAGTAGTAGAAAGCACAAACTTCAGTTGATTGTAGTTTCTCAGGTACTTATCGAATCTTAATTATCAAAAAATTGCCAAAAATCACATTTTAATATAAATGCTATTATGGACATAAATTAATATGATCTTTAACTATGTTCAGTTGAATTAATAAGATCACCTTAGTAATTAAAACCAAACTAAAAACAAAACAGAAAACCAAACCCTTGTTTGGTTACTAGTTAAAAATTTTAAATTAATCAAATCAACATGCACAAGTGGGATAGACATGCAATGAACAACAATATCAACTATAGAAAACAAAATTCAAAATATACGTACCCATACATGTAAAAATTTTCGTTCTTTTTGAATCTCTTCTTGCAGAGAAAGCAAGACTGGAGAAAACCACAGTACCCTCCATCGATCTTCTTCGTGTTCGACAGCGAATCATCGTCCCTCTCTGGGGACCCAATCGTAAACGTAACCCTCGGGCGTGGCTTCTCCAATAATGGCTTCACGCCAATGACCAGAGCCGGACGCGTCTTCTCAAACAAAGCCACCGGGGACTCGATGGGCCGGAGCTGGCTCAACACAGTCAGCTCCCCCTGACTTGATGACCGAAAAGCCCGAGACCGCCTTCTAGACATGGTGGGTCTAAGGTTTTCTTCAAAAAGCTTTCTTTCAACAAGAAACAAAAACTGGGTTCTTGAGGTCTGGTCGATCAAGACGAGAAAATATGTCAAGTTAGGGTTTTTATTGACACTGAAGAGTACGAGTAAACAATGGTGGATGAGCAACAAGAGGAAAGGAAACTTAGGGTTTTGAGCGAAAATTAGGATTTGGGGTGGCGAAGAGAGGCATCAAAATAATGAAAAGGCGGAGCTTTGAAGTGGGAATTAGGGTTTTTGATGAGAAGAAGAAGGAAGAGAGTGATTTTAGGGTTTTTTATAGAGAGAGTGAGCTAGTTGAGTCGGTTTATATTGATCTTTAAGTTCGCGGTTTTTTCGGTTATGACGTGCTTCGCGTTAGGTTCCTTAAAACAGTTATATTTCAGTTTGGATTGTGTGGAACCCACTTTGAGATACTTCCAGTTGAAACACTAAGATACTGATTTTTGTTTAGACTAGGAGACACAAAAAGGGTCATGTTAAACAATTGTTTATAAAAACATATTGCTACAATAAAAACTAATTAAAATAAGAGCTTTGATGATTTTAAAATAGTTGATCCGACTCAAACAAGCAAGTATTATCAAATTATTCATAAATTTTAGTCAAATAATATGATACGTGATTGTTAATATTGCAGCAATATTATTTATTTGTTATAAAAGTCAAATTAGATCATATATATATATATATATAAGATTATATTTTAGTTACCCAATTTGAAACTATATGTAGGTAGAGTAAAGGTTTTGTTTGATTGCAATTTACCCCCTATTGTTAGAGAATCTCTATTAGATTTAACCGTGAATAGTTAAAAGATCAAAATACTCCTGGATGACTGGTTTGACTCGTAGACCAAATAAAAAATAAAAAACCAAGATAAAAATTTTAAAAATAATTAAAAATGAACAAAAAATTAAAAAAAGGTGGAGATTGAATCTTCAATCATCAACTTACAAATGATAAAAAAGATACACCTATCTTCAATCATCAAATCAAGAACTGGAAAAAAAAAAAAAAAAAACCTTCTTGAATAAAAAATAAAATAAAATAAACAAAAAACAAACACAAACCAAGTCGACCTATGTGGATTTAGATCCGAAAAAAAAAAAAGATCTAATTTCGTCAAGATCGAAAACCCAAGACATTAATTATGGAGATAGATTGGATCTCTACTATTACCAACAATGAAAAACAGTGTTGTTCTTCTTCAATGAAAAAGAAAAAGGATAATATCAAAAAATTCATTCTAATTTGTAAAAATATCCATTTTACCACTAAAATTTCAGTCTTGTCCAAAATCTCTCTTTATGTTAAAAAAATAATAGAAAATAATTATTTTATCTCTTATAACTTCATTATCAATTTATGACTATCGGATGTATTATCGTTTTTTTCACACACGTTTAAAGGGTATTTTGAGTGTTTTTATTAATGTTAGAGAGAATTTTTGATAAAATGAAATTATAAATGGTAAAATAAATATTTTTATAAATTAGAATGAGTTTTTTGGGATTATCCCAAAAGATGTGGAACAAAATCATTGGTTCCATTCCATTTACTAAACCCAGAAGAAATCAAACACAACCAAAATCAATCACAAACCCAGAATCAAATAAACTCAAACTCAAACTAAAACCAAAATTAAAAATAATAATAATAATAATAACATTTTGAAGTCAAACTCAAAGTAGAAGACTTAGAAACACCTGTGACAATACCAAAACCAAAACACAGTTCACACATCACATATAACAAAACCCTATTCACACATTGCTAAACATGCCAAAACACTTTTTCCATCGATAAAGAGGGCACATTGTCCATGCACATGTCTATAAAATCCAAATCTAGAAAATGGACCTTCCAGGACCTGAATTTATCCTACGAACCATCTTTAACTCAATCGATCTCCCTCCTAACACTTTTATCAACCTTTATCAAGGTGAAACCATCAAAATCGATGAGGAAAAAATAGCTGTGGAGAGAGAAGAGTGAGGAGAGCCGCAACGAGTAGCAACGAAGATAGGAGAGTGAGGATTGCTACTGATGACATCATCAAGAAGTGCAAGTGGTGGCGATATACCATCGATGAAGAAGAGACAAAGAGAGTGGTGAAGAAGAAAGAGAGAAGAAGGTGGTTTTATTATTTTTAGTTTTTAATAATGATTTAATCTTTTAATTTTTTTTTCAAAGATTTGATTAAAAATTTTTTATTTAACTTTTTAATTTTATTTAATTATTTAATTTTTTTCAAATTAATCTTCATCGTCTATTTTAAAATGGACTGTGAAGATCTAATTAATTTTTTTTTATTTAATTTATTATAAGGATTTTGAAATTTATTTTTTTAAAAAATATAAAATAAGGTTAAAATATAATTTAACCCCTTATCAGTTAACTCTAACAGAAATCCACTAATGGCAAAGGGGTAAATTGTAATTAAATCCTAACCTTTACTTTGTCTGAATATAATTTCAAACTGAATAGCTAAATTATAATTTACTTATATATATTATAATATTTTTTATAATCAAGAATACCGGATTTTAAAAAGTAAAGACCAACCAATCAAATTCATCTATTGTATTTAAATAAAATAGAAGAAAAAATTTATTTTAAAAGAAAGAATGCAATTGATGAATTTAATTGGTTAGTTCTTATTTTTTAAAATCAGGTATACCTAATTATAAAAACTCTATATATAATATATATACATACGTATATACATATATAAAAAATAATTCTACCATTAGTACATTTTACTTTTTAGACAAATCAATTAAATTTATCTATTAGATTTAAATTAAATAGGAGAGAAGATTTGTATTAAGAGAGAGAATGCAATTGACGAATTTAACTGGTTCGTCGTAACTTTTAAAAGTTAGGAAGTACTGATAGTAAAATTATTATATATAGCTTTTATAATCAGGTATCCCCGATTTTAGAAAATAAAGATCAACTAATTAAATTCATCTATTACATTCTCTTTCCTATTTAATTTAAATGCAATAGATAAATTTGATTGATTAATCTTTTATTTTAAAATCAGGTATATCTGATTATAAAAATATTATATATATAGTTCTTCTATTATTAGTGTATTCTAACTTTAAAACGTTAGAATGAACCAATCAAATTTAACTATTGTATTTGAATTAAAAATGAGAAATAATTTGTTTTAAAAGAGATAATGCAATGGATAAATTTGATTAGTTGATTCGTCTCAATTTTTTAAAGTTAGAAAACACTGATAGTTGAAACACCATATATATAGTGTTTTTACCATCAGTGTCTCATAACTTTAAAAAGTTAGAACGAATCAATTAAATTAAGTGATAACTCTATTTTTATAGAGTTATTTTATCTTTTTAAACTTGAATTTTTGCTTAGTTCTTGATATTTTTATTATTATTAAGTGAATTATTTCATATTTTTGTATTTTCATTTTTAGAATAAAATTGGTGAAAAAGCGTATGTGGACCCCACCAAGTACTATTGTTCGAGACAAGATCATCGCTACAAAATAAATGTCATTTGAAGCAGTTCATCACCTTAAGAATTACTCGAATCAAAGATTGCATAAAGAAGTTATCGTAGTTTAAAGATCGAGTATTCTAAAAATAAATATTATGTCATGCTGATGTAAGAAATGATGTAATGAAAATTATGATGTAAGCAATGATGTAATATGAAAGTTGACTTGCATGGGGTAGGTGAACCATGATGTAAGCAATGATGTAATATGGAAGTTGACTTGAATGAGGTAGGTGAACCATGATGTAAGCGATGATGCAAAAGGGTGAAAAATTAGGAAAAGATGATGCATGCGATGATGTAATTGGAGGTGAACTTTGCCTATAAATAGGCCTTAGAATCACCATTCCAAGTATTCCATCAAAAACCAAAACAATAAGTAGTTTAGAGAGAGAGAGAGAGAACTTTGAGAGGAGAAGCAAAGCAGAGGAAGAAATTCTAAGATGAAGTTTCAATCCATTAAATTTTTCTATTTTTTGTTATGTTTAATCTTCTAATTTTTGTAAATTTTAATTTAAGTATGGAGTAATTTATTTTTCTAAGGTTATGATGTAGCCTAACTTTGATGTTCCAACCCTCTGTTCAATTCAATTAAGGATTTTCTATCTTGATTGATGCATTTAATATTGTTCTTAATGCTTCTAAATAACTGGCCACTATTTAGTTGAATTGCTAATCATAATGATAGCGAAAGCTGATTTATGTGTCTAGTTCATTGTATTTAATGTCATAAATTACATGTAGGATAGGAATATACCTGCACGGTTTGTATAGTCTATAAAAGAGATCCATAAATCTTAATGAATTCTTTAATGTTTTGACTTGCATGAGAATATAGCAGTTAAGTTTTATAGGGTATTTTTCTTAGATTTCGAGAGGGACTAAGTGAATAATTCAAGGAATCTCGACTAGAAACTGGATAGTTAATTTTTGTTAAAAAGAACAAAGGGGAGGAATAGATTAGTTATGGTGAAATCAGAACCTTAGAGTTTTTATTCATTGAATTAATTTATATTTGTAATTAAATTTAGTTGTAGTTTTCAACTTATTTACTCAAATTTCGTCTATCAAATAAAAATTGAGTTACTTTAATTTTGAGTATTAATTAACAAAAATTCTCGTGAGACGATACTCCTCTTATCATTATATTACTTGTCCGGTTCGTCCACTTGCGATTTTGTACGACATTCAGCTATTGTATTTGAATTAAATAGAATAGAGAATTCTTTTGAGAATAGAGAATACGATAGATGAATTTGATTTGTTTGTCATAATATTTTAAAGTTAAAAGACACTGATAGTAAAAACATTATATATATATAATATTAGTGATTTCCTATGAAATATTTAAAATAAAAAAAACTTCTTGATATATATTCTTATTTATTTATTTATTTTTATTTCAAACATGTTTTTTATATTTATACATATATTTCACCTTTTAGCTCAACACAATAATCATTTGTATTCATTCTCAATATTTTATAATTATTTTTTTACTTTAAAAACCATTTGATATTTTAAATTAGTATTTTAAAATCATTCTCAATATTCTATAATTAATTGGTTTCCTTAAAAACCGTTTGATATTTTAAATTAGTATTTTAAAATCATTCTTAATACTCTATAATTAATTTGTTTCTTTAAAAATTATTTGATATTTGAAATTAGTATTTAATGGAGAAATTAAGGGTTTGAGAAAATAAAAAAGGTTTTATCATATACATGAGGAAATAATTAATATTTGTGATGAAGTTACAAATTATTTACTATTTTTAGTTATTTTTTTTTAAGAATAATATTGGGTTTTTAGAAATAGGAATGCGCATACAATTTTTTAGGGGTGTAAAAAGGCAAAAGCATATTAAAACACATTCACAGTTTGGGCTAACATGCTTCGTCCATAAAAATCAGGCCCCCAATTTTAATGCAAGTCTCTGCTTCAAGATTCAACGCACTAGAGCATTCACATCCGGATCATATATATATGTATGTATATATATATATATATATGTAGAGAGAGAGAGAGAGAGAGAGAGAGAGAGTACTATATGAAAAAAAAAGTTTTATATAATCAGTTATTTATCTCATGTGACAATATTTTTTAATAAATTGAATGTATGCATTCAATATATTGTACTATCTCTTTGAACCATTTACACTATTAAATATGAATATCTTAATTAATTTATATATCATCTATATCGCATGATATAATTTGAATGTTTTGAATGGTTAAAGGCATACAGTACATGGTTCATCTTCTCTTCAAACGAATAAGTTCCTAAAGTTACTGTGGAAACAGCATCCTCAGATCAAATGAAATTCATCGTGATCACTGCAGCTTACCATCCTTTCAAACGAGCACCACCAACAGTCTTTGCTTGTGGGTCAAACTACATGTCAATTCAAACTCAACGATGGACAGTGCCTTGACAACCCCCATCCACATTTTGTTGCTACAAAATGCCAAAACGCATCTTAATAAAAAAAAAAATGATGATTTTAAGGTGTTCTTGTACTATATGTTATTGGGCCCACATGAAGAGATCAACGAGAGGCACACTATTGCTGCCTTGATCATCGTCAAAAGACCAAAATTTTTTACTATAACATTTGTCACCTTGCAAGTCAAACACTTGTATATACACGAACAACCATATATCTATATGTATATCTAATGTTTTTTGTCATCCATTGTTCTTTGTATCATCTATGTAGAGAAAAAGAATGGTCGCTTGTATCACTTGCTGATTGATACTAATTAGCTTGAATGTAATCAATCAAACCATGGTGATCAGAATTGGCCATCTTTGGTTGTTGTACATTCTGATGATGATTAGTTTGGTATATTACTCTTCTAGGTTGTTGTTGTCTCGTGGTCTTGAGCTTGAGCTTCCTGTGGTGCCAATGGATATCAAACAATGTGTAGAGCGATGCTTGGAAGTGGAGGAGTTATCGGGTGTGTTTGCTTGTGTTGCTCTTTGTGAGTAGAAATATTACAAGAGCGGATTGCGAGAATGGAAAAATGGAGCAAGCGGAGGAGGGTCGCCGTGAGAGCACGAGAAGGAGGAACAAGTGAAAGGGAGAGAAGAAGAAGCTGAGAGGAAAGAAGAAGAGGAAGATAAGGAAGAAAAGTGTAGATAAGGAGAAAGAAGAGGAAGAGAGAGAAAAAAAACATAGGGGAGAAAAAGAAGAAGAAGAGAATGACAAGCAAGAGAAAGAAAGAAAAGAAAAATATAAAGAAAAAGAAGAATAAGAGAGAAAAGAAGAGGAGGAAGAAGATCTAGAGGAAAGCAAAGAAGAAATACACAGATTACAATTTACAAGGAAAGAAAAAAGAAAGAACCACGTAAAATATTTCAGGTTTCGTGTTGAAATCCATGCATGAATAGTAAATAATAAAAATACCGATAATTTTATACCCGAATCCATATTAGTTATTGGACTGTTTGACTAATATTATGAAACATAATTTCAGGATATACAATCTTCTTTTCTTTGTTTTTAGAATGCAGTACTGGGTGAGGTTGTGGTTAATGCAGATTTGTGTAAATGAGAGTTGATGAAGTAGGGATCTCTTATGTATAAGTTACTTATTAATATACAAGTTATTTATTAATTAAATCATATCTCATATTCTAATTTATATGTCATGCAAGATTTATATTTTTATAAGGTTCATATTTATTAGACCAAGCACAATATCGTGTTCGAACTAGGGGGCTTTGAAACCAAAACTCAATTATAGATCGGGCGAGAGTCTTCATATATTCTATTAGATAAACCCGCATTAGTTGAAAAAGTGCATTTGCATTAGTTTATAAAATAAGAGTAAACCTCCACTCATGAATTAGCTTTTATGATGGAATTAGATTCCAGACTCTTTTCTGACACATTCAACTAACATTACATTCAAATTTCTCTTTACTTTAAGAATTCAGATAGTCGAGGGACCATTATGGGTCCTCTTTTCTTGATGTTTTTCGGGCTACAAATTCATTTAATTATTATGTATGGACTACCTATGTTTCTTATCAACTGGGAAAATTTCATTAAAAAAATTTCGAATGATCTTATTCCATATTAAAATATCATTCATTTGTTAATCAAATTTTACAGTAAAATTTCAATTAGGAAAGATTCATATCAAAATTCTTAATGTGGCCTTCACACAAATATATATAGTGATATTATATGTGCAATGGGATTTGGAATGCATTTTTCAATACTCTTTGATAGTCACAGTTGGCTGTGTAAGTCTTCAATAGTTACTTAAATGCAACACGTTACGTTACATGCTGCTAAAAAAAGAATATTGAATACAACACAAGAATAATTACACTTGTCACCTTGCATGTCATGCATATCTTCTAAAAGATGTTTTAGTCCTCTCGGGAAGATATTTTAGCTATATTCAAATCATCGATATGATATGTATTCCACTCAAGTAAGAGTCGCAAGTCACATGGCATGCCAACACTTGTCACCATACATGTCAAAATCCGAAAATGTGTGTATGTGTGTGTATGTATATATATATATAGATATATATATATATATATATATATAAGAGAAGATATTTTCATGACTTAATTACCTTGAAGCTAGCCAAACAAAAACGATGGTGATCACAATAAACTTCCTACCATTCTTGATCATTCTCACTCGAGTCTTCATCTCCGGACTGTAAATGGATCATATGCTGATGAAGGAGGAGGTTTTGGGCATGTTTTCTTATGCTGGAGTTTGCAAGAGGAGATACGGAGCTCTACTTGATATGGAGCAAAGACAAGACAAAGAAAGATGCCCCAAAGAAGACAATGAGCAATGCATGGAAATTTACCGGAAGCAACCGGCAATGCAAAAACATATATGCCGGATAAGGTGCCGGAGACAATGCAGTGAACAACAACAACTATTAACAGTGAAAGAATGGCTAGGACCTAGGAGACAGCAGAGACACTGATGAAGTTAACCTATCATCATGAACCTAAAGCAACTATGCGAGCTAATAAATGTAATTTGTATGTCATTAAAGTAAATAATCTTTTGCTTTCCATGCTAAAAGTATCTTTAATGCTTTTATGAATTGTAAAAAAATCATATGCCATATAACATTGTGTTAAATTACACTTCTCTATGCAATTGTTAATTTCCACCATCAAGTTGATGTGGAAAAAAAAATTAGACTTTGTAAAGAAGACCCTTCGTTAAACATGCCAACTTAACAAATCATCAATACAGCTCCTCTTATCTCTCTAGCTCACCTTCTCTCCTTCTTATATACTCTCTTTCTCTCTTTAACTCCAAACCCATCACCCAACTCACCTCCTGATGTAGGAATAGTCACCCTTACTACACATGCTACCAAACTAACCACATGCAACCCAACCATCCTACTTCACACAACCATATGCTACCATATGTTACCAAACCAATCACATGAAACCCAGCCATCCACAACAACCCAACTATCCTACTCTATCCAACCACATGCTACCAAACCAACCATATGCAATCCAACCACACAAAGCAACCAACTATTTTTTTATTTTTTTTTTATTTTTGTATATTTTTATATTTTTTTTGTAATTCTATAAATAGGTTGTAATTCATAATTAAACTCTTTTATACAATCGAAGAAATTTCATTGTTTCTAAACTTCAATTTTAAGTTTGTTTATCTCTCAAAGGTCTCTAGAACTATACCTAGCTTATTACCAGATAATTTTTAGAGTAAGTTTGCTTTGCTTGAAATTATCTCGTATCATTTTGGTATCAGAGCAATTTCGATTCCGAGTTGGTTCATCCTCAACCAAAGTTTACTCTAATACCAAGCAGTGAGTCTTCCTCTCTGCTTTACTATTAAACCCCAAATACAACCCTTTCCATTCACCAAAAATAAACCTAGAACTTACTACCAAAAAAACCACAAAAAAAACCAAAATTTGTCGCCTCCATCGAAATCGATGCCGTCTGACCGATCAACACCCTCTTGTCTTTCATTTTGCCCTCTCTCTCTCCTCCAAAGCCATCTTTCTTTTTTCTTTGTCTCTCTAGTCTCTCTCTTCAAATTTTTTTGTTTTGTTTGTTTTGATTTTTTTTTGGTCTCATGGTCACAAAGAAAAGATTTTATATCCCCTGCTTTTGACTCATTTTTTTTTTTTAAAAAAAAAATCATTAAATTTTTTTCAAATTTTCATAAAAATAGGATTTAGTTCCTACTGTGGCTTTTTACAATTTAGTCCAAGCAAAAGAAAATTACAGTTTAATTCTTTTATTTTTGATATTTATAATTTGTATAAAAAAAGAAAAATAAATAAAAGTCTTCTAGTTCAAACATTATAGAGCAAATCAAAGCTAGATTCGCAATGATGGTGAGTTGATCGAATTAGCCCAACAAATCACAAAGCTATGACTTTTGATCGAGGATATACGATGTAACCAAAGCTCTCCACAACCAAAGCTCTTCACAATGTGCTATTCTTGAAGACATTAGAGTAAGACCTATTCCTTAAAATGCTGCTCCAGATAATGATTCAACTAATGAAAATCAGCAACGAGAAACCAAACACCAAGTAAATGAATATCGGATGAAGTTGGACCTTCCAACATTCAACGGATGTTTGGGAATAGAAGATTTTCTAGACTGAATATCATATGTCGAACGTTTCTTTAAGTATATGAGGATTATAGAGGATAGAAAAGTTAAGCTAGTCGTCTAAAAACTAAAAGGAGGTGCCTCAGCTTGGTGGGAACAATTGCAGTTTACTCTATCTCGTCATGGAAAAGGTTCAATCAGAACCTAGCATCAAATAAAGCAATTGTTGAAAGCAAGATTTTTGCCTATTGACTATGATCAGATTCTATTCCAATAGTATCAAAATAACATGTAAGGATCTTGATTTGTTTCAGAGTATGTGGCAGAATTGCAACGCATGTCAATTCAAAATGATCTGATGGAGATAGAAGGTTAGATAGTAGCCAGATTCAGGAATGGCTTACAAGCCAATATCCAAGGACAAGTAGTTTTATAGACTACTTTTACATTGAAAGATGTTGTACAATTGGCTAAAGTTGAGTCACAGCTTAATAGGCGAAGCTACAGAAGTGCATTAGTAATTCAGTCCTCTAACTAGTTGAATGATGATAACGAAAGGACTTCATTAAGACAATCTTCAATCTGGCCCAACTAAGGACAATCGACTTATCTAATTCGAACCACACCAAATGTATGACAAATTGGAAATCAAACCAGTGAAAGACCTACAACCAATAATCCTTGTGGTACTCCCCGAGACAATAAATGTTTCAAGTGTGGACAAATAGGACATTATTCTAATCAATGTCTCGAAAGACAACCAATTCACATGAATATATGAGAAGATGAGGAAAACAAATTCAATCCAGAAGAAAATAAGGTAGGAGAAGAAAGAAACCTAGAGGAATGGACATATAAGGATGAAGGAGTAACTTTGGTCATTTAGCAATTTATGTACAGACTGAAGAAAGAGATTGATCTTCAAAGACACAACATTTTCAAAACCCAATGTACAGTCAACTAAAGGGTTTACAACCTAATCATTGATGAAGGTAGTTAAAACATCTCATCCAAAACGTTGGTTGATAAATTATAGTTGCGAACACAGAAACATCCTAAATCATACTTTATAGGTTGGATCAAGGATGTAGGAGAAATCACAGTGACAGAAAAATGTCGAGTACCTTTGTCCATTGGAAAACACTACACAGATGAGGTATTTTGTGATGTTGTTGATATGAATGCTTGTCATGTATTGCTTAGCAGATTATAGTAGTTCGATTTAAATACCTTCCATAAAGGTAAGGATAACGCTATACCTTTTTTAAAGATGATGTTAAGATTATCCTTACTTCCATAAGACGAGAAACAATACCAAAAGTTCAACTGATAAAGAAAGTTTGTTATTGATCATACTAAAAAGGATGGTGTTATGGTGGAATTATTGCGATCATAACGGTCCGGCCCAATTGGATCTGCAGTGCAAGCCCAGGGGCCCAAATGCCCAGATATCCGTACCATCTAGGCCCATCCTCCTAGAATCATGGCCCATTAGTGGGCGCTTGCTGAGGCCGAAGCCCGATATCGCTCAATAAGCCCGCTATCGCTCAGTCCGATCGCTCGATATCAACGTATATCACCTATTCCGCAAGACCTTTTATGACCGCTATGTTCCCCGTCATTCAGATCGCCATGTTCCCCCAGAATTCTGCTTGCTAAAGCGAGCCGCCGGCCCTCATCGCTGATCGCTGACTTCCATCCTTCAGATTTGTCCGCGAGAACATCCGCCATCCGTGACAACTATATCAGACCGCCATATTTCCGCCACTATCGATAGCCTGTTTGTCCACTATTTCCAGTCCGATTGAGGTATCCGTCGAAGAGGAGCCGCCCATCAAAGGCATCCAACAAGCCATCCTCACCCACAGTTATCCGTCTGAGTTGACCGCTGTCTTCCGAGCGTGGCCGCATTCCGACTCCTCCACTCATGATGTTATCCGCCTCAACACCGTGATCGGCTGTGGGCGTGCCGATCCAGAATCCATCCCACCAACTGTCCAGTCCGCTGGAGAAATCCGTCTCCCTCTCGAATTTGGAAGCTCCGGTCAGCAGGAATCAACAGCGCCATGCAGAGCACAGTTCCAAAGCTTGCCATGCACGCTACTTCTACCAGAAGTCAGAATCCCAGCCTCGACAACCCATCATTACATATCCGACCCGGTCAACAAAGATCCTCTATGGACAGACCTCGGATGCGACGGATCCGGCTGCATTTGATGTGTTTTTGGCCGCATTTAATGTACTGTCAGACGTTTTAATTGGGTTTCCGGCGCATTAAATGCTGTCTGTCAGTGTAACTGTAGTTAACTATTCATTTTTGTCTTATCCTGTTTACTGTAGCATGTCCCCTTCCTCTATAAAAGGGGACGATTTTCACTGTAAAAAGGGATGGAATTTTTGAGTGTCGTTACTCTGCCCAAATAGTGAGAGAGTGAACAGTGGACGTAGGCATCTTTTTGGGCCGAACCACTCTGAAAATCTTCTGTGTCTTTTCTTCCTCGCCTCTAACTCCTCCAGTTTGCCCCCCCCCATTATTTTGCATGCGACCCATCGACCGTACGAAACTGTGAGCTTGGGCCCTAAAATAACCTCGTTGACTAAGGGAACCTTTTCCTGACGTTAACATTTTTGGCGCTAGAAGGAGGGGCTCATCTTCGGTTTCGTCACCTTTTCATCCATTAGCTTTCACAGCTTGTCCTTCATTCGCCATGGTTAGAGGGAGGATTCCAAGAGATCTTAATGCAACGGACAATCGTCAGCAGATTTCAGACCATCAGCAAGCTATAACTACTGGGGGGGGGGGGGGGGGGTCCAATGCTGGTGCAGGGACGTCCAATGTGCCCGTTATGGGGAACGCTCAAGGTATACCCCCTCCCCCTAATGGTCAAACCACTTGTAACGCTGCAGGAGAAGACGTAATGCGGGCGATGCGACGACGGCAGGAGAGGTTGGAGAATACCGTCACGGAATTTATGGGAGAGGTCAGAGCTATGTTCCGGACTCAGGCCCATCACCCCCAAGCTCCTCGCCAGGCTGTCCCAGAAAGAAATGTACCCCGTAGGAGGCTTGCGGAAGACCTTAATGTGGATAGAAGGGGTGCCGGAGAGTTCGAACGAGAGGGGTCTGTCCACTCCTCCAGCGCACATTCTAGCGCTCGACCCCCACAAGCCCAAGGTGGACATCGGCAGCAGCAAGGTGGCCGCCACCACGACCAAGTCCCAACCCATGTCGATAGAACGAGGCCAGGACCTGATACGCAGAGGCAGGCTGGAAGAATCAACCGATCCCCGAGCAGACAGGACGGACATTCCGCTGCTGGAAGGACAGAAACGCGAAATACATTGGTAGCAGAACTCCTTCAAAGGGTCCGGCAGCTGGAAGCGCGACCTGCGGTACAGGAGCAGAGGGGCCAAGCCGGAGAAAGGACCCCATTAGCTGTGGAAATCGAGATAGAGCCGCTCCCTCCAAGGTTCAAGGTCCCTAACATCCCTCAGTACAAAGGAAACTCTGACCCCTACGACCATCTTGACGCCTTCAACATACAAATGGACCTCCAGACTACCAATCCGCTTGTGAAATGTAGGGTGTTTCCAGCTACCCTGGGGGACATTCCACGGACGTGGTTCAGAAGCCTCCCCCCGCGCAGTATCAACAATTGGGAGGAGTGTCAGCAGAAGTTCCTGAATCAGTATAAAGCACTAAAGAGGCGTCTCGCGCCACCCTGCCACCTTTCTACCATCTGCCAACGCCCAGGTGAGCCTCTAAAAGAATATATCAACAGATTCAGGCGCGAGGTAACAAATGTGGAGAATCCCACAGATGAAGGGGTTTTGTCAGCTATCTCGTCCGGGCTGAGGAAGGATGGCAAGTTGTATGAGAGCATATACAGGTCTCCTGTCAAAGACCTGGGAGAATTTTATGACAGAGCTGAAAAGGAAATCTGGTGGGAGGGAGTGGCCAATCCGAGGAGAACCGGTGCTCAGAAAGACGAAGCCGGTACTTCCAACCATGGGAGAAAAAGAAGCAACGGGGGAAACAATCCTGGAGGAAGAAGAGAAAACCAGCAGGTTGCCAAGAAAGCCAGAGACTGGCGGAGACCAGACGGCAATCGGGTGTCGGAGCGGCCACGGTACCGAAGTCGCTACAATACTTACAATGCCCTGTCGGATACCCAGGACCGGATATATGCGACCGAGAAGAACAGGGAAAATTTCTGCCGGCCGGCTCCCCTTCAAGGGCCGGAAGGACGAAGAGACAGAAACAAGTTCTGCGCCTACCACAACGACATCGGGCACAATACTTCCGACTGCTGGGCACTCAAAGATGCCATTGAAGAGTTAATCAGAAATGGCCGTCTGAAGGATTACGTCGTGAGGCCCCCGAGGCGACCATCTCAGCAGCAGCGCCCCTGTCAGCGTTCAGAAGATCCTCCTGCTCAGAACCAGTCGGAGCCGAATTCCACCCAGGGGCCCTCCGTCAGAACTATCCATACAATCCATGGGGGACCCTCACGAGCAGGAGAATCTAACCGCTCTTAGGAAAGATTTGTGCGGGAAGCGAGACGTGTCCAGCCTGGGAAGCAGGCAGAACCAGGGAGGCCTGCCAAGAAGGCCAAAAGAGTGACGGAGGACATTGTGTTTACTGATGAGGACGCACGGGATGTCCGTCTCCCCCATAATGACGCTTTGGTGATCAGGGCACGCATCGAAAATTCGGTGGTGAAGAGGATCATGATAGACACCGGCAGTTCTGTGAATGTCATGTATAAAGGCTGTTATGATCAGATGGGAATCGGTGAGGATCAGCTAGAGCCGTCCCCTGAGCCTCTGTACGGATTTACTGGAGATTCGGTCGTTCCTGCTGGACAAATCAGACTGCCTTTGACTCTCGGCGGCGAAACCAATCAGTCCACGGTACTGGCTGACTTCCTGATCATCAATTCCCCATCAGCATACAACGTAGTGATGGGAAGGCCCGCGATGAACGACCTCGATATGATTGTCTCCACCAAAGCTCTCATGGTAAAATTCCCGACCCCCAGTGGCGTAGGATGTGTGCAGGGTGAACAATCCATGGCTCGTCGTTGTTATGTGGACGCGATCAGAAAAGGTGTGCAGGGGAAGAAGGCGGAGATAATCCTAGAACGGGAGTTACAGACGATCACTTCGTCGGGGGTCAGTTACGACTTAGATCCCAGGGAATTTGACGCATACCCGAGTTCCGGTCCAGTAGAAGAGCTCGAAGATGTTCCAGTCGTTGAAAATGATATGTCAAGATGCCTGAAACTGGGTAAAAGTCTTGTCTCTGAGGTAAGGTCCCAATTGGTTAACTGTCTCAAGAAAAATGCAGATGTTTTCGCCTGGAGTCATGGAGATATGGTGGGAATCGACCCGGATGTGATGACGCACAAGTTAAACGTCAACCCTCACCATCGGCCAGTCTGCCAGAAGAGGAGACAGATAAACCAGGAGCGCAGCGAAGCCCTAAAAGAGGAAGTGGACAAGCTTCTGGCCAATAATTTTATCCGCGAGGTCCAGTATCCAGAATGGGTGGCTAACCCCGTGCTGGTGAAGAAAAAGAATGGAAAATGGAGAACCTGCATAGACTTCACAGACCTGAACAAAGCCTGCCCAAAAGATAGCTTCCCCTTGCCCAGAATCGACCAGCTGGTGGACACAACGGCGGGACACGAACTCCTGAGCTTCATGGACGCTTACTCGGGATACAATCAAATCCCCATGGACCCTAAAGACGAGGAGTGCACATCGTTCACCACCGACCGGGGGCTTTACTGCTACAAGGTAATGCCATTCGGTCTAAAAAATGCAGGGGCCACTTATCAGAGATTGGTGAACAGAATGTTTGAAGAGTTGATAGGGAAGAGTATGGAGGTCTACGTGGACGACATGCTTGTGAAGTCAGAAAGGGCCGCCGATCACGTCCACGACCTGGAGAGAATGTTCAGCATCCTGAGGAAATACCAGATGAAACTCAATCCTCTCAAGTGTGCCTTCGGGGTTTCCTCAGGTAAATTCCTTGGTTTCGTTGTAAACAACAGGAGGATAGAAGCCAACCCGGAGAAGATACAAGCCCTGCTGGACATGAAGTCGCCAAGAAATGTGAAGGAGATTCAAAGTTTGAACGGCCAGATTGCGGCCTTAAGTCGCTTTGTCTCCAAAGCTTCCGACAGATGCGTTCCGTTCTTTAAAGTGTTAAAGAAAGCCAGGAACTTCGAATGGACTGAAGAATGCGAAGCTGCCTTCCTGCAACTCAAAGAATATTTAGGCCGCGCACCGCTGCTGACCAAACCAAAGGAGGGGGAGATATTGACTATCTACCTGGGCGTATCCGAGCACGCCATGAGCGCAGCGTTGGAAGTTGCGTCCATACTTCCAGGCGCATAAAATAGAAGTCCTAACCAGGTATCCTCTGAAGCAAATCCTCCAGAAGCCAGACACCTCCGACCGACTCATCAAATGGGCCATCGAACTCGCCCAATATGACATCGAGTTCAGACCGAGACCGGCAATCAAGGGTCAAGTGCTAGCCGACTTCATCGCTGAGTTCACAGGACCAGCGGACGATCAAGCTGAAACTTCTCAGGGACCATACTGGGAGCTTTTTGTGGACGGGTCCTCCTACGAGAAAAGTGCCGGAGCCGGAATCCTGCTAATTAATCTCGACGGTGGTAAGTTTCTTTGCGCCCTAAAATTTGGCTTCAGGGCAACTAATAACGAGGCGGAGTACGAAGCGCTACTGGCAGGGCTCCGTCTAGCCAAGAGAATGCAGGTGGAACGGATCAGAGTCTTCAGCGATTCCCAACTGGTGGTCTGTCAGATAAAAGGGGAATACCAGGCTAAAGGATCGAAGATGGTCTCCTATTTGCGGGAAGTTCAGAAGTTGCTGGGGACCTTCGAGATATTCGAGTTGAATCAGATCCCGCGCGCCCAAAACTCCCACGCGGACGCTCTGGCCCGCCTAGCATCCGCTCAAGATACGGACGGCACCGAGAGCATACCTGTGGAGTTCCTACCCAAACCGAGCACCAAGTCTGACATGGAAGTGATGGCCTTGATGGTGGTGGATGGATCGTGGATGTATCCCCTGGTTAATTACTTGCGGAAAGGCACACTGCCAGAAGACAAGATGGAGGCACGTCGTCTACGAATAAGAGCAGCCAGATACTGTATTTATGGAGATGTCCTCTATAAGAGGGGCCTTTCAACACCACTTCTCAGGTGCATTGACGAACCAGAATGCACTACCTTGATGAGGGACATACATGAGGGGCATTGTGGCAACCATGCTGGAGGGCTTTCTTTGGCTCAGAAGGCGCTCAGACATGGTTTTTACTGGCCGACGATGAAGAAGGACGCCACCGACTTGGTAAAGAAGTGTGACAAGTGCCAGAGGTTCTCTAAGATTCCCCGAGCTCCACCAGCCTACCTCCGTCAGATGGTCAGTCCATGGCCGTTCGCTATCTGAGGCATGGACCTGATCGGACCTCTTCCCGTAGGACGAGCGAGATGTTAGTATGCAGTCGTGGCCGTTGACTACTTCACCAAATGGGCAGAAGCAAAGGAGCTGGCTGAGATCTCCGCCACGAAAATTGAGAAATTTGTGTGGGACCATATAGTTTGCAGGTTCGGCATTCCGCAGCAGTTAGTCACAGATAACGGAACCCAATTCACAAGCGAGCAGTTTCAGGAGTTTTGTAGCAGCCTCGGTATTGTCAAGAGCTTCTCAGCCGTTGACCACCCGCAAGCCAACGGCCAGGTGGAAGCGGTCAATAAGATCATCAAGCAGATCCTGAAGACCAAACTTGAAGCTAGAAAGGGGGCATGGGTTGACGAGCTGCAGAAAGTGTTGTGGGCTTACCGCACTACCGCCCGCAGCACTACTGGAGAAACCCCCTTCTCAATGGTCTACGGGTCAGAGGCCATGATTCCGGCAGAATTTGAAGTTTACAGTCACCGGAGGGCGAGCTTCAATTTCGGCGACAACAACCAGCTTCTAGCTGCCAGTTCAGACTTACTTGAGGAATTTAGAGAGGCCGCTCGCTTCAGGATGGCTGCCTATCAGCGAAGGATGGCCAGACACTACAACAAAAAGGTCCGGGTACGTCAATTCAAACCAGGTGACCTAATCCTGCGGGAGATCCTGCCCGGCGCACGCAAGGCAAGTGAAGGAGTGTTGGGGCCGAACTGGGAGGGACCTTACATGATCCACGAGAGCCTGAACAACGGAGCCTACCACTTGGCGAACATGGACGGGACAAACAAGGGCTTGGAACGCCATCCACCTGAGAACGTACTACACTTGAGTGTTGTATTGTTGTTTACTATCGATTATTCTGTCACATATGTAAAAACAAACCATGTATAGATATAATGAGAATCTTCTATCAATTGTGATGAAACATTTCTAACATCAAATGGGTACATGTGTTCTTATGAAAGGTACATCACTAGACGGCCACGAGCCAGCGCACCTAATCGCCGCTCACCGAATGGCCTTCCCCCCCCCCCCCCCCCCCCGCCTTCGCGCGCGACTAATGAAAGGCCCGATCGAAGTGACACTCGGCCCAACTCTCGCTGTAAATGCTCGGGTACGCCCTGTGAGCGCAGCCGGAGAGATTTCCTTCATCATGCTGTAGATGCTCAGGCTAAGGCCTTGTGAGCGCAGCCGAAGCGTCCTCCCCAACTCTCGCTGTAAATGCTCGGGTACGCCCTGTGAGCGCAGCTGGAGAGATTTCCTTCATCATGCTGTAGATGCTCAGGCTAAGGCCTTGTGAGCGCAGCCGAAGCGTCCTCCCCAACTCTCGCTGTAAATGCTCGGGTACGCCCTGTGAGCGCAGCTGGAGAGATTTCCTTCATCATGCTGTAGATGCTCAGGCTAAGGCCTTGGGAGCGCAGCCGAGGCGTCCTCACCCGCAACTCTCGCTGTAAATGCTAGGGTACGCCCTGCGAGCGCAGCTGGAGAGATTTCCTTTATTACGCTGTAAATGCCTAGGCTGTCCTCGTGAGCACAGCCGGAATGGATCACCATGCAGCACGATCCGAGCCCCTGCATTCTGGACGCTGTCCGTCGTTAACCCATGCAGCAGCCAGAAAAGGTATACATATTGAAAACGAAATTACTGTGGGATGGGATTATTTGCCCATCCTCGAGGGCTCCCCTTTCGTTCCTCCAATTGTCCTGTGTGCTGGAAGCAATCTCCTAATTATGTTTCTCCCAGGATGTGCTTAGGGGTGATCTTTCCCCCCTCTTTTTTTATTATCATTAAACTGATATTTATGTGGCTGGGTACATCTACCCACAACATACTACTATTGTATGCATACGAAAACAGGAAAACTACAAAGCAGAGTGAAAGAGATACTGCTGAAATAATTATCAACTAAAAATTACAAATTGTTCCACAAACAAGGTAAAAATGATAACAATTAAAATATCAATGTTCAAAGATAAGCCTCAACAACAGCGGGAGAAGGTATTGAACTCATTTGCTTAAAGGGGCTTGCGAAGAGCTGGCTGGGGGATCTGTGGGATCTTTTGAAGAACTGGAGGGGGCGCCCTTGGGATCTTTACCGCTAGAGGTCCCTTGAGAGGATGTGCCCTGTCTTCCGTCCTTCGTCGAATCCTGAGGAGCTAAAGAAGAACCACCCGGGGCCAATGAAGCACCAGTACGAACAGGAGGCGGGTCTAAAGCCTTCTGCGGAACCAGAGGAGTCTTTTCCTTCTGAGCGCCTTCCGCCGCTTTCTTCTGAGCATTCACTGCAGCGCGGGCCTTATATTTCTTTACCTCCGCCACCGTGTCCTCGCCAAGATAAGAATAATCCAGCGTGGGATGACGCAGCCACGAAGTATATAAGAATTTGCTACTCGTCTTTTTGATAGCCTCCTCCACTGCTTGTCTGGCCCGAAGGTCTGCCCTATAACACGCCTCTCTCGAGTTGGCAAGCTCACCCCTCACCACGGCCAAGTCTTTCTCGACTGCTTCCTTCCCCTTCTCAGCTTCATCAGACCGCTTCTTATGATATTCGGCCTCCTCTTTAATCTTATCCACATCTGCAATGGCCTTCTGGAGCGAATCGGAGGCAGCCATCCGAAGTCTCTTCTCTACGTCTGCGGTCTTTTCCGCCTCCTTAAGTTTCTTTTCCAGCTCAGAAATGGTCTTCTTAGCGGCCACTGATCCTTTTTTGAGACTCCGAACCTCTGCCTCCAACCCCCTGTTCGCCTCCTCGAGGGAAGTTTTCTCTCCTGCTAAGTCGGGGAAGTCCCGACGCATCTTCATCACAGCCAATGAAGCCTGAAGGGAATGGTACATCAACAACAAGTGAGGATGTAAAATGTAACTGCAAAGCAATTAAAAAAAAAAAAAAAAAAAAACTTACAAGCATGGTGCAGCGTGCAGTATAGTCCATCAGCTGGTCACCACGAATATGCTCCTGGTAGACATCCGGTTTGTGGGGGCCCAATAACGCTGGTATCCGATCCAGCAAGTCGTCGAAATACTTCCCCGCATATTGATTCTCCGTCGCCTCCCCCTGCAGTGGCCATTTTTCCCTTGCCCTTGTCCTTGGATTTCGCGAGTTTCACAGGGGGTTCCAAAGCTTCTTCCTCCTCTTCTTCGGTCTCCGAAGCCGAAATCCTCTTTCCAGCAGCGCCCCTTGTCCGCCTCATGGTTTTCTCCGCCACGCTTTTAACCCGCATCCCAAGCGGCGCGGCAGATGGAGCGGCCGTTGTAACCGGTGAACCCGCTGGCGGGGCTGGGGGTTCCTTTGAGCCTGTTATCTCCACTTCAGGCCCTTCTGTTCCGGCTACAGGCGAAGAAGGGGGGGAAGTTCCTTCGCCTGATTCTATGAAGACAGATTTAACTTCCCGACCTTTTCGCCTGCCCACGTCAGAAGCCAACCTCAGGGGCGGAGTCTCAACTCCAGGGGCAAGCCCGTACTTCCTCAAAACGGAGTTGTCTGGAAGGAAGTCATATTCAGGATTTTTCACTTCTACAAATTTCTTCAGCGCTCTCGTCTCCTCGTCAGTTAGACGGACCGCTCCTTTGACGAAAGCTGCATACAAGAGTAAAAATATATATATATATATATCAATGAGGGTGATGCCTAATGGCAAACGTATGAACGCCCCAGTCGCAAATAAAAATAAGCCTACCAGGACCATTATTGAAGTCGAAATGAACAAGTTATTGCAGGGACCGGCAAGTGGCATAGAACCACTTCGACTTGTAATCTCCCACGTTCGATTTGCCCACATTCTGTGGCAAAAACGCCTTATAGGGAGTTCTGCGAGCAGTTACGTAATAAATACCGTCTCGCTTAGTATCGTGAAGATTGGTGGTGGATTTAAAAAAGTAAAGACATTGGATGATATTTGAGGTAGGTGGCGGAAGACCATTTTTGAGGAAGGCATAGGCCAAGGTGGTAATTTGGCCGTAAGAATTCGGCGTAAGCTGGAAAGGGGCTATTTCCAGGTCATTCAAAAGAGTTATTAGGTATGGGGGAACCGGAAACCTAAATCCCATCTTTATATGGTGGCGGCTGATCGCTATGAATCCCTCAGGAGGATCAGCCGCATGATCACGATGGGCAGACACCATGACGCGACATGTCGAAGGAAAATGAAATGCGTCGGCCAAGGTCTTGAGTTCTCTAACGGTCATGTGGGAGTCGTGTTGGTAAAAAGTCTCATACGCAAAGGTTCTCTCACGATTGGAAGAACTCGGTGTGCCCTCGCTGTTCTGAGCATTTGCACTTGAAGAGCCCTCATCGCGCTGAGAGGACTTCCCCTCGGAGCTTTCGTCACTGGACATGACTCGGCGATAACGGAGCCCACGGCTTGACATCTACAAAAGGAATAGCCGGTCAGGCTGCTGATAGTCACCCAATCTAAAACCAACCAAGAAAGGCTTAAGGAGGTTAGACCTAAGCGTCAAGCCGCGCTCGTAGGAAGGTATAGGATAGAAGGGATGGGAGCCTCGTCCTAAAGGTTTCCCCCCAATATGGGAAAAGAAGAAAAGAAAACAAAATAGTCACCCTAGGCTACCACTAGACCACCCCTAACCAGAAGCAATACAGAGACTATCCACCCCAACTAATCCAAAATCCCAGAAGGAAGAACACCACGCAGAATAGGGAAAGCAATAACGCCAAGAACAAAGTGAACAGGGAAGAGGAGCCTAACCTGAATTATGGTGGTCGCCGGAAGTTACAAACGATAACCTCTGAATGTTGTTGAAGAGTCGGTGCGAATGGAGAAGACGAAGGAAATGCCTATGAATTTTTTTGAAAGTACCAGAAGAAGAACAAGGAGGGATGTTTATTCTTTTTTAAATAATTCAGCCCCAACCGTTGGATGAAGACAGCTGGGCAACCACCCCCGATCAGATGATAGGGCGCGATTCCCGGGATTTTGTCATTATGTGGCACGCCAATTGAGTGACGTGCATTAAATGCGCGCGGCGCGCGTTATGAACAGTAACCGTCGTCAGTGGTAGAGCACGTGGTCTGGCCATAAAGTAGAAAATAAAAGGTACTGTAACCGCCTTCCCCTTGTAGCCGTTCCCGCCCATTCTGCTCGCTCTGGAATATATGTCTCCTGGTCCTCTCCTGAGCACCAAGAGCCAGGGGGCTTTATGTTATGGTGGAATTATTGCGATCATAACGGTCCGGCCCAATTGGATCTGCAGTGCAAGCCCAGGGGCCAAAACGCCCAGATATCCGTACCATCTAGGCCCATCCTCCTAGAATCATGGCCCATTAGTGGGCGCTTGCTGAGGCCGAAGCCCGATATCGCTCAATAAGCCCGCTATCGCTCAGTCCGATTGCTCGATATCAACGTATATCACCTATTCCGCAAGACCTTTTATGACCGCTATGTTCCCCGTCATTCAGATCGCCATGTTCCCCCAGAATTCTGCTTGCTAAAGCGAGCCGCCGGCCCTCATCGCTGATCGCTGACTTCCATCCTTCAGATTTGTCCGCGAGAACATCCGCCATCCGTGACAACTATATCAGACCGCCATATTTCCGCCACTATCGATAGCCTGTTTGTCCACTATTTCCAGTCCGATTGAGGTATCCGTCGAAGAGGAGCCGTCCATCAAAGGCATCCAACAAGCCATCCTCACCCACCGTTATCCGTCTGAGTTGACCGCTGTCTTCCGAGCGTGGCCGCATTCCGACTCCTCCACTCATGATGTTATCCGCCTCAACGCCGTGATCGGCTGTGGGCGTGCCGATCCAGAATCCATCCCACCAACTGTCCAGTCCGCTGGAGAAATCCGTCTCCCTCTCGAATTTGGAAGCTCCGGTCAGCAGGAATCAACAGCGCCATGCAGAGCATAGTTCCAAAGCTTGCCATGCACGCTACTTCTACCAGAAGTCAGAATCCCAGCCTCGACAACCCATCATTACATATCCGACCCGGTCAGCAAAGATCCTCTATGGACAGACCTCGGATGCGACGGATCCGGCTGCATTTAATGTGTTTTCGGCCGCATTTAATGTACTGTCAGTCGTTTTAATTGGGTTTCCGGCGCATTAAATGCTGTCTGTCAGTGTAACTGTAGTTAACTATTCATTTTTATCTTATCCTGTTTACTGTAGCATGTCCCCTTCCTCTATAAAAGGGGACGATTTTCACTATAAAAAGGGATGGAATTTTTGAGTGTCGTTACTCTGCCTAAATAGTGAGAGAGTGAACAGTGGACGTAGGCATCTTTTTGGGCCGAACCACTCTGAAAATCTTCTGTGTCTTTTCTTCCTCGCCTCTAACTCCTCCAGTTTGCCCCCTCCCCCCCATTATTTTGCATGCGACCCATCGACCGTACGAAACTGTGAGCTTGGGCCCTAAAATAACCTCGTTGACTAAGGGAACCTTTTCCTGACGTTAACAGATGGTAACAACAATAACCGCCTCAGAGGTAGTATCTGAATCTATAAGATCTTTACTCTTTGAGTATTAGGACATTACACTAGATGAACTTTCTACTAAGTTAGTGCTCGTGTATGATATTCAACATTGTATTGATCTCATTCTTGGAGCAAGCTTACGTAATCTATCCCATTATCGTATGAGTCTAAAAAAATATGAGAATTTACAGTAGCAAGTAGAGGATCTCATTCAGAAAGGATTTATTAGGGAAAGTATAAGTCCTTGTCCAATACAAACCTTACTGACACTAAAGAAAGACGAAAGTTAGAGAATGCGTGTAGATAGCAAAGCCAACAATATGATAACAATGCGATACCGATTTCCAATCTCACGGTTGGATGACATGCTTAATAGGCTGGGAGGATCAATACTATTCTCCAAGATTAATTTGAAAAGTGGATATCATTAAATTCACATTCACTCAAGTGATGAATGGAAGACATCTTTCAAACCTAAAGAAGGGCTATACGAGTGGTTAGTCATGTCATTCGGGTTATCAAATGCTCCAAGCACTTTCATAAAACTTATGAATAAGGTATTCCAACCTTTCATTGGAAAGTTTGTCGTTATTTATTTCGATGATATTTTGATTTATAGTTGCTCGGAGCAAAAACATCTACAACATTTAAGGCATGTGTTTAATGCATTACGAGAAAACTATCTATATGCCAATTTGAATAAGTGCGGTTTCCTGACATATAGCTTAGTTTTCTTGGGATATATTGTTAGCGTTAAGGGAATTAAAGTGGATGAGTCCAGAGTTAAAGCTATTCGAGAATAGCCTACACCAAAGAGGATTGGAGATGTCCGTAGTTTTCACGAGCTTGCTACTTTTTACAAGTACTTTGTGAATAACTTCAGCAGTATTGCTCCTGCACTTACTGATTGTTGAAACAAAAGTAGTTTGCTTGGAATGATGCAATAGAGCAGAGTTTATAGTTATAAAGGAAAGATTGACTACCACAGCAGTACTTGCTCTATCAAATTTTGATTTGTTATTTGTAGTTAACTATGATGCTTCAGGAGTAGGAATTGGAGCTATACTTTCTCAAGAAGGCCGACCTGTGACTTTTTTTTAGTGAGAACCTTAGTAATGCTCAACAGAAATGGTCAACATATAGACAAAAATTATATGCAGCATTCAAGACTTTATAACATTAGGAGTCATAATTGATATAGAAAGAGTTCATCTTGAATAGTGATCATCAAGCTTTCAGGTTTCTCAATAGTTCTATAAAGACCAATCGGATGCATGCACGATGGATTGCTTACATCCAAAGGTTCACTTTCTCTCTTAAGCACAAACTAGGCTAACTTAACAAAGTAGCTAATGCATTACGTAGATAATCGGTACTATTAACTACAATTAGGAATAAGATTATTAGGTTTGATTACTTGAAGAATCTGTATGTCGATGATAAAGATTTCAAGGAACCTTGGAAAGCTTGTTTGAAGGGACCTATCTTAAAGGATTTCAATTACATGATGGTTTCTTATTCTTTGAAGAACGATTATGTATCCCATAAGGATCTTTGAGGGAGCACATAATTCAAGAATCATATGAAGGAGAATTGAGTGGACATATGAGATAAGATAAAAGTAGTGTTCCAAAACTCGCTACTCGCTTGTTGATTGATAATCAAGCAAGCGATGAGTAATTTGCAACTTGATGAGTAATCGACAAGTGCTCGAAAAGTACTGTTCAGGGGGTAAATTATAATTTTTAAAATTTAAAATTGTAAACTGATATTTTTATAAATATTAAAAGTTATAATGAAATTATCCTCACCATATTTGAGGTTAATTACACGATTAACATCTTTCAAACCCTCATTTTCACTCTCTTTTTCTCCTTTCTGCTCTGGTTCTCCCTCATCCTTCTCTTTTCTCATCATTATTCTCTCTCTAGCATGCTGTTGCAATCGACATTACCGTTCAAGTACGTCATCGTCTTGTCATTCAAGTGTGTCATCGCCGTCACCATTTTGAGATCAAAAACAACTACCGTCCTCGAAGCCGAAGAGTGTTTCACTCCCTTTTTATGGTCGTCGACCATTTTAAATCTTCTTCTCTCTCATTTGTAATGACTGTTCAAGTCTTATTGTCTCTCTTTCTGTGTCGTCGATGGCCGTTGTGTTCTTCCTTTCAAGTTGTCATCGACGGCAAACTGTGCGTGATTGTTTCTCTTGAACATAATTTTATGTATGTTGTTTGTTTTGCTAGGAATGATTTTGAGTTTTGACTGATTTTTTGGTGAAATTTGGGATGATTTCTAATCGGTTTGTGATGGACAAACTTGCCAAGCCAGTTGAGTTGGTACGAGTTAGGCAGAGTGTCCACCTTCGACGAGTAGGATCTCCGATCTGAGGGTTCTTGGATCGATGGAGTGCTGATCACCGAGAACTTGACGAAACTTTTAGAGTTTTTAAACAATGGAAAAAAATGTATCTCTGGTAGAAACTCGTTACTACCGGTCACACTTAAAGAGAGATATTGAAAGATTTATAAAATGGTGCTACAATTGTCAAACAGCGAAAGGGCATGCCCAAAACACGGGTTTGTACACTCCTCTTCCTATTCCAGAAGCTGCTTGAGAAGATTTATCTGTGGATTTTGAATTAGGACTTTTACGCACTCAACAAGATATGGATTCCATCTTTGTGATAATTAATAGATTTTTTAAGATGACACATTTTATACCATGTAAGAAGACTTTAAATGCTAGTCACATCACCCAATCATTATTCAAAGAGATAGTTCGGCATGGATTATCGAAAACAATAATGTCTGATCGTGACAACAAATTTCTAAGTCATTTTTGGGGTACTCTATGGAAAAGATTGGATACATCCTTAAATTTCAGCATTACTTGCCATTCATAAACTAATAGGCAAACAGAGGTCAATAATAAAACACTTGGCATCATTCTACATTGTATCACTCAAGAGCATCCACGATAATGGGAATATGCATTACCACAACTAGAGTTTGCTTATAACAAAATTCCCAACCGATCTATTGGAAAGTTTTCATTTGAGATTGTTTACCTTCATCCACCCTTGCACACAGAGATTTGGTTCCGTTACTAGGCTTCTTCGTATGACTATTGTTATTGATCATATGGTAGAAAAGATTACTAGTATTCATAAAGAAGTCAAATATAAATTAGAAGAATCCGCTGCAAGACACAAAACAGCAGCTTACAAACATCAACGATTGAAGACTTTCAATATTGTAGATATGGTATGGTTCATCTACATAAAGAAAGGTCGCCACTAGGAGAACAAAGAAATCTCAAGCCCAAAAGGATTGGTTCGTTTCAAATTCTATAGAAGATCAATAATAATGCTTACATAGTGGATCTTTTAGAAGCTTTAAATATTTTTAAAACCTTCAATGTTCAAGATATATCTAAGTAACACGGAGCAGACTTCCATCTTCTTCCTTTTGCACACTCAAGGATGAGTTCTTTTGAAGAGGGAGGGATCTAATATAAGAATAGCCACCCTTACTACCACATGCTACAAAACTAACCACATGCAACGCAACTACCCTACTTTACATAACCACCACATGCTACCAAACCAACCACATGTAATCAAACCATCCAAAACAACCCAACCACCCTACTCTACCCACCTGCATGCTACCAAACCAATCACATGCAATGCAACCACACAAAGCAACCAACTTTTTTTTTTAATATTTTTGTATATTTTTATATTCTTTTTGTAACTCTCTAAATAGTTTATACTTTATAGTTAAACTCATTAATTCAATAAAAGAAATTTTATTTTTTCTAAACTTCAATTTGAAGTTTGATTATCTTTCAAAAGTCTCTAAAACCATATCTAACTCTTTGTTAGATAATTTTAAGAGGAAGTTTGTCTTGCTTGAAATTATCCCACATCACCTCCTTTTCTCTCTTTGGTTTTCCAATCCGATTTTTCGATCTCACTCTCTAACTCCAAACCCTTCTCCCAACTCAGCAAGTCATCAATACCTTGTCTTGTTTGTAGCTCTTATCATTATGATTGAACAACTGATTTACTGGAAAACGAAATGTCAAGCTATTGGTCCTGTGTTCGTGTGGCCTTTTCTAGACAACACTATCTCACTGGTTCGTCAACCGACCAAATTTTAGGAAGTCCAAGATAACTTGTCATCTTGTTATATGGACATGGTGGCAGGTAGCGAAGTCGGCAATATTTTCACGACCATGCTATTCGGGGCCAAAGACCAAAGGCATCTAATTTTCAAGGCGGAGGACATGTGATGGTTCCTGGCAAAACAGGGGAAGAGATGTGGCAATTTAATTTAGTTTTTCTATTTCTATATAATTAATGTGAAAACCTTACAGTGTCAAGATCGAGAAGGCCCGGTTTATTTGCTCCTAGATTCGTATGATCTTGTCATTGCTGCATTAAACAAGAAGAGGTGAAATGTTGTTCTTGTTGATGGCAAGATTCCAGGTGAGGCTTCAGGTGCACAATGTGGCCTTTGAGTCATTGAATCTCTTTGAACCCGTAGTTTCCATCTTCGAAGAACTCCATTGATGATGAAGATGATGAAATGATGGCAAGGGTCACAACGTTTTGGTTTGTATTGAGAATAAAAAATAGAGTGAAGCTGAACAACAAGATAGTGAAGTTAAGGAGTTTAGTTTTATTGGCAATAGTGAATAAAATATTATTGAAGCATTGGCGACTATTTTTTAACTTGATTGTCTATTAAGTTATATTTATGTCATGTAGAAAATAAGTTCCCTTAACATTGATGACATGACCTATATTTTTGAAAGACAATTCATTTTTACGTTGAAGATGTTTTAAGAGTATGTTTAATGCTTTCATGGATTGTGGTTTGAAAAAAAATGTTATGTTATCAATGTCAAGAGATTTGCATCCTATATGACATAATAAACAACAAAATTGAAAAATTATTCTCCAATGCTTTCATGTTTTTCTATTTAATGTTTCCATATTTTCCATTTAATGCTTCCTTGTTTTATGACTTTTAATAAGATTTGAAAATTAAAATTAAATAATTATTTATTTGCTAACATGACTATCTAACACATCATTTGAAAATAGATAGTCATATTGTCTATTTTTTATTATGCCATTTCAACTTGACATTGATGAGTGATAATTACATTGAAAATATTTATTTTAAGTCAATATATATTCATTCTATATGACATGTAATTTTTTCACAATCCATAAGAGTATTAGAGATGCTCTAAGAATATGTAGTGTTTTAAAAATCATCGAAAATCAATGATTTTCCAGCAATAAAGTGCTGACTGTTACTTTATCGGTCTGATAAGAACGAGATCAGTGATCTAAATTGAGTGGCTGATAATATTCCGAATAGACTGAATCAACCTAAATTGGTTGAATCATTTACAATGAAAAACTCAATCTCCATTAACCCCCCAGAAAAATGACAAGCTTGAATCTCCCAACATAATCATTTGAAATCATCAATCATATCCATAAAGATTGAAAAAAAAAAAGAAAAATCAACATAAAAAAAAAAAAAGAAAAATTAGATGCAGCGAAAGTGCGAATGGTGATGGATTTTGTGGTCGAGTTACAGTTGATGTTTATGAAGATGAAGATTGATGGCTGACGTTGTGGCTGACCCATGGTTTGTCCATTTGAAAGAGGGTAGTGAGGAGGAGGTTGGAAGGGGGCATCTAGCGGAGGTTAGAGAGGAAGAAGCAGTAGAGGAGCTAGTAACAGATGATGCCGGCAAAGGAGGAGGGAGAGAGGAGAAAGAGGGAGAGTGGAGGAAGGTGTGGTCGAGAGAAAATGGTGGCTAATAAAAGAGAGAGGAGGCTGACAAAAGAGAGAGCAGGTTGATGATCTTTATAAAATTGCAATAATATTTGAGTTTTTAACCCTTAATATTTAAAAAATGATCAATTTACATAATCATATTTCAAAAAATAATAAAATTTCCCTAAAACAATACTCGTCGATTAATCAGTGAATAATTGATAAATCGTTAACCGCTATTTTGCTAGTCGATTAGCGATTAACAATTTTTGGAACCTTAAGAATATGTAAATAAGACTCCCTATTTTCTCTCAATTTGAGCTTTGTTCTGATTTCCATTACTTGTACATATCTACTTGCCAAAAGTATATAGAATAACAATGGGAGAATTACCCATAACCTACCTGCAAATTTGATATTCATAAGCGCGTATAACATTTTGGTTTTTTTGCAGCGTCCTCCCCTGACTAACGGATTGACTAGGTTTGACCGTTAACATTAGGGAGAATTACCCATAACCTACCTGCAAATTTGATATTCATAAGCGCGTATAACATTTTGGTTTTTTTGCAGTGTCCTCCCCTGACTAACAGATTGACTGGATTTGACCATGATATGGTCACTTTGACCGTTTAAAAAATGTTGAAAGACGAAACTGTCCCTGAGTACAGTCAGATTGTTGTGTGTTGATTTTGCAGCCAAATGAAATTACCAATATGCCCTTGGCATGAAAGAGAAACATAATAAAAAAATGTGTGAATGGCGCGAAGGAGTAGTGTTGTTATAAATGTATGTAGACAATATTGCCCTTAATGTAAATGTTGACAAAAAAATAATTTGAATCTTTTTAAGAAAAAAAAAATTAGATTGCCCAAAATGTTATTGTTGGTAAACCGTAACATTTTGGGCAAGAAGCCTATATAAAGGCTAGCTACAACACTTGAATTGCTGCAAGTAGTGTTTAATTTTTATTTTTTTGTTTTTTGTCCCTTCAAATTTTCTTGTTGATTATTTCTTCTCACATCAATTGATTTTTCATCTTTTGGGTGAGGTAGATTTTGGTTAAGTTTTCGAGTGCAATGGAAGGATGGAGCAGTTCAAATAGTGAAATAAATGGTGGTATTATAAAGTTCAAAAAAAAAAATTAAACACCACTTGCAGCAGTTCAAGTGTTGTAGCTAGCCTTTATATAGGCTTCTTGCCCAAAATATTACGGTTCACCAACGGTAACATTTTGGGTAATCTAATTTTTTTTTTCTTAAAAAGTTTCAAATAATTTTTTTTTTCCAACATTTACATTAAGGGCAATATTGTCCACATACATTTATAACAACACTACTCCTTCGCTCCATTCACACATTTTTTTATTATGTTTCTCTTTCATGCCAAGAGCATATTGGTAATTTCATTTGGCTGCAAAATCAACACACAACAATCTGACTGTATTCAGGGACAATTTCGTCTTTCAATATTTTTTAAACGGTCAAAGTGATCATATCATGGTCAAATCCAGTCAATCTGTTAGTCAGGGGAGGACATTGCAAAAAAACCAAAATGTTATACGTACTTGTGAATATCAAATTTGCAGGTAGGTTATGAGTAATTCTCCTTAATGTTAACGGTCAAACCTAGTTAATCCGTTAGTCAGGGGAGGACGCTGCAAAAAAACCAAAATGTTATACGCGCTTGTGAATATCAAATTTGCAGGTAGGTTATGGATAATTCTCCCGAATAACAATGATAGATACTCAAATAATTTGTTCAAAGTTATTGTCCAAAATCATTTTTAATTGAGGTGGCAAATGAGATGTATCTCTCATATTTATTACGAGGTGATGTGGTTGATGGGATGGTATCTTTCATTTGGTTATGTAATTTTTGGTGAAATTATTTGGATAAATTAGTATTTATTAGAGTGACGATATAGCGGTTTGTGTAAATGTAAAATATTTAGTGCTTGGTTGGACTAGGTATTGGTTTGTGCAAATTAGTATTTTTACTATATAAATATACATACGTACGTACATATATATAATGATTTCACTATCAGAACCTCTTAACTTTAAAATGTTAGGACGAATTAATTAAATTAATTTATTGTATTTTCTCTTTTTAAACAAATTCTATCTCCTATTTAATTCAAATGTAATAGATAAATTTGATTGGTTCGTCTTAACTTAAAAAGTTAGAAGGTACTAATGGTAGAATAATTCTATATATACATACATACATACATATATATATGTATATAGTGCTTCTTATATGGTGACATAATTTTACATTAATTCTATCTCAAGGATGAGATTCATTCAAAAATTGTAATTAGTGATTATTTTGTAAATAATGATGTTAGAATAATTATATTAAACGTTTTAACATAATGATTGTAAAAAGATGTTAAATTATTTTTCTTTTAAAACACAAAACATTAAATTATTCCCAAATATGTATAAACTATTTGAAATAATTTTATAAATATTATAAATTATTTTTATTAATTCCTTAATTTATATATTATAAATATTTATTAATTATTCATATTTAAAATACCATACTTTTAATTATTATATTAATTCTTTTAGCTTTATTATTTTCAACAATATTATTATAAACATATTAAATTATTTTTATATTAATTTTTAAACTATTAAGAATTTAATTTAATAATTTATTGGAAGGTAACTTGCTATATATAATGGTCACCATATTTTAGTAATTAATGTTTGACTGTCACATTACAGCCAAACAAAAAATAACATTCAATGTAATGGGGATGTATTCAATCAAAAGTTTATTAGAGTTTGATGAATTTTTTTTTAATGATGAATTTTGTGAATTCTAACGGATTTTTTTAATGATAATCCTAAAAACCCTTGACTTTTGATAAATTATCTATTTCACACTATGTAATTTCGTTTTTATCCAAAATATCATCTATCTTTAACTTAAACATTCAAAATCTCCTCTGGAGTTATATGAAAGGATAATATTACCACTAACGTTAACAGATTCCGTTAGATTGTTACAATTGATCGTTTCACTCCAAGAACAAAAAAGAAAATTCAATAAAAATATAATAAATAAAATAAATAATATTAAAAAATATTTTTACTTAAAAATAAAAATAAAAAATATATAAAAATATATTTATTTTTTCCTCTCAATTCCTCTCTCTCTCATTCTCTCTCCATCTCCCGCCAAATTTGTCGACAGGTTCGACTATGATGACGGTATGGTAGAGATGGGTCTTTGATCATGGAGACTTAGAAGAGCCTCCACCATTGGAAGACTCGAATTGGGTCCCCATCATGGAGACTCAAATGTGACTCCCAACAATGAAGACTAGTGAGTTTTTTTTTTTTTTTTCTTTTTCTTATTCTGTTGTTTGGCTTTTTTTGTTTTATGGTGTTTGCTGATGATTATGGGAGATTGATGTTTGATGATTGTGAGAGATTGATGATGAAAAATATGGGTTTGTAGTCTGAAAACCCAGAAATGAGGAGAGAAAGGATCCAGAAGTAAGGAAGGTTGAAGTTGAGATGAAGTTCATGGTTATGAAGATCTAGATTGGATCTCAATTTTTAATTTTTAATTTTTTTTTAATTTAGTTTGTTTTTATTTTTTAAAATATCAAAAGGGCTATTTGGTCTTTTTATCTTCTATATATATCAATTGCACTTTTTTATCATCAGAGTGATAGAATGGTTTTTTTTTTTTTTTCTTGGATAAAAACAAAACTACATGAGGGAAAATAAGTAATCTATCAAAAGTCGGATGGTTTTTTAGACTTTTTTCATTTTTTTAATGATAGATTTTAACATAATTTACATATTTTAAAATTTTCATATTAATTTTGTTAGAATTCTGCAATAAAATTTTGAGGAGAATGTAAGATTTGTAATTAATTTTTTTTTCCTTTTTCATAAAAATCACTTTAAAATCCATCTAAATCTATCACTTAAATCAATAACTTTTTCAATACACTTGGGTTTTAATGAATTTTATATTAATTTGTATTGAATATACATAAATTTTAATGGAATTCATTCAAATTTAGATTGAATATATCCAAACTTTTAAAGTTTTTTAAATTCCAATGAAATTTTAAATTGAATACACTTTCCTAAAATTTAGTAACTTTACAAAAAATGGCATCGTAAATAAGGTAGTCAAACCTTAAATTTTAAATGTTTTAAAATGTTATAGGAAAATAGATGGTGGGAAAAAAGAAAATTTACAACCAGGACCTTTTATATTTAATGATCCGCATTTAAGGGGATTCTTTACATATTCAGAGTTTCTTTATAATTAGATTATATTAACACATCCAAATCTATCACTTAAATCAATGACTTTTTCAATACACCTAGGTTTTAATGAATTTCATATAAATTTGAATTGAATATACATAAATTTTAATGGAATTCATTCAAACTTAGATTGAATATATCCAAACTTTTAAAGTTTTTTAAATTCCAATGAAATTTTAAATTGAATACACTTTCCTAAAATTTAGTAACTTTACAAAAAATGGCATCCTAAATGAGGTAGTCAAACCTTAAATTTTAAATGTTTTAAAATGTTATAGGAAAATAGATGGTGGGAAAAAAGAAAATTTACAACCAGGACCTTTTATATTTAATGATCCTCATTTAAGAGGATTCTTTACATATTCAAAGTTTCTCTATAATTAGATTATATTAACACATCCAAATCTATCACTTAAATCAATGATTTTTCCAATACACCTAGGTTTTAATGAATTTCATATAAATTTAGATTGAATATACATAAATTTTAATGGAATTCATTCAAACTTAGATTGAATATATCCAAACTTTTAAAGTTTTTTAAATTCCAATGAAATTTTAAATTGAATACACTTTCCTAAAATTTAGTAACTTTACAAAAAATGGCATCCTAAATGAGGTAGTCAAACCTTAAATTTTAAATGTTTTAAAATGTTATAGGAAAATAGATGGTGGGAAAAAAGAAAATTTACAATCAGGACCTTTTATATTTAATGATCCGCATTTAAGGGGATTCTTTACATATTCAGAGTTTCTTTATAATTAGATTATATTAACACATCTAAATCTGTCACTTAAATCAATGACTTTTTCAATACACCTAGGTTTTAATGAATTTCATATAAATTTGGATTGAATATACATAAATTTTAATGGAATTCATTCAAACTTAGATTGAATATATCCAAACTTTTAAAGTTTTTTAAATTCCAATGAAATTTTAAATTGAATACACTTTCCTAAACTTTAGTAACTTTACAAAAAATGGAATCCTAAATAAGGTAGTCAAACCTTAAATTTTAAATGTTTTAAAATGTTATAGGAAAATAGATGGTGGGCAAAAAAGAAAATTTACAACCAGGACCTTTTATATTTAATGATCCACATTTAAGAGGATTCTTTACATATTCAGAGTTTCTTTATAATTAGATTATAGTAACACAGCCAAGCATTAGCCAGAATTCTCCTGCAGAGGCCTAGCTAGCTTAGCAATCTTTATCTTTCAAGTAATTGCTCTGTTGCATGCAGTTGTGTGAAGAACATAGGAAAATGACCAAATACTCTTTTCCCTTTTATTTGCTGCTGATCGTCCTTGTGTGTGCTTCAGGTTTACTGATATTCTGTTTGCATCTAAAATTATTATTATTTCATTTGCGTTATTAAATTCTACATATTAATTAGCCAGGTTTTTCTTTTAATTGCAACTTCGTTTCCAAGTCATCATTGAAAAAATGTTTGTTGTGCAAATAACTTTTTTTATTTTTATTTGTTATGTTGTTGCTACATATATATACATGCAGTGAAAAACATGGTACCAAAAGCAGAGGCTGGATGCACTAAAGTAACAGTCGGCGGTGGATGTCCAAACATAAATGAGTGCGTGAAAATATGCCGTCCGTGCTATCGAGGCGTGGGAAGGGTGAGAGTGCTCTGCGACGTAGGCGGCAGTAGTTTCCCCTACGCTCGGTGTATTTGTGAACTTCATGATGGCGCCCCATGCGACCAACCAGGATGCCCTGCACCGTGGCCTCCGGCTGTTGTTGGTCTCAATAATGGAACTGTACTTGCTTGACTCAAGCCTCCGATTAAGTTTACATTGAAAATTATAATAAATTGAGTCATGTGTTTCAATTGCCAACAAAAACATAATCGATCTGTTTAAGTTCGATTATTCAGGCATTTGTCGTCCTTGCCATTACATATGTATGTTTTCATCATGCCCTCAAATTTAAGTAATAATTTTCTTCTAATTTGATGTTTAAATTGAGTGTATATCTTGGATTTTGAAATAAAAAGAGATTAATTTGAATGGTTAACTAGATTAAATATAATCGATTTAAATAAGAGAAGGCTAATTTATAAGAGTATCAATTCCTACTAGGCTTTTGTTCTTGTTAGACATTGATAGACTTTTTATAAGAAGTGTTTAAGTTTGAGTGATGTATGAGAGAGATAAAAATATAATAATTTTGATCATCCATTATTTTTTTATGCTAATATATCACAAAATTATCAAAAGTTTAGAAAAAAAAAATATAATAATAGAATATTGTTACTCAATGTACAATCCAAATTATCGTTACATATAATCTGACATGGTAAAAACAATTCTATATATATATATACATATATTACGATATGACTTTCTTACTTTTTCATTGTTAACAATGGTTTAATTAAATAGAAAATATAGACTCAAACTATACGTTTTAAATCATCACCCAATGTGGCTTGGTAGTAAGGAACCTTTAGTTATTCATCCTAACAATTACCCCAATTTGAATTGTTTCACCCCAAGTAGTGTTTTAACTATATATATATATATATATATATATTGAAATAAATAAAATTGTTACCCCAGATTCTTAAAAACTCTATAATTGTATTTGGAGTATGTATCAAACCATCAATCATCAAATCATTTAATTGGCGTGCAACTAATTAAGAAGTAGCTTTATTAATAATCAAGTTTCCGTTTGACTATGTTTGTTTCACCGGATTTGGAGTGAGATTTAGATTGAGATTCAAAACTTCCAATCTCATGAAATTCGGTGTTTGGTGATGAGAGTTTGGAATTGAAAACCTAATCCTAAACACTTTGAAATCTCGATCTTTTGGGATTTCTTATTCTCAAGTTGACTCTTGGATTTTGATAGGATGTGAATGATTTTATCTACTTGTTTTCTTCCTCTCACTCATGTTCTTTCTCTTTCTCTCACCAGTTGCTACCATCCTCTTCATCTTCGTTGTTGCCCTCATTATTTATTTATTTATTGATGTTGGCGCCTAGGTTATAGGTCCAATCAATCTTAGACTTGAGTTGGATGAAACCCGAAACATTCTAAGTTTGATTTGGAACCCAAAACCAGGGAGAGGAAGGGGAGACAAAGAAGGGGAGAGGAGAGTTTGGAGGAGACAAAGAAGAAAAACAGGGAAAAGAAATTGAGAAAAAGAAGAATAATAATAATAAGAGAAATTTATGTAATTTTGTTTGTAGAATTTTGTGGATTTATGCGATTTTTTTTTTTTTTTTTGGAAATAATCATATTAGATTTACATGAATTTTTGTGGATATGTTGGTGGATGTTTGTAGGTATGTAAGATAGATTTTTTGAAAATTTTTAAAAAAAAATTAATTTTAATTTAGATTATATAATAAAATATTTAAATTAATTTTATTTCAATCCAATCATAACCTACACCAAACATAATATGTTATGATTTTAAGGGAGGTGTATTCAATCTAGATTTCATTGAAGTTTGTTTGAGTGTTTTTTAATGATATATTTTGATGGATTCTGTAGATTTCATAGATTCCATCAGATTTTATTATAATTCTATTTTAAAGTTTGTTGAATTATTTAATGGATTTCATCAGATTTTGATAGAATTCTATTTGAGTTTGTTAGATTTTTTACATTGATTTAAATGAAATTTGATATATTTTAATATGGAATTGTTAATAATTTATTTTTTTTTAAAAAAATAATATGATGAGTAGTATGTTATAAAATTTGGCACAACTTTCACCGTTTATATGATTATTTTATTTATATAAGCCACATTAATAAAAATAAATATTTTATAAAAAAATATTTTTTTATATCTAATTATCGAGGTGAGTTGTTAAATTAAAAAAATATATAATACATGTCATGTATCATGCATACCATGTACAATAATCATGCATATAAGTGGCCATTACTTTGTAAACTATAATGGTAGAGCTAATGGAGTCAAAAAAGGAAAATACGGGGAAATTAATTACTTCTATATATGAATGTCAACGGGTTCATGACCTTTGAGAGTTACCTAATGATGACAAGCCAAAAAATAGATAAACTAGCTAAAGAGCCAGCATGTAATGAAACAGATGGGGCCACACCACACAGTACACAATTACACCAATTACACAATTGCCTTGGATTGGCGGAGACTTAACTGAATACAGAGGTTGTCAGGCTAATTGGAACATCACAAACAATCTCACAAATTTCAACTATATGCCTTTCCAAACAGAACACAGAATGGCAAAAATAATTATTTATTAATACAATTATATATAGGATAAAGCAAATCGAAATTGATTAATACAATTTTATACAGAGTAAAACAAACAATCTCACCAGTACTGTTCAAATATTGATTATGGTAAAACAAATCGAAATTGAATCGTACAATGGAATAAAAAATATAACAATTGATTGTAGTAAAACAATTTAATATGAAAGAGAAAAACATATAACGTACCTTCAATTCACCGTCGCCTGTTCCAAGATATATATATATATATATATATATATGAAAAACCTAAGAAATCTTTAGAGGTGGGGCAAGATTTCATATGAGGTTTTTTTATTTATATTAGGGTTTGAAAAATCCATCACAATCTAGGAAAATCTAATTCCTATAAAATCATTGATTTTTTGAATACACATAGACTTATTCAGATTTTTTAAAAGTTTAAATTGAATACACCAAAATTTCATTAGAATCCTTATAAATTTTAATTGAATACACCTAGATTCTAATGGATTTCTAAAAAGTATAAATTGAATACACAGATTTTTAAAATCCTTTAAATTCCAAGGTTGAATACACCCCTCTAAGACAATAATTTTCCAATTCAATGCAACTCAATTTATTCCAATTAAATCCATTCCATTCTATTTCGATCTCGCATGCTAAACATAGCCTCTGAATACTTAATTTGAAATTTAACCTAGAAATTCAACAATAATAAATACTACACTTCCTAAATATTTACCCAAAAATTTTGCTCAAATAATATGATAAACTGATTTGTAACTACCACATTAATTTTGAGATGATGTAATAATTACATATAAACTTATAATATTATTTGAGTGATGAATTTGAACAATTTTTTGATAGTGTAATATTATTTATTCAATAATTATAGTTCTAACTTATTTAATGTGTATGTGTGTGTGTATAAAATTCAAGAAATCCTATCTTGGGCAAATTGCATAAACTCTCATATTTAGATTTAATTGCAGTTAGTGAAGTTCTTGATTGAAATTGCATAAATTTCCCCCACGGTTATGAAAAAACTGTTAGTAAATAACGCAAGAAGGAGAAAAGAGTTTTTTAGTCCATTAACTAAAATAAATTATTATTTTTATTTAGGGAGAATTACTCACAACTTCCCTGTAAATTTGATATTGACAGGCGGATATAATCTTTTGAATTTTTTGCAATGTCCTCCCCTGACTAACAGATGGGCTGGTTTGACCATCACCTGGTCACTTTGACCGTTTAAAAAATATGGAAAGACGAAAATGCCCCCAGTCATCTTCTTCCTCCTTCTTCTCCCTCTCTCCTCCTTCTTCTCTGCATCTGGGTTTCCGATCGGAAACCCAGAAGTCGTCTGGGTTTCCAGATCGAAAACCCAGACGACGATCTGGGTTTCCAGATCTGGAAACCCAGAAGTGGTCTGGGTTTCCGATCTGGAAACCCAGAAGTCGTCTGGGTTTCCAGATCGGAAACCCAGAAGTGGTCTGGGTTTCCAGAAACCCAGAAGTCGTCTGGGTTTCCAGATCGGAAACCCAGACGACGGTCTGGGTTTCCAGATCTGGAAACCCAGACGACGATCTGGGTTTCCAGATCTGGAAACCCAGACCGTCGTCTGGGTTTCCGATCTGGAAACCCAGACGACTTCTGGGTTTCCGATCAGACGACGGTCTGGGTTTCCAGATCTGGAAACCCAGACGACGGTCTGGGTTTCCAGATCGGAAACCCAGACGACTTCTGGGTTTCCGATCGGAAACCCAGATGCAGAGAAGAAGGAGGAGAGAGGGAGAAGAGGGAGAAGAAGAGAGAGAGGGAGAAGAAGGAGGAAGAAGATGACTGGGGGCATTTTCGTCTTTCCATATTTTTTAAACGGTCAAAGTGACCAGGTGATGGTCAAACCAGCCCATCTGTTAGTCAGGGGAGGACATTGCAAAAAATTCAAAAGGTTATATCCGCCTGTCAATATCAAATTTACAGGGAAGTTATGAGTAATTCTCCCTTTTTATTTATTAACGATTATGAAGCCTCATACAAAAAAAAAAAAAAAAAAAAAAACCACTATAAATAGAATAAAAACACAATGAAGAAGAAAAAAAATACATAAAGTAACAACATTAGAAGAATCACAAATTTTATGACAAATACAGGAAATAATAATAAATAAAATATTAAATTTCTCAAAAATGAAATAAAATATTAAAAATTAATAAAATATAAAAATGTTTTTTCAATTATATATTTATGGGAGCAAAGTCAGCTGCTAGGTCTGATAACGGGGGAGGATCCTCCACGATAATTTATTTGTGGGGTACCCCTATGTGGTGTCCCACACACAAGGGAGCCTATCTGAGGCACCACAAATGAGGGAGCACTCGTTCCATGGCTCCTATTTAACTTTTTTAAAGAAATTTTATGTCCTTTTTACAAGAAAATTTTGTGAAAAATTACGGCATTGTTTGTTTTTTATTTTAATTTTTTAATATAATTAAATTTATATATTATCTACGTCTGAATTTAATTGATCAGGTTCTTTAAGCCCAAACTATAAATATAGATAGAGAATAAAGGAAAAAAAAGGAAGGAAGAGGAAGAAACACTGCTGCGATTAGGATTTTATGTGGTTCAGCCCAAAAAATTACCTATGTCCACGACTATTCACTAGTTATTTTGGCAGAGTGACAGTATGTGTATTATTTTGTCTCTGCTTATAGTGAATTTTCAGTCTCTATTTATAGATAAAGAGGTTACAGTAATATTACAATAAGACAAAGTAAAATTATAATAAATTACATTTTCGAAACTGTCATTTGTCAGGTCAACTCTATCAAAGCATGGTTTAGACACTAAACTCATACTGGTTAGGTAAGATTTTGTTAAATCAAACTATAATCTTTGAAAATGTTAGCGTGTACGATACGCTTAGATGAATTTCATCTGACAATTCTAACAACAGTAGACTTACGTCCTGCAAGTTATAATAACAGAGAACTCGTTTTCATGAGTTTAAATATCTGAGATCTGTTTGAGTTTGTTTCCATGGATTGAGCATATGGACAGTTGAGAATCTGAGTTCACAAGCTGATTGACTGGCGAGCTGGACCCTTACCGACCTGGGTCCCTAGCCAACTGGACAACCTTACTGGATCAGACTTGGGTTTTTACCGGTCCATTTGAGTAACTTTAAAATATACATAACATATATAATTAATTTTTAAGAAACTAATATATAATAAAAAAGAAAAAAAAAATTGGAAATCAACTAATGAGGGGTGACGTTTATGCCACTTCAATCAAAAGGCTGCGCTAGCTGTGATTAGACTTAAACTCAAGGGCGTGGTGCAATTTGGCCCTACATCGCTGATGCTGGATTCTTCCGGTCAACATTCCCGCATGGTACGATGGTTGTTTTTCATACACATGTTCGAGAATTGACTAGTTTTTCACAACCCCTTTAATTATTGCGGTTTACTATTATGGCTTTTCTAAATAAAAGCTGATGGCTCCTCTCAGTCCTCCAGGATCGCCCACGGCTAATAACACTTGCGCTAGCAAACGCTTTTCTTTAAAAAACAAAGGGAAAAACAAAAAATAATCTATTATACTAGCTTCCGATAATTAATAAAATCGAATTAATCAGAGCTGTAGCACTCCAATACTCCATCTTTAGGTAATAATTAACTGTTTTTTTATTTAAAAAAATTAACTATTTTTTGAACAAGCAAGTTTGTTTTATTAATTTTATAACCTTATATATTCTTACAAAAAATATAGACATCAATTGCTATTTAAGATTTACGAGATAATAATTATTAACTGTCAACAATAATCCATGTTTTTCACTTGCCCATATAAAACATGCATGCACACACATATACACACAAAAGGAATGAAAACATTGATAACATATAAGCTCAGAAGAGACAAGAAACAGGGATTTTGAGATATAAAATGGGAACGAAGAAACGTTAACTCCTTTGATTACTAATTTACAAGAAGAACACAAATGCATAGACTACCATAAAATGAATAAAAAAGAATATAATAGATTGGGTGCAATCCACCAAGTGTGCTCCTCTATCTTTTGTCAATTTTTATTCGGGAGCTTCATATGTAGCTTTAGGGGTGGATGTTTATGGGTTTGGTTGAATTGGGTTAAAAATATTTTAACACATTGGGTTGATCAGGTTTGATTTAATGCATCATAAAGACACAAAAGGTCTAGTTGTCAACTTTCATAGTATTAGCAATTTGATTATAAATAAAATGAGTACAAATAAAAATTCAATGATTCAAAATAAAAAGTTTAATCCAATATAAAGACTATATTTGATCCTCATCCTTAGCAAATGTTTTTCTAAAGGGAGGAGAAATTTTTGGATTTAGAATCAAGAATGAACATTTGTAGAATTAGGTTAAAAAATTTTCAACCCAACTCATCCCAATTTTTTTAAGATTTAATCCAACTTAACCTAATAAAAAGTGGTCAGATTGAGTTATGTTTGTTAGGTTAGGTTGGAGATGTCTGCCCTTATGTAGCTTGGTTGCATAAATAACATGCAAAAAATAAAAGGGTCGTTTTTTTTTTTTTCACTGAAGACTTAATAATATTGAACTGCATCTATTAAGTTATTTTCATTTTTTTTTAAGTGGTCAAACCACTTAAAACTACTAAAAAACAATTAAAAGTAAGAATTTTTAACTTTTCACTTAATTACAAATCACTTAATGACATTTAAAAATTTTTATTCTAAGGGGTCGTTTATTTTTTTGTCTGAAAACTGAATAGTACTGCTGAAGATTGAAGACTAAGTAATGACTGAAACTTGAAATCTGAATAACATTATTGTTTTTGTTTTTCTCTTACTTCTGAATATGTTATAAATTTGTTTGTTTTTTAAATTTAAAATTGTCTGAAAACTAATAAATTGATATTTATACCTTTTTTACTATTTAGTATTATGTAATTTTAATAATGTAATATAAATATCTAAAAATATATGATTTAATAAATTCTAAAACATTTTTATATACATATTAATAATATTTTATTCATAATTAAAATATGATTAAAAAATATAGTTATATTAATCGTATTTATATATTTAAATATATTAATATATTTAAGAAAATAACTAAAAAATAAATGTTTAAATTGAAAATTAAAATATAATAATTTAATTTCAAGATAATTTATGATGTGATATATTTAGATTTTACTTTTTAATATATTTTTTGTAATTATCAACAAAAAATTAATTAATTAATAATAAATTAGGATAAATTTGAAATTATGTTATTTTGGGGATGATAAATTTGGAATAAAAACTTTTAAATGTCATTAAGAGATTTATAATTAAGTGAAAAGTTAAAATTTCTTACTTCATTTTTTTAGTTGTTTTTTAGTTATTTTAAGTGATTTGACCACTTAAAAAAACAAACGGAAATAACTTTATATATGTAATTCAGCACTATTAAATTTAAAGTGGAAAAAACAAACAACCCTTAAATCTATATCCTTCCTAGAATAATATAATTTTAAATTCATCTTAATTTTATATTACTCAATTTAGTTCCTTGGTACTTACAAAAAATATATTTGAAAAGTAAAATCTAAATACATCTCATTCCAAATTAGCTTAGAATTAAACTAGTAGATTTTAATTTACAATTTAAACAATCATTTTTTAGTTATTTTCTTAAATATATTAATGTGTTTAAATATATAAATATGGTTAATACTGTTATATTTTTTAATCATATTTTAATTAAAAATAAAATATTATTGATATGTTCATAAAAAATGTTTTAGAATTTATTAAATTATTTATTTTCAGATGTTTGCATTAAATTAATTAAAATTACATAATAACAAATAGTAAGAAGGGTCTAAATATCAACTTACTAATTTTCAGATAATTTTAAATTTAAAAAACAAATAAGTTTAGAATATATTCAGAGATAAAAGGAAAAAAAAAACAAATATATTATTCAGATTTCATGTTTCCGTCATTATTCAGCCATCAGTCTTTAACAATATTATTCAGTCTTCAAATAAAAAAACAAACAACTCCAAAGTTTATGAATTGTTAGAACTTAAATACTATTATTGGATTCATTGCTGTAATTTTTTTCGGTAACACTGCAAAAAAATATTCAATTAATCTTATCGGCAATGTCTATATTTGAGCGACGGCAAAGGGGTTTGTGTAAATGTAAAATATTTTGTGCTTGGTTGGACTCAGTATTGGGTTGGGTTTTTGTTTCTTTAATTCGACCCAATTTCATTTGGATCCCATATATATATATATATATATATATATATATATATATATATATATTGATTCTTAAATGATGACGTAACTTTACGCAATTAATATCATTCACTTTAAAGTTAATTTCATTTCAATGATGAGATCCATTCAAAATACAGGGCTGTGATCGGTGATTATTTAGTAATTACCGATGTTAAAATAAATAAATTCAATGTTTTAATGTAATATTTATAAAAAGATGTTAAATTAATTTTTTCTTAAACACGAAATATTAAATTATTCTAAAATATGTTTAAAATATTTGAAATAATTTTATAAATATTATAAATTATTTTTATTAATTCCTTAATTTATATATTATAAATATATATTAATTAAACATATTTAAAATACCATACTTTTAATTCTTATATTAAATATTTTTTAACTTTATTATTTTCAGTAATATTATTATAAACATTTTAAATTATAATTTATAATTGATAAGGAGTAATGACGGGACCCTTCCCAAATCCCTCATCTGGATCCGAGAAAGACCCCGTAGCATCCCAAAAGAATTCCCACGAACCCTATACTTAGCCCGAAAGAACCCCGTTAAGGCACCGAAAATTATTTAACTAGATATTTTAACTTCCTTTACAAGGTGACGGTGATAATTTTTTTTTTTTTCATTTTTTAATAAAAATTTCGACAGCATACCGTCTGTTTTCTAAACTATGCCATCCTACAAGTTTCAAATACAGTTTATAAAAATACTTCTATGAAATCCATTTCTCAACTTTTGGAGCCTCCGGCTCCTTTCTCACAAACAACCACAAACAGGTAAATAAAATTTGAAAACTAGATTTCATAAAACGTTAATAAAACATTTTAACTAATGCATCAACTATTTCTTCAAAATATTTATAATTATGTACATCAACACATATACATGATCAAAATAACAAGATATATACATGTAGTAGGTGTCGTCCTATACGTCCGCTTGCACGCCTGACTGAACCTCGTAGGTTGGACAACTAATTCCTGCACCTGTGAGAGAATTTAAAAAAAAAAACATTTAAAGAAAAATATGAGTTTATACTCAGTGAGTGGTATAATCTTTATAAACTAAGTTTCTAATTCTAAAATTTCTAAATTTTTCCAAAACCATTTTATAAAACTAAAAGTATTTTTCTGAAATATTTTATAAATCATAATTTGAAAATTATTTCGAGAACTCATTAAGAAATCTTTTCTTAAAATCTTTTTTGATACTCGCCTGAATGGTAACTAAGGAAATATCTATTCCTGGCGTGGTAGGATATAAAATCTAACCACTAGGAATAGGGATCTACCATGTGTAGTTGTTGAAAGCGGGCTCACGCTGCGGACCGACTTCACTATCCTATACGTGCATACGGATCACTCATACCTCACTCACACATGAGTCGACTAGACTCAAATCTCACTGACTGACTTCCTCTCATCTACCGTATCACGCATAGGGCATTCGATCAGGTACTAAACTGGGACTATGGTAAACCATAGGCTATTAAAATTTATTTTTCTTAATACACTAAAATATTCTAAATCTTAAGGCAATAAGCCTAAAATATTTAATTTTAGCACATTCTCATATACATAAATAATAAACTAAAATCTTTATACTAGAATTAAAATATAAATTCAATTAATAAAGGAATAACTATTTATAATAAATTCTTTTAACTTTAAAATAAACTTTAAGACAATATAAATAAAAATTTGTAGTTCCATTCACTACACGTCCTCGGATAAAATCTGATTCTCCTCCGAATGCCTCCGGAACTTTTCGATTTTACCCTAAAACATCAAATATCCATTTAGGGTCACTTAACTCATTCAAATAACATTCAAAATTAATAAAAATCTAATTATCTCTACATATATATCCTTTAACTCCTAAACTTTCGGATCTCAATTTCTATTCAACCGGGGTTTTCGAAATCCGTTTTCTCTACATGAATCCTACTTATTCTTCCCTAGGAATACCTCAATATACTCAATTTTATCGTCGGAAACTCGGAATGAAAATCGATCGGATTCGCTTACTAACGAAAATCACTTTTCGTTCCGACTTTTCAACAACTTTAAAAATCAATCATCTAGTGTTCTAACACCCAACTATGATTAAATAAACCATTTCGAACGTTAAACGAACACGTTTCGAAGGGTTTCAGAAACCGCCATTCAACTTGTCCGTTTAGCTCCAAAATAGATCCTAAACTTTTCGTTTTGGAAATCTAACTTCAAAAGATTATTCCCTAACCTCTAAAACATCAATCTAATATCTTAGAATCGAAAACGGAATCAAATTCCATAAAAAACCCAATTTTGACCATGACTTTCCTCTCTTGTTTTATCTTTTTTTTTTTTTCCATCAAATCACTCCAAAATCATACCAAAATCATCCTCACATATCCCTCTTATCATCCCTAATATCGGATTATAAAATAAACGAAAAAAAAGGGTTTCATACGAAGCATCAAGCTTAAAACTGAAATAACTCACCAAATAGGCAACTGTTTTGATTCATATTTATTGGGTTAGCTGGAAGGGATGACGAGGAACAATTTAGTAAAGAAATCATGATGAAATTCGGACCGAATCTTTTTTATCTTCTCCCTCTCTCTCGGACGCACGAAGTTTTCTTTTTTCTTTTTATTTTTTTTTCTCTCTCGGCTCTCTCTCCCTTCAGCCGAACTCTCTCTTTCTCTTATAATTCTCGGCAACAAATGTCTCAAATGAGACAAAATCACATATATATATTTTATTACTCAATTACTAAAAGATCCCTCAAGAAAATATCACTTTATCACCTCAAACTTTCACTAATTATACTAGTGCCCCAAAATTAATTCTATTGGTCCACTTGGCACATTTTAGTCCACTTATTTTTCCAACCAATCCATGGATGACATGTGGCACAACCATAGCAACTACTTTGCAAAAGCACTTATCTCATTTTTCATTGGTTGAATAAAAATATCGTTTACTTTATTCTGTGAGCTCACCTTGCTTGATTAACACGTAATTCACGCCTAATGACTTTGTAATTGTACCGGGGTCAACTAAATGACATCCGACTTGCGATACGAAAATATAATAAACTTCAAATAACACTACTGGAGGCCTACGATTCGGTCGTAATTCAATTCTAGTATTTTTAGTATCATAAAATAATAAATCTGGGTGAAAATTTAACCTAAACACAATTTAATATACTATTCAATCTGAAAAATATTCTGAAAATATTTCACGGTTATCTAAACTTCAAATTGACCATGAAATATTTTAATTGGGTCCCTTACGTCTTAATCCTATGCTTCGCGAAATTTTTTAATAAAGTTTAGGTCACGAAAACTCAATATTCGAAAAATAGTGCAATTTGACTGGAATCTTTTGGATCTCCTGAAACTCAATCAAACGGATTCCGTTTCATTTTGTTTCAGTTTCCTCAAGGTCCATGATCTATTTCGGACATTTTCGGTTCTTAGGACGCTTTTTCAAAAATCACTATTCATCCGAAAATGTTTCCGTCCGAAAATACTATTCACTGAAAGATTTTGTTTTTCACCGAAACCAACTCCAAAATTTTCTATTCCCTAATCGGGTCTTAAATCATTCTTTGGCCCTATTTCTGGATCAATATTTTTCATCCTACTCAGGTATATGGAATATAATAGAAAATCAGGTTCGAGGTCTATTAAGTAACGTGGATCCATTACATGGAAGCCACGTACCAGCTCAACTCTCTCTTATATGAATTACTTCCCTAACATAAACTCTAAGAGCTCGCTAGCACATAGCTCTCACTTCTTTCTCATATCTAGTGTTTAAAAACTCGAGGAGTTTCGTCGAATTTTCATTAGGTTATCGCTGATTAGTACTCTATTGATTTGAGAACTCTTAGATTGGAGGTCCTGCTCACAGAAGGTGGATACTCGATCTAACTCGACTGACTCAATGAGTCCAACTTTCGCAAAATCGATCCAAAATAATCCCAAATACCACCCAAAAATCAATCAAAGATTCAAAATCCAATATTCCCAACAAAACAAACAACACACATAAAAGAAAAATTAAATAAACAATCACACTCACAGTTCGTGGTCAACGATGACTTGAAGGGAAAAGATAATGGCGACAACTTGAAGGAAGACGTTGACAACACGAAGAGAAAGAGAATGAGACTTGAACAGGTAGAGAAGGAGACTTGAATAACCAGCGCAAAGAAGAGAGAAGGAGATTTGAAATGGCAAGCAATGACGAAGAGGGATTGGCTTCGATTTCCATGACAACAGTTGTTCTTAATCTCAAAATGGTGACGACGATGGCACACTTGAATCACGACGACGACAGCATGTGTTAGAGAAAGAAGAGAGATGAGAAGGGAGAGAGAGTGTGTGTGCAAATATAAGGGTTTGAGAGATGTTGACCATGTAATTAGCTTTAAATGTGGTGAGAATAGTTTTATCATGGCCCCTGATATTTATAAAAATGTTAGTCTACGCTTTCAGACTTCAAAAATTATAATTTTTCCCCCCAAATAGTGCTTTTCGAGTGCTCACCTAGTAACTGATTACTCGCTACTGACTGAGTCGTCGACCAAGTACCAAGTAACAAGTTTTGGAACCATGCTCTCATCTACCAGTTCCCTAGAGCTATTTGTCTCTCTATTTCACTCACTCAGGAAAACACGCACAGCTCTCTAGAGCTGTCCCTTTACCCCTCATTTCAATATCTCTCCAGAGATAGAGGATGACGACGTTACCACAAGCGGTTGCTCCACTCATAAACTAGTAGCACCTCCCTCATTTGTGCCTAACCGCAACCCAACCAAGCTCCTCGGACCAACATCCATCTCGGTATGCATGTCTTGATTTTACCACAAGCGATTGCATGTCTTGATTTTACCTCTTAGTTGGGCCGGTCAGTTTCACTTTCATCATCGACGATGAAAGAAGTTGCCAGGACAAACAGACAAGGCAACAAGAATTGGTCAAATAAGACCCATGGTGGCAGAAATGTGGAAGGAGAAGACTGATGCTCGCTAGACCTATTGGAGCCTAGACGACGTCGGCGATTGGTTCTAGCAGCCTTGCACCCACGGCGAAAGCATTAAGTCCACTCAACAGGGCTATTGCAGGTGATCGGGTTGTGCATGGATATCGAGTGAAGAAAATGAATGCCACTCTTCGCAAATTACCAAAATGTGCCCTCAACGCGTAAATCACTGAAACTCCCTCTTGTTAAATTATGGATGTATCACTTTTATCTATCTAATTTATAATTTCCATTTTGCCACATGGATACCTATGCTAGTTGATGGAGAAATGGCATTTGAGTCTTAATTAATGACAACTATTATAAACAACTCAGGACTTGTGGTACTTGATATGCAGATACCACCAAATAAGGTTCCATTAGTCTGGATCTCCTGATAATGTCCCATCGAGAACTGTAATAGCTCTCCTCAAATGAAGATAATTATAAATATTAATAACTTAATAAATTATTAGTGAAGGCAAAAGATGTTAACCTTTAGTAGATTTACTAACCTTCGGATGAATGGTCCAATAGAATAATGACAAATATTCGAGCACCCTCACACACATCGAGATGCCTAGAACATAAATCTTATCTCCTTGTGAAGATAATTTATCTAATTAATTATTCTTTATAATATAGATTATTGAAAAACAAAGACTGACTTAAGTATCGGAAGATGTTCTGGAGGACAAACATCTAAGTCACCTTAACAAAGGTTTTATTTATTTTGCACATCATGTTATAGAATCTTGCTAAGGTCGGTAATCTCATGAAGCAGATGCTCGACAAGAGATCTGGTTGACCTTCGAGACATGTTTTGCTGCAAAAATATTAATTTTTAAACTATTTAGAATTTAATTTTAATAATTGATTGGATATGGAAACCTGTTTTTTATAATATTTATCATATTTTAATAATTAATATTTCATTGACAGCTAAACAAAAGATAACTCTGAATTTTATGAGTTAGGCAACTTTACCAAAAGTAGAATCCCGAATTAGGTAGTGATATCCTAAATTTTAAATGTTTTAGAAAATTAGATGGTGCAAAAAAATGAAATTTACGACCATGACCTTTTATATTTAATGATCCACATTTAAGAGGATTCTCTTCATTAATTATTTTACATATTCAGAATTTCTTCACAATCAATGTATTAACCATATAGATGAGAACCCACCAAAGCAGAGCCAAGTATAAGCCAGAATACTCTTAACTTTTGGTAAATACTCCTGACTTTTTCTTCACAATCAATGTATTAACCATATAGATGAGAACCCACCAAAGCAGAGCCAAGTATAAGCCAGAATACTCCTAACTTTTGGTAAATACTCCTGACTTTACCAAAAGTCAGGAGTATTCTGGCTTATACTCAAATAAGGTAATGATATCTTAAATTTTAAATGTTTTAGAAAATTAGATGATGCAAAAAAACGAAATTTACAACCATGACCTTTTATATTTAATGATCCACATTTAAGAGAATTCTCCTCATTAATTATTTTACATATTCAGAATTTCTTCACAATCAATGTATTAATTATATAAATGAGAACCCACCAAAGCACAGTCAAGTATAAGCCAGAATACTCCTGACTTTACCAAAAGTAGAATCCCGAATAAGGTAGTGATATCCTAAATTTTAAATGTTTTAGAAAATTAGATGGTGCAAAAAAATGAAATTTACAACCATGACCTTTTATATTTAATGATCTACATTTAAGAGGATTCTCCTCATTAATTATTTTACATATTCAAAATTTCTTCACAATCAATGTATTAACCATATAAATGAGAACCCACCAAAGCACAGCTAAGTATAAGCTAGAATACTCCTGACTTTACCAAAAGTAGAATCCCGAATAAGGTAGTGATATCCTAAATTTTAAATGTTTTAGAAAATTAGATGATGCAAAAAAAATAAAATTTACAACCATGACCTTTTATATTTAATGATCCACATTTAAGAGGATTCTCCTCATTAATTATTTTACATATTCAGAATTTCTTCACAATTGACGTATTAACGATATAGATGAGAACCCACTAAAGCAGAGCCAAGTATAAGCCAGAATACTCCTGACTTTTGGTAAATACTCCTGACTTTACCAAAAGTTAGGAGTATTCTGGCTTATACTTGAATAAGGTAATGATATCCTAAATTTTAAATGTTTTAGAAAATTAGATGATGCAAAAAAATGAAAGTTACAACCATGACCTTTTATATTTAATGATCCACATTTAAGAGGATTTTCCTCATTAATTATTTTATGTATTCAGAATTTCTTCACAATCAATGTATTAACCATATAAATGAGAACCCACCAAAGCATAGTCAAGTATAAGCCAGAATACTCCTGACTTTACCAAAAGTAGAATCCCGAATAAGGTAGTGATATCCTAAATTTTAAATGTTTTAGAAAATTAGATGGTGCAAAAAAATGAAATTTACAACCATGACCTTTTATATTTAGTGATCCATATTTAAGAGGATTCTCCTCATTAATTATTTTACATATTCAAAATTTCTTCACAATCAATGCATTAACCATATAGATGAGAACCCACCAAAACACAACCAAGTATAAGCCAGAATACTCCTGACTTTTGGTAAATACTCCTGACTTTACCAAAAGACAGGAGTATTTTGGCTTATACCCGAATAAGGTAATGATATCCTAAATTTTAAATGTTTTAGAATTTACCAAAAGTCAGGAGTATTTTGGCTTATACTCGCATAAGGTAATGATATCCTAAATTTTAAATGTTTTAAAAAATTAGATGATGCAAAAACAATGAAATTTACAACCATTACCTTTTATATTTAATGATCCATATTTAAGAGGATTCTCCTCATTAATTATTTTACATATTCAAAATTTCTTCACAATCAATGTATTAACCATATAGATGAGAATCCACCAAAACACAGCCAAGTATAAGCCAGAATACTCCTGACTTTTGGTAAATACTCCTGACTTTACCAAAAGTCAGGAGTATTTTGGCTTATACCCGAATAAGATAATGATATCCTAAATTTTAAATGTTTTAGAATTTACCAAAAGTCAGGAGTATTTTGGCTTATACTCGAATAAGGTAATGATATCTTAAATTTTAAATGTTTTAAAAAATTAGATGATGCAAAAACAATGAAATTTACAACCATGACCTTTTATATTTAATGATCCACATTTAAGAGGATTCTCCTCATTAATTATGTTACATATTCAGAATTTCTTCACAATCAATGTATTAACCATATAAATGAGAACCCACCAAAGCATAGCCAAGTATAAGCCAGAATACTCTTGCTGAGGCCTAGCTAGCTACTTAGCAATCTTTATCTTTCAAGTAATTGCTCTGTTGCATGAAGTTGTGTGAAGAACATAGGAAAATGACCAAATACTCTTTTCCCTTTTATTTGCTGCTGATCGTCCTTGTGTGTGCTTCAGGTTTACTAATATTCTGTTTGCATCTAAAATTATTATTATTTCATTTGCGTTATTTAATTTTACTTATTAGCTACGTTTTTCTTTTAATTGTAACTTCGTTACCAGGTCATCGTTGAAAATTGTTTGTTGTGCAATTAACTTTTTTTTTTTTAATGTTGTTGCTACATTTATACACGTGCAGTGAAAAATATGGTACCAAAAGCAAAAGCTCAATGCACTAAGGCAACAATCGGCGGTGGATGTCCGAACATAAACGTGTGCATTGAAACATGCCGTCCGTGCTATCGAGGGGTGGGAGAGGTGAGAGTGTCCTGCATTGCACCGGGCGGAGGTATCCCCTACCATCAGTGTATTTGTGCATTTTACAATGGCGCCTCATGCAGCCCACCTGCCCCACCCAGATGCCCTGCGCTGTGGCCTCGGGCTGTTGTTGGTCTCAACAATGCAACTGTACTTGCTTGAATCAAGTCTCTGATTAAGTTTACGTTGAAAATCTTAATAAATTGAGCCAAGTCTCTGATTAAGTTTACGTTGAAAATCTTAATAAATTGAGCCAAGCATTTCAATCGCCAACAAAGCCAAAATCGATCTGTTTAAGTTCGATTATCCATGCATTTGTCGTCCTTTGCCATTTACATATGTATGCTTTCATCATGCCCTCAAATTTAAGTAACAATTCTCTTCTAATTTGATGCTTAAATTGAGTATATATATTGGATTTTGAAATAAAAAGAGATTTGAATGGTTAACTAGATTAAATACAATTGATTTAAATAAGAAAAGGCTAATGTACAAGAGCAAGGATTCTCCGGTAAACTTTTGTTATTGCTAGATTTTTTATTACAAGAGGTGTTTAAGTTTGAATGATACATAAAAAAGATAAAAATGTAACAATCTTGGTCATTCATTATTTTTTATATTGATGTATCACTAGATTATCAAAAGTCCAGAAAAAAATGATAATAACAGAAAATTCTTACTCAATGTACGATCCAAATTACTGTTAAATATAATCTCACATGGGAGAAGCAATTCTATATATATGGGTAATTTAGCGATCAGATTAGTCGGGCCCAAGAAGATCTACAGTATAGGCCCAAAGGCTCAGTAACCAAAGCCCCCCTCCTTGATCTTCCAGGCTGTTCGCTGGTTCTGATCGTTCAGGCTGTCCGCTTATTCTGTCCGTTCAGCGTGTCCGCTGGGTCTGATCGTTTAAACCACTCCCGAAGGAACGACTGCCAGACCTGTTTCATCCGGACTTGTTCACTCGAAATTATCCGTCTGATGATCGACGATCTTCACTTGCTCGTTTGAGGGATGGTATATTATAATAACTGCCCGGAGGAGTATGGACTCGTAATCGGCCTTCCTAATTATAAAGATGTCCGGTTTGTCAGAGTTCAGCCTGTCCGCCAGTTGAACTGCATATTCTGTCCGCTGAAAAGTCCATCTTAACCGCTCCTCCCAAAATCGCGAATCAACAGAAGTCAGAAGTGCCATGCAGAGTACAACACCAAACGTGCTATGCACGCCACCTCTGTCAGAGACTATAGCTAAGACTTCGGCAGCCACTCATGGTCCGTACAGATCAGTCACCCGAAATCTCGCTTGGACAGAACTCAGAAGTAAAGGATTCAGCCGCATTAATTATAATTTCGATCGCATTTAATGCACTGTCAGCCGCATTAATTGAAATCCCAGCACATTAAATACGACCCATCATCATGCTTTATGTCTATTATATACTTTCGTCTTATTCTATTTTACTGTAGCTCCTATCCTTTCTCTATAAATAGGGGAGAATTTTCATTGTAAAAGGAGGACAATTCTTGAGTGCCGTTACTCTGTCGAAATAGTGAGAGAGTGAACAGTGGACGTAAGTATCTTTTTGGGCCGAACCATTCTAAAAATCCTCTTGTGTTTTCTGCTCCTCGCCTCTGACCTCTTATTCAACTTTTACTTTGCATAATCAACATCAACCATCCAAAACTGTAGCCTGGGCCCTAAACGAACCTCGTTGACTAATGAGCCAAATCCGGACGTCAACATTTTTGGTGCTAGAAGGAGGGGCTCATCTTCAGTTTCACCACCCTTTTTCTTCTAGCCTATAAAGCCCATTTTCATTCGCCATGGTCAGAGGAAATATTCCTAAAAACTCCGACATAGCAAATAACCACCCTTAAGCTTCAGATCAACAACAACATACACTGTCAACTAGAGGACTGCTCGATACTGGTGTAGGAACGTCTAGCGTACCCATGGCAAGGGACGCTCAAGGTATACCTCCTCTCCTCGCTCGCCAACCTATGTCTGATGCTATAGGGGGAGATGCCATATAGGTGTTGCAGCGATGGCAAGAAATGTTAGAAAACACTGTGGCACAGCTACTCGACGAAGTCAGAACACTGATTCAGACGCAAACCCAACCTCCTCAAGGACCTCCCTAGACCACTCCAGCAAGGGATGTTCCCCGAGGGGGGTGCACTGAGGACCTTGGTGCGAACAGAAGAGACGTCAGGGAGTTAGGATGAGAGGGATCAGTTCAATCTTCCAGCATGCATTCCAGTGCTCGCCCTCCTCGGGCTCACAATGAACATCGATTGGGGGTTAATAATGGAGGACTGGGGGCTCGAGACCGTAGATTCCTGAGCAGACAGGATGGACAATCCGCTATTAGGAGAACTGAAATACAAGGCCCATTGATTGAAGAACTCCTTCAGAGGGTCTGACAACTAGAAGCGCGACTCGGAGTGCAGGAACAGAGGAGCCGGAGAGGGGAGAGGACCCCATTTACTTCAGAGATTGAGCTGGAGCCACTCCCCCTGAGATTTAAAGTACCCAACATTCCCAAGTACAAGGGAAACTCCAACCCCTACGACCATTTAGACGCTTTCAACATTCAGATGGATCTCCAGACAACAAGCCCGCTCGTAAAATGTCATGTATTCCCAGCTACACTTGGAGACATCCCGCTGACATGGTTCAGGAACTTTCCCTTTCGCAGCATCAACAATTGGGAAGAGTGCCAGCAAAAATTCTTGAACCAGTATAAAACGTTGAAGAGGTAGCTCGCGCCACCCTGCCACCTTGCTACTATCTATCAGCGTCCCGGTGAGTCATTGAAAGACTATATTAGCAGGTTTAGGAGCGAGGTGACAAATGTGGAGAATCCGACAGATGAGGGGGTACTCACGGCCATCTCGTCAGGCTTGAGAAAAGATGGGAAGCTGTATGAGAGCATCTACAAATCCTCGGTGAAGGATTTAGGGGAGTTCTATGAATGGGCAGAAAAAAAGATCCAATGGGAAGAAGCAACTAACCCTAGGAAAACCAGCTCCCAGAGGGACGAAGCTGGAAGTTCCAGTCAGGGGAGAAAGAGAAGTAATGAGGGAAATAACATTGGGAGACGAAGAGACAGCAACCAGATTGTCAAGAAGGCCAGGAATTGGCGTAGACCAGGGGATAGCTGGGGGCGGGAGCGACCTTAGTATCAAGGCCGGTACAACACATATAATGCGTTGTCTGATACTCAGGACAGGATCTATGCCACCGAGAAGGGCAGGGAAAACTTCGGGCGACCAGCCCTCATCCAGACTCCTGAAAAGCGGAAAGACAGGAGCAAATTTTGTGCTTATCACAACGAAGCGGGACATAATACTTCAGACTGTTGGGCGCTCAAAGACGCTATTGAAGAGATGATCAGAAACGGTCGTTTGAGGGATTATGTTGTAAGACCCCCAAGGTGACCATCCCAACAGCAGCGTTCCCGCCAACGCTCACAAGACCTACCAACCCAAATTCAGCCAAAGTCGGACTCTACCCAAGGGCCTTCAATCAGAACCATCCATACCGTCTATGGCGATCCCTCGGAGATAGGGGAATCCAATAAATCCGAAGAGCGTTTCATGCGAGAAGTAAGACGTGTCCAGCCTGCAGGGTAAAGAGAATTGGGGGGACTAGCAAAGAAAGCCAGAAGAGCATCTAAGGACATAGTGTTTACAAATGAAGATGTCTGAGACGTCCGCCTCCCCCATAATGACGCATTAGTGATTCGGGCGTGCATTGGCAATTCAATGGTCAAGAGGATCATGATTAATACGGGAAGTTCAGTGAATGTGATGTATAAGGAATGCTATGATCAAATGGGAATTGGTGACGAACAGCTCAAGCCATCCCCTAAACCTCTGTATGGATTCACTGGAGACTCGATCATCCCCATCGGACAGATTCGACTACTTCTAACCCTCGGAGATGCTACTCATCAATTCACAGTGCTTTCGAATTTTCTCATCATCGACTCTCCCTCCGCATACAATGTGGTACTGAGAAGGCCTGTTATTAATGACCTTGACATGGTCACCTCCACCAAGGCCCTCACGGTAAAGGTTCCAACTCCTAATGAGGTAGGATGTGTTCGGGACGAGCAGTCTCTGGCTTGCCGCTGCTACGTAGATGCTATAAGAAGAGGAGTTAAGGGAAAGAAAGCAGAAGTAGCCCCGAAACGCGAACTGCAGGCGATCATTTCATCAGGGATCAGTCACGACTTAGACCCCAGGGAATTCGATACATGTCAAAGTACAGGTCCGATGGAGGATCTTGAGGATGTCTAGGTTAGTGAAACAGATGCGACGCGATGTCTCAAGCTAGGAAGAAATCTAATCCCAGAAGTGAAGTCTCAGCTGATAGATTGCCTCAGAGCAAATTTAGACGTGTTTGCCTGGAACCATGAGAATGTGGTAGGGATTGATCCTCATATAATGACCCATAAGCTGAATGTCGACTAGGCCAGTTTGCCAGAAAAGAAGACAGATGATCGGGAACGCAATGAAGCTCTAAAAGAAGAAGTAGACAAGCTCTTGGCCAGTAAGTTCATCCGAGAGGACCAATACCCTGCCTGGCTAGCCAACCCCGTACAAGTGAAGAAGAAAAACGGGAGGTGAAGAACGTGTATAGACTTCACGGACCTGAACAAAACTTGTCTTAAGGATAGCTTCCCTCTGCCTAGAATCGATCAATTAGTGGACGCAACGGCCGGGCATGAACTCCTTAGTTTCATAGACGCCTACTTGGGCTACAATCAGATCCCTATAGACCCTGAGGATTGTACTGCTACAAAGTAATGTCCTTTGGACTGAAAAATGCAAGGGCAACCTATCAGAGGCTAGTGAACAGGATGTTTAAAGATCTGATCGGAAAAACCATGGAAGTGTACGTGGACGACATGCTCGTAAAATCTGAGCAAGCTGCTAACCATGTCAAGGATCTTGAGGAAATGTTCTAGATTCTGAGAAAATATCAGATGAAGCTTAACCCCCTCAAATGTGCCTTCAGAGTCTCCTCAGGTAAATTCCTGGGTTTTATAGTAAATAACACGGGAATTGAGGCCAACCCGAAAAAGATCCAAGCCCTGCTGGATATGAAGTCGCCGTCCAGTGCAAATGAGATTCAGAGCCTGAACGGCCAGATAGCAGCCTTGAGTAGATTTATGTCCAAGGCCTCCGATAAATGCACTCCATTCTTTGAAGTACTGAAGAAGGCCAGGAATTTCAAATGGACCTATGAATGTGAAGCCGCATTCCTACAGTTAAAGGAATATATGGGACGAGCCCCACTGTTGTCCAAACCTAAGGAATGAGAAACTCTAACGATCTACCTAGGGGTATCCCAACATGCCCTGAGCACGGCCCTGACAAGAGAAAAAGGAAACGTAGCTCAAGTCCCGGTCTATTATGTCAGCAAGAAGATGGTAGAGGCTAAAACAAGATATACCCCGATGGAGCTGCTCGTTTACTGTTTGGTGATGGCATCCAGAAAACTGCGTCCTTACTTCCAGACGCATAAGATTGAAGTCTTGACGAGGTACCCACTGAAACAAATCCTTCAGAAACCAGACACTTCCGGCCGGCTCATCAAGTGAGCCATCGAGATTGCTCAATTCGATATTGAATTCAAACCAAGACCAGCAATCAAGGGGCAGGCTTTGGCAGATTTTATTGCTGAATTTACCGGACCTATGGACGAGGAGGCTGAACCTTTTAAAGGTTCATGCTGGGAGCTGTTCGTGGATGGGTCCTCCTGTGAAATGAGCGAAGGGGCTGGAATTCTGTTAATCAGTCCGGACGGAAGTAAGTTCCTCTGCGCACTCAAATTTGGTTTTAGAGCAACTAACAATGAAGCAGAATACGAAGCACTGTTGGCAGGACTCCGCTTAGCTAGAAAGATACAGGTTGAGCGATTCAGGATATTTAGTGACTCACAGCTGGTGGTCTGTCAAATAAGGGGTGAGTATCAAGCCAGAGGGTCGAAAATGACAATATACCTGCAGAAGGTACAAGAGCTGTTAGGGGCTTTCTATAAATTTGAGTTGAACCAGATTCCACGCGCCTAGAACTCCCATGCGGACGTATTGGCTCGCCTGGCGATCTTTCAGGACTCAAATTGTGCCGAGAGTATACTTGTGGAATTCCTACCAAGGCCAAGTACCTAACCTGGCACGAAAGTGATGGCGTTGACAGTGGCAACAGACTCATGGATGAAACTATTGATCAACTACCTACAAGAAGAAAAGCTGCCAGAAGATAAGATGGAGGCTTGCCGCGTACGTATAACGGCAGCAAGGTACTGTATTTATGGCGACGTTCTTTATAAAAGGGGCCTCTTGGCCCCCTTACTCAGGTGTATCAACCAGCCGGATTGCACCTTGATAATGAGGGGCATTCATGAGGGACACTGTGGTAACCATGTTGGGGGACTCTCTCTAGCCCAGAAGGCGCTCAGGCAAGGATTCTACTGACCGACCATGAAGTAGAATGCCATTGACCTGGTGAGGAAGTGTGACAAATGCCAAAGATTCTCCAAAATTCCTCAAGCGCCGCCAGCGTATCTCCGACAGATGATCAGTCCTTGGCCCTTTGCCATATGGGGCATGGATCTGATCGAGCCCCTTCCGGTAGGACATGCGAGATGTAAGTACGCCATCGTAGTGATTAATTATTTCACAAAATGGGCAGATGCGAAAGAGATGGCCCAAATCTCCACAACAAAGGTCGAGAAATTCGTGTGGGATCACATTATTTGTAGGTTCGGTATTCCTCAGCAACTTGTAACGGACAACGGACTGAATTCACCAGCGAGCAGTTCTTGGAATTCTATAGCAGCCTGGGTATAGCTAAAAGCTTCTCGACGGTAGATCATTCGCAAGCCAACGGTCAGGTGAAGGCAATCAACAAGATCATTAAATAAATTCTGAAAACCAAGTTTGAAGCTAGAAAGGGAGCATGGGTGGATGAACTGCAGAAGGTGTTATGGGCCTATCGTACGACTGCTCGAAGCACCACGGGGGAGACCCCTTTCTTAATGGTCTATGGGTCCAAAGCCATGATCCCCGTGGAGTTTAAGGGTTTCAGTCAGCGAAGAGCAAATTTCAATCCTAAAGAAAACGACCAGCTCCTGTCCGCTAGCTCTGATCTACTCGAAGAATCCAGAGAATCTGCTCGTCTCAGAACGGTTGTCTATCAGCAGAGGATGGCAAAGCATTATAACAAGAAGGTCCGGGCATGCTAGTTCAAGACAGGAGATCTTGTACTTCGAGAAATTTTACCCGACGCCCGCAAGGCCAGTAAAGGTGTGTTAGGACCAAACTGGGAGAGACCATACTTAATTCACAAAGACTTGAAGAACGGAGCATACCACTTGGCAGATATGAGCGGAAAAATGCTCCCAAGGGCGTGGAACGCCACTCACTTGAGACCCTATTACACATAACCTTTGTAATCTAGATTGATAATTTGTAAAGTCTACAGAAATAGACGTGTACGGATATAATGAAGACTGCCTACTTATTATCATAAATTATCACTAACTTGAAATGACCATGTGTGTTCATATGTGTGAGGTACACGATCATGCGAGGCAAAGGAGTCGGCTCAAAGCTTAAACATTCACTAACCTCGTGGGAATAAGGGGCTGAATATCAGTGGATACCGACCCCACACCTGCCCTACGAGGTAAGAATGGCTAAAACGGCCACGAGCCTGAGCACCTAATCGCCGCTCTATTGATCGACCTCTCCCTTTGTATAAGCTGTTCTACACACGTCGTGACATGATCCATCGCACGCAAACAGAGTGAAAGTTCAATCACCTAAACACCTATCCTTATACCCGCTGTAAATGCTCAGGTTCTGACCTTGTGAGGGCAGCTGAGGTTTCAACCCCTATGACTCTGGTTGTAAATGCTCAGGCTTCGGCCTTGTAAGCGCAGCTTCAGAGGTTCAATAGGCTGTATAGCTCAGGTACTGGCCCTATGAGCGCAATCCATTGTAAATGCTCAGATTTAACCTTGTGAGCGTAATTGGTTATATATGCTCGGGCCCCCTACCTTTTGAGCACAGCCCCCGTCGGTTTGGTAGTAATCAGAAAGGTCTACAAACAGCACCGTTTACTCATCATCTGGTTCCTTCTCAACTCGTATCATGTTTCTGATATTATCTTATGGTGCACATATTACAATTGCATCATAGCGCAAGCTAACCCGTTTATCAATTAGTTAACATTTATGGACAAACTCATTAACTTACTATTTCTAATGAAGTGATGCTTTTCCTGTAAAGGGAATTGAGTTATTAGTTCGACTGCTAAGGTTCCTTCCCGCTCTGTATTATAAGCAATATTGACGGCTATCTATTTGAAAAGACTCGGGGTGCCTTCGCAGCCTGGAGAATTACTTTCCTGCCCGATTTCTTCAAAGGTATTTATATGGGCGATCAGGCCTCATACTTATTTGACTCATTACCTACTTTCCTGTATTCACAGTCTATCCCAACAATTCAGATGAGACTAAAAAAAAATAAAAAATAATATAATAGCAGAACAGGTCAACAGGAATCCCGCATAGATAATGATAAGAATGAGACATCATGAAATTAAATAAATATAGAATCCCGAGCATCGATATTCAAAAATAAGCCTTGTTGACAGGGGATACAAACTCTATATTTTTCTACTCTAAGAAGTTTTGGAAGAGCTGGCAGGGACGTCCGTCTGATCCTTCTCACTAGGGGCTTCCTACAAAGATGATCCCTATTCCCCACCTGGCATCAACTCCTGAGGATCTGAGGGAGGATCGCCCTGGGCCGGCGAGTCAACAGTCTGAGCATACGAAGACTCAGCACTCTTTTTCGAGACTGCGGGAGTAATCTCTTTCAAAATGGATCGCGCGGCCTTCATCTGGGCTTTCTTGGCAGCGCGAGCCACGTACTTCTTCACCTCCTCCACCGCTTCCTCCCCAAAGAATGAAATATCTAGTTCAGGATAGTGTTTCCATAAGGTATACAGAAACTTGCTGCTCGTCTTCTCAGTCGCTTCTTTACGGGCTTCCAGGACCCAGAGCTCTGACGGACGGAACATCTCCCTTAAGCGAGCAAGATTATCCCTCACCGTTGTTAAATCCTGCAACGTCGCCTCAGTCTTCTTTTCGGCCTCCGCGGCCCACTTTTGTTGGAAGAGGGCTTCCTGGGTAACTCTTTCTATATCGACGGTAGCATCTTTGAGCGAGGAGGCAGTAATGTGTCGAAGCTTCTTCTCCTTAGCCAAGGACTCCTCCGTATCCTTGAGTTTCTGCTCGAGACCGCCAGCATTTTTAAGTTTTAGCTTAAGTTCACGAATGGTCTTCTTAGCAACATCTGATTCCTCCCTGAGCTTCTTATTCTCTGCCTCCAGCCTTTTGTTCGCTTCCTCGAGTGAAGCCTTTTCTCCAACCAAGTCAGGAAAGTCACAACGCATCTTCATAAAAGTCAATGAAGTCTGAAATGATCATGTATCAGTAATGGGTATGAGGTTGCAAAGCAAAGAGTAGGACCTACCAGCACGTTATGGCGCGCAGCATAAGCGATCAGCTGGCCATCGTAAACATGCTTTTGATAAACGTCTGGCTTCTCGGATCCCAGCAATTTTGGCAGCTGATCCAATAGGTCATTAAAGTATTCCCCTGCATCAGCTTCCTGGGCCTGCTCCTCATTAGCCCCTCCTGTTATGGGCGTTTTGTCTTTGGACTTCTGGAGTATAGCAGGAGGCTCTATAGCCTCTTTCCCTTTGTCTTCGGCCTCGAAGGGCCTTGCTGATCCTTCTCCACGAATTGAGATTCCCCTGCTAATAGCTCCTTTTAGTGGAGGTATAATCTTCACGGTTTTCTTCCCCACAGACTCGTACTTCATTGCCGGCCTTTTAACAGTGGGATCGACCACTGTTTCTGCCAATTCTGCTGTCGGTATTGGGGGCACCTTCAACCCTGTGATCTCCACTTCAGGTTCTTCTGTCTCGGTTGTTGGCGAAGATAGGGGAGAATACATCTGAAGATTCACCATGGTTCTAGGCTTTTTAGGGACCGGAGCAGAAGGGCCTTCGTTAGGTCATGCAAACACAGATCGAACCTCCTAACCTTTTCGTACTCTAATGTCCACGGCCAAATTAAGAGGCTTGGTCCCAATTCTAAGTGTGAGCCCGTACTTCTTCAGAAAAAGGCTAGTGGGGAAATAAAATTCCTCAGGATCCTTCACCTCAGAGAATCTTTCAAGTGTCCCTAACTTCTCGTCCGAAAGATCGACTGAACTCTTGTTAACAGCTGCACGAGGATGGAAAAATGTCAGTAGTAATAAGGGGCAATGATATACACAAGTATGCAAGGGCAGCGAGTAGCGGCATGCTCACCAGGATTGAGGACAAAATCAAAGTTGGCAAGTTTCAATAAAGACAAGCAGGACACATAGAACGAACGAAATTTATAATCCCCTACATTTGACCTGCCAGTCTTTTGGGGTAGAAATCGTTTAAAAGGCGAATTTCGAGCGGTCATGTAGTAAATGCCATCCCGTTTTTTGGCCTTAGGATTGGTGGTGGACTTAAAAAAGAAAAAGCTTTGGATTATGTTTGGAGTCGGTGGTAGAAGGTCATTTTTTAGAAAGATGTAAGCCAGAGTGGTTATTTGGGCATAAGAATTTGGTGTAAGCTGGAAAGGAGCTATGTCTAAGTTGTTCAGCAAGTCGATCAGGTATTGGAGGACAGGAAACCTAAACCCTAGATCCACGTGCTGACTGCTGATCGTTATAAACCCTTTAGGGGGAGATGCAGCGTGATCGTGAAGGGTGGGGACCATGACGCGATAGCTAGCAGGGAAATCGAACGTTGTAGCCATGGTTTTGAGCTCTTCAAGAGTGATGGAAGAATCGTGTTGGTAAAAGGACTGGCGAGCGAAAGTTTCTTCTCACCCAGAGGAGCTTGATGTCTCCCTACCGCCTCGGGAAGTTACGCTTGGGGAATCTCTACCATGTTGAGAAGAGCCCTCCTCCGAACCCTCCTCGCTAGACATGACTCGTTGGTATCATCTCCCACGACTTGACATCTACAAAAGAAGCAGCTAATCAGGCCGCTGGCAGCCGACCAGACCTAAGAAGTAAAGAGAGCCTAACTCTAATATCCCTAAGCATCAAGTCGTGCGCCTGGGAAGCCAATATAAGACAAGAAGGGCCTCGTTCGACGAGGGTCCCCCCTAGTTAAAAAAAGAAAAAAGGGGGAAGAGGAAGAGGGAAGCAAAAGAAACTATTTCCTAAGTATTACAGACCCAACCGGACTAGACTCTAAGAAAAAGAGCACCGTGCAAAACTGGAATGGAATGAGAAGTGATAATGATAAAAATAATAAAAGAGAAGAGAAAGAGCCTTACTTGGAACATAATGGTGGCCAGTAGCCTCAGTCGAAGATTGATGAATGAGGGAGAAAGTCCAAGAGAGAAAGCAAGCAAGTAGCAATGGGGTCTCTGATTTTTGAAAATGCCAGAAGAGAGGAAGTTGGAGTGTGGCTCTCCTTAAAAAAGGGGATAGCCAAGCCCCAACCACTGGATCGAGGCCACTGTGTAACCGTTCCTAATCTGACAGTATGGCGTGGATCTCGGGATTTTGGCATCATGTAACGTGTCAGTTGAGTGACGTGCATTTAATGCATACGGCGCGTGGTATTATTTGTAACCGCTGGTAGGGGAAGCTCCACACGGCCCAAAAGTGAAAGTAGAATTTAAAAAAGCACCGTAACTGTTCCTGCTAGATCTGCTCGCTCCAGAATTTGTAACTCCTGGTCCTCTATATAGCACCAAGAGCTATGAGGCTTAATGTTATGGGTAATTTAGCGATCAGATTAGTCGGACCCAGGAAGATCTACAATATAGGCCCAAAGGCTCAGTAACCCAAGCCCCCCTCCATGATCGTCCAAGCTATTTGCTGGTTCTGATCGTCCAAGCTATCCGCTTGTTTTGTCCGTTCAGCCTGCCCGCTGGGTCTGATCGTTTAAACCACTCCCGAAGGAACGACTGCCAGACCTGTTGTATTCGGACTTGTTCACTTGAAATTATCTGCCTGGTGATTGACGATCTTCACTTGCTCGTTTGAGGGATGGTATTTTATAATAACTACCCGGAGGAGTATGGACTCGTAATCGGCCTTCCTAATTATCAAGATGTCCGGTTTGTCGGAGTTCAGCCTGTCCGACAGTTGAAATGCATATTCTATACGCTGAAAAGTCCATCTCAACCACCCCTCCCAGAACCGCGAATCAATAGAAGTTAGAAGTGCCATGCAGAGTACAGCACCAAACGTGTCGTGCATGCCACCTCTGTCAGAGACTACAGCCAAGACTCCGACAGCCATTCATGGTCCGTACAGATCAGTCACTCGAAATCTCGCTTGGACAGAACTCAGAAGTGACGGATTCAGCTACATTAATTGTAATTTCGACCGCATTTAATGCACTGTCAGCCACATTAATTGAAATCCCAGCGCATTAAATGCGACTCATCATCATGCTTTCTGTCTACTGTATACTTTTGTCTTATTCTATTTTACTGTAGCTCCTCTCTTTTCTCTATAAATAGGGGAGAATTTTCATTGTAAAAGGAGGACAATTCTTGAGTGCCGTTACTCTGCCGAAATAATGAGAGAGTGAACAGTAGACGTAAGCATCTTTTTAGGCCGAATCACTCTAAAAATCCTTTTGTGTTTTCTGCTCCTCGCCTTTGACCTCTTGTTCAACTTTTACTCTGCATAATCAACATTAACCATCCAAAACTGTAGCTTGGGCCCTAAACGAACCTCGTTGACTAAGGAGCCAAATCTGAACATCAACAATTACTATATGACTTTCTTACTTTTTTGTTGTTAACAATGGTTTAATTAAATGGAAAACATAAAATCAGATTATACACTTTAAATCATCACACAATATGATTTGATAGTAGGAAACTTTTAGTTATTCATCCTAACAATTACCCCAATTGAATTGTTTCACCACAAGTAGTGTTTTAAAAAGGAGTAATGCTAGGGTGTCCAAAAAATTGCTCAAACGACATGACATTCTAATAGGTATTAATATCTCATTTGACACATTACTCTCCTAAAATTAATCAAACTAACCTTTTCATCCTTAATTTTTTTTCTAGTTGTAAAACTAGTCCTTGAAATAATAAGAGTAAATTTATATTTTCATATTAATTTCTCTTCATTGTTTTCGATTTCAGTACATGCAAGAAGGTAATTTTTTTTTCCCATAGGGGTTGTTTTCACTTATGTTAGAGATTGTCTTAGATTGACAATACAAACAAGAAGGCAAAGTATTGTTTAACCCTTATTTTCTCCTCTTAATTTTGAATTAATTTGCTCGGTCCCACTAACTTTCGAGCTTTCAATGATTGTCTTGCAATTGCCCCACTATTTTTCGTATCGTGCTTGCCTCTTCTAAGAGTTTTTAAGAGCAATTGAAGCTTAATTCTACCTTTGCAATATATCTACTACTTATCTAACTAAGAGTTTTTAAGAGTAATTGAAGCTTAATTATGCCTTTGCACAATATATCTACTACTTATCTAAGATTTTTTGATGTTATAATTGATATGTGAGGTATATTTAAAAAAAAAAAAAAAAAAAAAACCTATAATTGAGGTGTTGTGGGATAGTTATAGAGAAACTTACTCAAAATATACTAAGAAATTGGTATGAGTCAAAAACAAAGAAACCAAAAAATGTAAGTCAGATAGTTAATAGTGTATTTCATTGAACAACTAATTTGCTATATTAACGACTTTGACAACAAACAAAATAAAAACAAAACATCACTAAATATGGTTTTATTTTCAGTTTCATTATTATTTTCACAGCAAACAAAATAAAAAATAAAATACAAAAAAACATCATGTAATTCTAGAATCAATAGGAAAGTGGAAACAATCCTTATAGAAAAAAAATAAATTGCCTTTTTGCATGGATCGACACTAAAAACAATGAAGAAAAATTAATATGGAAATAAAATTTGTTATTATTATTTCAAGGACTAGTTTTGCAATCAGAAAAAAAAAAAAATGATGGATGAAAAAAAATAAGTTTGACTAATTTAAGAGAGTGATGTGTTAAGTGAGATGTCAATGTTTATTAGGATGTCATGCCATTTAAGCCATTTTTTGGGTAATTTTTGGGGCACCGTGGTGTTACTCTTTAAAAAATATATATTTTAAACATAAATAAATAAAATTGTTACCCCTTATTCTTAAAAACTATATACTTATATTTTGAAATATATATATTCAAGAGTAAGGATTCTCTACTATCATTTTTTTTTACTAAGTTGTTAATAATTTATTAACACATTAGTATAAAAAATAATATATGATCAAGATTGTTATTATTTTCTCTCTTTTACATCACTCAAACTTAAATGTTTCTCACAAAAATGTTAACATCATATCAACATTAATAAAGAATCCTTACTCATATATTCAAACCATCAATCATCAAATCCTTTGATTGGCGTGGAACTAATTAAGATGTAGCTTTATTAATAATTAAGTTTCCTTTTGGGTACTTAATTTGAAATTTAATCTAGAAATTCAACAATTATATTTCTAAATTATTTAATGTATACATATACAATTCAAGAAATCCCATCTTTTGCAAATTGCATACACTTCCCTCAAGTTTAGATTTAACAGCAAAGCCTTTTAATTGAAATTGCACAAACCTCCCTAAGTATCATTAAAAACTGTCAGTAAATAATATTTTAGAGGGGTGAAAGAGATTTTTTAATCTATTAAATAAAATATATTATATTTTTATTTATTAATTATTATAAAACCTCATAAAAATATCACAATAAATGGAACAAAATCAAAATGAATAAGAAAAAAATACATAAAGTAACAATATTACAAGAAATCAAAAATTTTATGTCAAATGCAATAAGATTAGGAAAAAAATATTAAATTTCTCAAAAATAAAATAAAATATTAAAAATTAATAAAATATAAAAGTAATTTTTAATTTAAAAAAGGGAGCTAAGTTAGCTCCCAAATCTGGTTACTTGAGGATCCTCCCTCATAGCCTATTAGTAGGGTGCTCCTATGTGATCCCATAAACAAAGAGCTTATTCGAGGCATTAGAAACAAGGAAGCTCGTCCCTTCCGATGATAAGAGCCATGGTGGCTCCACTTTAATTTTTTTTCTCCTTTTTTGTTGACGTTAGGATCTGGTCAACAAGATTCTTCAAGTCCAAGACTGCGAATCAATGAAAAATGGAACAAATGTAAGAGAATAGAGGCAAATAAGAAGATATTAGACTCAGATTTTACGTGGTTCGGCCAAGGGGTAGGCCTACGGCCATGGTGCCTGCTCTAGTGGTGGACAGACAGTCACTGTTATTGCTATATTTTCTGGTTACAGTGGCAGAGAAGAGAGAAAAATGAGAGAAAAATGGCAGACTCTCTCCCTTTACAATAATTCTCACCCCTATTTATAAAAGGGGGAGGTGCTACAATAGCGTCTAATAAGTTAAAGTATAATGATTATTACAGTTCATGCGTTTGATTTGCATTTAATGCGTCTGAGTCACATTAAATGCGTCTGACAGCTATTAATGCAAGTTGCTTAGACGGCACATCCAAGTGGCTAACCTAAGTGGGTTAAATAAGACCTCTGTAATCAAGGCTGTAATATCTAACAGGACTGACCATGCATTTCACGCCATCGCGTGAGCTGGTTCTGATCTGGACGAGATGGAGCTCATCCAAAATGAGCTCATGAGATCGTTTTGGGTGAGCTGATAAGTTGGAAGCTGATAAGTTGGGAGCTGATGATTGCTAATGCCTGCAAGCTCGAATTGGGAGCTCATTCTGGATGAGCTGGTGTTTGTCCATCTATTCACTGGCTTGCTCGCATATGAACTGCTCGTCTAGTATTCTGTTGGGCTGCTTCCATGAGCTTGGGGTTTGGTATATTAGGCCTTTGTCTGTTAGGCCTTTGAGCTTTTATCAGTCCATTTGGGGGATCCTAAAAATACACACGACATTAAGTCCCCCAGCTCCTAGTTTGTTTATGAGCTAAGAGCTTGAACTTAGCTGGTAAAAGCTTATGCGCATGAGCTTGTTGCCTTGATGAGATGTAGAAGTACTAGAAGCATGTTACCAATCTGCCTCATGGTGAGGTCTATTAGGCATTTGCTTCATATGAGTTTTCTGTGGACTCAAAAGTAAAGTCATTAATATTAAGAAGTCTCTCGAGCTATGCCCAAAGGATGTTAGAATCCGATAATATAGCGAGAGTTAAGGAGGTCGGAATCTCTGTTATGCTCAGGGGATCAGAACCTAAGCAATACAGTGAGCTACGCTTACAGGCGTACCCGAGCATTTATAGCGAGCTGTGCTCAAAAGGTTGACACCTGAGCCCTTGAGCATATGAAACCTCTCAAGCTACGCTCAAAAGGGTCGTAACCTTAGCTCTATTATGGGCTGTGCTCACAAGGTTAAAAACCTGAGCATTTACAGCAGGCTGCGCTCATAGGACGTACCCGAGCATTTACAGTGAGCTGCACTCAAAAGGTTGAAACCTGAGCTCATCAGCATATAAAGCCTCTCTAGCTACATTCAAAAGGGTTGTAACCCGAGCTCTATTATGGGCTACGCTCACAAGGTTAAAAACCTGAGTATCTATAGTAGGTTGCGCTCATAAGACGTACTTAAGCATTTACAATGAGTTGCGCTCAAAAGGTTGAAACCTGAGCTCGTCAGCATATGAAGCCTCTCTAACTACGTTCAAAGGGTCGTAACCCGAGCTCTATAGCGAGAGTTAAGGAGGTGAAAAACCTCAGCTGTGGGACCTCTTTGTGTGGGCTAGGGCGCTACCTACCGGCCTTGACCGGCCCTACTCACTAAGTACTATCCCCAAGCCCCTGGGGTTTTGCTTCGCCTCCCACTCCACTCAAACCCATAACCTGAGCCTCTATAGTTAAATGGATTCTTAGAGTAAGGTGTGTACCAATTGAGCTACTAATTTCAGATGAGCTTACCTTACAATCAGTTCAATTGGAAGGTAGCTCAATTGGTACACACTTTACTCTAAGAATCCATTTAACTATAGGGGCTCAGGTTGTGTGTTCGAGTGGTGTGAGAGGCGAAGTAAAACCTAGGGGCCTGGGGACAGTACTTAGTGAGTGGGGCCACCGAGGCCGGTAGGTAACGCCCTGCCCCCTAGAGAGGGGTCCCACAATAAAAGGGCACCTTTTTATTATGGAACCCCTTTCTGTGGGGTAGGGCACTACCTCTGGGCCTTGGCCCAACCCACTCACTAGGTACTGTCCCCGGGCCTCTGGGGTTTTGCTTCACCTCCCACACCACTCGAACCCACAACCTGAGTCCTTAGAGTTAAATGGGTTCTTAGAGTAAGGTGTGTACCAATTGAGGGGCCAAGGCCTAGAGGTCGGCGTAGAGAGGGGTCCCACATCAGCTATACTTTAAGGGTCGTAACTTGAGCTGTACAGAGAAATGTTCTTCGCGAGCTGCTTTGAGGGTTGTTACCCGTAACAGCGCTTGAGCATCTACTGAGTTGCACACTTTTTGGCTAGGTGGTTTGGCAATTAAAAGCATAGCGTATACATAATAGCCCAGAGATGCAATTCATTAATTTTCAAAAAATTAAATTGAACATTAAGAGCTTCAGCTCAGAAGGTTACCGAATATAAAGATGTGCTCCTGTGCTGAGGGTCATTGAGTGACATGTTCATGCCTGTTGTTCGGGAGCTTGTTACTAAGTTGATTGTCGAGCTTATTGAGGTTGACAACTTAAACTGAGAGCTCAAGCTCAGCATCCTGAGAGTTGGGAGCTCATACCTGCGAACTGGAAGCTGATGAGCTGGAGCTCGAGTTGAGAGTCTTGGGAGATGAACATCCTGAGAGCTGGGAGCTCATGCCTGGTAGCAATGAGCTGAGCGTTGATGAGTTGGAGCTCGAGCTAAGCATCCTAGGAGTTGGGAGCTCATGCCTGATAGCGATGAGCTGAGCGTTGCTTAGTTGGAGCTCGAGCTAAGCATCTTAGGAGTTGAGAGCTTGAGCTGAGCATCCTGCCGTTGATACAGCTCTTGAAGCCTCCCAACAGCTGGGAATGCCAAAGCTAGCCGATGGGAGGCTGGAGGGAGCTGACTTTCAGCAACATCGCCCAGGAATTTTGGTTGACTTGCGATTGCTGCGTTAGAGCTCCTAGTCTTTCTTATCCTTCTGATAACTCTAACTTTATAGAGTTATTTTATATTTTTAAACTATAATTCTTGCTTAGTTCTTGATATTTTTATTTTTATTAAGTAAATTATTTCATATTTCTGTATTTTTATTTTCAGAATAAAATTGGTAAAAAAAAGCGCACGTGAACCCCACCAAATGCTATTGTTCGAGACAAGATCATCGCTACAAAATGAATATCATTCGAAGCATTTCATCACCTCAAGAATTACTCGAACCAGAGATTGCATAAAGAAGTTATCACAGTTTGAAGATCGAGTATTCTAGAAATAAATATTATGTCATGTTGATGTAAAGAATGATGTAATCAAAATTATGATGTAAGCAATGATGTAATATTAAAGTTGACTTGAATGAGGTAGGTGAACGATGATGCAAAATGAAAATTGACTTGAATGAGGTAGGTGAACGATGATGCAAGCGATGATGCAAAATGGTGGAAAATTAGGAAACGATGATGTAATTGGAGGTGAACTTTGCCTATAAATAGGCCTTAGAATCACCATTCCAAGCATTCCATCAAACACCAAAACAATAAGTAGTTTAGAGAAGGAGAAAGAGAGCTTGGAGAGGAGGAGCAAAGCAGAAGAAGAAATTCTACGGTGAAGCTTCAATCCACTAAGTTTTCCTATCTTTTGTTATGTTTAATCTTTTAGTTTTTGTAAATTTTAATTTAAGCATAGAGTAATTTTATTTTCTAAGGTTATGATGTAGCCTAACTTTGATGTTCCAACCCTTTATTTAATTTAATTGAGGATTTTCTATCTTGATTGATGCATTTAATACTGTTCTTAATGCTTCTAAATAATACTATTTAGTTGAATTGTTAATCATAATGATAGCGAAAACTGATTTATGTGTCTAGTTCATTGTATTTAATGTCATAAATTACATGTAGGATAGGAATATACCTGCACGGTTTGTGTAGTCTATAAAAGAAATCCATAAATCTTAATGAATCCATTAATGTTTTAACTTGCATGGGGACATATCAGTTAAGCTTTATAGGGTATTTTCCTTAGACCTCGGGAGGGGCTATGTGAATAATTCAGGGAATCTCAACTAGAAACGAGATAATTAATTTTTGATTAAAAAGAACAAAAGGGAGGAACAGATTAGTTATGGTGAAATCATAATCTTAGAGTTTTAATTTATTGAATTAAATTCATTCATATTTTGTAGTTAAATTTAGTTATAGTTATCAACTTCTTAAATCAAATTGTGTTTGCCAAATAAAAAGTGAGTTATTTTAATTTCAGGCATTAATTAACAACAATCCTCGTGAGACGATACTTATCTTATCACTTTATTACTTGTTCGGCTCATCCACTTGCGATTTTGCACAACACCTTTCATGGCTACCTGAAAACTAGAAACAGATGTAGTTTGGGTCTTTCCTCTAGCGCCAAAATATTGACTTTGGGAGCTGGTCAATAAGGTTCTTCAAGCCCAAGACTATGAATCAATGAAAAATGGAATAAAGGTAATAGAATAGAGACAAAGAGGTAGAGATTATACTCAAATTTTACGTGGCTCGGCCAAGGAAAATGCTTACATCCACGGTGCCTACTCCGATGGTGGAGAGGCAGTAACTATTATTGCTATATTTTCTGGTTATAGTGGGAGAGAAGAGAGAAAAATAAGAGAAAAATGGAAGACTCTCTCCCTTTACAATAATTCTCACCCATATTTATAGAAGGGGGAGATGCTATAGTAGCGCCTAATAAGTTAAAGTATAATGATTAATACAGTTCATGCGCTTGATTTGCATTTAATGCGTCTGAGTCACATTAAATGTGTCTGACAGCTGTTAATGCAAGTTGTTTAAACGGCACATCCAAATGGCTAACTCAAGTAGGTTAGATAAGACCTCTATAATCCAGGTTGTAATATCTGACAGAGCTGACCATGCACGTCACGCCATCGCGTGAGTTGGTTCTGATCTAGACTGGGTGGAGCTCATCCAAAACGAGCTCATGAGGTTGTTTTGGGCGAGCTAATGAGCTAAGAGCTGGTGAGCTGGGAGCTCGATCTGGGAGCTGATGATTACTTATACCTACGAGCTCGAGCTGGGAGCTCATCTTGGACGAGTTGGTGTTCGTCCATTTGTTCGCTGACCTGCTCGCACATAGATTACTCGTCCAGTATTCTGCTAGGCTGCTTCCGTGAGCTGGGGGTTTGGTATATTGGGCCCTTATCTGCTGGGCCTTTGAGCTTTTACCAGCCCATTTGGGGAATCCCAAAAATACACACAATATTTTTAAAGAAAATTTTATGCATTTTTTACAAAAGAATTTTATGGAAAAAATTATTTTTGGTATAATTTCTTTTCTATTTTAATTATATTTTAATTTTTTTTAACATAATTGAAGTTATAAATTATTAATTTTGAGAAACTAATATATAACAAAAAGAAAAAAATAATAACTAAGAGCAATCAACCATTAATTTAGAAGGAAGGTAACTAATGTTGGGGAAGGTTTATACAGTTTTAATCAAAAGGCTTCGCTAGCTACAATTAGATCTAAACTCAAGAGGGTTGTGTAATTTGCCCGTGCATCTTTTATGTTGGATTCTTCCATTAAACAAATGAAACAATCCCATAGGGTATGATAGTTGTTTTTCATGCACATGTTCGAAAATTGAATACTTTTCACAACGCTTTTGATTATTGCAGTTTACTTCTATTTTTTTACTTTAATGATTACAGTTTACTATTACGGCTTTTCTCCGCTCTGTCTTCTAGGACTAGGATCGCCCACTGCTAATAATACTTGCGCTAGCAAACCCTTTATTTTTTTTATCTTCAAAAAAAGGGGGGGAAACCAAAAAAAAAAAAACAAAAGATAATCTGTCATACTAGTTTCCGATAATTAATAAAATCGAATTAATTAGTGCTAGAATGCTCCATCTTCTGGTAATAATTAACCGTTTTTATTTTATAATCCTATATATTCTTACAAAAAATATAGACATCAATTGCTATTTGATTTACGAGATAATAATTATTATTTGTCAACAAGAATCCATCTTTTTCACTTACACATGTACACATACATACATGCACACACGCATGCACACATATATACACACAAAAGGAATGAAAACATTGAAATAACATATATATAAGCGAAGAAGAGACAATAAACTGGGATTTTGAGATACCAAAATTGTAAGGAAGAAATGTTAATTCCATTGATTATTAATTTACAAGAAGAATACAAATGCATAGACTACCATAAAATAAATTAAAAAAATATAATAGATTGGGTGCAATCCACCAAATGTGCTCCTCTGTCATTTGTCAATTTTTATTCGGGAGCTTCATATGTAGCTTGGCTGCACAAATGACACGTAAAAGACAAAGTTAACGAATTGGTTATAACTTAAATACTTTTATTGGATTCATTACTGTAATATACGATTAATCTTACCGGCAATGTCTTCGTTAAAGCAATCAGAGTCGCACTTCATTTCACAGAAGGTGTAGCCTTGTCCACTAGAATCGCATTCATCTAAGCAAGCAGTGAAGCAATGGCCGTACACATCATCAGCCAGATCAACTTTGGGTACATGAATTGCTGCAACAAAAACAAGGCACATCACCAACAATGCAGCAGCGGCAATTTTCATTGCCATTTTTGCACTGTTGGTGATGAGTTGTTTCTTCTTTCTGGTTTCTTCCTTGCTTTGAGAAGAATAAGAAGATAATTGAATATTTATAGGGCTACAAAGAGTTTATAGAAAGAGAGATAAGCCTTTAAAAAGGGAGATTTAGGTGCCATTTTTTGCTAGATTAGGTACGTTATCAAATCTATTTAAATTAGTAATAAAGAAAATCCGTCTATCAATTGGTGGTCTTGATTAGATTAAAATATATAAAAGTTCATCTTTTTCTCAAATATGAGTTGTAATTACTTAAAAATTTTGGGATGAAGTGTTAAATTTAATTACTATTTGGGACAAATTTTGGAGAAAAAATTTTGGCTTAAATAACTCTAAACAAAAACGCTTTTTGAGTAATAAAAATCACTCAATAAGTATTTTTTTACAAAACCTCTTTCATATCTACTTGTGCAAAAATAAATATTTATAGGAGTTTAAAAGAAATAACTTTTAATAAAGTTATATTAACCAAAAATTTTACTTATATTATAAATATAGCTAAATTACTTGGTATATAAACTATAATTAATACATCATTTATCATATTATCTTATAATTTATATCATGTTAATTATATGGTCACATTAGTAAAACAAATATTTTGGACAATTTAACATTGCTGTAGTTAATTATGCCCACCAATTCGCCTAAGTTCTGTTTATAGCTCAAATCGACTACAACACTGTGAATATTAAAAAGCGGCACACCCAGTCATGGCCAACGCTTGGACAGATTCCGGCCTGCTAGTTGGCTAGGTCAGGTGAATCCTGTTTTACTCTACATCATTGTTTCAGTTATGTATATATATATATTTTTTAATAATTTAAAATGTTGTTGTCGCCGCATCGATCTTTTATAGGTTGGCTTTGTAAGTTTATTTGTGATTGACTTATGAAACGGAAACAAAGATTTTAATGTTAAGTCTGATTGAAAGAAGAAAATAAGGGCATTTTTTTTGGGTAAGAAAAGAGTTAGTCATTGTTGGACATAATTACGAGTGTCTACATTTCCAGACTATTTTGTCGATTTCCCTAAATATATTTACTGTATTTGATAAATATACTTAATTTTCGAAGGTTCACATATTTAGTCAATAATGAAATGGTAATATATATATATAGATATCATTTGCAGTAGGACAATGGGTCATTAAATGAATGCTCCCTATCACGAATTAGATAAGATAGTATGGTCATCTGATTGTTATCATTAATTTATTATTGCAATGGAATAATGGAAAATATGGTCATCACATTTTCACATGGTTAGATATTTTTGGACCATTATAACTAACTTTGAGTTTTGAGAGGGAGATATGATTCACCCATAACCTTATTAGTATAGATGTGAGAAACATATATTTCACAAACACAGAATGATTATATCAAAAGAGGTGGAAATAAAAGTTTTGGCAATCTAAAAAAGAATGCTTAATGCATAGAATTCTAATGATTGAAGTTGAAGCAGTCTGTTGGCACACTTATATCATTGAGATAATGATGGTATTAAACAAAACTAAGCTTTAAAAGGTGATTGAATAAAAGTAGATTTAGTTTAGGTTTAGAAGGCTGTTGAATGATAGTAAATGACAATTCTTACTAAGAGCCTCACACCAGTTATTTGTGTTTTAATAGAAAAAAAAAACATGTAGGACTTAATCTTTATCTTTTAGAAGTGATACTCAACCACTCCTATTAAAGGGTAATATGTAAAGTAGATTTAGTTATTGGTTGAGGTAGGATATTATATTAGAATTTTTATTTGAATTGTATAAAAGTTGTCATGTATTTTGTTGCCAAAAATAAAAAACGTTGTCATGTATTTGTTCAATACTTTCTATATATCAAGCAACAACTGCCAAATTTTCGTTTAAGTTATTATTATTGTTCTGTGTCTATCCAATGATTTCTCTTATCCAATGTTAGCTGCATGTATCAAGCAAAATTTTAATGTTTGTTAAGGATTATTTTTTTAATTAAAAAAAATATATATATATATATATATAATATGTTTGTTCAGTTATTCTTATAAAATGAGGTCTTTATATGCTTCAAAAAAAATTATGAGGCCTTTATAAATATAATCTTATCCTTTGCACAGACATATACATATGTACACACACATCATGAAAAAAGAAAAGAATTAATAAACAGAACAAAAGGGAGAGCCAACTTCAGAGATAAATATAAATTAAGTCGATCAATTACTAGAGTACGTAAGGAGAAGAGACACAAATGAAGTCTTCATCCTTTGCGCACACATAAACTTACAAAAAATAATAAAAATTACAATTAATTAAGTAGACAAAGTACAAGGAACTTCGGAGATTAATATTTTTCAAGGAAAAAACTTGATAGAGATGACTACCAAAAATAGGAAAGAAATTAAAATTATGTAAATGAATGAATTTGTATGCTTCATTCATTTGAATATTGCACTCATGCCATGTGTGCCTTTCTCATCCTGCTCTCAATTCTTCGCTCTAGCTGCGCAAACGACACACAAACACAAGTGTGAGAATCCAACAATAATGAGTTATATAAGAGTAATAATAAAGTTTTACTAACATATCAGTTTAAGAAAGGTTACTCAAGCCAGTTTTTTTGATAATAATCCTTATATTAGTTATAAAAATGATTATTAAAGATTCTTATTGGATAATTTTATCCAAATCTGTAAGGTAATCGAACCCTAATAATAGTCTGAAAGTGAATCAGGAGATTCTTTATTAATCAGAATCGAAACTAGCTACTTACATTCAGCGTCCTTATTGAAGCAGTCGGTGTCACACTTCATTTCACAGAAGGTGTAACCGTTATCCTTTTCGCATCCCTTCAAGCACTCAGGCAAGCATTCGCTGTAAACATCAGCTTGGACTTGTGGTACCTGAACTGCAGCAACGAAAACGAGGCACAACACTAACAATGCAGCTGCGAATTTTGCCATTTCGAATTTTTTGGTTTTTGGTGTTTTGTTTTGCAAAGTTGGTTTGTTCTTTTTATTTATTTTCTTTTTCAGTTTTCTTTTCTTCCTTGCTTTTACATGGAGAATATGATCAGCTATTTATAGGGCCTCAAGCGTTCAAACGTTGAGTGATAAAGCTTTCAAATCGGAGATTTCTATTTATACTTTTTGGGTTGGATTGACTAGGTTATATTTCAGAATGGAGAAGTGGTCTCTCCAGTGTTGAACATTTAAGCAGTAATGGTGGAGAAATAGCCACGTTAAAGTGTGAACTACCAAGTATTCTAGAAAATCGAGTAATACACGTGTATAGATGGTTCATCGTCTAAATTTTATTTTAAAATTTTTATTCCTAATTACGTGGCAATTAATATATGATTGGCCAATACTATATATATATATATATATATAAAGGTATGTTTGGGGTCTCAATATGTAAGAGTTACAATCAAGCGTCACCATTATTTGCATTGATATTTTGTGATAAAAATTTTGCTTTTTTGGCTTTGAAAGTAACTTTATAAAATAATCAAATCATGCTGCACTTTTCACACCCAATTTTTATTAGAATTTTACGCTAAAAAATTTCATTGAATGGAAACGTTCATATGATACAAAACAACTTTCCCTCACAATCAAACGAAAGCATATACTAATTAGAGTTTTAATCTTTTGTCAAACAATTTTTATTTACTTCCCAATCACCCTGTTACCAATAAAAAAAAGGCTAGGTTGTTGGACAACTGAGCCAGAATATTTTGTATTTGCTTTTCTGGTTTTTGGTATAAATTCAACACAAAACATTGAAACTCATATTGATGAAATATATATATTACTATCATCGTCACAAATATACACACACACAAAGTGGTCACACAAATAGTTAGGGTTTGTTAGAAACCGTTGAGATTAAACATATATATATAATTGTAATTTAATCACGTCAATGGTTTATTACAACCTAACGAACTTAAATACTATATCTTGCAATAAAGGAATAAAACTTCTCACACATATTCATAAATATGTATAAATGATAAATACACTAATCACTTAAATTACAAATAAATGTGAATTTACAGTGAATGAATTAATTATTTCATCAATAAGTTTCATAGTATTACTATTTATTATAAATAATAATTATAATGTTAAAAAACTATTATCATAGCATAATATATATAATTTTATATTAAAAAAAATGGAATGAGAAAGTTTATATCAAATCCAAATAACACACCTAAGCAATGAACTTGTAAAATATTACATTTGTATTATAATTAAAATATTTTTAAAAAATAAATCAATAAAATAACAAAATCAACATTATCATACAACTTAAAAAATGAGAGATAAAAAAATAATGCAATAAATTTAGACGAGAAAAGTTCACAAATTAGAAGTTGGTTAAATTAAAAATATTACAATTTACAAAAATAAAAAATCCAAAAATTGTAGCAATAAAGTATAATAATTTAATAAAAAATTAAAAATTCACTAATTTGTACCAGTAAAAATATAAATACATTATTATATGAGAAAAAGTGGAGAAAAAAAATTTAATAAATGTATTAAAAATTATTTTAAAAAAAGAAAGTTAAGTTTTTAATTTTCAAAAATAAATATAGTATATTAACCTTTTTTTAACATTTGAGGTGGAGCGCAGACCCCACATAGGCCTTATATGGGTCTTTTTCTCCTCTGCATTCGCTGACGTGATGAACTTAATGTCTCAGATATCAGCTATTAGGCCTCATGTGAGTCCTTTTGCTTTAAGTTAGTCAATAACCATATATGCATAATTAATGACTCGTGTCCAATGCACTGATTTAAGTAATTTAAATTTCAATATGCACTGAGATGAAAATTATTATTATTATATATGAAATTTAATATATATAATTAAAAAGATATATATATGCAATATCTGAAAATGCATTTTAGATACATATGGGATAGGTCTAATTGTTGGTTGAGATTAGATTAAATTAAGAATGATGATTTGTGTTTATTTAAAATTACAAGTAATTTGGGGTTAATTGATGGAGGAAAACAAGATTCGATCCTACAATCTCAAACATCTTATCAATTAAATTAAAAGTGATTCAATTGTAAAGTTGTCATGATCAACTTGTTGAATGCTTTCTTTTTTCCAATTTTAATTCGCTACATATCAAGCAAAAAGTATTAAAATTTCATTAAGCTGTTATTAGTGTCATGTATTTTTTTTTTACTTTAAATTACTTCGAAATGAGAAACTAAACATCGAAATGATATATCTACCAATATATTCTTGTTTTGAGGGGATTGATATTCAAAATATCTTCGAATATTCCCAATATTTTGAGAATATTCTTGATATTTCCGATATTTTCGTAAATTTAAAACTCCGATACTTTTACCCAAACCCATATTTAATTTCTTATTGTCAGGTACTTATTATAATAAAATCAAGTCTTTATTATGATTATATATAGTTAAATCCTTATATAGTGAAATCCTATCTTATCTTTGCACGTATATGCATACATAAAATAATAATAATAATAATTAATGAAGTAGACCGAGCATACAATTATACAAACACCATAGAGATAAATATTTTCAGGAAGAAACTCAGTATATTATAGAGTTCATTACAAAATAATATTTAAGAAAGAAATTTTACAAATGAAGTCTTCTTGTATTTTAAGTATTGCATTCATTTAGGTGGGGTGCTACCCACCATGTGTGCCTGCTTCGTGCTGCTCTTAATTCTTAGTTGCCTTCGAGCTTGGCTGAACAAACAAACGCATAAACACAGGTGTTAGAACCCTGTTACACCAATGAATTATATAACAGCACCAATAAATCTAAAAATGAATCAGAATTTTTTACTGATTTGAATCGAACTACTTACACGTAACGTCCTTGTTGAAGCAATCGGTGTCACACTTCATTTCACAGAAGGTGTAACCGTTGTCCTTCTCGCACCCCTTCAAGCACTCAGGCAAGCAGTCGCCGTAAACATCAGCAGCATGGACTTGGGGTACCTGAACTGCGGCAGCGAAAACAAGGCACAACACCAACAATGCAGCTGCGTATTTTGCCATGTCGACCGTTTTTGTGCTTTTCTTTGCAAAGTTGGTTTCTTCTTGTAATTATTATTATTTTTTCTTGTTTCTTCCTTGGTTTGTAGATGGAGAATATCAATTATTTATGGGGGGGTTGGGTAAACATTGAGGGATAGAGCTTTGAAATCGGAGATTTCTGTGGAATTTTGAATTGATATTTGACTTTGTTGATCTATTTTGAAAATGGAGAGATGATCATGTGTAGTTTTGATAATCTTTCGAATAATATTAGTAAAAAATAGCTATGTAAATTTTGAACTATCGATCTTATTTTAGTATAATTGAAAACAAATCTTGTCATTATTCGGTAATTTGATTAAATGGTAAAGAATGTTCGTTCAATCTGATTATATTTTAAATTCAAAAGGTGATAATGTCCGGAGTTTGAATCGTCCATAATACAAACAATAATTACATATAATATATATATATATAATATCAGAGTGAAAATTGAGCATTACATTGTTACCTTCTAAATTTATTCCAAACTTTGCATCTCCAATTGTGTGATACTTAATTTTAATTGTCTTGCAAAACATATCTAATGTAGTTTATAGTATATTTTTTGAAGTAGTTTATAGTATATGTTACAATTTAAATCATTTATCATTATTTCACCAGCTTGTTGGGAAACAGGACCAAAAATTTTTCCAATCTGATTAACTTTTTTTTCACAACAATTCCACACATCATACTGAGAAACTATTAAACATGCAATACTGAGACCTTTGGAAAAACCATGGTCTCAAACATGCATCTGTAGAATAGACGGGTATATAAATGATATTTAGATTTTAAGAAGATGTCACATTTATGAATTATATATATATATATATATATATATATATATAACCATTTATCATCAACCAGATCACTATTGCTGCTTGTTTTGGATTTCAACTAGTTATATTATTTAGCCTCCTTACCATCACTGTAGATCATATTAGCTTAATCGGCAGTTTAATGGGTTTAACTGATCATTATCCTTAATCCATATTCTTTTATTCATTTAATTATATATATATCATATCATGTGATATGAAAATTATATGTGATTGGATATCTATATCATATAACATAATATTATGACATAAATAAAAATATTTCTGAACATTTTCTGTTTTCATCTAGGGGTATTCCTACGAAGAATACTTACGAACTGTGAAAAAATCAAATCTCAGCATAATTAAACAGAAAATTAAACTACAATATTGAAAACTTGGTGAGTGAATAAAACAAGGTCAGGATAATCTTAAACCAGCCAAAGAATGAATCTCTACTCCAAAACCAAACTACTCATCCAAACAGACATAATTTAAATAAAATGACGTATTTACCCTCCATCATCCCCCAAAATTGCCGATTCTTACTTGCTCCTCAAGACGCTGTTGCTATAACCCTCCCCTCCAAAAAAATTTCACTGAAACAGAAACAGATCCGACGACGAGAAAAGCGATCGAGACATAATGGAGTGCGTGTTCGGTCTGGTAGGGAACGGGTTCACGATCTTGGCGGCGGACACGTCGGCGGTGCACAGCATACTGGTGCACAAATCGAACGAGGACAAGATCATGGTCCTCGACTCTCACAAGCTTATCGCCGCCAGCGGCGAGCCTGGCGACAGGTGATGTGGCGTATTGTTGTCGTCTGTGTATTTACTAACACATTCAAGCGCTTGTAGCGTTTTTGATTTTTGTGTTTTGTTTATACAGAGTTCAGTTCACAGAGTTTATACAGAAGAATGTTTCCTTGTATCAGTTTCGCAACGGGATTCCGTTGACTACAGCTGCTGCCGCGAACTTTACACGTGGAGAACTCGCCACTGCTTTGAGGAAGGTAATGTATTTATTAGCAAAATTTGGGGCTTTTTTGTTTAGGTTTAGTTTGCAGAGAGTGTAGTAGTGTTAGGGTTTTTGATGCAGTTTAATTTTATAGAGATTGGGATTTTAAAGTGTTGAAGCATTTTTGGAAATTATTTTGCTTGTTTGAATCACTTTGGCGGCTTTTTGCTAATGCAACTAGGCATTTGAAGGGTTTGTTCATTTTTGGCCTGTAAGTGCTTTGTTTTTCTTTGATTATTAGAATATCCTGTTTTGTATCATTTAGAGGGTAGGGATGGTGTTAGCTTGAGCAGAAGTTATCGTTTCTCCTTGCTTGAGTGTTGTAGGTTTGTTTGTATATTTGTAATAAAAAATTATTGTCCAATATTGTCAGAGGGTAATTTTCTTCATGGAGTAATTGATATCTCCTTGAGTCACCAACTAGGTTCTCATCACTTGTAGGAGCTGATGATGGCATTCTAGTGGCTGGAAGTAGGAGACCCTTAAGCCTTGTTGAAGGATTGCCTGTTTCTCATCACCCTCTTTCCAATTTTTTTTTTTTTTTTTCTTTGGGTATCTGAGACTCTGAGTTATATCTGGCCTTGAACCAGCATATTCGGGTTTGCTTTAGGTTGTCGATTTTAGGAATAATTCATGTTTGAGAACATCATTAAAAGCCTTGTGCCTTTAGGGTAGCTGTGACCCTTGAAGTGACTGAATAGTACTGATTGAGATAACTAATAAATGGTGATGCAATACCGAAGATGATGGTTAGATGTTGGTGGCATGATGGAGGTGATAATGGTTTCATAGCAGTGATAAACAGAATTTTAAAGACACTATATGGTAGAAGTTGTGGCATTGATTGGTGGTGATTGCTCACCAAGTTCCCCAGTAATTAGGTGGTTGTAAGGTGGTTGTCATGTGTGAAAGTTAAACGATGGAAAAAATCAGAAATGACGAGGACTTGGTCGGTTGACTCCTCCCACTGTTTTTTTTTATTTTTTATCTCCTATTGTAGCTATGTTGGGGCCACTTCTTTTCAATGGCCTAAACCATGTTCACTGCTGTGCCCTAGAGTTGATGGAGAATGTTAAGTCAAGTTGTTCTGTTATCCTTTTGTATGCTTTGCACTCAGGTTCTTCTGTGGGGATTTCACATTTCTCTTAGTATTTTCTTTTATTTCATTTTGGAAATGACGTTAATTCATACTTTATCTGACTTATAGACATAAAAGAAGGCCCGATAGTTAATTGAAATTATGATTTTGATGGGATGATCTTTTTATGTATTTTTGACCATACGGTGATTTTGTCTGGGATATTCTGTTAGTTTCAATCTTTTGCAAAGCATTTTGGAACTTGACCCTCGTATAGTTTATGTTTTATGTTCTTATTTAATATTGTTTTATGATGACGTGATTTTTTTTCTGCAATCTGCTTTTTCTTTGACTTGTCAATTGTTTCATGCTGTTATAGATGTGAAGTTAAACTTGACATCCCTTAGGTTAACAGCTGATGGTGATTAAGCCAATCAAGTTAGATAGCAAATATCTTTGAAAGAGAGCAGAAGCCTACATTGTATTTTTTTCGTTGTGCTTTAGACAATACTACATGCCTTCTAGATTGAAAATGAAGTACAATGCAATTATTATGACTCCCTTGGTAACTGGACGTGTCTCAAGTGATTTAGGTTCAAAGCTTCTTGTATATACACCAAAGAGAGCAGCATTTTTATTTTTAGTTATGTGGTATAATCTATATGTGCAGACATAGGGTGTCTGACATATCATCTCTGAAAAACCTATGCATGATGAATGAGTTGTTAGTATATTGTTTGAGCAGAAGGTAAACAATTAATAATTTGGCAAATATATTAAGGTTCTACGACCTAATTTGTGTAGCACTTCCAAATTGCAACATATATTTCTTGTAATTGAAGATTTGTTCTCCCAACTGCCCATTATTGAGTTTCATATAGGTATAGAAATGAGTGTAGCTAATAGTAGTACTCAGTCTGTCTAACATGCCATGGTTGAGGGAAATGTCCTACATATCACATATAATATCTGTTCAAGCATCTGCTCAATTTGGCCATATATATGTTTCTCTTTTACGTATACCTGTAACTGCTATCATACTTTTATTTATCTGGTAGATAGTCTTTATTAAAATTATGTGGCTTGCTAATTGAAGTAATCTGTTTTCCAGAGTCCTTACATGGTCAACATTCTTATGGCTGGATACGACAAGGAGACTGGACCATCTCTTTACTACCTCGACTACATTGCTACTCTACACAAGGTTGATAAGGCAGCTTTCGGTTATGGGTCCTACTTTTCACTGTCGATGATGGACAGACACTACCACAGTGGCATGTCAGTGGAAGAGGCAATAGACTTGGTTGACAAATGCATAATGGAGATCCGTTCCAGGCTGGTTGTGGCACCACCAAACTTTGTGATCAAGATTGTTGACAAGGATGGAGCAAGAGAGTACGCCTGGCGTGAAACTATCAAAGAAACCACTGCTTCTTCGGCATAATGGTTTTCGGATTTATAAATGTGACTTACGTCTCTCCTTTTTTATGCTGTGTAATTTGGATCTGACTGCCGCTTAAACTAGTTTCAATACTTGGCTGGTACACTCGGTTGTTGCTTGAATTGCTCATATTTAAGAGTAGCTGATGCTTGAAAATTTAATGCAATTTCTTAAGTGGAATCAGAATTTACCTCTTTATTTTTCTGAAGAATTATCATCTAGCGTTTGTTGTTCAACAATTACTGTGATGTGGAGGGGCTCACAATTCACAGGTTGTTAGCTCATTAATTGCTTGAACATTAGTAGACACTATATAGGGATAATTTTGGTCCTAAAACGTCTCTAGCGTTTCGTTCTATTATTTTAAATAATATAATCTCACAGTTTTTTGGGACAAGACAAATAATAGTCTCGGAGTTGTAAGTACCATGTTAATGCATAATCATGATGTCATCTTATTTATATGCACATTTTTGGTTTTGATTAGACAACGAAGGAATTCGCAATTGGGTGCATTTTTCCATTATGAGGAGTTTTCTGCTTTACCAATATGATATTCTCTAGATATTTTTAAAAATACCAAACATTATTTCTATTTTGGATTTCTAATTTTCACAATTTTAACACCAATTAGTTCAAGATAAGAGTAACTAATTATGAATCAGGTATAACTCAAAAAAAAAAAAAAAATTATGAATCAGGCATAGAATCAATGGATGATGTTTGGTTGCAATTTCAAATCCCATTTAAATGTTTGTTTTAGATTTTCTTGTTTTGATGGAATCTTAAGTTTTTTTAATAATGGACGGATGATGTTATAACTCTTTACAAATATTATTCAAATCAATGTAATTTACACTCTTAAAAAATATATTAAGGATTGATGTGAAAATTAATTTGGGATAGAAATTTTATAATGAACATGGCAAACTCAAATATAAATTATTATTAATCTTTTAAGTATGTTTGTTTTGGTTTAGATTGGGGTTGCCCCACTGGGCCACTCCCACCTCATTATAAATTTGGAACTTGCAAAATAAGTTGGCTTTTGACTTTTAACGGCCCGCTTTGTACGGGAACGAGGGAACTCCTCTTCATTCATTGCCCAACTTTCGGTCTTTTCATAAACCCATAAATATCTGTACGGATCACAATCGACAAACCCCTTTCGATAATTGTCAGTTGTCAGTCACACATATTATTATTATGTAATTTTGTTCCTCTATTTTGGCTTATGAACAGATTAAAAGATATACACAAGATCTACATTTTTTTCAGTTGGTAGAATCAAATGAATTTATTTAGATTAATCATTATTATTTATACCACGAAATTTACTTCAATCATTGAAAATAATAACTTTCATAATTAGAAGAAAAACTATCCATATAAGTTTATAAAATACATCTATATTAAAATGTGATAAATGAAAATATAATAATTTTCATAATTAGAAGAAAAACTATCCACATAAATTTATAAAGTACATATGTATTAAAAGACGATATACAGGATATATAATCACTCGATGTACTTAGTAAATTTATTTTATGGGATTGTTTATTAACTAAAATTCTTGATACCATCTTCACGGTAATGAAAAACAGCTCTAAAATATGTATAATTATTTATAGTTTTGCATATCAAATAGTTTTAGTCATTTTATTCTAAGTCCACTCTAAATTAAATTTGCCCTCTTCTTTCTTTTAGCTCGATACATTTTTAAAATTAAGATCAAGATTAGATTAAAAATTCTTTCAATTTATCAAATTCAAACAATATTAACACGGTTCAAAGGATTATTCTAAAAGCATAGACTTCCATCAAGTTTTTAATAACTAAAGTTAACCAATAACCTATTACACCTCACAAGTAAAAAAAACATCTTCTTATGTCACTAGCACAATTGATTGTGCATCCCATCATTCATTAAGGAGTTACAGGCACAAAGTGTTATATTTGTGTGAATAATTTTCTTCTTTTACTGTAAAAGTAATTATCTCATGAATATAAAAATCTAGACCATCCAAATAGTTATAAATTTTGAGATGTCTTGTGAATGTAAATATTTAAACTATACAAGTAATTATAAACTTTGATAGATTTTAATAGACTTTTGATCCGTTTAAAATTAACTTTTCAATAAAAAATAGAGAGTGATCATATACCTCTCTTAATGTATTTATCATGAAGTCGTAACTTATTTATAAAAATAACAAGTCAATATTGATATGAACATTCCCAACATGATTTTCAATAAATAGTAACAAACCCATCCTTCAAATATTTGGTGGTTAGTCTCTTTATTGTGGAAATAGTGTTCTCAAAATTACAAAAGCAATATTCAAGTAACGCAAATTATGAATGATTTATGTAGTTCTCGATGAGCTTTTATCTTGTTACATGTCAGGTTACAAAAAAAAAAAAGAGTGATCATATACCTCTATTTATTTATTACGGGACTAAAGTCATACCATTTTTGTAAAAAACAACAAGACTTTCGATCAATCTTCTTACTCATACGAGACTAAGGTTGTTTGTTTTTTGCACTTAACACTTAATGACGTTGAATTTGGTTAATTAAGAGATTTTTGTTTGTTTTTTTAAGTGGTCAAACCACTTAAAACTATCCAAAAACCACTTAAAAAATTAAGTAACATTTTTTGACTTTTCACTTAATACAAAATCACTTAATGATTTATAAATATATTATTCCAAGTTTATCCTTCCTAAAATAATATGTTTCCAAGTTTGTTTTAGTTTTATATTATAAAATTTCTTTTAATACTTTAATAAACAAGATTGAAAAATAAAAACCCTAAACATCTCAACATTATATTTTTTTTTATAACTGGATTACTATATTTCTCTAATTAAATTCTGGTAAGAATCTTTATTGATAAAATGTTTATGCAACAATTCAGAGATCAAATTACAAATCAATTTGTTTAAGTGTTTGATTATTTTTATTTAATTATATCAGAAAATATGTATTACTTTATAATTTCAATTTTCGTTGTAATAGTAATTTAATTTAAAACCATTTTATTTAGTTTTATTTGAATATATAAATTTAATTGACTATACTATTTTAATTAATCTTATTTTAATTATGAATAAAAATACTATATATATAAGTAACAATTTCAACTTTTGTTATAATAGTAATTCAATTTAAGATTATTTTGTTTATTTTTATTTGAATAATTATGAATACAAATATTATATATATAATTGTTTTAATATTTGTTAAATAATTTATTACAATTGTTTGTATCATATTAAATAAAATTATACAACAACTAATAGTAAAAGGATATAAATGTCAAATTACTAGTAATCAGATAATTTTAACTTTAAAAAACAAATAAGATTATTATATATTCAGAGGTAAGAAAAAAAAAAACAAACATGTCAATCAGATTTCAGATTTCAGTCACTATTTAGCTTTCAGTCTTCAGCAGCACTGTTCAGTCTTCAGATAAAAAAACAAACGACCCCTAAATTGTACAATTTTTTATGAAAATAACAAACCAACGTTGATACGAATATTCCTAATATAATTCTTAATAAATAGTAATAAATCCATCCTTAAAATTCATATGGTAACAAAATATATATATATTAACTACTACTTTAAATTCAATATTTGAAAAGTAACAAATGATTTGAATATGGTGTTCAAGACATAAATATAACGTTAATGTGACAGAAATGCGTTGAACATATATCACTAAGCTAACCTTAACTTATTTTTACGATAAATTCATGAATGTGATCGTAACATATCACACTATATCACTTAACTAACCTTAGTTAAGATAAATTGTGAAGTCCTAGTAATGTGATATATAAATTCAGCATATATGGAATGAAGGCACCGCAAGCTAAACTTTTATTTTATTTTATTTTATTTTTTGAGGAACCAAAACTTTTAATCATATATTGGAGAAAAAGAGACAATCACGGAGACTAGAAGTAGACCATGCCCATGCCAACTCTAAAGTCTAAAACATGTCATTGACCCCTCTAATATACAAACGAAAATACAATAAAATCGCTCTAATAAAAAAAAATAAAAATAAAAACACAATAAAATCGCTCGTGCATATATACCTGTTGAAGACGAGGGCCAGTGGGCCACTATGGTATGCCGTTTGCATGACTTGAAATCTGTAACGGACGTGATTGGAGAGAGAGAGAGAAAGAGGGACGAGCAGTGGGTTCCTTACGCATCATCATTTTCTGTTTCTTTATGACCCTTTCACTGCACAGTACTCACAAAAAAGCAAACATACATACACACCATCTCTGTGAGTTGTAGTGATTTTTGCATTCCATGGGCTTCAAAATCAAAAGGGTTTCTTTGGTTTTTTTGTCTATAGCTTCCAGTCTCTGAAGCAGATTTCTGGTTCAGTTTTGTGTCCGATATCAACTGGTGAGCCATCATTTTTCTTTGTTGTTTTTGTTTTTTATTTTGTTTGTGTTGTGTCAACTGCAAATGTACGCTTTTGTTGTTGTGTGTCTGGTTATATGTGCATCTGTTGTGTGTACAAATGTATGATTTTCACATATTGAATTTTGGTGTAGTGATTGCTTGATCTGCGGAGTGTTCGTGTAAAATAGTTTTTTTTTTTGTTAATGGGTTCTTGTAAAAATCATTACTTGAAGCACTGACTTGTAGATAAAAAGGTTCTGATCATGTTTTTGGTTTCAAAGTCCATCCTTTTGCGGTATGGTAGTGTTGACTTGAAATTTGTATCGTCTACAGAGTTTAGATTGTTTGGTTGATGAAAATGTATTTTTTTTTGTGGTTTTACTGATTGTGTTGCTGTTGGAAGTTGTTGTTATGAAATTGATTACATATGGGCATTATGGATTTTGATATTGGAATGTGTTGGTTTTGGTGTCATTTCTTGTAGCTATGATGTGTAAGGTTTTTTCACTCGTATGTCGATGAAACAGGAAGAGTAGTTAATGTTTCTGATGTTTGTTTTTGTGTTTGGTTGTTGGTGATTATTTGGTTTATTGATTGTTTGCAGTTGAAACATTTGGATACTTTATTGTATCACTTTCTGATTGATGATGGGTACTGTTGATGATGGGTGGGGTGAGGAATACTCTGTCATTGCGGACAAAGGAGAAATCAGTTACATTGATTATGAGGTTGATAAATCAGTGTGTAATTACAATCCGAATGAAGAGGGTCTGGTTGTGATTTCTGTCCCATTTCCTTTTGTGGATGGGAAACCACAATCAATAACAGTTGGTGAAAGGGCTATAGATTCAATAACGATCAAGAACAACTCTAGTGAATCTGTGGATCTTTGGACAAAGATATATGATTCAAACCCTAAAGATACTTTCACTTTATCTTTGGTGAAACCTCCAACAACAAATTCAGATCCAAATGAGAGCAGAGGCTTTTTAGAGTCTTTTGCCATGGAGGACAGAATGGTCCACCCCGGTGAGACTTTAACAATTTGGTTATCTTGCAAGCCACAGGCGATTGGCTTGCATACAACAGTTGTTCAGTTTGATGTGGAGGATCGGTTAGAACGAGTGGTTTTTCTCCTGGCTGAAGACAAGATCACTAAGTCTTTGGCTTCCAAAAAGCCATATTCAAGAGGTGGAAGAAAAAAGCAATTTGCTGTCGATCAATATGTTACAGCTTCGCGACCTGCAAGGGGGAGAAACCAAATGTATCCCAGAAATAGGCTTCCTAGATATGACATTCCAAATGAGGTTAGAGGATTGATTGAGAGTAAGCAGATCCCTAGTGATATTGAAGAAGGTCTAACCAAAGAGAATTATGCTTCATACTTCAAAACATTATTGATTATGGAAGAATTGCAACTCGAGGTAACTTTTTGATTATGATGGAAGAACAATTCCATTGTTGACACGTAATCTATTTTGATATTACGCTGTATTTGATGATTTGTTGTTACAGGAAGACATGAGGGCGTATGATATGGAGAATGTTACTATGACAAAAAAGGGACAATATTTGTCCCTTGTTGTCCCAGGGCTTGCTGAGAGAAGACCTTCGCTTGTCCATGGAGATTATATTTTTGCCAAGCTGGCCTGTGAAGATGCAGAAGATGAGACATCTGCTTATCAGGTTTGTGCCCACCTATGCAAAATGTTAAATTGTTTAGTTTAATTCTTGAAGAATATAAAGTCCAACTAGAAAAAAGATGATGCATCAACAAATTTTCCATAAAATTTTTTGTCATATGTGCCAATGTGCCATTATCTATTAAAATTAGTATATGATGCACGTATTTTCCACATAAATCCATTAAATATCGGTTTAATGTGTGTGACACTCTAACCTTCTCAACAATGATGTGTTGATCAGGGTTACATTTACCGTGTTGAGGCAGATGAAGTGCATGTGAAATTTGCCCAAGAGTTTCACTCGTGGCACCAAAATGGAAATCTTTATAATATACAGTTCACATATAATAGAGTCAACATGAGAAGGTTATATCAAGCTGTTGATGGTGCAAAAAGCTTAGACCCAGGGATTCTTTTTCCATCCGAATACTCTAGAATGAGACTGATTGAATCGACTCCACTGGTACCTATATCTTGTAACCTTAATGAGGAGCAGATGTGTTCGATTGAGAAGATCCTTGGCTGTAAAGGAGCACCCCCATATCTGATTCATGGGCCTCCAGGTACAGGTAAGACTATGACACTAGTGGAAGCAATTCTTCAGCTTTACACAACTCGAAAGGATGCTCGGATTCTTGTCTGTGCACCTTCAAACAGTGCAGCAGATCACATACTAGAGAAGCTCCTCGCAGAAAATACCATCGAAATTCGTGAAAACGAGATATTTAGGCTCAATGCACCTTCTCGTGCATATGAGGATGTTAAGCCTGATTATCTTCGATTTTGCTTCTTTGATGAGTGCATCTTTCAGTGTCCTCCACTTGGTGCTCTCGTCTGCTACAGAATCATCATATCTACTTACATGAGTGCCTCACTGCTTTCTGCTGAAGGTGTTGATTATGGCCACTTTTCTCATGTATTTTTGGACGAGGCTGGTCAAGCTTCAGAACCAGAGAGCATGGTTCCCCTATCTTGCCTGTGCCAAAGGGATACTGTTGTTGTCCTTGCTGGGGACCCAATGCAATTAGGTCCAGTAATACACTCGAGAGAAGCAGACTCTTATGGATTGGGGAAATCATATCTGGAGAGGCTGTATAAATTTGGATCATATTACAATGAAAATGAAAATTATATAACAAGATTAGTGAGGAACTACCGGTCTCACCCACAAATTTTACATCTCCCTTCAAAACTGTTCTATGAAGACGAATTGATTGCATGTAAAGATGATGCAAGGTCCTTCTTGACTTCGCTGGACTTTCTTCCTGACAAGGAATTCCCTGTTACTTTCATTGGTATTCAAGGTTGTGATGAAAGAGAAGGCAACAATCCATCTTGGTTCAATCGCTTTGAAATAAGCAAGGTTGTGGAGGTCATTGGGAGATTGACAACGAACGGGAATCTGACTGAGGAAGATATTGGTGTTATAACACCTTACAGACAGCAGGTACTCAAACTTAAGACCGCCCTTGAAAGTTTGGATATGTTTAATATTAAGGTTGGCAGTGTAGAACAGTTCCAAGGACAAGAAAGGCATGTTATTATTGTTTCTACGGTTCGATCAACAGTCAAACACAATGACTTTGACAGAAGACACTGTTTGGGATTTCTGAGCAATCCAAGAAGGTTTAATGTTGCTGTTACTCGTGCAAGATCTTTACTTATTGTTATTGGGAATCCACACATCGTTTGCAAGGTATTTCTTATTAGTCGCAAGCCATCATTAATCTCTAAGTGGAATATTCCTTTGAATGTACTGAAAAGGTATGATGATGATAATGAATCTTTTTAAAAGATTGCATCTGAATTGGATCAAAAGTTGCATGCACATTTACAATTGTATTTGTACATGTATAACCGTCTTGAAAGGTAATGTAGTCGAAATTTTGATTATGCAGCATGTAGATTTCCATTTTACCAGTTCAAGAATTCCTGCACCTATAGTAAAGTCTAGGATCATCAACAGGAACAATTATTGACAGTTGCTGTTTGAATTTATTATCCTTCTGAATTCTGATATTATTTGAAAGATGCAGGCAATACCCATTACCTGCATCAAGTTAGATGTTAATGCATGTTATACTAGATTTAAGAGTTCACCTCTGATTTCAGAAGTTCCACAAGGATTTGAAACAGATAGGTCCAAAGTAAAAAAGATATATGGTGTGTGTCCATATATATATATATAAAATAAAAATTACTGGAAAAAAGAACAAATAGGAAAGAAGAGCTGACACGGGTAGGGTTTCATGAATTGTTTTACTCTGACATTTGATTATGAGCTTTCTATGTGTCTGTTTGTGTTTTGAAGTAGGCTAGGATGCAAAATTTTACTCGTCTGTTCTAACTAGTTCTCATTTTTGTGTCTAAAATGAATCTCTAAACATCCAAAAGGAATGTAAGAAAGATATTTTGTAAAGGAGAATGCTAGGTCAGAACATTCGCTTTGGTTTTATGTTTACATTTCTGTTCTTCAAAAGTGTTCTTGTTTTACTAGACTAATTCTTTGTGTATCAATTATACATCTGCATGAGCATAATTCTGCATGGTGTGCGATTCAACTTGTTTATGAAATAATGATCACATTTAATGTTTTATTTAAAGGCAATTGAAAATTGAGGATAATTAAAACAATTGTGTTGTGTGCTTGTATTGATTATGGTAGATTATGGATAAGGCAAACTGTCAATGTCTCAAAACCCGTGATATGAACATGAAATTTTGTAAAATAGAACCCAAATTGGTTGAATTCCCCTGCCTGGATAGTCAGTGCTTCAGTTGTTTGCAGCACTCATTTAGTTTTATGCATTTGGCAGGATCCCTACTGGAACAGACTTTTGTGGTATTGTGTGGACAACAATTCTTATCAGGGTTGTACTCTCCCTGAGAGGCAGGAAGAGTTTGAAGAAGATCCACCACAGAAGAATTTGTTGAACCATGAAGAAGAAATTTCACAACCCACTGAAGAAGGGCACTGGAATCCAGAGTCATTTCAACCAGAAATGCCTATACCTTGTAAAGATGAAGATGAATGGTCTGATGGTTGGCGCTAGACTTCACTCAGCCTCTGTGAACTTAAAGCAATAGGGAAGCATGTTTTGTTCTGAACCTTTTCTCATCCAAGGTTCTTTTCATATCAGAAACCTTTCTTTTAATTTTCGTTTTTTCAGCTTTTTTGGAGAGAAAATAGGGTATTATAAAAAATATTGATTTTGGTGAGAGTGTGGTTTCTGGATTTATTATCATATGCTATTTGAAAATTTTGACTGCTCTTTTACGTCACGGTAAAACAGACTTTTATATTTTTATAGAAATCAAATATTAAAACTAGTGGCTTTTGTTATGCTATTGCTTCTGCCAGAAACAAAGCAGTTTTGCTATCTCAAATTTAAACAGAAATCATCCAGACATTGACAACCACTTATACACAGGAAATCTCAAATTTGAAGAACTATACAATGCTAATTTTTATGATTTGTATGGTTAATGGTTGCTGTACTTGAAAGGGTTAGATCGAACTTAGAAGAATATACCCAATCAGGGTATGTTATGAATGAAGACGATAGGGAAAATCAGCATCCCTGAAAATAACCAACTGCAGTTGAAAACCTGTTTTGTTAGGAATGAAGCTCTCAATAGTTGTACTGATGAGCTTGGCGCTGTGGGTGATGATCCTGCCAAGTTCCGCGGTGGGAAGCTGAATGTGTCGGATGAATTCTTTGCGGGCTCTGCTGGGGAGTTCATCGAAGGAGCTTGCACATCATCAGGTCCTGCAGGGTGGTGATGATGCCCAGTAGCTGACATTACAAACGAATAAACCATCAACATTTTTTCTCATTGTTAGTCATAGTCATAGGTTTAAGTTTCCATAACACATTCTGGGTTTAAAATGACCACTTTGCAATAACTTAACAACCAATGTAGATCCTATTAAAAAAAAAAAAACCAATGACAGTAGATCATCTCAGTGTCTACTGCAAGACTGTCTTTTAGGCATATATCTGTGTACCATCTTAAACAAAGGTACAAATGTTGTGTTAATAATACAAATGATATGTTAACAAACATTAGAAATTACCGAAATTGTGAATAAAGAACAGAAAAGTAATTGTGCTTGGTTGCTAACCAGAATCGGAATTGCGCAGAGGTGGCAACGCTGGTGATGCTGAGACATAATGTACATGTAACGGAACAATCAGACAAATAAGAAAACAAAAAAATTAAAAAAGTAAAAATGGTAAAAAAAATTTTAAAAAAAAATTGCAATGGCTTAGTTTTATATATGGATATTTTTATTTATTAAAGAAAGAGCTGTGAGAAGTAATTTTTTTTTTTTGTGCAATAGCCTCACCCTATCATAAACCCTAATATTCTACTTTCATATCAAGATAAAATTTATTATTACTAATTGTGAGATATTTTAGGATTAAAACTTAAGGAACATTCTACGACTATTCTTCTTTCATCCGAAGTCTAATTGTCATTTCTCCTTATATGACTCTTTCTATTAGTGTTGAACCATTCTTCTTTCACTAAAACTCTTGCTGCAGGCACAAGTGTATTGATGGGGCTTGTAATTCAAATGTCCTTTTTTTTTTTAACACTTGGTAATTTATTCCAAGTGATTTTATATAATAGTTTATTATTTGAATTTAACAAGTTCCATCCCTTTCACTACTAATCAATCTGTCAGAAAGATTTATCAAAAATGAAATTCTGCGTTTTCATTTAAATAGGAAAAGAGATCCTATCCTACACGAGTCCAAAGCCAACAATAGGATTCATCACTACATATTAGTACTGTTTCAATTTGAGCTTCATTTCGATCACTCCTAATAAACCTTCTAGTTCCTAATCAATTTCTCAATTTTCCTCAAACAATAAAGAGTTGTGATTGTTTAATGACTTTTAGAATTTAATTAGGGTTCAAATTAATAAAATGGGTTTACAAATAAACAATTTCATTAAAATCATCAAAGTATTTAGGGGTTAGTTTTGACATTCTAAAGGATGTAGAAAGTATAATATTAATTTTTAAATATTTGTAAATGGGTTTTGAGAGATTTTTTTTTTAATGACAATATAGCCACCCATACTCAAAATACAGGGAAGAAATGAAAGCTTTTAGATTCAAGAGAGAATGGGTACCTGAAGAGCAGATGGAGTCCAAAGAGCGATTCATGTTGCAAACGACAGGGAGAGAAGCTACTCTGGTTTGGTTCAGCGGGAAGCTGAAGATGAGCGGCTGCCGGAGAAGGTAGCAAAGGCAGTTACCGTTGCTGGAATTGAGGACCGAAGAGACAGTGTCGCAGCACTCAGACGCCGCAGTTTCAGTAATGTTGTTAGGCGGCGCCGACACGTACGAGAGGCACGGCGAGAACGCCACCAGCTCGTCGACGCAGCCTGGCGGCGACGACGACGACGGAGGACGAGGTTGCGCCGATGTGGCGAGGAGGAGCATGGAGGCGGTGCAGAGGAGGACGACGGCGGCGGTTTCAGTCATGTTTCGAGTTTGAGTTGGGGTTGAGGAGTTGCTAGGTGGTGAATCTGTTAGAGGTTCAGTTATGGAGAGAGAGTGGTTTTGGGCTCTTGTATATGGACCGGACGCGCGTATTGGCGCCAAAGGCCTACGCGATTGAATCAAATTGTTTTACGCATTTGCCCTTCTACTTTAGCAATATATGAAACGGCGTCGTTTCGCTTGGGGTACCCAATTCTCGCAGGTTGTGCCATTGCTGTTGACATGGTTATTTTAGTGACAAAATTTTACTGCATAATTTTTCATTCGGGGTACCCAATTCTCACTACTGAGATTTGAGTGTTTCGCACCAAAATAGTATGAAACCTTGTATCTAATAACCATTCTTAAATGATAATGAATACGTGATTTGAATAAACCTCTTTTAAGTATGGCGTTCCATAATTTATATTAATATCTTGAGATTTAAAAGTTTATTACGCTAATAGTTTGTAATTAGAGGTCTGATTATTAGACATTTATTTTTTTAAAATTTTGGTGAGCATTGGTTGGTGTGGGTTGTTGTTGTGATTGTCATTTTGAGAGATTTTGAGTTGACTAGCGACTACAATGGGACAGAGAAGATGGTTGCCCATTTGAAGGTTGTGACCATGCTGCAGGACGTTGTTTGGGTTTGATGACGTTGTGATAAATGTTTTGCCTTCAACAAAAAAATTAGGGAGGCGATGATGTGACTTTAATCTTGCGAGATTAGCTTATAGTTCTTATTAGGAAAATAAATTCAGGATTTCACATACGGTTAAAAAAATTATCATTAATTAGATGTAATGGTGTATCTGGCCACTAGACAATCTCACAGATAGTTCTGTTTTAGCAGGATTCTCATTTTGATAATAAATTCTTGTTCTTGTTTCTGGACAGCAAAAACAAGGCAGCTCACATTCACAACCCTAAAACCTGATAACCACAATTTTGTTTATTTGTTGAATTTCCTGAACTGGACACCCTGTACATTTTAGCAAACAAATTTGACGAAATATAGACTAAAAAGTTTTCTTGTGGTGTCAATTCCACTGAAGAAAACCCCATTTTGGTATCAGAACCTATTCACATGAAGATTAAACGGTCATTATATGTTAGAACTTCCATTTCCTGTATATTAGATTAAAATTTAGCGCAATACAGGCAGAATTTTCAGATATAAAAATAGAAGATTAAGCTAATAAAATGAAGGCTTGTAGAGCTAATAGCAGTAACAAAGACAATATTTTGGTCTCTTCTTTCCCATTTGACGACTTATCATTCTCCGAATTGTTCACACACAATTCAGGAACAGCAGTGGCATCCGATTGAGACTGCGTTGCCACCATTGTGGAGTTATCCTTCCTGGTAGAGTTTGTGAGAACCAGCGTCGCATGTGGAGGCAAAGATGGAAGAAGAGGTGGCAGAGACAGAAGTGGAGGTGGTGGAGGCACAAGCACATTTTGTTGTGGTGGTGGAGAGGGTGGAGCAAGCTCCTTTGGGCTAGCTGCTGTTGGTGGAAACCCTAATGGCATTGGAGCTAGCACTTCATGTAAAGGAAGAACATTACACAGACAACTACTATTAGTTCATCAAAACAAAAGGAGGATAACAAGTACAAATTTTATGTAGATTACCTCGACATAGAGTAAAAGGAGGAACATATATGTCACAATTTGATAATGGCAATGACAACGGAGTGCTAAAAAGAGGAAACGATGGTGATAGCAGAGAGCAGAGGCAGTTATACCCTGCTTGAACAACTTGTCTAAGTGTTTCGCAGCAATTATCTGTGAAAGAGCTATTTTCTTGATTCAAGCACTGCAAAAGATCGATACCTTCCATTGAGCAGCCTTGGATTTGGCTGCTGACTATTGGAGTTAACACACATAGCTCAAACACTAGGAGCAAAGTGACTCTAGTTGAAACCAGTCCCCTTAAATCCATGATGCAGATTTGATGAAAGGGAATGTATGTTGGTTTAATGATCACTGTTCATTATATAGTATATGCCTTTTTGCATATGCTGTGTGGTTTGCTTGTTTTCAACAATTTACATCTTTCCTACAACGCCCTTAATGTTTCCATACTTTTTTCACATTCTTGTGATTTTTCAGTGTTCAGCTTTTTCCCAGAATCATGATCAACAAATTATCACAATGATCAAGACCTTTTCAGCCCTTCTGATGAATTAAGTGCTGGCGTTGGGTACTTATCTTCAGATCATATGAAATTTTACGAAGTAGATAAGAGAAAAATGCATGCTTGTATTAGGTTCAGAGTTAGGTTGGTGAATTGGGATTAGTCATACAAATAGTGAGGAGTCATGGAACTGTGAAGGTAAAAAAAATCAACAACATTTTCGTAACCAACTAGGAGGCTTTATTTTGATGACAAGGGCATGAGTGAGGCATGATCAGAGAATTAAATGGTAATTGGTGGAATCTTCATGGACCTCCTTCTGGTCCTGAGGATCATTAGTGGATTTACTATTGGTTAAACAAGTTTAGTAAGACTGTAAATTTAGCAGATTTATTAGGCATCCACAATCTATCACTAAATTAGAGATTCTTTTATATAAAACAAACCAATCATTTTCAATAATACATATATAAAACAAAACATAAAATTATACAATAAATAATCACCCAATAGGGGTAAAAATAATCTAAACAAGCCCAAAACAATAAAGACACACCAAAAAAATAATTTTCAATGTACAAGTAGTGGTGGAATGGAAAGGCAGACACAATCTAGTAGTACTTTAAAAGTACAAATCCTAGAGCAAATAGCAGTGTAGATGTTGACAGAGTGGTCGTGGGCATGGCAGCTGATGGTGGGGTCAGAACGGGGCGGCTCCCTGGTGTCGTTGTAGGGACTCCGGATCCAGAATCCACATCAGGAGATGTTGGAGTTAATACAGGAGTTGTGTCTGATTCTGGTGATGGTGTAGCAGATGGTGTTGGTTCAGGAACAACAGGAGCTGCTCCAGGAAACAGAAGTTTGATATAAGAATGAAAAATTCAGGCAACGTAAACAGTCTAAAGAGTAATTTTGATGGAAAAGCAGTTTACCCTGTGGACTTGCTGTTGGTGATTCTCCAGGAGAAAGAGTTGGTCCAAATGAGGTAGGACCTGAAAATTAATAATAATAATAATCTTGAATCAGCACATTTGAATGACCAATTCAACCCCGCCAATTCATTTTTCATTTTCTATATTGTATAGGAAAAAAGAAAATAAAAGACTGATATATATTTACCTGGAGCAGGAATAGGTGCACCAGAGGCTGTAAACAAATAAACTTTACATTAGCATTCTGATCACATGCATATAGTAACGAAGAAAAGGAAGTCGTTGATAATCAGAACTGTTAGAATTTTTACATTTGCATTGGAGAGGCACGCCAGGCATGTTACAAGCACGAGGGAGAGAGATGCCTAAGGTCCGATTAATCGGTATCCGAAAAGGGACACTTCCAGTGACAATGAGGCAGAAACAGTCCATGCCATTACTTGTAAGGTTCTTGAGAGAATTGCAGCAATCCTTGGTTGGTGAAGTACTATTTGCAGTGCTATTTGTGAGGAAATTCATGCAAGGAGTGAAGGCCGTAAGCGTTGCAGGAGTACAAGGGGTGTTAATCTGGGCATAAACAGGCAAGGTCAAGGCCACCGCAGCTATAGCCAGAACTGGAACTAGCCTCTGGAAAGACAAAGAGAGCTCCATTTTTTGTTGTGGAAATTAGAGACTTGAAAATGTTTATATGAAGCTGAAGACAAGCAAAGATTTCAATGTTTTGTAATTGGAAGAGAGAAGAGCAGTGAAGGAATTTATAGATGAAAAGTTGATTAGGTGAGAGAGTTGGAGGGAAATACAAGTGGGATTTGAGTTGGTTTTGAAGCTCAACTACCTTAACTAATTTTTGTGAAATAAAGGAGGATTTGGTTGCCAAGTGTCATAACTTTTGACTTGTAACCTAAAGTAGTTGATGTGGCATGCTGTGATTGCAGGCTTTTGAAAGTCAAAAAATTTCTTGATAATTCAGCCAACGGTGAGTTTGTGTATCTAAAAGCCTCACAAGTATAGATTGAGCTCAAATTCCCTTGAAAAAAATACACCTTGTTAACCTAACAAAGTACAATGGCTTGGAAGAATTAGGCATCTAAGCCTAAACTTTCAAGGCTTAGTTAGGGCATTTTATAGGTAGATCAGGTAAAGATAACAAAACCAATAAACCATATCTTCGTCATCCAATCACAGGGCCTAGTTCTTGACAGGGTTTTGTTTTGTTGTTTATTTATTTATTTTATTTTTTATTTTTATAACAACTAAATTTTTATGTGTTTTGAATCTGCTTGTTAAAAAGGCAGATTTGAGGGGCCAAGTATGATCAAGTTTAATATTCTTTTGTTGGCCTAACACTGCAGATAAACCGGCTCTCAAAGTAGGCTACCTCATTGGACCCTGAGGCCCCATTTGGTGGCCATGATTGGATTAATATTGCTAATTTAGTCCAATTCCATAACCGGCCACATCGGATGGGATTTCTCCACGCTTAAACGGTTTAGTGGGCTTCGGCTTATTTCATGCTTGTGTTCATTTCCTAATAAACCCATGTAAAGAATATGATATTCCAAATCTAACCATTTTCTTCAAAAGCATGCTGTTCTTCGCAAGGTAAAAGTTAGTGATAGTGTTTGCACCGACGGCACGAAAAGGAATGTCTTGGTTTCATTTTCAGTGTTGGCACAAAGTGGGATTTGTCAGTCTGTCATAGTGGTTGTTTATATGAAAAGTATCGTAATTAAGAATGCCGTTACCTATTTGATTAAATAGTTAAGTCATTATCATGAGAATCATTTAACTTATTACCACGAAGTCATGGTCGCCTTTCTTTTTACTTATTAACAAGAGAGTTACTGGAATTATCAATATTTATTAAGATATATTAAGCAGGTTATTGTGATACAATTTGTGGGGTAAATGTGTATATAGTTAAACTGCTTTTAAACATAATTGAAGTAAATTGATAATTCTATTATTTACAATAAAAACTATATGTTAAATATTTCAACTCACATTCCAACTTCTTATAAAATAGTTTAATTCATATTACATATAAAAATAAAATAAATTATTTTATCAATTAAATGATATTCCACATGTACATAATAATACATTATTAAATTAAGGGTAAAAATCATTTTAATCCCTAGATTTTGGGAAAGTATCAAATTTTTAATTATATTTCATAAAAGGATAAAATCATCTCTAACATTTTAAAAAATTATCAAATTAGTCTCTCAAGTTAGTTAATTTTTTGTCAAATTGAATGGACAACATCGTGGGTAGGGGTAAAATTGTCATTTTAAATCACGCTTTAGGATGGTGACATATGTATGAACTAGATAAATTTAAAAAAATAAATATAAATTAAATTAAAAACCATAAAATCAAAAAGAAATTAAATTAAAAAATTAAACAATTGAAAAACTTGGAAAAAAAAATCTGACATTCGGATTAATTAATTAAGAAACCATAAAAGCAAAAACCAAGAAAATATAGATTTGGAATCCAAATCATTTAGAACAACCCATACAATTAAAAAAAATAAAAATAATAAAAATAAAACAATCAATACCATAAAAAATCCAAACAAGAAAACAAAATCTTCACCATAAACCCCAAATCTTCACCACAAAAATCAAACCTATTCACCACCAAAAACAACCCATCATCCGTCATCCCTCATCAAACTCATCCTCTGTTGCCACCGCCATCACCACTGCCTCATTATCCTCCGCCGCTGCCAACGCAATGGCAGCAAGATGTCTCCTGATGATCGAACCTATGTGGATCATCGAACCAAGCACAACTGCTTGTTTCGCCATCACAGCAAAGCAAGTGCATCGTCGCACCTGAATCATTGAACCCAAGAAAATCCATTTGATAATGAACCCACATGGATTCATTTGATTACAAACCCACTTGTATTCATTTCGTACCACATCACACAGACCTCTTTGGTTCATCTGGTGATGATTTTTTTTCTTTTGTTAGATTCTGGGTTTGCTTCATAATTGATGCTGGTGGGTTTTTGGGTTTGATGTTTTTGTTGGGGGGTAGGTTGATGATGTTGGGTTTGATTTATGATGTTAAGCTTTGGATTTATGATGTTGGGAGATTGATTTGAATCTGTAAGCCAAGAGCAAATGTGGTAAAACTACAGATGGGTCTCTCATTCCAGCACAAAAAATGTCGACGTCTAGATTTAGCGAATTAGGTTCGTTTTCAGCCCAAAATATAGTTTTGGGTTGTTATTGTATGGTAAGTAAAGCAAAAAGCAAACGAGATGAGGTCAGAGAAGAAAAGAACACCATAAGGTTTTTAAGTGGTTCGACCCAAAAAGATGCCTACGTCAACTATTCATTCTTTCATTATTTTAGCAGAGTAACGACATTCAAATATTTCGAATTCTTTTACAAAGGAAGTCCTCCCGTATTTATAGAGAAAATGAGGAGTTACAGTAAAACGTAATAAAATAATGTATAATAAGTCAATATTGCAATGATGAGCGACATTTAATACGCCTGAATCACATTTAATGGCCTGGATTACATTTAATGCGACTGAATTACATTTAATGTTGCTGACGGTGTCAGATTAATTCTGCTCAAAGCATGGGTTTAGACAGCTAACCCATATGGGTTAGGTGAGATCGCCGCAATTCAAGTTGTAATCTCTGACGGGATTGTCGTGCACGACACGCCTTGAGCTGTAGTCTGCTTGACAGTTTTGACTTCTGTTGATTTGTGATTTGAGAAATGTAGCAGTGACGAACTCTTTAGCAAGTAGAATAATCTGTCAAGTTAGCGAGTAGATAAAGCTCTGGTAAACTAACGACCTTGAGAATTACTAATACAGGTCATGAGCAAGCACTCTAACGATCAGATATATTAAACAGTCGACCTCGTAGGTGAACAGATGCGTGAACACTTGTAGATAGACCAAAGGGGTCGTGCAGGCAGAAAAACAAGCAACTAACTAGTCCTATAAATGAGCTCAGTCACAAGCTAATAAACGATTGCAAAAGAAAAGCTGATGAGCGATCAAATAAGCGAGCAGGATATCAAGCAAATGTCCAAGCGGACAGATGAACAGATAAACGAGCAGAGAGATAGACCTTTTTTGGGCTTTCTTGTTACTGGGCCCACCCTGTTATTAGGCCCACCCTTTAGGCTTTTGCCAGTCCATTAAGTTTAATTGCGAAAATACCCATAACATATATATATATATATATATATATACACACACACTTACAACAAATAATCGATGAAAAATTTGCTATAAATACTTTTTATATAAGAAATTCAAAATCAAAAACAACAAAAGTACTTTTGAGAAATAAAAAGAAAGAAAAAAACCACAAAGCAATAATTTGAAGGAAAAAGTGGAAGATTTGGGTTGATATTCATCAAAGCCATAAAACCCAAATAAAAAAAAAAAAGAACAATAATTAAAAAAAAAATCTAAGTTTAATCTAAATCTTCAAAGTTGGAAGATATCTTCATTACTGCAAAAAATAAAAAATAAAAAATAAAAACCACATTATCCACATACAAATGAATACAACAGAAAAAATACAAACAACACAACGCACATCGTAAAAAACAACAGAAAAAATCAACACCTAAATATAAACAACAAAAAAATACCCAGATCTTCGATCACCTACATCACTCTCACCATTCCCATGCCCGCATCAACACCCAACACAATGCAAAAATCAACACATAAGATTGAAAAATCAAATAGCCAACACAAAAATCAACACCCTCTCGTTGGAGAGCGGTAAGAGGGAGAAAAGAGATAGGCGAGGGGGAAGAAAGACAGCGACAAGCGGCATGCAACGAAAGGTAGAGAAACAGACAAGAGGAAAGCGAGATGGTGAGACGGAAGAGTGAGGGACGGCGATGAGGGGGAAGAGAGAGAGTAGGGACGGCTGTGAGAGGGAAGAAAGTTGAGAGGCAAGAAAGAGACGGTGGAAAGGAAAGAGAGAAAGTGAGGGGTTTTGTCTATTTAAAGCATGAGTACAATGATATTTTTATCCGTCAAATTAACGGATCTGTTAGTTTATTAATGGGATTACTATATCATTCAACAGTTTAGTTGTTTTAACTATTATTTTTAATATCATGGATAGTTTGACATTATTTTCGATTTTAGGTGTAAAATAATAATAACCCTTTTTAATAATATAACGTATTAAAGGGAACCATGTTCATAGTATCTTTTAGCATTTAGGGGTGTCTCAGGACCGATCAATTAGAACAAATAGTTTAATTTTAGAATTTTCTGCTTTGTGGACAAGATGCAGATTCTGACAGACAAAAGTGTAAAATCATATCCCATATCCAAAGTTGGAGTTAGAGACACGTTATGCTTTCTTCTAATAATTTTCATATAAATCTGCTGCTTAATTCAAAGTTCAAAAGTCTACATTGCTTCTAGTCCCCACAAGCACCAGTCAACAAGCCAGGCTTCAATTTTCCACATGTAAACACAGTGGAACCTCCGGTTAAACAACTAAAGAGTTAAAGAGTAGGAAAAGTTTATCTCTGATACGTGCTCCATTGGACCATGCCTATTTGTCTCTTCTTTAGTTTTCTAACTATATAAACACGTCACCCTTTCTCTCCTCTCCACCAAAACTAGTCAAAACTCCGGAGTTTCGGGATATCTTTACATTCTACAGGCGTTTCCAGCTCCAATCCGAAGAGTTTCAATGGCAAAGAGAGCTGTGGAAGCAGGTCTGGTCGTGGTTTTCGTGACCATGTTGTGAGCACAAGAGGCACTGCTCAGTCATCAAAATGTACTAATGTGTTAATCAGCTTGGCACCGTGTCTAGATTATATTTGAGGGAACTCAAGTACCCCGTCTTCACGGTGCTGCTCACAGCTTGCTAGCGTTGTCCAATCATCACCGGAGTGCTTGTGTGAGGTTATAATAGGCGTTGGCTCTCTTTGCGTTGGTTTTAAAGCTCAACTAATTTTTGTGAAATAAAGGACGTTTTGCTTGCCAAGTGTCATTACTTTTGACTCGTAACCTAAAGTGGTTGATGTGGCATGCTGTGATTGGCAAGCTTTTGAAAGTCAAAATGTTTCTTGATAATTCAGCCAATGGTGAGTTTGTGTACCTAAAAGCCTCTCCAAGTTTAGTTTGAGGGGCCAAGTACAATCAAGCTTTAATATTCTTTTGTTGGGCCTATACCTGCAGGTAAACTGACTCAAAGTGGGTTTCTTTACAAGACCTTGAGGCCCATTTGGTGGGCATGATTGGATTAGGGGTTTGTAATTTAGTCCGACCCCATGATCGGCCGCATGGGATTGGAATTTAGTGTTTCTAATTTAGTCCAAACTTAGATGATCTAGTCGGCTACAGCCTATTTCCATGCTTTTCTTCATTTCCTAATAAACCCTTGTAAAGAATATGATATCCCAAATCCAACCATTTTCTTCAAAAGCTTGCCGTTCTTCTTCACAAGGAGAAAGTTAATGATTCAGTTTTTACTGACAGCAAGAAAAGGAACGTCTTGTTTTCATTTTTAGTGTTGGCAAAAATGGTAGGATTTGTCAGTCTGTCATGGTGGTTGTTTATATGAAAGTTATCATAATTAAGAATACCATTACCAATTAGATTAAATAGTCAAGTAAATATCACGAGAATCATTTAATTTATCAGGACTTGGGAGTACATCGACCCGCAAAGTCATAGTAGCTTCTCTTTTTAATTATTTAGCTAAAAAATAAACGAGAGAGTTACTAGAATTATCAATATTTACTAAGCAGGTCATTGTGTTTGTGGGATAAACATGTTTATACTTGAAAACGCTTTTAGACATACCCAAAGTAAATGGCAATTCTATTCATCGCAATAAAAATGATATGTTATTCTTATAAAATATAGTTCAATTCATATAACATATGTAAATAAAAAAATTATTTTATTTTATTTTTATCAAATGATACTTCACTAAGACATAATATTACATTATTAAATTAATAATGAGAGTGGTATGAATTAATTTGATTTTAGATCACTGACTAAATTTGAGGTCGAGTAACTGACTGCTCTCTACTTCCCTCCATGGAGATGTAAGGTGACTTCCTACTTCCAAGTTCCACTCACAAACAATCGCCGCAGACATTTGTGTCGTCATCACCATTCATCAACAGAATCAACTAACCTTCATGATAATATGTGTAAACAACAGCATTATAAATCTTAAACATGACATGTTCGAAATCTTACCTCATATAGCCTGAATAGTTCACCAAATAAGCCTACATTGGGAAAATTTAGCATCCCTTAGGGTCACGTTTGGAGCATGGGATTGCAAGCCAATCCCACATCTCTTTTATTAAGTGGCTCTACTGGGTTTATTTGAACCCACCACTCCATATGGATTGGAGGACTGGGATTGCTCTTATAGCTATTTACTTCATGGCTTATGAAATATGAACCGATAATATGATTGATTGATTATGTTTACTTATTTAAAATTCATTTCGTAATAGGAATACAAGTGTGGGTCTCACATCAATTTGAGATTATGGAATAAAAATTTCATTCTCCCCACCCTACTTAGAATCTCATTCCAATTCCCAAATTTAATGTAAAAAATCTCTTATACACTTCTTTAAAAATATATATATAAATATTATTTTGCACATTGTATTAATCCATAATTTTAATCAAGGGTATTTTTATCATTTATATTTAATTTATTTCGATTTCAAAATAAAGTAAGTAACTTAATGAGAATACTGTCGATTCGATTCCGATTCCGATTCTGATTCCTGCAATTGAAGTAAACAATTTATTTTAATCCCGATATATCATTCTGATCTCAGATCATTCTGATTTCTATTATGATTCCTCCAATTAAAGTAAACACGCCAATAACATCTCCACTTTCATCTGGCCTTCTCTTATTTATGTGCTTCTTCTCTTTCTTCTTAGATCAATTCATGTTTATCGTTTTCTTCATCAAACTGGTTCACAAATCTTCTTCTTTAATTTGGTTTTGGTTCGTCTTTTTCTTCCTACAATTTTTTCTTATGAAATTCTTCCTTCATCTCCCATTCTCACAACTCTGCTGGGTTCTTCTTCACCTTTTTTCCTTTTTTGAAAGTCTTCTTCACTTCTTTATTTATTTATTAATTTACTTAAATACTCTTCTTCTTATTTTAGGATGAGCTACTTAACTTTTTTACATAATTCCTATTTTTTTTTTAAAACAAAATGTTTAGATAATTATTTTTAGGAAAAAAATTATTTTAGTCTCTAATTTTTGAGAAAGTATCAATTTTTTAATTATGTTTTCTAAAAGGATGAAATGAATATTAACTTTTCAGAAAAATATCAAACTAGTCTCTCCCATCGTCAACTAATAATCAAACCTAATGGAAAACATGAAAAAATTAATTTAACCCTGAACACTGTTAAAACAGATAAAAAGATAATTATACTCTCAAATAAAATAAAATATTACAATAATATATAATTACCAAAATACTCTTAATGAGTTGTATGTAATTTTCATAATTTTTATAAAATTACAGTTTTACCCTTAGAAAATTTTTGAGTGGACATTGCTTTGTTTGAGGATCCTGTGTATATTTATTAATTATAAAATTACCATTTTACTCTTACAATTAAAAATTTTTATTAAATCTTTATTAATGGGTGTAATTTTTGTATTTTTTTATTTTTTTAATTTCTGCTCCAGCTTGTAGTTTTTGCTTTTGTTTTTTTTTTTTAAAAAGTTTCCGCTCTAGCTTTTAATATTTTTACAATTTTTGCTCTTGCTTCATCTACTAGTGTTTACTCAATCTGTTTAATACTTTTGTTGCATCTATTAATTTTCTTTAGTCCGTAATATTATATATTTGAGATCCACATATTTATGGTATAATTGGTATATGCTTGGAAATGATATTCATATTAAAAAAAATGACTTGTAATGTTAGATGCCTGATGTTTTGACATTGGTCCATAACATCATCAGCAAGCTAAACGAATCCTCGAAATGAGCTCATAGAACCTACAAAACAGCCATTAATGCCATTGAACAATCTCTACAAACAACACCCCTTCAAAAACAAGCAAAACACAACCATACACCGCCAAGTTAAAGTTACTCCCAATAATGCTATGCAATATCCACATAACAAACCATCAAAACATTCATTCTTTCACACAAAAAGTCTTACAATCAACTTTCAAAAATTCGAACCAATCCAACAATTGTACAGAACAAGTAAATTACAGTTTTTAGCGAATAATAAGTAGAAATCCATGTTCACAACCAACTCCTTAACAAAACCCACAAAAAAATTAAAAGAAAAAAAATTTGATAGAATCCTAATAGACTCACCTGACTGATGAAAAGAGTCACCATCGCTCGAGAAGTTTGTCGAACGGTGTCCGATGTTTAAGTTGATAGTGGGTGAACGAGGCGGGTTGACAGCGGTTTAACGGGGGTCGGGTTGACTGAGTGGATTAACAAACGGGGTTCAGATTGTTGAATGGGTCGGATGGCTGCAAGTGGGTAACCGTCGGACGGTCACGATGGTGGTTGAGGGTCGGTGGTCCGTCGTGGCTGAATGCATGTGAGTTGTTGAATGGGGTAAGGTGTAGGTCATTTAAATGGGTTGGGTTTGTGTTACGAACGGGATGCGAGTTGTTGAACGGATCGGACGGCTGCAAGTGGGTGACTGTCAAACGATCACGGTGGTGATCGAGGGACGGTGGTCGGTCGTGGGTGAACAGGGGTGGCTTGTTGAACGACGTGGGGTGTGGGTTGTTGAACGGTAGTGGGATACGGGTTGTTGAACAGGTCGGAATGCTGCAAGTGGGTAACCATCGGACGGTCACAATGGTGGTCAAGGGACGGCGGTCAGTCGTGGTGGTGGGAAGTGGGTTTTGGGAGAGGGGGGTAGGTGGAGGCGTAGGGGTGGTGTGGTGGGGATGGGGATGGGTAGGGGTAGGGTTTTGTACAACATGATTTTTTTTTCTTTTTTGAATTTTTTTTCCTCATTTGTTTTAAATTATTTTTTCCTTTATTTTATCTTCCTTTTACACATGTCACTATCCTTCAATATAATTGGAAATACCAGATATACCCTCATTTAGTATACTATCAGTTAGGTTTGACCGTTAGTTGATTGATGAAAGAGACTAATTTGACATTTTTCTGAAAAGTTAAAGTTCATTTCGTTCTTTTAGAAAACATAGTTAAAAAATTAACAATTTTCTAAAAATTAGGGACTAAAATGATTTTTTCTCTTATTTTTATTCTTTTAGGATAAACTAATATTTTTAATATTAATTATAATATAAATATTATTTTATTTAAAATTAATAATATATAGTTAAATTTATTTTTAGAAAATAATTTAATATGTTAGGTTATTTTAAATTAATTTAATTATTTTAAATAAACAAATATTTATTTTATTCATATTTTTTAGTTCAATCCCGATCTTAGTCAAACAAAAGACAACACTAATTTTATCCAATTTTATACTGTACCTGACATATCATAGTACTAATTTATTCAATTCAACCAAATCTAATCCAGTTCAATCCAATCTAATCTCATCAATATAATTCAATCCAATCTCGCATGCCAAATAAGGCTCAATTATATACCAATAATACCATTCCATGTTAAATCAGTCAGGACAGGAAGAAAGCATATATACATACACACATCCTCAAATTGCTCTACGAGAAGCAACAATCAGATGGCTTCAAAAGAGATGGTTCTAGTCAGGGTTCTAGTGACCGTGACCATGCTGCTCTTGGCTAGGACCATGGCACAGTCGTCTGATTGCACTAATGTCATAATAGGCTTGGCTCCATGCCTCGACTATGTGTCTGGCAGCTCCTCAACCCCATCTCCTTCATGCTGCTCCCAGCTGGCAAGCGTCGTACGCACTCAGCCGCGGTGCCTCTGCACATTACTCAACGGTGGTGGTCCATCGTTGGGCGTGACAATCAATGAGACGCTTGCTCTAGCGCTGCCTGGTGCATGCAACGTGCAGACTCCCCCTGTTAGCAGGTGCAATGGTAAGGCTAAAATGTGCACAATAATTCAAAGAATATTGTTGATTGATACTTGAAGTGTTTAATTTAGAATTCGATGCTTGAACTTTGGGCAGCTGCAGCTGGCCCTGTAATGTCTCCTTTTGGTTCTCCAGAGGGTTCTCCTGCAGCTCCACCTGGTGATGATACTACAGCAGGTACAAGTTGTTGCGCGTGGATTAGTTTGTAAGAATTACTGAGTTCTCTATGTAAATAATTGAATTCTACCGTTAAAGAATTCAATTCTTTATACAGAAATTCACTAGTACCGCACGTATGTATATCTATGGACTGATATGGATTAGTTTCCACTAGATAATTATTATCTCCTTGAGAAACAAAATAGTTATATAGAAAAAAGAAAAAATATACCTTACATAATAATTTTATGGTTCGTCTACTGTTTCAACGTAGATGTTCTTAGTATCTATTATTTTTTATTTTTTATTTTTTTCAATCTCTTTTTTCGTCAACGATCTCCCTTATAAAAAAGGTTTTCAATAAATTCAAGAAGTATATTTGAAGAGTTTTATGTTGACTAGACCTATATGTTCTTCGAATATTTTTCTATAAGTCTACAAAATTTATGAATTATATATGATAATAATAATGCAACATTTTATCTTGTGAATATATAGATGGACCAACTGGATCAAAAACGGGAACTTCCGACAGCGATACTGTGAAAATTCCTCTTCGACTGGTCCTTGTCTTCCTGATCATGGCCTCATACGCATTCACTGGCACTAGCAGCTTCTGAGTTCTCTTTGGGGGTGCCTTTGAGATCAAAACTGTAACTATTTAAGCTGTTGTTTGTGTGGTCGTACTAGATTCATTTACATTTATCATTCGAAGTTTGTGTGGTTTGCTTAGAATACTTGTATGAGTGATTTTGCATGCTTAGTTTTGTGACTTTGGTCTGTGTGTCTTCTGTACCCTGAGACTTGGTCTTAATATATGAATTAATAAAGAAATATGAAACATGTAATATTCCTTAATTGTTACACTGCTTTGTGTATTACTATTATATACTTATTTATCTCGATATTAATAAATTGCAGAAATTCTTTCAGGAATTTTTTAACACAATGCCTGGAGTTTGTATAATAACGATAGAATAAGCAAGTCAATTGCATTATATTTATCTCAAGTAATACACAAAATGTGACTTAAACATCAATTCACATGCCCTTTTCTTTCAGTTAGAAACCACATAAAGCTCCCGAAAGTTTATGATTGGAACTTAATGACTAAGTTATAACTTTATCTTCAAAGAATCTGCAGAATAAAGAATCACAGTTTAGTAATATTTATTATTCATGCCTTAACCGTCTCGATTGGTAGGTATAAAATGGATCAAAATGCTGGTTTTAGACAAATTAGAGAAGAGGCCCCGATTTTGAGTTCCTAATATAGAGAACGCAGCATACTTTATAAAGCTGGAAATGGTACTCCAAGCATTGCTTGAAGCTAGTTATTTCGAACCCCAACAAGACACTTCGGTTCAAATTGTAAAAACTGAAATAAAAACAAATTAAGAGAAGGAGAAGCAAGAAAAGGAGGAGAACCCTAAATCAACATGTTACCATGCTAATACAATCTAATCAAAATGGCTTGAACTATTCTTCACACATTCATCCTTAAACTTTCTCAGGTTTAAAGCAAATACACCTAAGGTACATTCATGCTTACACTTGGTAGAGATGGTCGATAATCCAAAATTGTATACAAATCTGGCTAAGTCATATATGTTTGTCCTTTAAATTTGGTTAATATACTACGTTTGGCATCCGAGATTGGAACGGATCGGATTGGATGGGAATATATTAGATTGGATTAGAATGGAATACATTGGATTGGATTGGATTTGATTAGATTAGAATAAATTAAAAAATTAATGTCTCATATTTAGTAAACTTTGGATTTGATTAAAAATTATATCATGTTATCTTTGTTATAGGCTAAGATTGGATTGGAATAAAATTAATTAAATTTGTTTTATTATAAAATTATTTTTTTGTATTAAATTATATTAATAGTAAAATCAAAATATTAAAATAAAAATAAATTAATATCCCTCTCCCGATCAATGTAAATCACTCTCTCTCTCTCCTCTTTTCGTTGTGTTTTCATCTCTCTCTCTCTTTTTGTCCCGTCATCGCCATTTTCATTGCCGACCATCTCTGTCTTCATCCCCATCTTTATCACTGACATCACCATTTTCTTCTCTGTTTACATCATGTCTCACGTTTTCTCCATCGCCACCATGTCAACTTTCTCTATTGTTGCTGTGTCAACTCTGGTCTGCTCGATTGCGCCTCTCTCTAGTTTGCTTGACTGTCAACTCTGCATGGGAACCGTTCCTCCATGGCCACCACCGAGATTGCCAAGATTTGCCTACAGAACAACGTCACTGCCACTCTTGTTGCTCATAGGTTATATATATATATATATATATATATATATTTATTTATATTGTTTATTGCTTATTTATTTGTTTGGGCTTTTGTTGGAACTCGAAATATGTAGAAATTAAGTGGATTTTTGTTGTTTAGGGTGGTTTGTGGTGGTGGTGGTGGGAGAAATAGACAACGACTGGTGATGGTGGTGTGGCATGAGAGAGAGACACATTTCTAACAAGGCAAGAAATGAAATCTCACCATTTTGATTGGGATTTCAATTCCTGCCAAAGCAGGAATGAATGGTGGGCTTGAAATAGGTGATTTCCCTTCCTTTCCCACACCAAAGGTGGGATTGAGTGGAATTTAGGAGATTTTTTTCAAATCCCACCCTAAATTGCATGAACCAAATATGCCTTAATAGAGACAACCTAGCCAACATGGTATTATTCGTGTTTGACGTATTGCTACTCATAGTCGGCTTGTCATCCAATATTTGTTATGATCATAGAAGGGTTCAAGATTAAACAAAGAATTATCTATCATCTTTTTTTTTTTTTTTTAAACTAAATTTTTAATAATATATTGACACATTTTTCCACTTTTTCTCTTTTACATCACTAAATATTAAACTTTTCTTATAAAAAAGTTAGCACAATTTTAACATTGATAAAAAATCCTTGTTCAATTAGATTAATGAAGTTTAATTTGTTGCCTTTATTGTTGACTTTTCAAAACCATATTCCCTTGAGGTTTCTTTTATTTGCTTTTTAAAATACTAATCCCTCAAGTTTATGCAGTTGAAATGATAAAAAATACAGTTATAATTTATATATATATATATATATATAATCTCGGGTAATTAGAAATCTATTGATATTAATATTTAAACATCTATAAAGATTTATTAAGATAAAATATTATATGTAAATTCCAATTAAGGGAACTCCTCACATATGTTAATAATTATACAAGATGGAACTCCAACTCTTATCACGGATATGAAGAAAAAATATGCTAACAATTTAAGCTATGAATAATTGGACATAAAAATCATGATTTTCGATAATGAAAATATTGAAATTTTCATATATTTAACTTCTATCGTTGCTTGATATTGTATTAATCGTTGACATTCAAGTGGACAAGACTCCTATTTGAATAATTAGAAAGCAATTGTGTGGTGTATGATTATGGAAGATGGTATTTTTATAAGGAAAAAAATCATTTTAGTTCCTAAATTTTGGAAAAGGTTTAAATTTTTAACAATGTTTCAGAAAATGGTAAAATGGACCCTAACATTTCGAAAAAAGTGTCAAATTAATCACTCTTGTTAGTCAATTAACAATCAAACCAACTAACGTTGCGATGACTATCGACGCAGAATTAGCGGAAGACTAAAACCAGCGACGGTAGGTTTGGCAGCGACCAAAAGATAGAGTTACACCAATGGTTGACGTTGAGCCAATGGAGGACCGGAACCAACGGTGGTGGGTTTATGAGTTTTATTTGTTTTAACTCACATTTTGACTAGAAACAACCCCTTGTTCGTCGATTTATCAGTAATGATGATTCTTTGATTTTTTTTTTTTTTAAATAAATTTTATTTGTGGGTTTTTTTAACATTATTTTGTTTTGAATTGATTTTCATTGAATTGTTGATGGATGAGATATTTAGGTTTGATTTCATGGATATTGTTTGCTTGATTGAAGATGAATATTAATGTGGAATGAGGTTAAAGATGAAGACTAGGTTAAAGGTTGAAGATGATTTTTTTTTTTTTAATTTGTTTTATTTTGGGTTTTGATTTTAATTTTGTAAAAGAAAATTCAGTGGATATTATTGATTTTTTTTGTTTTATTTTATTTTATTTTTAATTCTAATTTATTTTTTATAGTTTTTTTTTTTTTTAAAAAAAAATGTGCTTAATTTTATTAGTGTTCAAGTAACATTTCAATACATTATTGTAACTATAGGGGTATAATAGTTTTTTTTATCCATTTTAGCATAGTCTAAGGGTAAATGACCTTTTTTATGTTTTCTGTTAAGTTTAACCATTAGTTGACTAACGAAATAGACTAATTTGACACTTTTTCAAAGCGTTAGAGTTCACTTTACTGTTTTCTAAAACATAATTAAAAATTTGATCATTTCTAAAAAATTAAAGACTAAAATAATTTTTTTCCTTTAAATATTTAATACAGAGAACAACGGGGCAGCATATACACTCACAACAATTGGTCTTCACTCTTCAGCGCATGTCTCTACCAGAACATATGTTTCGAGAATTTCTTTTTAATTTTTCACTACATGATTACATTATTAGAGAGATTATTTTATTTTCACTATCACTACAATAAAATTTCCTCGAGTTGAATCCAAATTAATCATCAAATTCAGTGCGTATATTCCAATTTCATGACACACCATCCTAGAGCCGTGATCTGGAAGAAGCAGGGATGTCTTTCGGAGTCAGCAAACATCATTTTCTCCAAATTCATGTGACCCTTTCGGTTGATGCGATGATTTATTCAAAATGTTTGTTATATTAGAGAAACACACACCATTATTTTTAATAATATAACGTATTGAAGGGAACCATGTTCATGGTATGTTTCAGCTTTTAGGGCTGTCTCATCTCAAGAGTCAGGACCGATCAATTAGAACAAATAGTTAAATTTTCATACGAATTTTTCTGCTTTCTAGACAAGATGCAGATTCTAACAGAGAAAAGTGTAATCATATTCCATATCCAAAGCTGGAGTCAGAGACACGTTACGCTTTCTTCTAATAATTTCCATAAAAATCTGCTGCTTCAAACTTCAAATTTCTACATTCCTTCTAGTCCCCACAGGCACCAGTCAACAAGCCAGACTTCACAATTTTCCAAGTTTCCACATGTAAACACACCGGAACCTACGGTTAAACTAAAGAAGAGTCAAGTAGTAGGAAAAGTTGATCACACAAGTGATCCATTGGACTATACGTCTACACCTATTTGTCTCTGCTTTAGTTTTCTAACGATATAAACACATCACCCTTTATCTCCTCTCCACCAAAACTAATCCAAACTCCGGAGTTTCAAGATATCTTCACATTCTACAGGCATTTCGAGCACCAATCCGAAGAGTTTCGATGGCAAGGGGAGCAGTGGAAGCAGGTCTGGTCCTGGTTTTCATGACCATGTTGTGGGCAGGAGCCACTGCTCAGTCATCTAATTGTTCTAATGTGTTACCCAACTTGGCAACGTGTCTAGATTATATTACAGGGAACTCAGGTGACCCCTCTTCCAAGTGCTGCACATCGCTTGCTACTGTTGTCCAATCATCACCGGAGTGCTTGTGTGAGGTTGCAAAAGGCGGTGGCTCTTCGCTGGGATTGGAGTTCAACCAGACTCGGGCTATGGCCTTACCAGCTACCTGCAATGTTCAAACTACACCTCCCGGCCACTGCAATGGTAAGAATCTATATAAAAGTTATCAAGTTCAATCTCAATCTAAAAATGATCCCAATACAAACTGACCGTTTAGTATTGACAATCGGATTCAAGATCTCCATAAAGATACCTAAAGAAACAAATTAAACAACTGTGACTCTGATTACTCACTTACTAGATCAATCTGTCTCTCCACAGGTGCTTCTCCATCAAATTCTCCAACAGGAACTCCCTCAGGTACTGAGACTACATCTAAAATCATTGCCTTGTATCTCCATTGTTTTCAATGTTTACTTGCTTTTATACCCTTCAAACTCAGCCTAAGAATTGACCATGTCAATGTTTTTTAATGCAGACGGAAGCTCAATCATGACATCATTGTCTCTGCTCGTCTTCCTTGTCTCTGCAGCATCATATATTTTGATCTTCAAACCATACTAATTTTCTTATCTCTAGATATTTGAGTGTTTCGTCATTTCTTATTAAGTTCCCTTCGTTGATTAGTTGAGTTGTATGTAATAATTTGTTGTTAATCACATCCCCTCTCAGGTTTGGTATAGTTTTGTATTATTACTGAAGAGACTAGTTCCTCTCTTCCCTTCTCAATAAATAGAATATTTCTGGCTTATGATTGCACACTAAACTCTAAATCTAAATGTAAAAGCCGAATAAAGAAAATAAGAAAAGTTCTTAAAATTAATATAGCAAATTGGTGTGTTTGTTGACATGGTACCACTGAAAAAAGCAAAATTAGTAATTTAAAATTCTGAGATATCATATCCTACAGTTCTTTTACCATTAAATTAGCATCCAAATATCAGATTAACAAAGAAAACAATCCTAAACACTTTCAACCTAGGTTCAGCGCATGAATACTATCAACAACAAACACACGCAACAATCATACATAATTTGCTCAAACACATGTAATAAAGGAAAAACTGATTAAACTGATTGATTGGAAAATATAACTGGAGCATTCATATGTTTAGAGACAAGAAAATACCAAAAATTCACATTGAATGTAAAAACACTGGGTCCATAAATGACAAATGAAAATCATGTCTACTTCACTCACCACCTCTTTCTTGTGCACACAAAGAGAAGTGCCCATCAGGCCTCAGCTAGACTACAATTGATTATAATCACTAGAGTAAAATGTTTTTGAACTACCATCAACACTATTTAAATGATGACTCATCAATCAGTGGCTTCAACATGGTAAACTGGCATCCACAGAAAGTAGGACCTGCCATAACAACGTATATTTCATAACGACCTTAAAGGAAGTGAAATATTTAACAGTAATCTAGACTAGTGGCTCAACAACAACAATACATTAAATATTGCATGATTGATTATCTACCTTCGCAGGTGATGTAGTTATGTACAAGACATGAATAGAAGCTGCAGTGTCCTTGCACTATGACATCTACAACAAAGAAATGTTTGATCGTGGCAGATGAGTAATGAGAGATAATACTATATTCCATAGACCACTCTGATATGTTGCACTCCAGAATCTTGTTGCATCTGAAGCAAACATTGTCAACAATCTTCAACTTATGTCCAACTAGAAAGAAACCCTTGAGGAGAATGATTAAAACAAGATAACCGCTACTTCTGTCAGTTTGACAAATAAATTTTGCATTTGTTTTATTCGATAAACAAGAATTCCAGTTCTGGATAAATTTTTGCACGGTAGCATACAAAATTACAGATTCATCATCCAGATCCCAATTTGTCTTTGACAAATTCTCACTTGCTCAGTAATGTTTGTAAATACGGCCGTATCAGGCCGTATATACACTGATACGGCCGTAGCTGATACGGCCGTATTGGAGGTGGGGCGTACAGATACAGGCGTATCTCGCCCGTATCTGTTTTTCCCCGTATAATGCGTACCGGTACGGCCGTATACTGCCATACCGTACTGATACGCCCGTATATTGCAATATACGGGCGTATCTGCATGAGGGGCAAAACGGTCAGTACAGAATCTTTTCATTGTTGATCACTTGCTTAAGCAAGAAATGGAAATTGTCTAAATCTCTTCAGCTAACCTATCAGTAGTGCATGATTATTGACAAGTCACTGACTTCAAGTTTAGACTCTCCAACGGAGATTTGTATTTTGCATCCAGAATTTGACAGCCAAATTAATAGAGTGGTCAGATATTCAGCCAGCTTGAACCTCACCGCAAAATATACCACTAAAAAAGGTTTACTATGAACTTTACGACATGCAATCATTTTATATATTTAAATAAAAAAAATGAATTTCCAGATTTTGCCTCTCCCACTTTCAGGTGTTGAGTTGACTACATGAAATCTACTTCCCAATCCTCATTTCTGGAGTGGACAGATGTTTACCCGACCCCATCAAATAACTCAGCATCTTAGATGCATTTTGGTAAATCCACGATATGCCACAAGATCAATGTGAGGCCTTTGCTTGAATACCATTGCTTAAGTAAGATTTTAAACTTCAAAGACCACTTCTGACATGGACTATTTTGATTATAGTTAATCACCAAGCTAATCTTGAAACGTTGTCCATACAAAGCTTCTTCACATATCATTCCCGAACTAGATCACCAATTCAGATGGTATAAACACCACACTAATATTGAAAAAACAATACGAACAATTTTTAGATGATTTGGTCTTAGCTAAAAAATACAGGGCAAAACTGTAGATACCATGCACAACTCACTAACATTAGAGCCTCTTATTCAATAAATCCAATGCTGCTCTCATTGTAATTGAATCACATGATGGCACCAATCTTACATATGTCTCAAATCCAATCTAATCCTCCAACTTCTTACATAAACATGTGACTCCTTACACTGGGCTATCACCCTTTCAGTGATCAGATATATAACAGGAATTAGTATGACAAAAATCCACCAGTCAATGTGTTTTAATCCTCAAGCTAAAAAGAACTTATAAACAAACTAGCTGAAACCATAATACACTAACAAAATTCCAAGTTACAGTCACTAGGCTCAGAAAGTTTATAGGCAGCATACATACAAATATTCCACAAAACTCTGAGCAGTTCAGGAATGTGACCGTGACCGCACAAATTCTTCTAGTCTATCCCACACCTCTAGTGCTGCAGCCCTATCTTGGTGTCGTTTGTTCTTGCTAATCTGCACATTTGAGATATTTGACCAATGTAAGCAAAGAATTCACAACGTAAAAGAGAAGAACAAGAATTAAATTCTTATGGAAAAAAATGCAACACATTATCACACCAAGATCAAAATACTAATAAATAGTTCAAGGGAGAAAATTTTTTACACACCGAGATAATTTTTACATTCCACTGTTTCACGATCTTTGCAGACTCCACACTGTCGTCTTCAAACCGCATGAAAAATCCAATAACTACATAACATTTACATCAACCAATCAATAACAATCATATCAAACTCACTCAATATATCTCAGTTCTCATTCTCTAAATGCAAATAAAATCAATCTCACCATTCCCCCACATCTAAAATAGGCCCAATACAAGGCTTCTCGAAGTGAAAGATAAACGCACACACACTTTCACTAAAGCATTAAACTACGCAAAACTTATTTTCACCCACCGAAAAACATTCAAATTTGCATCAGTGAAACTCAAACTCAAATCCTACTGGAATCCAAAATCCAATAACTAGATATAATTATCAACACATGCAAAAAAGAAATTCGTCCTACTTTTGTTAAAAATCTCAACATGGTCCTTGAAAGGCCAGTCCTTGAACTGCCATTCCTTGCCCAGGACGAAAACGGCGACAACCCTATCCCAATCCTCTGGCTTCAATGCAGAGGGCTTGTCCCTGACCTCATAAGCCTTGACCACCTGGTCCCTATCCCTGCTAAACTTCTTCTGGACCGTGACACAGTCGGGTCTAACCCCATTCATGTTTTTCACCTTGACATCTGTGGGAATAAAAACCCCATCTTCCAAAAACTCCTTGACATTGTAGATGGTTATCAATGTCTGGAAAGCACTCGGCACCAGAATGATCGGCACTCCCTCCCCGATTTTGCCCCCCTTCAGCTGTAACATCTTTGGTTTGGGGGTTGCTTCGAAACCCTCATCTCCACCACCATACCCCCTCTCATCCACACCCATCAGCCTATTCTTCGCTACCAAGCCGTCTTTCCTCTGCTGAGACTCGATCCTCTGCTTCTCCTCCTCCCTCCTCGTCGACGAAACCAGAACGCTGTAGAAATCACTGTTCTTGCACTCCAGCAACGCCTCCCGATCCTTCAATGGCTTCTCCATTTGCCTTATAAGAGACATGTAGTCCAAACTCTCGTACCCATCACCGCTTGCCTTCACTTCGTTCTGGTGTGTGAAAGGGGGGAACTCGATCTGGGAGGTTGGGTGGTGGAACTCGATCTGGTCGGTGGAGTCGATCTTGCCGGTGAGGTAGTCGAAGAGGGGCTTGCGGTCGGGGAGGGTGACGGCGGGGAGGCGGTGGCCGCGGGCGGCCTGGATGTAGTCGGTGTGTTTGAGGGTGTAGTTGTTGATGAAGAAGAGAAGGGTTTGGAGAGTGTAGAGGTTGCCTTGCTTCGAACGGAAGGCGGTTTCCATGGAGCAAGGGAAGGCGTAGTCGCTCCCGAACCGGACTTCGTTGCCGTCTACCACCACCTTCTCCAGCTCCCCTCGGACTGTGAAGTCGCGCAGCACCGATAGAGGGTCCATTCTCCTAGATTAGTTTGTGTTACCGAGCGTGAATTCGAGTAACAAGTGCGTCGAATTGGTCGATGGATTGGTGTGTGCACTTGGAGACTCGGGTTGGAAGTTTAATTTTGGTAAACAGTAAGCAAGTACAGTCGTTATACTGCTATACAATTCATTAACTCTAAATAATTTTTTTTCTTTCTTTTTTTTAAATACATATATATATTTTTTATAATCGAAACAAACATATAAATCAATCAAGGCTAAATGAGATTTTTAACTTTATAATATGATTTAAGAAACGATTTTTATATGAAAATAAGCAATCCACATATAAATAAAAAGAAATAATTTATACAAAGTCAAAGAATAATTCATATATTTGCATACCATGGGAGACAATTCACGTTTGCGAGAGATAAATCATGTGCTTTCGAGGTACAAGAGTGAATACTTTTGCAAACTGTGCCACCGCTCTGCGCCCCCCACCTCCCCCCCCTTTTTTTTTTTTTCAACAAAATTCTAAAACTTTCCAAAATCAAATATTTGTTTCTCGTATTATAAAAAAAATCCAATATAAGAAAATAGTAAAATAGTGTTAGTAAATAAAACCTACTTAGTAGATGGGCCTGTGCCTAGTTGATTAAAGCACAGCCCAACCGCATATGCATCATGGATTCTCCCATGTGCATCCTCCTCTTATAGTTCCGAGTTTCTTCATCATCTTTATATAGGTCGTTTTTCCATCCATATATAGATTACTCTCTTTTGTATAAGAGTAACTCTCCTAGCCATTCTCAAAATCATACCTCGTCTGGTTCTATCTGATTCCTAAACTTGTACTAGGTATAAAAAATAAATTAAAATAAATGGATAATCTTAAAAACCTCTGATTTTTTATAGATTATCCATTTTTTCATGTAATTTTATTTTTATCCAAAATATCGTTTGACTTTAAATTAAACACTCAAAATATCTTATGGAGGCATATAAAAGAATGATAATACTCTTATAGTAACAGATTCCGTTAGATTATTATAATTAACTGTTTGACTCCAATGACAAAAAAGAAAATTCAATAAAAATATAAAAAATAAAATAATAATATTAAAATAAGATATTTTTATTTAAAAGTAAAAAATAAAAATGGTATATAAGAATATTTTTGTTTCTCTACTCAATTCCTCTCTCTTTTTCCTCTTTTCCTCTTTTTCTCTCCATATCCGGTCGGATTTACTAGTGGGTTCGATAGTAACGACATAGTGGAGACCCCAGTTTTGGGTATCCACGATCGGAGACCTGGTTCGGGTACCGTTGGAGATCCACTCTGGTCTCCACCTTCATTCTGGGTTCCGATCAATGGTCTCCACCGTTGGAGACCCATACGGTGGAGACCAGTGGTTTTTTTTTTTTTTCTTTTTTTGTTTTGTTGATTGAGTGTTTTGGTTTTATGGTGTTTGTTAATGATTATGAGATATTGATGTTTGATGATTGTGGAAGATTGATGATAAAAAAATTTTGGTTTTCAGGCTACTGGAAACCAAAAAATGGCGAGAGAGAAGAAAGAGTGAGAGAAAGAGAGGATATAGAAGTGTGAGAGGTTAAAGATGAGGATGATGAAGTCGTTACAGATATCCAATTTGGATCTTCATTTTTTTATTTTTTAAAATATCATATCAGGAATAGTTTGGTCTTTTATTATAGTTTGGTGATAGTTTGATCTTTTTATCATAGTTTGGTCTTTTTATCTTCTATACATATCAGTTACACTTTTTTGTTATCAAAGCAACAGAATGAAGTCTTATAGATAAAAACAAAACCGTATGGGGAAAAATAGGTAATCTTTCAAAAGTTAGGTGGTTTTGTAGGATTTTTCCTGAAATAAAACCTACTTCGAAAAAATAAATCATAGTATTTGGAAATAGATTAAACAAATTCCAAAAGTCATTAAAAAAAATCTAGGCAATACAATTCTTACCATTCGTTCTTCAAATTTAAAGCTCCTCGAGTATTAAAAACTGGGGTATGACTCCAGATAGTTGAACTTATCAATCACAAAATACTAATCATGACTATCCACCCTAATGCTTTAGTCTCCAAATTAGCACCAAGAAAGGAATATCCAATTGACATTATGTTAACAATCTCAAATTAATATAAAATTCTCATAATCACAATCATCCTTAAATATCAATCCTCTATCCACACCTAAAATCTAGACAAGAATAACCGGTTTTCAAATATATATAATTTGAACATTTATATATATATATATATATATATATATGTTTTAAACAAAATGGAGAACATGCCCATTCGGATCACCAATAGAATGGCATATATTGACAGTGAACCAACCAAAACATTTAATGGAACACTCATTTCGCAATATTAAACGAAAATAAGTTCAAATATGCTTCCATTCTTCCAAAGGTATGAATACAGTAACACATCATGATAAAACCACTTACTTTCAACAAGTGCAATGCAAATCTGACCTTCCAAAATCGAGTAATCACAAAAAGGCATTTTGAACTTTTTTTTATTAAACTAAAATAGTATTTTGGACTGGAAATTAGTAATCTATCTAATCATTTTGACAAAGAAATTAGCTTGACAGTGAGGGGAGTTCTTCTTTTCTTTCTTTTTTTCTTTTTTTTTTTAAATAGAACTTAAAATAGTTAACCATAATGCTTAAGTATTGTATTTTTTTTCTCTTTAAAGAAAGTTGAGTTCGACCTTACCACTTCCACAAAATAAAAAATGTTCACATTATAAATTCTTGCTTCTGGGTGCTGCAGTTCAACATAAACCAAAGCATACATAAAAACATATATAAATTGCAGAAAATTAAGTTACCTTTGTTTTCTTTGACAATGTTTAAGAACCGACTTTGATAAATTATGAATAAAAGGGCCTCAGTTTCAGTGTGACACTAATAAACTAATCTTACTCTTACCTAAGTGAACAACAATGCTACTATTGAGGTTGTTGAGAAAAAACGATGGCACTATTGAGGGTGAACTTGTGAGATATGAACCATGAAAATGTTGTCTTCTGCTATATAATTAGTGCTCAAGAGACATAATCAAAAGCCTAGAATTGCTAATAAGATGGAGATCACACTGCGTCCTTATCAATTATCTGATGTGGATGACTTCATGGAATGGGCAAATGATGATGAAGTGATCCGCACTAGCAGAATAAGGCACTACACCTCCAGGGAAGATGCACTCAGCTACCTCCAGGAATTGGCCATACCTCATCCCTGGCACCGCGCCATCTGCTTAGATGGCCTTCCGATTGGTTTCGTGTCAATCAAACCAGGCTCTGGTGATGAAAGATGCAGAGGACTAATGAGCTATGCTTTGGGGTCGAAGTACTGGCAGTTGCGGACCCAGAAAATTTATTCAGGGGCACATAAATAAAATAATAAAAATATCAAAAATTAAAAATATACTAAATATAGAATGTTTTTATATAAAACAATATTCAATAACGTTATATAGTTTAAATAAAATAAAACATACATTATATTTAGATAAAACAAATATTCATATACTTAAAAATCATAATAAAATCATTAAAATAAATAAAAAATAAATTATATAAAATTATAATCTTTCTCGACGAGGTTCCATATCTTGAAATTGTTTCATGATAACATCTTTATCAATTTTGTCAAAAATATTTTTCTCCACATATGCAAACAAGCTATAATTTTACCATTGATCTTTCATTTGATTACGTAATTTAATCTTCACAATATTCATAACAGAAAATACTCTTTTAATGGTAGCAGTTGCAACAGGTAGTAATAAAGCTATATTGATTACATATATATATAATTGAATCATAACAATATATTATACATGGATAATTTTAATACAATAATTTAAAGTTAAAAATTTTAGGGTTTATTAAATTTAAATTATTAAAAAATAAATAAATTAAAAAAGTAATTAATTTAGAAAACTAACCTGATAAGTTACAAGATATCAAAGTAAAAATAAAGAGATGTCAGATGAAGATGAGGAGAAAAAGAAAAAAAAATAATTACCTAAAATTATAAATTGTCAATGTAAATAATATTTATATAGAAGATAATTAAAAGAATAAAATTGAAAAAAGAAAATATTAATTAATTAGGAGTAGGAAAAATATTAGAAGTAGAAAAACTAAGTCTAATAGGAGTAAGAAATAGAAAGTAAGTTAATCCTATTAAAAATAGAAAAAATAAATAATTGAATAAAAAATTAATAAATAATTAAAAAGAAAAAAAATAGGCTGTTATGACCTTACGCTGACTGCAACAGTAAACATATGTACTGTTGCAGTGCAGCGCATATCAGATTTTTTTGTTTTTTGTTTTTTGTTTTTTTTTTTAGTACAGAAACTGTAACTGGGACAGGTTCAGGAAAGATCGGGACCAATCAAGATAGGACACTAGTGGCACGGTCCGGATGATAATACTTTCAAGTGAGAGGGAACCACCCGTACGGAGGCAGGGAGGGAAACCCACACAAAGGTGGGAGACCGAGGACTATATTTATAAGTATTAGTATATTATAGTATATTATATTAATATATTATTAGAGTACATGATAATTTGGATTTGTGCGAGAGAGAGGTGTCGAAGAGGCATGGTTGGTGGCTGGCGCAAACCAACGGCGCCAGCAACCATTGACTTGTTTTTGGTTTTTTGCTTTTTGCTTTTTTGGAATACTGCAGTATTTTATCAATTTTTTTTTTAAAATTGGAGGGGGGGGGGCACTGGCCCCACAGTGGGTCCGCCGCTGTACTGGGGCCAAGGCATCACAACACTGGCTGTGAAGATGGCCATTCCTCTTGTGTTTGAAGAGTTTCCTGACATGCAGAGACTGCAAGCTATTGTTGATGTTGATAACAAGGCCTCAGAGAAGGTGTTGGAAAAAGCTGGGTTCATTAAGGAAGGTGTTTTCAGGAAATGTGTTATTGTCAAAGGAAAGACCATTGATGCTGCTGTGTATAGCCTGCTATCATCAGATTTATAAAAATTTCTCTGTTTGATTTCATATCAAGAACAATCCTTTACTTGTTGCCTGAAAAGGGTTCTTTTCTTTTTCTTCAATGTGTTTTATATCTAAGAAAGTACTTACTATTCATGTATGTAGACAATAAAAATTTCAAGACTTCCATTAATGAGATTAAAGGAAAAGACATACAATCCAGATGGTTGGCATAGTTCAAATCTGATTAAGATAAAAAGAAAACACATCAATTACTTTGTACAAGTAATCGGATCTTGGGATCAGTAGAGAGAAGACTGAACATGACCATGTCTCTAGTTTTTCCCTTTTGAATAAAATACTTTCTCAGAACACCTTCCTTGAAGAATCCAACCTTCTGCAGCACCTTTTGTGAGCCGACATTTTCAACATCCACCAGAGCCTCAAGTCTCTCCAAATGAGGCCACTCATCAAATATGGTCTCAGTCACCATTTTCACAGCCCTGGTGGCAATCCCTTTGCCCCAGTACTTGGAGGCCAAAAGATAGCCAAGCTCACCTCTGCATATATCATTTCCTGAATTTGCTGTCACTGAAATAGCACCAATCGGCCTATTGTCAAGGCAGATTGCTCTGAACCAGGGGTGAGGCAAAACTGTGTTCTTGATGTAGTCGATGCCTTGTTCTTTGCTGTTGTATGGCTCCCATGAGCAGAAATGAGCCACTTTAGCATCAGTAGCCCACACCATGAAATCGTCTATGTCTGAGAGATCCAAGGGTCGAAGAGTGACATCAATGAACTCATCTCTGGTTTCTTTTACTTTAGATTGCAAAGAGACATCCTCCATGTTCACTCAAATAGTATTTTTTAGAGGACTTGTGGGGATCTTGGATTGATATATGTAATATGACAAATGAGATGATCGGAGGAAATTGCTTGGAGCTACAAGTAGGAAATAAAATAGTATTGTGGTCACGATCATGGTCAGTTTTCACCACTTGGGTAGTTGGGTGGTGGTGGGCAAGAATGCTATCGCTGCCGTGTTTGACCACTCAAAGCTAAGACTAAAGTCTTGAAAAAGTGTTAAAATCTTAAAATTTTAGGGTAAAATGATATAAAAATAATAAATAATCAAGATTATTAATAATTTTTATTTTTTATGGTAGTAAAAGATTCACTCAAACTCTTCTATAAAAAAAAAATGATATTGAGAGTATTCATAACTCCAAGAGAAAATCCTCCTATTGAACTGTAAACCATGTATTCTAATTCCCTGACTTATGACAATTTATAAAGAGAGTTAGGATTGATTTATTTTATTATTTTTTTTCACGTTAAACCATACAAAAACTATGTCGTTTTACACACCCAAAAAGGGTAAAAACTTTGACAAGGTTATAGACAGAGACCATCCTTCCTTGAACCGTTGCTCGTGAAAGACACTTTCCAGCACATCAACTTCAATTAAACAAGGCCACAAGTCAAGTGACCTGCTCCGTCAAAAAAGTGGAAAACATGCTGTCATCCTGTTTTTATCTTATTTAATTTTCATAATAAATATTAATTTTAGTTTTGAATTTCGATGAAGGATAGAAATTAGTTCTAAATGTGATTAGATTAGATTTAATCTTATCTAATCATTTATTAGTTTTTATTTTGAATTCTTATTTAGCTATGAAATACCTCTATAAATTTGAAACTTGTGGTTAATAAAAATTAAGTTCCTTTGATCCTGAAAAATGTGTTAGTATATGCTTTGATGCTCCAAGTAAATCAGATTTTATTTTTGATGTTATTGAAATGTGCAGGTAATATTTTGTATCAAAGGTAGGCATGGAGCCGATTAATATCATTACATTAACAATTGATACTTAAGTGAAGCTGTCAAGAGGGAAATAGCTACGACCAGTCAGTAAATGGTTACTATCTATCAGCATCGATAATGTTGACAATCGTGGATATTAGCTTTAGAAGCACCACGGAATGTTACAACCCTATATGTATTTTGTTTAATTTTCATAATAACTATTAGTTTTAAAAATCAGGCAATGCCACGACCTCTTGGAGGGCCCAGACAACTTCCCAAAGAACAAGTCCATAGCCACTGTCGGAACGCATGAAGGGTTCTCACTGTCTCAAATCCCCATGACCAAATGGTCCAAATCCTTAACCCATTAACTCTCACTTAAAAAACAGTTTTAACAAGAACGTTTGACACTTCCAACTTCGCCTTTCTTTTCAAACCAATTGCCCACTTCAGACCCATCTTTTATTCTTTTTCCATTTTCCTATTTCAACCTTCCCTCGGTGGATACCATCCACAACCGCAGTCCGCGACTGATCCTTATCATCCTGTTTCCAAATTTTCAACAATATCAAAAACACTCCTTTACTGACTTAAAAAAAGAAAAAGAAAACTCCCCTTTACTTGTTGCCTGAAATGGGTTTTACTTATTCCTCAAATGTTCTGTTTCATCTAAGGAAGTGTACACTAGTATACTACTTATATATGTAGACAAGAAATATTCAACACCTGATCCATTTTCAATTAATGATTTGAGAGGAAAAAAAAAAAAAACAACTGCAAATTCAGCGAGTTGACGTAGACAATCCTATTAAGGTGAAAAAAAAAAAAAAAAAAAACATATCAATTACTAGATTTTGGGATCAGTAGAGAGAAGACTGAACATGATCATGTCCCTAGCTTGTCCTCTTTGGATGAGATACTTTCTCAGGACGCCTTCCTTGAAGAATCCAACCTTCTGCAGAACCTTTTGTGAGGCCACATTTTCGACATCCACCAGAGCCTCAAGTCTCTCCAAATGTGGCCACTCATCAAATATAGTCTCAGTCACCATTTTCACAGCTCTGGTAGCAATCCCTTTGCCCCAGTACTCGGAGGCCAAAACATAACCAAGCTCACCTCTACATATATCACTTCCTGAATTTGCTGTCACTGAAATACCACCGATAGGCCTCTTGTCAAGGCAGATTGCTTTGTACCAAGGGTGGGGCAGAACTTTGTTCTTGATGTAGTTGATGCCTTCTTCTTTGCTGCTGTATGTCCTCCCAGAGCAGAAATGAGTCACTTTAGGATCAGTAGCCCACACCATGAAATCATCTACGTCTGAGAGATCAAAGTTTCGAAGAGTGACATCCAACAATTCATCTCTCGTTTCTTTTACTTTTGATTGTAAATATATATCCTCCATGCTCACTTCTCTAAAGTAGATAAATAGTTTAACTGATTAAAGGTTTTAGCTTTTCAAGAAATTGTATGCATATAAGATGAGCAGCACAAATTGCTTGGAACTATAAAGTTGGAAATGAAATAGTATTGTGGCTGGGGTCAAGGTCAAGGTCAATTTTCATGACTTCGGGGGTGGGCAAAAATGTTATCGCAGCCTTGTGTGACCAAGTCAGAAAAATCCTGGTACATGGACCATCGACTATAAGGCTTTTCTAATATGAGTAATGACTAAGTTCTCGTCGACTATACAATTTTTGTAATGAGTAATGACAAGTTGTGATTTATGTCAACTTTTATATTTTTCAAAAGTATCAAATCTAACATAATCTATGGGTACAGATGGTATAGTCATCTCCAATCCATGCACCAAGTTATATGAGTAATGACCAAATTATCGTCGACTATAAAGTTTTTCTAATGAGTAATAACCAAGTTGTGATTTATGTCAACTTTTGTGTTTTTCAAAAGTATCAAATCTAACATAATCTGTGGGTACAGATGATATAGTCATCTCCAACCATGCACCAAGTTATATGAGTAATGATCAAGTTGTCGTCGACTATAAAGTTTTTCTAATGAGTAATGACCAAGTTGTGATTTATGTCAACTTTTAGGTGTTTTCAAAAGTATTAAATCTAACATAATCTGTGGGTGGTATAGCCATCTCCAACCATTCACCAAGTTATAAGTTTGATGAGCTTCCTCCCATTAATTATGGATAATTTTTTCATTTTATGTGAACAACTCTATCTCGTATCTGAGAATAAGAATCCGAACCGTGCTTCAAAATTTTATCTTCGTTGATTCCGATAATATTTTAACCAGTGCCGGTAATCATTAAAAAATAGAAAAAATCTAAATCTATATTATCTTTTAGAAAAGCTTCACTTACCCTCTTAATTTTTATGGCTTAAAAATCTTTGTTGGCTCTCGCATGGTCACAATCAAAACAATACAATGGACCATTATATGAAGTAGAATTTTATATTTTTAGTTATTTGTTATTTTTTAATGTAATAATTTTTACTTCTTTCAAACTCATTTTTATAGCTATTGGATAATTTCGGATGATATACAGTCACACTCTTAAATGTCTTGTATCAATCAAGTTGGAATATTTTTATAGAATCGATCATACTTTGATCAGCCAACAATTTCTCTGGCATTGACCCCACAACTTGCATGTTCAAAAATTATATAATTATCCACTTGCATCAACTTGATAATTCTTCTTCACATTGATGAATTCAAGTTACAACAAAAAGAAAACAAATATACAGAGATTCAAGAAAATAGTTCTTGTAGATATAATCAGGTACTAGAATCAGTGCAAAGAAGACTAAAAATGACCCTATCTCTAGTGCTTCCTTTCATAATCATATACTTCCTCAGAACACCTTCCCTCTTGAATCCAGCCTTCTCCAACACTCTCTGTGAGCCCACATTTTCAACATCCACCAGAGCCTCGAGCCTCTCCAAATGGGGCAATTCATCAAATATAGTCTTTGCCACCATTTTCACAGCCTGTGTACCAATCCCCTTGCCCCAGTACTTAGAGGCCAGAACATAGCCTAGCTCACCTCTGCATCTGTCACTACCTGAATACGGCGTCACTGTAATTGCACCAATAGGCCTATTATCAATGCAAATTGCCCTGAACCATGGGTGGGGTACAACTATGTTTTTGATGAAGTTGATGCCATCTTCCTTGCAAGTGTATGCCTCCCATCTACAAAAACGTGCCACCTTATCATCAGTAGCCCACACCATGAAATCATCAATGTCTGATTGATCTAGCAGCCTGAGAGAAATATCAGTGGATTCACTTTTGACTTCACTTACACATGTGAAGGATTCTTCCTCCATTTATTTCCTCTTGTGTCCAATTTCCAAAGATATGCCACCAAGTTACTACTAGCTAGCAAGGCCTGGTAACTTTATAAACAAAATAAATACAAGAAATTGTTTGGAAATTAAATAGGGTTGTTGAAAATTCAAGTCATGGACATGATAAGAGTCAAATTTGCCTGGCTTTGCTTGGAGTGGGGTGCAAGGAATTTTGTTTGTTGGTCTATTTTGTCTTGACTCTTGACTCATGACTCATGAAGTCACTGTAAAAGTAATGCTTATTGTTGCCTTCATTGACTACTTCGACATATTGTAAGCTCATCAAAAGCCATCTTACAATACACATTTTTTGTAGTCTGTTTTCAATGAACCTATCAAGAATTTCTCTCCGTCCATTCAAGCTCTCCGATGTTGATGACGTCCTCAAATGGGCTAGCAACGACAAAGTGACACGTTATCTTACATGGAACTCGATCACTTCCAAGGAAGAGGCACTAGCACATCTAGAACATGTTGCTATACCCCATCCTTGGCGTCGGTCCATATGCTTGGATGACCATTCGATTGGATACATTTCGATCAGGCCTGAATCCGGGGATGATCGCTGCAGAGCCCATGTAGGCTATGCGTTGGCTGAAGAGTACTGGGGTCAAGGGATAATGACCATGGCATTGAAGTTGGCTGTTTCTAAGGTGTTTGAGGACATTGGAGATTTGGTAAGGTTGGAGGCTTTGGTAGAGGTAGAAAATAAGGGGTCTCAAAGGGTATTAGAGAAAGTTGGGTTTCAAAAAGAAGGTTTATTGAGAAAATATGGGTTTTGTAAAGGTCAAATCAGAGACATGTTTGTCTATAGTTTTCTTTCCACGGACAATATTATGTGATGAGAGCTACTACCATTACTGTTGTAGTAACATTTCCCATCTTTTTTTTCTCAGTCTTTTGGTATCCTGAATCTATCAATTAAAAGCATAGTCTTCAATCGAGTCCAAATCGATTGAATTTTGCTGCTCCGATGTACTCCTTTTTAGTGTTGTTGTAAGGAAAAAACCATAACTAAGCAAATTAGTATTTATTTATCTTAATTTTCTAATTTCGAAAGTCATTGTAATGAGAATAAGATGTTACTCAATTATGTTTGGAGAATCTTTCATTTTTATCTCTATTATCTGATTTCGATTAAATTCAAAAAAAAAAAAGTTACCTACAGTGATCCTTCCATAGCCCACAACATCCTATCCGGACCAACACATTTCATTAGCTAAATACACCTCTAATTTGTAAACGGGAGCTTCTTTAATGTGAATGGGGTCCATTTAGAATCTAGAATCTCAATCTTGCGTAAGTAGAACCAGATCAAAGTTGATATAAAAAAGAGTGGCCATCTTTTCACACCTCTAAAACCGTATGTATACCCTTTAATTTACATATTTTTAATATTTCAACATTACCCTTAAACTAAAAAAACTTAAAACAAATTTAAATAAATGGATATTTAAAAATAAAAATCATATCAATAATCTAATAACACAAGTTTAGGAAATTAAATTCTGAAAGGGGTAAAATTTGCCTCGTACCTTAAATAGAATGAATAAATAATAATAAAAGTTTAACTAGAAAAATAAGAAAATATTGGGAAAAGATACAATTTCCTAAATTATGATACAATCACAATAATAACAAATAGTTTCTCCATCTCCAGAGGACAAAACGAAGTCGCGTAAAACTTTTGTTCCTTTTCTTTTTTGAAACTATATGTTCCTTGTTCTTGTGCGAATGTTGTATTTAAGTTTCGGACAAAAGTGGCTTTACTGTCTACAGTCATTGTCAGGGTTTAATGTTTTAATTTAATTAATTGAATTACCTTTATAATAATCTATTTATGATATTTAAAAAGTAAATAAATGAATTATTATAATTGATAATACTACAGAATGTGAATTTTTAAAAACCTTAGTAGGGTATAAGTAAAACAAAAAAAAAAGGTGTCCATACAATTTTTAAGGAGCGAAAATATTGCTATTCTAGATAAAATTTTGCTACAAGTGGCGATATTTGTACCTTTTTAAAATTGTACATAGTACGTACACCTTCAAATTTATATATTTTTAATAATACTCTTAATTTAAATTATTATATTTTAATTAGAATATATTATATCGATTAGTTATTTTACTTTTTCTATATTTTTTGATAAACTAAACTAAATTAAGAAATAAATAAACGTAAGATAAGATAAAAATAAAGATTAAATATAGAGGGGCTAACTACCTTTCAAAACCTAAAAAGATAAAGCTTCAAAAACAAAAAAAATGGAGATTGTACTCCATAGAAAGAAAAAGGAAAAGGGAAAAAAAAAATAAAAATTAAACATATATGTAGGAGTTGCTCCTATGTGTCTGGGAAAAAGACATCAAAATGGGAGGAAGCTGCTACCTCCTTCGCCATCTTAGATTCAGAAGATGGAGGAGGCAACAATCTTCTCCCTCAAATTGAAAAGTTTTTAACGAGGGTAGGAGTGGGGAGGAGTGGCTCCTTTATTATTTTTCCTCATGTTTTATAATTTAATTATTTTTTATATTTTCTTAAACTAAAAAATCGATGACATAGTTTGTTAAGAATAATAATAATAAAATGAAATGGTATAATTGATAATATACGGTGTGTACTTAGAGTATCTCCAATGTAAGTATGGATTGTCTTTTAAAAAAATGGATATATCATCAATATCAAAAAAATATACATCTTACGTGACATAAATATGGATTAATAGACACTCAAGTCTAAAAAGACTCTTCAATGCTATTCTATTTATTTCGATAATAAATAATTAAACAATAATATATCGTTAAAGTAAATTATCATAAAATATTATTTGATGGAAGTTTTATTCATTTATTACTGATATGACTGTCTAGGAGACTCTATAGAAATAAACATTGAGATTGACAGTCTCTATTTTCTTTTTTACCATGTTAGTTTGATGATAGTTATGAAAGTTTACATTGGAGAAATTAATTTTAACCATCTATCAATTTATCTTATATGGCATCCTATTTTTTTACTATTCATATGTGCATCGGAGATGCTCTTACAAGATATGACATTTTATAAAATTTTAATGGAATGTTTATATAAAGAGCAAATTATACTAACTCCCTGAGATTTGATAAAATTATAAAAAAATAATGGTGGTTGGAAAACTAGCACTGACTGTCCATAAGGTTTCAAAAACTCCCTACAGACTTCTCCTGCTATTACTCATACACACTTAACTACTCACAGTCAACTTTTAAAGGTAAGAAAAAAATTAAAATACTCTTCAAATCAAATTTAAAGTTAATATTTTATTTTTTATAAATTTAAAATTAATATAATATTTTTTTATTTAATTAAAAAACAAAAATAAAAATGGATAATCCTAAAAAATCTGCTCTAGATTGTAAATATGTTTATTTTCTCCCTAAAGTTTTATTTTTATCCAAAATCTCCTATACCGTAAATTTTTTAATGAAAATATTAAAAAGGAAATTTAGCAAAATTACCCCAAATAAAAATTAAAACTACAAAAATATTCTTTGATGTCATTTAATTACAAATGTGCCCTTAAATGACTAAAATGACCTTAGGACATCAAAACCTTTCAAAGCTTTGCATCCTCACGGCAGACCACTTACGGTACCCCTTCTCCCCTTCACGGCAGACCACACTCACGGCAGCCCTTCCTTCCGTTCAGACCAATACAACGACGCCCTTAGGATATCAAAACCTTTCAAAGCTTTGCATCCTCACGGTAGACCACTCACGGCACCTCTTCTCCCCTTCACGACATCCATTCCTCCCTTTCATGGCAAACCATACTCACGACAGCCCTTCCTTCCATTCAGACCAGTCCAACGGTATGTCAAGGTGCATTAAAACTCAACCAAGCTCTACCCAAGTCAAGCAATCTCTACCCACCATCCCAACTGCTGACCTAGATGAACAATCCTCCACCTGAAGTCGCTCAAGCTCAATGAACGTACACCGAAGTTGAAGGTCAACCGTCGGCCAAGCACAACCACAACCACCTATCCAAGCTCAACCACAACCGCCCATACAAGCTCAAGCCGACCAAGATGTACACCGACTGTTCGACGAAAGTTCGAACCCAATAAGAAGGCAAATCTGAGCCATTCGAAGGTATATTTCGCCCAAACTCACCCATTTTCGTTTGGATTTTAAGTGTTTTTGGTTTATTTTGAATGATTTGTGGTGTGATTTGATAGTTTGTGTGGGGTTTTGTTGGGTTTTAATTGTTAGTTTCTTGGGATGAGTTTTCATTGTTTGTGTTGGGTTTTGATGATTTCTATGGAGATAAAGTATTAGTGGGTTTTAATTGATTGTTTTTTGGGATGAGTTTTGATAGTTTGTGTTGGTTTAGGATTGTTTATGTGACATAAAGTATTGATAGAATTTGATTATTTGTTTTATAGGTAGGTTTTGATTGTTTGGTGTGACATAAATCATTGGACTAGTATGTGATTGTTTGCATTGTTTTTTCATTGTTTATGTGGACATAAAGTAAAGATGGGTTTTGATTGTTTGTTTTTTGAGGTGGGTTTTGATAATTTGTTTGTTGTATCAGATAATTACATAATTAGTGTATTGTTATGATTATTCACTTGATATTCCAGTTAAGAGTGTAGAATTGAAAAATTAATGTGGCACTATGTTATTCACTTCATATTACCTCATAGATGTCATTCTTAAAATACTCCCATGTTACAGTCCAGATTACTCTGCAGTATTGTTACTAGTGATATTATTCAATCTTTTCCTCCCTTTCTCTTCCAATAAATCCCGTTGTTACAGATATTGTGAAATTTTTTGTATGTATTCTGATTTTTTCTTTATTCTGTTATGAATACAGAATTGTTCTCGTGATAAAGGTAATTAATTGCTAGATATATCAACCGCTTTAACTGATTTGCATTTTACACTTTCCCTTTTTAGTTTTGTTAGACAAAATTTCTACTAAGTATCTCGAATAAACAATTAATTAAGAAATACAAGCGTTGCAACTAAGCGAAATTCTTAGTTAATAATCTAGTTACTTCATTCAATGTAGTGTATTCTGCAGTTTTTTGGCTCTTTACCCTGGATAAAAGCTTGATTTGACAAGCTATGTGTTATGCTATGAGCAATTATTTTATCTAGAATCTCTATGAATGTGTTATTATATTGTTTGTGTGGGGGATTTTGAGTTTTGATTGTTTGTATTGAGTTTTAATGGTTTCTATAGACAAAGAATTGGTGAGTTTTAATTGTTTGTTTTTCGGGATAGGTTTTGATAGTTTGTGTTGGTTTATGATTGTTTATGTTACATAAATCATTGGTGGATTTTGATTATTTATTTTTTGGGATGAGTTTTAATTATTTGTGTTGGTTTTTAATTTTTTGTATGACATAAAGTGTAACACCCTTTATCCCGATTTTTCATCGGATCGAGATTCGAGGCGAAGAACGTTACGATTCTGAACTGAAAATTCATTTATTTGAAAATTTTTTATTTTAAGAAATGGAATCACCACTAAAAATTTTACAATATTGAAAAAATTTAATATCATTTTCTATTTTATAATTTTAGAAAATTCGGCACAGTTTCATCTGTTTTTCTGAAAATCCAAAATTTAACCTGTAAAGAAAATAATAACACTTCTATAAAATTTATTTCTTAACTTCAATTCGGATCTCCCGTCCGATTCCAAAAAAATCACTTCAGCACGCAAACAATTAAAATAAATATTTAATCAAAATTCAAAAAAAATCCACCACCATAAAACTTTACACTACATACTTATCAAATAAGATACATAACTTATAAATCTTTTAAAACTTTAATACAAATTGTACTTTACAAACTTTCAAAGTTAGAAACTTATACACATACATGATGGTGCTCATACATATATATATGCACATGATACAAAATGATTAATATCAAAAATTTATGTCGGATGTGACTCGTAGAGTATCTGCAGGGGTTTCGTCTTCGTCTTGGCGACAAGCTCGACTCATCAAACTGTGTGCGGTAAATCCAACGCGTTAAGTATTTCTACTTAGTGGATGTACACTTAATTTAAAGGTCATAAAACTTTATTTTCTTATAATATAATTTCACAAAACTTTTCAACAATATTTGAGAGTTCAGCAGGAAACATAAGTCATGATGTGCATAAAAATCTTGTTTCAAATATGACTTTATAAAATTCAGTTTTTCTTAGTTTCAAATAAATCTTATATAACACATTAATATTTATTGATTGATAAATAGATATAATCATACTATTTCTTTTGACAACATTTGAAAACGATTTTCACCAAATATTTTTCTTTACTAAAATTGCACAATTAAATCAATTTACTAATAAATACACATACAAAATGCATACAGTTTATTATTAGTCAGATCAATTTCATTTATAAAATTCTATTATATATTACTATGAAAACACTTTACTATTGATTATACATATCAAATACATAATAAGTATTGTCCATCTATTTATCCAAAATCTATTCATAAATTTTATATTTACATTTACTGATTACGCAAATTACTATTAATTTCATGTACCACATACGTAAAAGCATTTCTTTCCATTTATCTCTACAGGATTTTCACCGTATGCGTACATTTCTCAATTGTTTTATTAAAATTCATAATCAAATTGGTTTACTCATAAACGTAACTTCAAAATACATATATTTTATTATTTATCACATAAGTTTGATTTCAAAGGGAATTTTATTTCAAATTCCTATGCAAACACATTACCAAGAATCACACCTATTAAACGCGTAACGATCATTTTCACATATAGTTATATATATATATATATATAAATTTTCCCAAATTCTTAAACTTTTATTAGGATTTCACAAATAAAATTACGTTCTTAATAATTACACATACAAAATACATAAAAAAAAAATCAATAATATCAAAGGCACTTTATAAAAAGTTTCAATTATCTAAATTATATACTTAATATACATACTACTTATTATTAATCATATAAATTCGATTTGTAAGAATTTTACTAATAATTATTCTTATCAAATATGTAGTACTCATTATTCATATATATATATATATATATATATATAACACGATTTCGTTTAACAATTTTCGTTTCAATCTTTTTAACACAGTAACTCAATGTCAAGTTTTCAATAATAAGATAAAAAAAAAAATACATAAACATTTTGTTTTTTAAAAACACATATATCAAACATGATTTAAGATAAACTTCAATCGATAAACTTTTTAGAAATCCATTAAACACATTTACACTATTATCTTTTCAACTAGATTTCATATCGTAATCATAATTATATTTTTGAAAACAGCACGTTATTATCAAATAAAAATCAAAACATACTATACGAATTTTAACAATATTTTTGTAATACATTCACTAATTATTTAAAGAATATAACCAATCGAAGAGTTCATAACATAATATCAATTAATAAATAAAAATTTCAACATTCATCATGTCAAATCTGACTTATCACACCTAATTACAATATTGCATTTTTTTCTTGAATCAGAGCCCTTTGTAAAATTATGTCACAATACCGTGAATCAATAACGGGTTTCCTGGCATCGGTCAGACTAAACGGTAACCCCAGCGATGACTGCTCGATGTCTATCCACCGGGTCGCATAACATAATCTGTTTTCGTTTCGGGACTGGGCACTCAATGTCTCTCAAAGTCCGTCATACAACGTCTGAAATCAATCGTAACGGTGCAGTACTGCTGATAACTTTATATTTATAGAGTTATTTTATCTTTTTAAATTTGAATTCTTGCTTAGTTCTTAATATTTTTATTATTATTAAGTAAATTATTTCATATTTCTTTTATTTTTATTTTTAGAATAAAATTGGTTAAAAATGCACATGTGGACCCCACCAAGTAATATTGTTCAAGACAAGATCATCGCTACAAAATGAATATCATTCGCAGCAAGTTCATCGCCTCAAGAATTACTCGAGTCGGAAATCGCATAAAGAAATTATCGCGGTTTAAAGATAGGGTATTCTAGAAATAAATATTATGTCATGCTGATGTAAGAAATGATGTAATCAAAATTATGATGTAAGCAATGATGTAATAGAAGTTGACTTGACTGGGGTAGGTGAACGATGATGTAAGCAATGATGCAATTTGAAAGTTGACTTTGAATGGGGTAGGTGAAAGATGATGCAAGCGATGATGCAAAATGGTGGAAAATCAGGAAACGATGATGCAATCGATGATGTAATTGGAGGTGAATTTGGCCTATAAATAGGCCTTAGAATCACCATTCTAAGCATTCCATCACAAACCAAAACAATAAGTAGTTTAGAGAAAGAGAGAGAGAGCTTGGAGAGGAGGAGCAAAGCAGAGGAAGAAATTCTACGGTGAAGCTTCAATCCACTAAGTTTTCCTATCTCTTGTTATGTTTAATCTTTTAGTTTTTGTAAATTCTATTATGGAGTAGATTTGTTTTCTAAGGTTATGATGTAGCCTAACTTTGATGTTCCAACCCTTTGTTCAATTCAATTAATGATTTTCTATCTTAGTTGATGCATTTAATACTGTTCTTAATGCTTCTAAATAATTGGCCACTATTTAGTTGAATTGTTAATCATAATGATAGCGGAAGCTGATTTATGTGTCTAGTTCATTGTATTTAATGTCATAAATTGCATGTAGGATAGGAATATACCTGCATGGTTTGTGTAGTCTATAAAAGAGATCCATAAATCTTAATGAATCCTTTAATGTTTTGACTTGCATGGGAACATAGCAGTTAATCTTTATAGGGTATTTTCCTTAGACCTCGGGAGAGGCTATGTGAATAATTCAGGGAATCTCGACTAACAACTGGATAGTTAATTTTGGTTAAAAAGAACAAAGGGGAGGAATATATTAGTTATGGTGAAATCATAATCTTAGAGTTTTTATTCATTGAATTAATTTTCATTTATTTTCAATTGCAATTAAATTTAGTCATAATTATCAACTCATTTACTCACATTTCATCTATCAAATAAAAGTTGAGTTATTTTAATTTTGGGCATTAATTAACAACAATCCTCGTGGGACGATACTTTTCTCACTACTTTATTACTTGTTCGGCTCGTTCACTTGCAATTTTGCACAACAACTGCTAATAATCACCATATTGGCTAGCTAACTATCAATCCCCACCTACCGGTGACTAGTTTTATGCGGGCCCTTTTATTTTTCAAGATTTTCAAAATTTTCAATTTAAAACGAGACTTTTAATCGCATAAAATTTTTATTACATATTAAATCAATTCTTCAAATTTTTTTATGGCACCACTTATGATCGACTCAATTGACCATTTTGCCTCTAATTTTACTATCACATCTTAACACCACATTTATCATATTTTTCATGTTCTAATTTAGTCACAAAAGAGGAAAATCTTAACTTTTTCATTTCAAATTTCAAATCCGTTATACATATCATTAAAACATGATATAACTAACATAAAAATGAAAGCAAAAAAATGAAAATACCCCTAGGGCACTTCATATTTCAAATTCGGCCATAAGGGGTTTTATTTTGTAAAATCATTTTCGAAACCATTTTTCATCAAATAAACTCATCCAATTACATGCAATTGTCATATAATTAACACTCAGAATCATTAGATATCTTAAAGAATCAATGTAAACAATTCTCAAAGGGATTTACATACCGATATTAACCTAATACACGTAAATTTTCATTTCAACCATTATTTCATCACAAAAACTATTCCATCAACATTAAATTAACATGTAATTGAAATTCAATGATCAAAATGTCCCTAGATTACACTAGAACTCAAATTCGACCTATAAAGGTCAATTTTCGAAAATTTGTTTTCACTTTTTTTTAAAAAAAATTTCATTTCATAAGTATCCAAATAATTCAATAAATATCATTCCAACAATTATATTACATTCCAAACAAAAAATAATTCAATAAAAATATTTAGTAAACTAATAAAAATGACTTTTTAGAGTAAGTGTACACCAACCTTTTTAAGCTTTTCACTAGCTTTCTACACATCCAAGGAGAGATTTTCACGCCTCCCTAGCATTCCTTAAGCCCTCATGCATTCAAACCCTCACCTAGGGTTCAAAATAAATAAATTCCAATAAATAAATTCACATACAATTGATCATATACAAAAAGAATTACATTTACATGTTCTAGAAATTATTTAAACCATTTTTAACCTATACCCATCAAAATAAATCAAAACCCATAAACATACCTCTTTTGACCCCCTTTTTACATGAAATCAAGCTTGAAGAATGGATGGATTTTGATGAATTTAAGACTTGAAATTGGTAGGTGATGAAATAAAATGAAATTTTGAGAAATTGATTAGTTAAATAAACAAAGAAAATGAAAAATAGAAGAAGAGGGAGTCCACGAGCAGAACAGATATGGCATCGGCAGAATGGGGAGAATGAACTGAAAAAATCTGGAACTTTTTATAGTGACCAACTTTTGTTATTAACATAATTGCCCCAAAATTTTCTTTATTTACAAATTGATCTCAAAACTTTTTATTTTCTGCATTTACACCTCTACACACATTCTAACATTCCATTGGACACTCTTGTCACCCACCATTCCACTATCTAATTCAAACTTAATTTATTTTAATTTTCATTAACAATTTCTTTAAAAATAATAATAATACTAATAATAATAATAATAAATTCTTTATTTAACTCAAAAATTATCCCCTACAATACAATCCAATTTCACTATCCTAATCTTCCCATTCTGTTACTTATTTTATTTAAATTCGAAAATAATTCATTACGTGAGAAAAACATTTTCGAAAATATTAAATTTCACCTATTAACGATTAAAACATTTTACAATCGCACAAATTTCATTAAATTCAAATTTATTCTTATTTAATAAATTACATATAAAATCAATGAATATTAATCGGATGGAAATAAATATCAGGACGTTACATAAAACATTGATAGAATTTGATTGTTTGTTTTATAGGTGGGTTTTAATTATTTGGTGTGACATGAATCATTGGACTAGTATGTTATTATTTGTGTTGTTTTTTCATTGTTTGTGTGGACATAAAGTATATGTGGGTTTTGATTGTTTATTTTTTGGGGTGGGTTATGATTGTTTGTGTGGAGGATTTTGGGTTTTGATTGTTTGTTTGTTTGTTTGTTGTATAGGTGAGTTTTGATTGTTTGTTTTTTGGGATAAGTTTTGATAGTTTATGTTGATTTAGGATTGTTTATGTGACATAAATCATTGGTGGGTTTTGATTGTTTGTTTTTTGGGATGAATTTTGATAGTTTGTGTTGGTTTAGGATTGTTTAGGTGACATAAAATATTAATGGAATTTGATTGTTAATTTTATAGGTGAGTTTTGATTGTTTGGTGTGATATAAATCATTGGACTAGTATTTAATTGTTTGTGTTGTTTTTTCATTGTTTGTGTGGACAGAAAGTATAAGTGGGTTTTGATTGTTTGTGTGGGGGATTTTGGGTTTTGAGTGTTTGTTTGTTGTATAGGTGGGTTTTGATTGTTTGTGTTAGGTTTTAATGGTTCTATGGACATAAAGAATTTGTGGGTTTTGATTGTTTATTTTTTGGGTTGGGTTTTGATAGTTTGTGTTGATTTAGGATTGTTTATGTGATATAAATCATTGATAGATTTTGATAATAAGAAAATTACATAAACTTTGAAAAGGGGAACAAAGTTTCTTTAAAAAGACAATGTATATGTATGTTGCTTGCTTAGTTGTATACAGATAACTGACAATTGATGTATGTTGCTTGTTTAGTATATATAGCATTATAATGAAATCAACGAAATTTTCAATCAATTTCTTGTTTTATCAATATAGCATTATTTCTATGCATGATTGTTTGTTTCGCATATGATGTTTAGTTTCGTTGCATTTATATTTTGAGTTTTGCTATTTAGAAACCAATTTATATATTTTAGGTTTGGATTCTAGTTTACGAAGATTTCGAAATAATTGTTTTTGTACGTGTCAATGGGTGAAACAAAGTTTGACAAGTTTCTAAAAATAAAGAAAACAGTCCGGGAATCAAGGCGAGTTAGCGGCTACAGTAATTGGGAAATCATACAATTGATAAAATTTTCTCTTATTACCAATTAGCTCGAACTTTTTAAGAGCACTTGTTTTGGTCATTTTCTTGATATTAATGAAATGGTGTTTTCTGGGCATTTTTGTCATCACATTCTTTTGAGGGAGTGTGATATCCAACATGAACAGTAATTAACAAACACTATGTGGTTTCATGTTGAAAATGACTTGATAAGGTATAGTCCAGTGGAGTTTTGTTTGGTGACTGGACTTTTGTTTGGAGATTACTCTAAGTTTGAAATGGAAGAATCTTAGCTGAATAATCAGAGGCTACAACAGAAGTACTTTAATATGAATAAAGTATCAATTACAATGGTGATTAATTGATTTAAAACGAGGCTTTGGCTTAATAAAAATATCAGCAACATAGATATAGTGAAGTTAGCTTTGATGCTTTTTTTGGAAATGACTTTATGTGGAACAGATAAGCGTAATGCTATTCAGTATTGGGCTCTGCAATTGGTGGATGACTTAGATGCTTTCAATAAGTTCCTTAGGAGTCATACATACATCATAAGTCGTATAAGTATTTATCTAGTTACATGAATGATGTGTTTGATTTTTCCACAAAAGGAAAAAGTAAAGGTAGTAAAGTAAACTTATATGGCTTTGTGACAGCTTTTCAGGGAAAGATACTAAATTATGATTTTTGATTTACAGTAAGTTCTTGAACCTTACTACTTTTCTATATATTAACAATATAATATTTGTTTCTTTATTGAGGTGTAGGCAATTGAAACAATACCAATGTAGTCAACACTTGGACATGCAACAAGGGTGAACAATTCTGTCCCTCGAATCCTTAATTAGATATGTACATGGATCCCCAGTTATGATTCTTTACAAATAAATTTATTTGACAAAACGGACGTAGGTATTAACTAATTTATGATATTTAAGTTTGACAATTATCAACTTCCTAAGTTTTACATATGTAAATTGTTCATTTTTATTTGATGTTAGCTCACTAACTACAAAGTTCTAAACCCCTCTAATGATTAAACAAAGAAATCATATTGGGAGAGTTTGAATTTTTGGATTGTTATGATGATATCAAGTTTGGTAGTCTTAGTAGATGTTTCGATGATGATGGTAGTTTTGATGATGATGTTCGGGATGAATACATGAATGATGATAACATGTGTAATGATAATGATGATGATGATGTTCAAGGACGTAGAGATCATGTCTATAAAGATGATGATACTCGTTTTGAGGGGGGTTATGAGACAAAAGAGGGTGGTTCTTGTACGAAGACAAAAAAGGAATACAGTCAAAAGAACAGAAAGTATTCAAGTAAGAGGTTGGATAATCTTGAAGCTCGACTTAAAGTTCTTAGTGCACAATAAGATGAACATTTCAAAAAAAATAGAGGATAATCTGGAAGTTCAACTTCAAGTTCTTAGTGCACGACAAGATGAACATTTCAAGAAAGTAGAGAATGAAATACATACGGGGTTTATTCAACTAACAGAGCTTATTTGCAAGTCTATGGTGTCTGATACTTCCAATATTCATGATAAAGTAAAATAATTACTGGTTTATTCTCTAGTCAATCTTGATATATTTATTATTTTACATATGCATATATTAACTACATTTATTTTTATGCAAACATGTGAACAAACTCCCTTGCATGCAAATGATAAATCTGATAGTATGACTGCTAATGATGTGACGATAATAAATTCGAGTGACAACAATATCTGTGATTTGGTTACATCATTAGTACGTGATGTATCATCTCTCTCTATTCCAATTGGTTCACCAGATGTTGTACAATTATCAAGACCACCGAAGCTTACTATTAAGTTGAACCGAGACTACAAACGTTTGACGTTCGTGATGAGTCCGTATGTTGATCCCACGATAAAAAAACCCAAAAAAACCTAAGATGCCAGAATTTGGACTTCAAAACCAAGTAGATCAGGATTCTTTACATTCACTTAATGAATGGATATCCGATTCCAGTAATAGGAGGTATGAATATGCATAGTCACTATACTTATTATCAACATTATTCTAATATTTATTGATGTTTAAATTTATGCTAGGCAGTTTGGACACGAGATTCTACATGGCTAATGTTGCATGGTTTCAGAAAATATTGTCCCCAACTGAGTGGTTGGAAGGTGATATAAGTTATTAACTATAATTGTTCATAACTTATACTTCCCATTGGATAACTAATGTATGACTTATTGTAAGCAACATGCAGCATCTAGAGACATATTGTCGTCTCATGCATCGACTTACATTTCATTTTTCCTGGAGATATAATCGTGATAAAGTTTTATTGAACTATACTTTCATGGTAATAACAACTATTAATCATGGGCAAACTTGTTTCGTTAACTTTTTATACTAACTTTATTTTAAGTTTTATGCAGATGAAACTTCAAGAGAGGTGTTCAGCGTTGAACAAGAGTAAAAAACAGTTTAAGCATGAAATCTTTGATTGAGATAGTGATATGATAGATTATGTATATGGAATGACTCCGACGCATGCATGGTAGGATTGGAGTAAAGTCAATATTGTGAACATCTAATTCAACAATTCATGTTTGATATCCCTTTCTGTTTTGCTTTTTAAATGTCTTGCTAATAGGTTGTATTTATGTTGGTTTATAGCTATTGTTTCCTGCAAACATCAACAATGTACATTGAGTTGTCATTGAAGTAAACTTAGCGAAGCGCATGATTAACGTATATGATTCAAAACTGGATGTCATGGCCATAAAGCTTCTTGTTAAATGGACAACATATCTTCAAAAGATGTTGCCTTCGTTGTTTCAGATGATGTCAAACACTTATTCTGATATAACCCCATTTGAACTACAATGACTGAAGGGAGATATTCCACAATAAGATGAAGGTATAAATAAATGAAAAATTTATCAATTTTTTTTACAATAACACTTATGAATTGTGACATTCTAATTATATTGCACATCATTGCATAGATCGGATTGCATAGGTCGGACTGTGGGATTTTCACATTTAAATACTTGAAATATCTATGGTTTGGACAACCATTTGAGTTTGGAGCAAGCGAAGGTTTACGACTCAGAGAACAAATCGCTACGAAAATTTTTCAAAATTGTAAATCTGTACCTATCAAACATACAATAAATTAATGAAATGTGTTATATGGTTTAAATATGTGGTGCAGTTTTGCTTAAAACATGAAAATTTATTTTGATATATGAAAAATGAAAGTGATTATTGAATGTATTTTAAGCAAGTGTGTTGTGATGATTGAAAATATTGTACGTATAAGTAAAACTATGTCAAATTTTTTTGTCAGTCGGAGGTCCAAATTCTTAGAATATAGTAACATTTAATATTGCAAAAGGTAATATAGGTCATAAAAATTCAATTGTATGTCAACATTTAATTAAAGTTAGATAGAAAATACAGAAATCCAAAACAAATATACAACAACATCAATTGACATACAACAATCAAAGTTCAATCATTCTGTAACATTGTTATTGCCACTTGACTATCTCATACTTTCGATGTTGTTTGGTACTCTTGTAGACTTCGGATAGGAGCAAGTGTGACTATTGTGACCCTGACGTTTGTAATTAGTGCAACTCTTTCTTTCTTTGAACTTCTTCCCCAACTGATAAAATGTGATTCATTTTTGGTTTTCCTAGACGACGTCGACCGATTGGAAGGAGAACAACTTTAGCCACAACATCTTCTGGAACCAACCAGTCAGATGGTTGTCTGGGTGGATTTATTTCCCATTATATGCTGCTACAAGAGATCTAGAAGAGTAATACGGTGAACAGTAGTCTGCATATGAAAATCCTCTAAGCCTAATGCAAGCTAAAGTATGCGTATATGGATTCTGGTTTAGGTTGAATTCTTGACAAGTGCAAGTTTTTGCTGTTAAATTAATATGTCCATTCAAATCTCCATCTCTAACAAAAAATATGTAAAAATTAATTGGGTGAACTGTATATGTACGAGCCAATTCATCATTGAGAGCAATAGCTACATCTGCCATAATTGTCAACTGAGTTGTCACTTTAAGCGCTTTCGCGCAACGATCATGAAACCAACGTTGCAGAACCCCTCTAATAAATTCAACAACACCAGTAATTGGTAACTCTCGACAATCACTAATTACATTATTCATCGACTCTGCAATATTTGTTGACATTATCTTATACCTTCTTCTTGGACAATATGACGTGACCAACGATCAATACCTACTGTAGTGATGAATGTAGCGGCTTTTGGATTCAAGTTTGCTAATTGTTCCATCGAATTGGTGAATTGATTCACCCGATACACTTTAACTGCCTTCCAAAGATTTTATGGATTCTATTAGATTTTATTAAAATTTTATTTAAGAGTTTGTTTAATTATTTAATGGATTTCATCATATTTTGTTAGAATTCTATTTAGAATTTGTTAGATTTTTTATATACATTTAAATGAAATTAGATATATTTAAACGAAATTGTTAATTATTTTATCTTAAAAAAAAAAAATCATATGACGAATAGCATGTTTTGCTTGGCCCAACTTTCACTTCCAAATTATATAAATTATGAATATAATTATTTTATTTTTATAAATATCATTAATGAAAATTTTGATATTATAAAATAATATTAGTTTTTTCACGTCTAACTATTTGTTGATTTTTTTTTTTAAATGCTAGTATGTATGTATCAACTTAAAATCATATCATATTGTATTTTTATATTTTTGAAGAGTGTGTCATATTTAATAAAGTTGAAAAACATCAAGTTTAAAAATCAATGTAAATCTATAGCATCAGCAAAATCTCTTTTTGTAAGTATGTGTGCTTGTAGGTACATATGTAGAAGATTGATAGTTTCATGTTTCTAAATTAACAAACTTTCAGTGTCAATGTTTAACAGAACCAACAACATATAAATTGTAAGTATAATGTATCAATAAAATATGTGGGAGTAATTATCAAAAACTTAAAAATATCAATAATATTATTCAGGGTGAAATTGTCATCTTTCCTATGTGTTATTATTGCTTAGGAATCTTAGCGGTCATTGCCTAGTTTCTATCCATTCTTCCATTTATATCTATGAAAATTTTATTCATTCTCTATAATTGTTATTGTGTATTATGAAATTATCATTTGTGAAACTATGATCATAATAAGTCAAAGCAGAATAAATCTATATAGAATCAAAATGTAGGTCAATCTTCAATTGCATCAACTTGTAGAATATTAACAAATAGAGAAATTTCAGTTTTCTCTTCGAATCTCAACTATTAAGTTTTATATAGATTAACATGATATTGTAACTATCGCCAATCAAAAGATTGGGTTTTTGTAGACTTTTGGATTCCATTAGAGACAAAAAGACTTGTTGATTGTTGAAAAATTTATAGATTTTGGTGATTTAATCATTGAAAAAAAATTTCAAGAAAAAAAAAATGAAGTTATGAAATCTATGAAATCTTTAGGGGTAGGACAAGATTTCATATGAACTTTTTTTATTTATATCTAGGTTCAAAAAATCCATTAAAATCTATTAAAATACAATTCTTATAAAATCATTGATTTTTTGAATACACATAGATTTATTTAGATTTCTTAAAAGGCTTAATTGAATACATAAAAATTTTATTGAAATTCTTATAAATCTAAATTGAATACACTTGGATTTTAATAGAATTATAAAAAGCTTAAATTGAATACATCTAAATTTTAAAATCTTTTGGATTCCAATAGACTCTTAAGTTGAATACAACCTCCTATATGTGTAAAATGTATATTTTCAAAAATTACAGTAGGGTTTTGGGATTATCCCAAATAAAAAATACAAAAACTTGGTCCCTACTGACCAAATTCTAGTCTCGCCGGAGACCAGAAACTGGAAAAAAAAAATCATCGATAATCAACATCACCTAGTAAAAACCACATTTATCTATTTAAAAAAACAAATAAAAGATAAAAAACCCACATTTATAACCACAAACACAGAAATTAATCACAACAATATCATCATCAATCATCAGTCATCAACATCAACCTAGTTCTTCACTTCTTCATCTTCAACACAAACTTGGCCCTTTATCATCACCACAAACCCAGTCCTTCATCATTAACATCAACCAAGACCCATCAAGTTCTTCAATCCCAATGTATCATCAACATTAACCCAATTCATCATTATCAACCCTAAAAAAAATAAAAAATAACAAACACGAAAAAAAAAACCTGAGATGGAGATCCCACAAGCCAGAGAGCAACCGTAGCTTCATCATGTCAAAGCTTCAACAGCAGCTTCATCGGCGACGGAGACAACGACCGCAAATGCAGAAGGAGTGGGTTGGGTGTTGGGTTACCGTAACGACGATCGCAATGGCATTGTGTATTAAGGTTGCCGATGCGTTGGGTGAGGAAGAGAAGGGAGAAGCCGATGCGTTGGGTATTAGGTTGACGGACTTAGGTGAAGAAGAGGAGGAAGAAGCAAGGTGACGAGGATTAGGTGCTCTTGGCTAATAGTTGCCATAGGAGATTAAGAGTCTTGGTTGACTGTTGCCATGGAGATTGAATGAGTTTTATATATTTATTTTAATTGAAGTGTTTTTTTTGAAATATTTAATTGAAGTTCTTGAAATATCCAATCATTCTAGTTTAATTGAAGTTGTTGATTGAATTTTTATTTATTTGATTTTAAATTCTTTTGTTTTTTAATTACACCAGAGGTTCCAACTACTATAAGTAAACTTGTAGATCAGGGTTGGGGGTACTAGTTTCCAACCAATATACTTACTGTTTAAACCTACACAAGACTCTGATACTATTATTGGATCGGGAGTCTCACACCATAACCACACACAGAGCATAGATTCTGACTTTCCCCACGAGGCAGTCTTTCCTCACGATCTAAATGGATATCATCGTGGCTATGCTCAATACCAAGTATAGATGGGGACCTTAGTCATGGACCGTAGCATCTGTTCTGATGTGCAGGATCCTCACTTGAGACAAGCATAGAGCATACTTAGATCATGACAGACTGTTTCTCATTTTTAGTTTTAGAAAATTATCAACCCAAATATTTGAAGTAATTTATAAGGCCATCAGAGAGTAATAAAACACATTGATATCTTATTAATAGAAGCTGACTCTTTTTATGGAGGTTAGTAGATGATTTTGACAGTATCATCAGGTTGAGAGATGTTGACAGCTTCAGATGTCAGGACAGGTTGATCATCTTAAAAAAGTTTTTCATAGCTGGTGATCCATTCCAGATGCATGATCTGGATAATCTACTCACGGGACAATTGCTTTGGAATCTGGAGAATGGTGGAAATTTCTCTTTCTCTTTCAGTAATGATCATGACTGTATCCCTTGAGTGACCAGAGATAGGGAGATCAAGAGTATGATCTTACAGTCTATAAGTAATCTGATGATGTAAAGTAGCAGTATAAGAAGAAGCTACCATATGAGCACCACTGAGCTGTAATTGAACCTTTAAACAAGCGAACAGATTTTTGTCCCTAAGAGGGATGTTGAAGTTTGGTCTGAAAGTAAAGGAAAGACTATCGACATGAAGGGATGACAAACATGTACCAAGAACAACATGTTCGTATTTTGTATATATTGTGTTAAGCAAAGCAAGCTTAGCCATAACAGGGAGACCTTTACGACCATGGAAGGTAAGGACAAGACGAATAGCACCAAAGTGAAGATGAGTGTATCCTTCAAAAATTCATTGGTCAATCAGAGTTTGAGGGATTTTTATGTCCATATATTATTCGATAGTGGATGAAGGGATAAGACAAGTGTTTAAGGCAGATGCCTGAATGTATTCTTTTGGATGATGAGATGTATGAGAGATGAGAACTTTCATTTTTCGAGAAAAAGAGTTTTCTTTTTTGAAGATGTTATAGGGATTGAGAAGGAGGAGATTTGCTTCAGAGTTCTAGAAGTTTTCTGAAAGATAACTAAATTCAACAAGGTTTTTTATTTTTATGGAACGAGTCTTTTTAACAGAATGAGGCAAAATCATAGAAGAAGATAGTCGATGATGAGTAATAGTAGTATCAGTAGAAGAAAGATTACTAGAAGTGGAAACCATAGTAGAAGACAATCTTTAGGATAATACTTTCTAAAATTTTTAACTCAAAACAGTCTTACTCCACAAAGGAGAATGCTAACAAACAAAGAATGGACGGGGCGTTGTTACACCAGAGGTTCCAACTACTATAAGTAAACTTGTAGATCAGGGTCGGGGGTACTGGAAAGTATTTTGAGGATTTTACCCTTGTGGCACTTAAGGGCTACTTATTAACGACTATCTGAAGGCAAGAAGAGTTTGTGCCGACTTTTTGGAACTTTAGATACAAGAAGTTCAAAATTTTCAAATATCATTGTTTTTTTTATAATTTCGCTAAACCTCAGGGTCGATTGTGGAATTTGTCCTTATATCAAACGGGGTGAAATACGATTTTTAAGGGGTGTAAATATCTACACTCTTTTCCCACTTGTAAAGCAAAATGGGCCAGGGCCTGGTACATGTCTCATTTGGTTTCCCACACTCGCTGACATAGTATGAGATGGAGTTTGAAAATCACATGATGTCAACATCAACGTCAGACGGTTACGGCAGTCTGATTGAAATGAAATTTTGGTCTCCACGATGTCTCTCGGGGGTCCACTGGGCAGTCATCACTTACCTTTAAACATTAGTCCATCCCCGTTACTTACGCAGTTGCCCATAGATTGCCCAAAAAAAGGAGGGTTGTGATAATCACATTCACTTGATCCTATCAGCAATAAAAGTACTTTTGCATGTGAGTTTGATTTCCTTTTCTTATTGTCATCGTTAATAATAATAGTCAGGTAATTTGATTGAAGTGTCTCCTTTAGACATCATTTTTATATAAGACATTTGTGACCGATCGTAGGGTGTGATCAATAGAGCAAATTTCATTTGCGATGAATGAGATTTAGTTTAATTAACAGACAAATGTATCTAGCTTGACAAATAAGTCAAGATTTTAATTACCTATAAGAGTAGATTCTATGAAGTTTTTACAAATCTTAAAAGCAATGTATTTGATGTTTTCTATAGTTTCATGATAATGTTATAATGTGTGGGGAAAATTTATGATCGATTTTAGATACTCAAGTTAAAAGATGAATAGATGTTAATAAAAAAGTCTTTATCAACTATGATTTAAAGAAACATACATAAACCAAGCCATAATTGAAGCAGACTTTGGAAACCTTGAAAGCACCAACCCCTTATCCAATTTTCCTACAAAGTGTTGATCATTTTACTGGTCATGTTTAAAGGTAACGTGACTGCCTTGAGATATTTATTGGAAAGAACTACATGAACATTAGATTTGTCATGTTATAATAAAAGTGTGCTTAATGAGTACAAGTCTGCCTGTGTAGCGCGTGGTTAGAAGATCAATATGCCATATAGTTGTCTACAATAAATTTTTGACATTAATGAATCAAAAGAAGACAAGGATTGGTGATTAATGGAGGAAATGGAGATATGGGTTGGATCACCTGCCCTCAAAAACCTATGAAAAGGGACATCTGAAGAGGTCCCGGCCGCTTGTAGATAGGGCTAGGGTCTCCTATACCACTTGGTATTTCCGTGTGTCATTTCGGACAAATGGAAGCTGTTTCACCTACCACTTTCCCTTTTTAATTACTTATAATTTTAAAGTGAAAGGGATTGGTCATTTGTCTATTAGTTTTAAAAATGAGATAGTTAAAAAAAAAAAAATTGAGAAGCCACTTTTTGTTGAAGGGTTCTATTAAAACTTTCATTTAAATGTAAAATTTGTAATATAGATTGCACTCCTATATTATGGAATATATCATTTGTGTAATTAAACATAAGTTTTTTGAATAAATGAGAGACCAATATTTTTGCTTTGGGCCACATAACTATAGAAAACTATAAGTTTCAAATTTTCTAATTACGGTATTGATGATAATTCTAAGTACAGTTTTATGTAGCAACATATAAAAGAAGTATAATTAGCAAAATATTTCTATTAAAAAGGAAAAATAAGTTGTAAAAAACAAAAAACAAAAGAAGGAGAAAGGAAAGGAGAAGGCAAGCAGAGTAGCTCATGGTTACTGCCTTTATGGCTCTTTCTTAGATGCTTTACAACGACTAGAAATGGCACAATATACCCAAGTAGCATGATCGATGTGACATAAATTTTTGAGGGGAGAAAAAAAAGGCAACAAAGCTGATGTTTTTACAGTATGGGAGTCTGGCAGCTTTCTTTTCTTTTCATGCTTGTTCCTTTCTTTGATTGGATTTTGTGGAATCTAATATTAGATTTTGAGGCTACAATTATCTCATCATCTTGTTGAAATTAGTAGGTGCAGTTTGAACTCAAGGTGAGTAGAACATGTAGATTTTGTTGGAGTCATTTCTCCAGTCTTGTCTTGTCACGTTTTGTGCATGATTGATTAATTTTTTTTTTTTTTTTTTTTGAGAAACATGATTGATTAATGTTGAACCAATTGATTCGTGTAATTTGGCCACATTTTGACTTTAAGTTGCGTGGAGATAAATCTAGATAGTTCTAAATTTACTTTTAGAAGTCCTTTAAAATTTTAAAACCTGTGACATATTTTTATTGGAAGCTATGAAAGAATTTTATTTTTTTAAATCCTTATAATTTTTATATTTTGACAAAATAAATCTGATTTAAATTCATAATTTCGTTTAAGTAAATGTAAATATATGTTTTTTTTTTGATAAATTATCTTAGAAAGCCCATATGGATTATGGAGAATTGAGAGGTTTTTGGATATATTTGAAAAGCATTGATTTTTATTTTAAAGTAAACTCTCAAAGACGATGTTATAATTAAGAAGAAAAATATTTTATACCAAAAAAATCTAAAATAATTGCAGTAGATTTTGATGACTGCTATAACTCTACTTGTTCTCACTTATCAAATGAATAAAAAGTTTAAAACTCATTAAAATCATAAAAATATGATAAATCTTTTTATAAAATATGGATCGATTTTCCTAATTTTATAAATAGATTTTTGATCCGCATGGTAAGCGGAATATATTTATAGGTCCCAGCAGTACATTTGGCCTAAAAAAAACAGAAATGAATAAAGAAATAAAAAACTGTAGCTAACTGTAAATCAAATAATATCTTCAAATGTACCACTAAAATTTATCTCATTAAGTTATATCATATCATTGTCATCAATGCTGACATGATCCACATTGAGAAGACAATAAACACTTAGTCCAGGTGGGTCCCATGGTGTGTGGCCCGCCTTTTGATGAGTGATTGTGATTTGTGAAAGTTATGCAATTTGATCATGGTTTTAATTTACTAAGTCTTCTTGAATAGACACATCCACGTAACATTATAAAAGATAAGGTATTCACTATTCAATCCTTGTTTGCCACTCTCAAATTAATATGATGTCCAGCTTCTCATTCATATAAACGATGGAGGTTAAAGCTTCATTGTATCCATATAAAAATAAAGTAGATATATGAACGATATATATAAAAATTAATCTTGATAACTTTTCAGATATCATTAATCCAGTAAATGTAAAATAATAATAATAATAATAAACGAAATAGATGGAATAAATAATAATTATTTTCGTTAAAAAAAAAAAAAGCGCCTTTGACAAGGGGACCCCACCACTCAAATAACATGGATTGAAACTGAGAAAAGATGAGAAATTAAATCAATGTTAAATCATCTTGTCATTAACAGAAAACCCTATTGGTTTCCTTCTAAAATGAGGGTTACGTCATGAATAAAGTTTGAATAAGTCCCACCTACTCCAACTAGGGTTAGGGTTTTGGGTAACATGATGACAACATTTTGGTGTTAATTGCCACTTTTTTGCCAATAAAAAAGAAAAAGAAGATAAGAGGCTAAATGTGCCAAACTGCAGTAATTAAATGCACTTTTTAAGTTAAATTGCACTGCAATCTACGGTATAAATTAATTAAGAATCACTATTTTGAATTAGGCAATATATACGTTTGCAAAAGAATAATAGAGAAGATTAGATTGTTCTAAAACTAGATACTCGTGACTCGATCGACGATCCAATGAGCAGTGAATAATCGGTAACTCAGTGAGTAATCGACGAGTATTCGATAAATACTGTTTGAGGGGTAAATTGTAATTTTTGAACTTTGAAAGTATAAACTGATATTTTTATAAATATCAAGACCATGGTGAAATTATCCATATTTTATTTGACCAATCAACCTCTCAAACTCTTATCTTCTCTCTCTCTCTCTCTCTATTCCTTCTACTCCTTCCCCCATCTCCTCTATCATCCCTCTTCTCTCTCCAGCAGGTCATCGTTGTCACCGTTCCCGTTCAATGATTCAAGTGCATCGTAGCCGTTGCCGTTCAAAGTGCGCCGTCATCGCTGCCATTTTGAAATCAAGAACAGCCACCGTCACCAAAGTTGAACTAGTCCCTCTTCATCATTGTCGACCATTTTAAATCTCCTTCTCTCTCCTTTATGGTGGCCAGTCTCCTTTTCTTTCCCTCTATGTTGTCGACGTTTTCCTTCAAGTTGTTGTTGTTGTCTTTTTCCCTTCAAGTAGTCGTCGATGACAGTGAGTGATTGTTTCTTTATTATTATTATTTTTTATATGTGTTGTTTGTTTTGTTGGGGGCCTAGGAATATTGGATCTTGAGGATGATTTTGAGTGATGTTGGGGATGATTTCCGATCGATTTTGTGATAATTGGACTCGTTGAGTAGGTTGAGTTGAGCCGAGTTGGGCGAGTGTCCACTTTCGGTGAGCAGAACATCTGATCTGAGGGTTTTTGGATCGACGAAGTGCCGATCTACGAGAACTTGGTGAAACTCGTTGAGTTTTTAAACAATGATATAAAGTACAATTGTTTTTTGTGAAGTAGCTTGTAACATATAATAGTTTCTTGTTGCAAATTAGTACTACCTTGAACTTTTTTTTTTTGCCCTTTTTGGGTAAGTGTAAATTGTTTGTATTATATGCACAAATCACACCAAATCCAAACTACACATGAATGATGGATCTACCCATCTCACTATAAGTTAGATAGATGATTATGGATAATATTACTCTTTTTATACTTAATTTAATGTAATAATTAATTTGTTAAGTACTATCAATCACTACACTGTTGTCTACATCTTGTGTTTTAATAAAGTGAATTCTTTCCTAAAACTAGTTCTTTTTATAAAAGGAAATTTCAAGAACTAAGAAAGACGTAGAGTATGTGTGTGAGTTTATTTTCCATTAAAAAAAGGAATAAATTTATTTTTTATCACAATATAAAAGAAAATTCAATTTTATTTACGCATGTTAAATGTTGTACAAACTGAAAACGAGCTAATAATGATTGAAGTGTTCATTAGGATTAAAAAATAATAAAATATTTTTATAATTTTCACAAAATAAAAACTTGAAAATATGTTTCAAGTGTTTCATAAGAAAATTATAAAAGTTTATTGCCTTTAGAAAATCGTTCAATAGAGATGAAGACCTATCTACTATTTGTATAAAAAGAAAGTTCAGATTAACAAATAATAAATAAATTTCATTTCAGAAATAAAGCTATAGCATTTATAAACACAAAATTGTTTAGAAACATCTAAAAACACAGTATCAAAATATCAAAATTACCCTGAAATGGAATTGGACCGGACCACTAAAGCATGCAAAGTTAAATCACAAGACACTAAATTGGTTTGCTAGTTTCAGGTTTCGGCCACTTTTTTCATTAAATTGATATCTATTAGCAAATAAAAGCCAAAACGGCTAAACCTAAAGGTAATCATGGTGAGATTTAATGCAATATTACGTTTAAGCTAAGCCATAGTATTTTTTAGGTGTAGTGTTATGTCAATGTTTTGGTGTACTGGTTAGTGGGTCATATTATCGTATAATTTCAACAATGATACTGAGTAATTTGTACTGTTATATACATACGATAACTTCATTAAATTAATTAATACAAAAACATTGTCTTCTCGAAGAGTCCCTCACCAAAGAGAGAAAACTCTCTCTCCCTTTAGTGAGAGAAAGTTTTGTAGACAGAATTTCCTAGCTAGCTGTAAGTCTATTTCGACGTCTTCTTATTCCCTTTTCCTCCCGATCATCATTGTTTTCTTCTTTTTTTGGTTTCTCACCTACGATTTTCGTGGTTTTGCGGGTTTTTAGAGCTAAATCCAGTTTTTGCGGATATGCTCTAGTGAGTTTTTTTTTTTTTAGATGATAGGTGAAGGTGAACAGTCTTTAGCCTCCTTGTGACCAGCATTGGTGTTACTTTCTAAAGTGCTTTCTATTAGATTTGGCATTACAGTCTTGATCTTATGACTCTATACAGATGCTTTAAGTTTAGGATGAAAATTAGATTGCTATAGAGATGGTTTTCCGTCTGAGGTGCCTTATCCTGGCTTTCAGAAGCTGTTCTTTAATGGCTGACTTTTGGTAAAAGAGGTGTATTGTGTAGCCTATTTTGGGTGCTATTGATTTTCAGTTTGTAATTATTGTTCTTAGTTTTAATTTGTGCTTTAGTTAGATGATGGTTAGCCGGAGCAAGTGTCACCTAGTCTCTCCCTTGATTGGGACTCGTCTGGTTTTCTTTTGGTCTTCCTGGCTTGTTTTACTGTTTAGGACTCTTTCTGGTCTATCTATGTTTAGTTGGTAGCCCCAAATTTGATTGGTCTTTAAGGTTATATGCTTGTAGTTTCCAAATTTTAGAAAGCTTGCAATGAATTTTCCAAAATTTTAGTAATTTATGTTTGTTTTATTATATTAATACCCTTTTGAAATAATTTATGTTTGGATTGGATATGGTTGATTTAGTGGTATGTTCCCTTTACAATTTAAAAGTTGTGAGAACAAGTCAATCCCATTTTTCAAACCCTAAATTTATTTTATTTCAAAGAAAAAAATTTATGTTTGTTTATCGCCTTTTAGTATATGTGATTGTGTGAGATAGTTTTCTTCATTTAATGGGGTACTAGTTGTCTAGTCTTTGTATTTTATGACGGTAGATTTCAAATCTTACAAAATACATTTTACAAGTTTTGCATAGATACTTTGGTCTCTTTATTACAAGATTAGTTGTCTCGTTTTTCAATTATGATAGTAGATTTCAAGGTCACATAAATAGTGATAGTTTTCTTCTTTTATCATGAGACTACTTATCTAATATTTTAATCATGACAGTAAATTTTGGGACCATAAGTAGTGAGAGTTCCCTCCTTTCATTATTGGGCTAGTTATCTAGCCTTTCTGATTATGATAATAGATTTTTAGATCACATAAGCAAGATATCAACTATAGTTGTCTAGGTTTTCAATTATGCTAGTAGATTTTAGAATCGTATAAATAGTGATTGATTTTGATAGTTTTCATTAGATCTCTAATCATTTGGTACAATATCTTTAAAAATAATAAAACATTAATGATTCAAAAAAAATTAAATGTATCAAAAACGAAAAATAAAAATTATTATCCTTTTGCAGAAGGAGAGTCTTGCTACCACTTTAACCTATTTATACTATTAAAAAAACTGTAATGAATTTGGCATGGTGGCAACACCTTCTCCTTGCTTGTCAAAGTCAGAGTCCTTCGAAAGGGCCACAAAACTGTGGTAATTTCCCCTCTTTCTAGCGAAGGTGTTTCCTCCATTTTAGGCAGCCTTACTTCTGTTTTTGGGAGTTCTAGTTCTAACTTGTTCCTCAAAGTTAATTTAAAGTATTCGAAGATGTTATATGTACTTTTACCATGTGCATATCATATGTGGAAAAAAAAAATCTTGAATTAACGCGTGCAAATAACGTGGAACTGTGGATTAATATTTTAAAATAATAAATGATATATTTTTTATTATTTTTTTTCAATTATGGAGGTAACATGCCAGAAGAACCATAGTCTATAATTAGTATACAAGTCATACAAGTTGAGCTAAGCAGGGAATTGGTATCCGTACTAAGTAGGTATCTAAGCATTATAATTAGAAAAAGAAGTCCAACCGCTATGAAAAATAAAAGCAGAAAAGGGTTTAAGGGTCATAGACTCATGGTAACACTTTTGTTTCTTTACCTCTAATAATTGAGAAGACATTTAATAAAATAAACACGTAGGTGTAATGATGGTTTTGAATTATGGGTTATCTTTAATCAATTCCTTTAACAAGTACTAAAAATACGCCAATAATTAAGTCATTGTTGGATGTTAGACGCGCAAAAGATTATAGGGTTTATTCGTGGGATCTTATTGTTTGATATGATTCCAAATCTAGCTCTCCCGTTCTAAGGGATTTGCCTGTTCTTTTATCTTTAAATTTGCTAAATGACACAATATTATACCAAATTTGAAAATGCTACGTATAGACTAGGTTGGCAAGAAGAGTAAAGTGTTTTCAAAGAAAACAAGCGGCTCAAACACACAAGTAAACAAAATTGAAAAAGGCCTGTACATTGAAAAAATAAAAACCAAGTTAGAAACTTGTAAAGATGTAATACCAATGTTTAAGTTGATTTGTTCGGTTTAAAAAAAAAATGCTTGACTTGTGATGTCAATACATAATTACCATTATATATATACGAATGAGAAGTTAAGCTTATTAATAACTTATATATCCCATTATTTTAACAAATTTTCTCAACTTGTTTATTGAGTTTCATGTTGGTTATTGCGAAGATAAGATTGAAAATTAAGCTATATAGAAATTGCTTAAGCGGCGCTCGTGGCGTAATGGATAAGCA